>OZ007555.1:252833783-254078678 GCA_963931855.1 Philhelius festivus | reverse complement strand
ATGTGTTTGACAACTGGTGAAAATTTCAAAAAAAATCAGTTCACAGTTTTTTTACAAAAAATAAAAAACTATATAAAATTCTATTGAAAATTGGTAAAAATTGTTTTTCGACTCAAATTTCTCCAGAACTAGTAGTGATATTGATTTCTAATTTAGTTTATTTTATACATAGTATAATTTTGTACAATTGGTAAAATGTTGACAAATATTGAGTTAATAGTTTTTTTTAAAACAAATGGGAAGTTATCAGTGTGGGTCGCACCCAGCCTCTTTTTTTATTTTAAACATTGTTTCATCTTGAGACCTCTATTAAAGGTACGATCACATAATTTTCCAACATTTGCACTTGAATGTATGCACATATTTTGAAGCCAACGAATTTGAAGGCTAAAAGTGTGTTAGTGCTGCCACACCTTAAACCTGATTATATCCCAAAAACTGTCACTGTTAAAGTGTCGTATTGTTGACATGTCCCACGCAGAAAAATAATTTCTAACCGAGAGCGTTTTTCGGTGGGTTAAAAAAAAAGTGTTAAAAACAACGTAGTCTCGGGTAAAAACTACGTAGTGTATGTTGTTGAAAGTAACGTAGTTAACTCGATTAAATGAAATTGTTTAAAATAAACACATAAGAATGTTATTTTAATCGAAAAACTTGGCTAAATTAATCTAGAAAGTAGGCTATAATTCGCAATTTCCAATATTGTTTACTTTAAATGAGTAATATGTTTAAATCAAATAACTACACTCAATTAATTTAACACATTTCTTATTCAATATTAAACCATCTTGTTGGTTAAGTTAAACTAATCGCAATGTTGTTTAAATTAAACGAGAATCTAAGTTGAAACAATTAACCTGATTTATTTAATTTTGCCTAATCAATGGGTTAAAATTTTGAAAATTAAATAATCTTCTCGTTTGATTTAACTGAATAAAGATAGTCAAAATAACACATCATATTTTGTATTTTAACTGACTGAAGATTGCTACAACTGCCCACCAATGTAGTTAAAACAACCAACTCTATTTATTTAATTTTGCCTAATAAATGGGTCAACATATCGAAAATTAAATAATCTTCTCGTTTGATTTAACTGAATAGAGATAGTCAAAATAACACATCATATTTTGTATTTTAACTGACTGAAGATTGCTACAACTGCACACTAATGTAGTTAAAATAACCAACTCTATTTATTTAATTTTGCCTAATAAATGGGTCAACATATCGAAAATTAAATAATCTTCTCGTTTGATTTTAACAGACTGAAATGTGTTAGCATTGCACACCTATTTGGTTAAAACAGCCACTGAGATTTGTTTAATTTTGCCTAATAAATGGGTTAAAAGTTAGAAAATTAAATAATCGTCTCGTTCGATTTAACCGATTATTGATGGTCAAAATAACACACCCTAATCCTTATTTTAACCGACAGAGGATTGTTAAATTTGCACACCAATGTGGTTAAAACAACCACCCTGATTTATTTAATTTTGCCTAATAAATGGGTTAAAAGTTCGAAAATTAAATAATCGTCTCGTTCGATTTAACCGATTATTGATGGTCAAAATAACACACCCTAATCCTTATTTTAACCGACAGAGGATTGTTAAATTTGCACACCATTGTGGTTAAAACAACCACCTTGATTTATTTAATTTTGCCTAGTAAATGGGTTAAAAGTTAGAAAATTAAATAATATTCTTGTTTGATTTTAACAGACCTAAGTTTGTTGACATTGCACACCTACTTGGTTAAAACAACCACTGAGATTTATTTAATTTTGCATAATAAATGGGTTAAAAGTTCGAAAGTTAAATAATCGTCTCGTTCGATTTAACCGAGTATTGATGGTCAAAATAACACACCCTAATCCTTATTTTAACCGACAGAGGATTGTTAAATTTGCACACCAATGTGGTTAAAACAACCACCCTGATTTATTTAATTTTGCCTAATAAATGGGTTAAAAGTTCGAAAATTAAATAATCTTCTCGTTCGATTTAACCGAGTATTGATAGTCAAAATAACATATCCTAATAATTATTTTAACCGACAGAGGATTGTTAAATTTGCACACCATTGTGGTTAAAACAACCACCTTGATTTATTTAATTTTGCCTAGTAAATGGGTTAAAAGTTAGAAAATTAAATAATATTCTTGTTTGATTTTAACAGACCTAAGTTTGTTGACATTGCACACCTACTTGGTTAAAACAACCACTGAGATTTATTTAATTTTGCATAATAAATGGGTTAAAAGTTCGAAAATTAAATAATCGTCTCGTGCGATTTAACCGAGTATTGATGGTCAAAATAACACATCCTAATCCTTATTTTAACCGACAGAGGATTGTTAAATTTGCACACCAATGTGGTTAAAACAACCACTCTGATTTATTTAATTTTGCCTAATAAATACATAGGTCAAAATTTCGAAAATTTAACAAAGTTTTAAGCTGAAACTCAGAAAACAAAGCGAAATAAAGTTTCCATTTCTCCATGCACTAAGGACCAACACATTGGAATCCCTTCAACTAGTCCAAAAATTTCTTATTCTTTTTAGCATTTAGTTTATACCTATGTATACTATTCTCATTTCCATTGAGCGAAATGAAGCATTATATAATGGACTCTATATGGAGGGCTCACAGCTGTACCAAACCAAGTAAAAAAAAATTCAAAACTAACGCCAACTAAGTCATAAAAAAAATCCAAAACTAACGCCAAAATGTCCGCAAAATTGACATCTATTTAGAGTTGTAATGAACTACATAGCTCATTTAGAGCTACATAGTTCATTACAGCTCTAAATAGAGGTCAATTTTGCGGAAATTTTGGCGTTAGTTTTGGATTTTTTTATGACTTAGTTCGGTACAGCTGTGAGCCCTCCATATAAGAGACCATAATAAACCACCGTTTTTCAAGTGTTCGCAAACGAGAAGTTTATATTTTTCGGTCGCAACAACCGTTACTCAACCGATGATGATATTCGTCTTTGTCGTTCCTTCTTTTCATGAAGGACTTGTTTATATTTTTCGGTCGCAACAACCGTTGCTCAACCCATGATGATATTCGTCTTTGTCGATCCTTCTGCTTATGAAGGACTTGTTCTGGGTCCGGTAATGTGGTTGTTGTTGCTCTTGTACGCACGATGGCTAGCTCTGGGTCCTCAAATGTTGGTTGATGCCGTTGTTTTATTTTTCAGTCGCAGCTGCAGCTGGTTTGTAAATCTCGGTCTGCAGGTACCGTTACTTGGGACTGAAAATTGCGCGATCGTTGATCCTATGTACATTAATGTATGTATATGTACATGGCTCGGTACGTTTATTGTGACGTACGCGACGGTCAGGTTCATAGTCGTTGTTCATTTTGATTTGTTGCCTTTTTGAATATTTTGTGAGTATTGGTTTCAATGGCGCAAAGTTCTAAACAGCAAAATTTTAAACATTTAAAACCTACTCTAAATCAATTTTAGAATGGGAGTCGACTCTATATACCTATTGAGTATAAAACGAGAACCGACTTTTTGTCAATTTTAAAGGACATAAACTATACTTTAACGTTAAAGAGCTCGTCTTACTTTAACAGCAGCAAATAGCTAGTTTATCTTTTAAAAGTGTAGATACTTTATCCATATTGACAAAGGTCGTTTCATACTGAAGCAAATCGAAGAAAAAATGTTTACTGATGTTTTATTCGATTTTTTATAGATGTTCTTTGTAAATAGACTGATCACTGAATATTATAAATTCGAAACAATTGTAGTGCTCTACGATTAACAAATCTGTACATACGAATGTAGGTACATATCTTATGTATCCATGCCGAAACGAGAATAGCTAAATGAATCTGCACTTTGCAACAACAAATTGAGTTTTTATGCTGTGAATATGTGATTTATACTTTATTTGCATCTAAAGTAATGTAAATAACTTATACATAAACAATCAAAATCTGTACCGAGGTAGGTAGTATATAAAATGTACTTTTTTCGTCGAAAATTTATTTGGTTTGAAGTTGTCTGTTCTTTTTACTTTTTTTGTGTTTTTATAGTTGTGTGAGTTATGTATCTGTCAAATTAAGGGTTGTTCAACGCAAATTTGCTTAGGTTCTCTTGTAAAACGCACATTAGGTAGAAGAGTTGTCTAACGTGATTAAAATTATGAAAAAGTTAGACAAAGTCTATAAGCTAAACGACTGCGTTAAGTAGAGCCGGTTTTATTGCTTAAACGAGAACTCTTTAAAATTTTGCGCCAATATTGTTACTTGTGACTAAAATTTCAGGTTGATTTTTATTTCAAGGCTGAACATTTTTTCAATATTTACACGTTGTTATATTGAAAGCAGCGATTCTTAAACATTTGTATAGTAATCTCTTTTTTATTTTTCGGCGTAACTTTCGAAATTCGGGATGAAAATGATTTTTTCAATCATCTCCGAGCACTTATTCAGATTTACTTTCCTTAATAATGTGAGTAGGTTACTTGAATCGAGTAGTGTGTTAATTTAAATGAGTGGAACAGCTGCCTGTCTATCACCAGACGCTGATCCTAATATCTAATGGCGTCTCTTTCTTCAGTTAATGGACTTAGTGAGCTAAATAAATCGAGTAATGGGTTAATTTAAATAAGAAAAACTGTTGTCTGTCTTTATCAAGCCACCTATACTAGCATCAATGCCGTTACTCTCTAAAAACAAGTTATATTTGGATCATCAGTAGTGGGGTTTTTTGTACAGAGAAATTCCTTCAAGCAATTCGAAAATTGCCTTTTTCTCCCATATTTTTTTATACATAAATTTGTACTTCATTTTCAAAGGCTGGAACTTCTGATTGTTTTTCACTCGCGTATTTGAATTTAAAGATGTATCAACTTTCAGAGACTAGCGATTAGGAACAAATGAATATTTACATTTGTATTTACTCGTATATAGAAGATAATTCCGAAAATTTTACCCAAAAGTGAGAAACCTCTTTTTGTAAGTCCATATATCTGCTTTAAAAATAAAAAAAATACCTGCCTTATGCATAATACATAAATGAAGCTATTAGAATTTTTGAAATTCTCTTTTTTTTTCAAAGCATTAAAATCGTCAATATTCGCAATGAAAGGGATTTTTTCTATCATCACGTAGCACTAATTTAGATTTACTTCCTTATTTAATCGTTTGAGTGGGTTACATGATACGAGTAGAGGGTTAAAGTAAATGAGTCAAATTGCTGTCTCGCTATTTGAAGACACTAATACTAACATCACTTGGAGTCCCTCTCTATATTTAATCGTGTAAGTGGGTTAAGTGAATAGAGTATTGGGTTACTTTAAATAAGTAAAACTGCTCTCTGACAAGCCGAGTGTCGCGTCATCAAATTGAATTCGAATATTCTTCTCATTGTCTTCTCAGTCTGTATTTGGTTTTCAAAGTGTTTGGTTCGATTGGTCTTTCGTGGAAGAAAAAAGTTGTTGTTCCAAAAATAATTTAAGTTTATTCAATATTAAATAATATTCACTTTTAATTTTTTTAAAAACTGCGAAGTAAATTATTTTAAACAGTGAATATAGAGAACTTTTTTAATTAACAAACAATTTAATGTAAAGTGCCCAAAATGGACGAGGATGTCGCCTGCCTGTTACGCCAATGGGGCTTGGAAACCTATGTAACAAAATTTGAAGGTATGTCATAGTATCTATATACGTAATAATATAATATTTATATACTAAAAATATTGTGTTTAGTTAATTTAATAAAAATCATTTGGGGAACTGGGGAACAAAAATTGACTTTTGCAATAAACTTTTCTTATTAGGAGAAGTACAAAACTAAAGATGAAGGTTTAGTTTTGCTTGCAATGTATTTTTTTGTTTTTATTTTGTGTAGCTTAGAACTGGTTTTAATCGAAATTTTTTTCAATTCAATTTAGAGTTCAATTTTCAAGTACAGTAATCTTAATGTGCACAATTGGCATTTGTTCTCCAGCTCATAAGTTATTAGAAAAAAAAATAATTATAGTGTGTTTCAATCGAGTGACTCCTTTAATTTAACCGAATTAATGTGTTGCCTCAACCCATTTGTATATTGCTGTGTTAGCTACTTTAACCGAGTGACATGTTTGTTTTTATTAAGAAAATCTGCAATTTTAATCAATTAATGTTGCAACTCCAATCGACTCGGTGTGCTACTTTAATCGAGTGACTTGTGTAGTTTAACCGAAAAATATTGTCGTTAGTCCAGCTAGTAGAGACATGAACTGTACAGCAAAAGACTTAATTTTTCTTTCTTCAACTTGAATTTTATTTTGTTTTTGCTTAACTGATTGATTAATAATTAAATATTGAACATACTTACAAAAGTAACAACTCACAAAAGTAAAATTTACAAGTAAATATGTAAATTTGTATCATGCATTAATTCATTTTGCAGCTGCGGTTTGGGCACAAATATGCTGTAATAACTTAAAGATTCATTCATGATTTATAAATTCATTTCATAATATTTTCTGAGATTTTTTTTTTAAATTTAAAGAACCAATTGTATGCATTATTCTCTTATGGAATATATTGATATGGCATTCAACATAAACGTACGTTTTATTTTGCTTGTGCCTATATATAAAATATAGATTTGGGATAAAAATTTAATTATTTACTACTAATCGTTTGAAAAAATTTTTAAAGACTTTTTAAAATACATATCTTCATACAAAAAAATTAACTTAAGAAAGTGCTGATTTGAAATATTATTTCGTTAATACTAATTATTATACCTTCTTCTCAAGAGGAACCTACTCTCTTTTAATTAGACCAAAGATGTCAAAAACTTTTTTTGAGAAAAAAAAATCCATAACGGGTGATTAGGAAATTTTTTTTTGAATCTTTTGATTTCAAAAGTGACTTCTATTATTTTGTGAAAAATAACAGATCCAAATTTGCACATTTCAATCTCTTCGCTCAGAAAACAATATAACATCAATGGCAATGGTTCTCCTTGGACATCAAGAAATAAAAGAATTATTTCCTAGTATTGGACACCGAGTTGTTTTTACAAAAAACTTGGAGGAATATAAAAAACTAATGTATCCGGACGCTGAAAACAACTCCGTCAGTTTTGAATCTCTCATTTTATGCTAAAATATACTCATTAAATAGTTTTAATGATATATTACAGATTTTTGAAACACAATTGTCAGATATAACAATAGATTCATCATCAACCATTCAAGATTTTCCTTTCAATGAACTTCTTTTATACCCCAATGAAGCAAGCGGAAGTGCTGAAAAGCAAATCTCCAATAAATCTCTTAAAGAATCAAATGCGACACTCGTACGTTTGTATAATTTTTTTTACAATTATTAGACTAAGAGACCACAGCAATTTTTTGGCAAAGTTGTTACACAATTATTTGGACTTGGAAAGAACCTCATACTTGATGCACTATTGCTCCCACTAGAGCATGCAAGACGTTCACATTTGTAAGTAACTACTAAAGGCCTATCTAATTATGCTAATTATTTTTTGTTATAAATCACACACAAAAATTGCTGTGGGCTCTCGGTCTATATATTTGAAATTTAGTTTATTATTTGTTTTATGGCCTAAAATCGGATTGCAGATATTGTAGTTGTGGTTTATCAAAGTCCAGGGCCCGTATCGCGTAAGATCAAAATGATCACTAAATTAATTGATTGATTGATTTCTTTATTATTCCTTATATTTGCAAAGTACAATAATGTGTAGATACTGTAATTCAGGGTTGCAAAAGCTTAAGTCACTTGTTAGCTTAAGCTCGGCTTTAATTCAAAAGCTAGTTACTGACTTATGAATTAAAACAAATTTAATTCATAAGTCAGTTGGTGACTTGTGAATTAAAAAAATTTAAATCATAAGCTTCTTAGTGAGTTATGAATGAAAAAATATCAATTCACAACCTACTTAGTGACTTATGAATTAAAAAATTTACGTCATGACCAAGTTAGTGGCTTATGAATTTAAAAAAAATAATTCGCAACCTACTAAGTGACTTATGAATTAAAAAAATTTAAGTCATGATCAAGTTAATGACTTATGAATTAAAAAAAATATAAGTCCTGATCAAGTTAGTGACTTTTGAATTTAAAAAAATTAATTCATAAGCTAATGGATGAATTCTGAAATTTACCAACTAGCTTATGAATTAAATTTTTTTTAATTCATAAGCCACTTAGTAGGTTGTGAATTAATTTTTTTTTAAATCATAAGTCACTAACTAACTTAGGAATTAAATTTTTTTTAATTCATCTACAGACTTATGACTTAATGTCTTTTTAATTCAAAAATTTGCAACCCTGCTGTGATTGACATCCTTAGACTTTGTTTATTAGCCCAACAACTCATAAAATATATAATACATATGTATATTTTTGTAGTTTTGAACTTTGATACAAAATTAACATTATGCAAAATGTAAATGTTAATAAAAAATTACTTTTTAGAACTTAACACAACTGCTTGAAAGCTCTTTGGAAGGAAAAGCTTTGCTCTCAGTTCCAAAAACTGCTCCTCTTGATAATTCCTCTCGATTACGTCTTGTTCGTTTGATTGGTATGTACATTTTGCAAAATCATCCGGAAAGAAATATTACTGCTGAGATTTATACTTATTGGACAAATGAAATTGTCCAATTATTTACCAAGGAGAAAAAGGCAGTGTATTTGCACACCAAGTTAGTAGAATCTGGTCGTGGTATTGCTAATCGTTTAGTAGGAAAACTACCCGACCAAATACACAACCTGAAAAGGAAATACAGACAATCAGGATTAATAGCCAAGCGACCACGAATTTGTTCTCCAAGTACTCCAAAAACATCATCTCCTTGTGCATCACCATCATCACGATTAAGCTTTCCGGAACTTAATTTTAATTTCGAAGGTGACACCGATTGTGAGGAAAGCCTTCTGTGGCTAAAGAATTCTAGTCATCCCTGGGTAACCGTTGAGGAAAAATGGAAAGAAACATCGCGTGCTCGAATGCTTCAGCTAAAGGACATGACCATCGATGAATATTTTAAGGAATATCCAGCCTTACAGAAACCAACCGGTTATGTTTTGGTAAGTAAATTTGGTGATCTTAAATTGAAATAACGCACTGAAAAAATTAAAATTTATTCCGGTATAGACATCATAATACGTTTGTTCTAAGATTTTTGATGCCTTCAATTCATATCCATTCTCAAAATTTCTTTATCATACTCCAATCTAAGAACGGGAAAAAGTAACATGAATTGAAATATGAAAAAAATAGTGTTTCAATTTTTAGATTATAATATCTTGAACAGTAGATATTAAGATTTTAAGATAATACACATAAATTTATCAAAACTTTCCTTTCAAATCAAATAGTTTAGCATAGTTTTGATTACGAAATGAGTGCCTTATTTTCTACACCCCAAATTGTATCGAACTACATACAAATTATTATATGTACATATGTATTTTTATTTTATTTAACATAGCTTCATATTTTGTTTGTTCTTTTTCTTATTTTCAGTTGCAAAAGGACTTTGAAACACTTTATCCCTTAAATTCCAATGGACTGATTGAAAACTTTCCAACTTACAAAAAAAGGCTTTTTGAAATAGCTGCAAAGCGATCAGGAAGGGATAAATATATCCAAAATTTGCTGTCCCTTGAAGATAGTAAGTGAAATCACTTAAGTTTAATTATGTCAGTATTTCCACAAATTCAAAAAAATGGTATAAAATGTGCTTATGTGGAAGGATATATGTATTGATTTTGAACGATATATTCAACAAAAACTTTTCTTATTACTTGATTCATACTTGCGAATTGATAGTTTGTTTTTTTTGTATAAATATGTATATTATTTTTTCTCGGACACTCGTTTTACGGTTTAGTATTGAGACTGTTTAACTTTCCGTAGAGGGGAAATTTCATGAAATCTTGAGTTTAGAAAATATTCTTGTTTTTTAATTTACTAAAAACGGTGTGTTCCTGAAATGCCAGGCAGAAATCTTAATATCATTTTTCCTTAATCCTGCCTGAAGTACTCAATTCTTGTTTAAAATAGGAAAATTAAACAAATTACTCTTGAATTAGGTATTTTTTTTGAAAATATACTTTAGATTTCAAAAGCATATTGCTAATCGGTAATTTTTAAAACTAAAAGAAAAGTTCAAAAAGTGTCATTAGGTTTGTAAATATGCTGGCATCATAGAAAGAATAATAGGTATATAAATATAATATCAATTACATATGTACATTGCTCATTATTATATCATTTGATATTGTACAACTTCTTTTAAAAATCTTTAAATTCTAAGCACATTTTTATTAGGATAAGATCAAAAAGATTTTAAAATAAATTTTACAAATTTCTTTTCAGCTTCTGAGGAGATAAGCAACTTGGCAGCATTTTTGTTAATTCCTTCTCTTCTGTCAGTGGCAACTTTAAAACTGAAAGGAATTAATAAAAGGGTTTGGAGGCCTTCAAAAAGTGAAGTGAGAGAAGCATTTATTGCCCACGTTAGAAGCGATGCAGGGATAGACGAAACTATTACGTTACGTCAGAACAAGCTTAAAGAATTGAGTTTAAGCTTGCAACCCTTCATCATTGCAGTCGGTGAGTCACTTAATGAAGTGAGATCTTATATAGTAGTAGTAAATGATAACAAATATTACGTTTCAACAATACTTGAAGCAGTTGATGTTTGTTTAAAAATTATCTTTACGTTAAACGCTAAATATCCTGAGGAGAGTTCGTGTGCATGGGTTTTTATTCAACACGGTTTTTACAAAATTAAAACTAGTTTTGACAAACTATCCACTGCCACTAGCACTCTTTTGGTAGAACTTGGTATTTGCGATTAAACCATAATTATTTAAACTAACATACAAACCTAACTGTTTATTTTCTTGTATATATTCCGTTATTATATAAAAATGCTTCTGGCTTCTTAAACTATATTGTATTCCTAAAGTAATAATTTCTGATTTATTTTGTAATCAGAAATACCACTTAAACTTTGGCGAATCACTTTTAATCCGAGTTTTAATACACTCTTAATATCATGATAATCCGTATTTGAAAATTTAATCTCTACCGACATTTATTTTATATAAAACAACATTCCGTTTGGTTTATTTGATCGTGACAATTGGAATTATTTTAGGAAAACTTTCATTATGACTTTCACAATCCGAGTTTTAGCGATTCCACATTTAACTAATTAACCAAATAGTTTGTTTTCCTATTTGCGTTTTTTTTCTATTTCGCAATAACCCCAATCATTTTTATTCTGAAATAACTTTACGATACCAAATTTGGTTGATTTTTGTAATTTATTTTCCCCATTATTATTATGTTTCATGTTTGCTTTGCAATCTGAATCTTTTATCTATCTTTTTTCCAATCGAATTAAGCGATAATTGGAAATAATTAAAAGAGTTAAATTTATTATTTCCCTGAGTGAAATAAGACCTTGTCCAATATATCTTATCTGTTTTCTTCTTTTCTAGGCTTATACCTTAATTTAAGGATTATTCTTACAATTCTAAGCCTGCGTTATGTATATACACACTTTACAACCTAACTTCTTTCGATAATTGTACTCTACAAACATCACTTTTATGTTTTCACTCTTTTTTGTTCGCAATCACTTTAGTAATATTATTTATTACGTTTATTTTGTGTTCGGTTTTCACCTGTTGGATTAAGTTTAATAACCAATCTTATGATTTATTTTTTCTCATCTATATTTTTCATCAATAACATTTTAACTACTTGTATCTTGGAAGGAAAATAATTTACCCTCATACTTTACAATATTTCGTTTTGTTTATTACGTTTTGTAAATTAAATCGGAATGTACATTTTACAAAATTATTCCGAATGCAACATAACAGTTGATATTTATAAGTTTTCGACAAATGAAATTGTCTCATTATTTTTAATTTAATGGTTTCTTTTCTTGCACTTTAGAATCCAAACTTGTACCGAATCCTTATAATCTGAATCTTTGTCGATTATTGTATGATATACCTACTCCGAATTAAATTACAAAATCCTAAATACCCTTCATTATTGCAGTCGGTGAGTCACTTAATGAAGTGAAATCCTGTAACTTTTGTAAATTATACTTTGTTCCGACAGCAGTTGATTCCTATTGTATTAAAAATATTTTTACGTTAAACGCTACATATCTTTAAGAGAGTTCGTATGTATTATTACAATAAAATAGATATGTTTTCGGATCCTTAGATTACATTTTCTTGCTTAAGTAATAGCTTTCGATTTATTTTATATTCCGAAATACCACTTGGGCGAATGAGATTAAGCCAGAATACACTCTTACTTTCGCGATAATCTAAATTATTTTAGCTTTCGTTATTCACTTACACTCTTACTTTCGCGAAAATCTTAATTATTTTAGCTTTCGTTATTCACTTTATCCTTAAAATAATTTACCAAATGGTTCCTATTTGCTTTTCTTTTCCTATTTCGCGGTAATCTGAATTATTTCATACTTTCTGAATTGCGATTTGAGTAATTTTTGAAATTTATTATCCCAATTTGCTTTGCAATCTGAATACTGCAATCTGGTACTCTTTGTTTTAGTAAATGATTATACTTCTGCTTTTAATTTAAATGTAAGAGTAATTAAATCAGTATGGCTTCTTGCTTTCTATGTGGTATTAGGGTCAAAAATCTAAAATGTCTTAGACAACATTTTTCTTTTATTCATAACGACCATGATTTTATGCAATTTAATTGTATTGAGGACGACTGTAAGCGATCATTTCAAGTCTTCAGTTCATTTAGGAGACACTTCAATAAACATCATAACCCTAACCTGGTTTTTCAAGAACATAATGAACTTGGTTCATCTTGTCCTCTCCCTACTTCAAGTGTTCACCTTACGCCCTACAACCGGTTAACTTTTAGTATAGATAAAAGTCCACCGAAAACTGTAATTAAAGATTCGACTCTAACAGTTGATAAAGCTATGTCAATTTTTATTGCTTCTTTGTATGGAAATACACTTTTACCGAGAAATATTGTACAAAAAGTAATTGGTGGCTTTGAAGATTTTCTAATTTCCTTAAAATCGACGGTTGAAGCTTGTGTTGAGAAAGTTAGCTTGGAGCATTCACTTCCTGTTGATGTTTCAAATTCTTTAGTAGAGTCTATCGGACCTTATATAGTTTCGCCTTTAGATTTATTCAGAACAGAGCATAAAAGAATTAATTATTTTATTAGACAAAAGACTTACATTAAACCTGAAGGTATTGTTATAGGTCAGCGAATGGATAGAGTCAAAACGCAAAGCATATCACGTATGGAGCCAGTCACTTGCCAAGAGCATTTTATTTCTTTAAGACAAGTCTTGAAACAATTTTTTTCTCTTGATTCCATACTGTCTGAAACCTTTCAATATATGGATAGTCTTAAAAATAAAAATGTAGTTGAAAACTTTATTCAGGGTTCATTCTGGAAAACGAGAATGACCTTTCATTCTGATAAATTAGTTTTACCTTTATTTATGTATTTTGACGACTATGAAATAGGAAATGTTCTCGGAAGTCATGCTGGTATCCACAAGCTAGGTGCAGTTTATGTCTCAATTGCGTGTCTACCACCTTGGCGCTCTTCGATCCTGACAAATATATTTTTAGTTCTTCTTTTTCATTCCTCGGACAGAACAGAATTTGGTAATAATGTTATATTCCAACCTTTAATTGATGAATTCAATTTTCTTTCTGAAGAAGGTATACACATCAACATTCCAGATTTCAACGGAAAAATATATTTCGAACTCGCTTTAATCCTTGGTGACAACTTAGGTTTACATTCGTTGATAGGGTTTTCTGAGAGTTTTTCAGCTAATTTTTCATGTAGAGTATGTAAAGTCTCAAAAGAAATTTTAAAAGCACAGTTATATGAGGACACCACACTTCTTAGATATATGTCAAGCTATAAAGAAGATCTGGCTCTCAATAATTTATCTTTAACAGGTATAAAAGAAAAATGTGTTTTTCTTCGAGTAAAAAATTTTGACTTATTTCAGCAGGTAGGTGTTGATATCATGCACGATGTGCTTGAAGGTGTTGCAAAATATATTTTAAGTTTTATTCTATTAAAATATACAGAAGCTTTCAAATTTTTTTCCTTAATTCTTTTTAATCAAAAGCTTTTGGCATTTGATTATGGTCCCGATGGTAAAAATAAACCATGTTGTATAGAAAAAGAACATCTTAAACGAGGAAGTATTCGACTGTCTTCTGGAGAAATGATAACATTAATAAGATATTTTGGACTGCTTGTAGGTGAATACATCCCGAGAGAAAATAAGATGTGGACATTGTTTATTACACTCAGAAAAATCTTAGATATCATTTTCAGCGTAAATATTTCAGATGGGACAGAATCCTTATTACAGGTATTAGTGGCGGAACTCAATGAGTTATATATTGAGCTAACCAAAGAACCTCTGAAGCCTAAGTTTCACAACCTAGTTCATTATCACTCTGCTCTTATGAAATATGGTCCACTTTCTTCGTTTTGGTCAATGAGATTCGAAGCTAAGCATCGACAGTCTAAAATGTCTGCTAGAGCATCATGTAACCGAATGAATATAACTCTTACTTTAGCAATGAAACACCAGCTTCAGCTAAATGAAATATTTATAAGAGGTAAACTATGCAATGAACTTTCCAATGGTCCTAAAAAGGATATATTACCATCGGAAAGAGAACTCATTTACTCTCAATTAAATTTGGACCCTGAAAAGACATTAACTAAAGTAAATTGGGCAATGATGTCTTCAGTTCGCTACGAAAAGGGATCAATTTTAGTGAAGAGTCTAGGCATAGATAGCTATAATTACGATTTTTGCATTTTAAAAAAAGTATACTTGTACGACTTTCATCAACTTATCTTCAACTGTACTTTGCTGAAAACTTTAGGCTTTGATGAACATTACTTTGCTTTCGAAGTGGAAAATCCACAAAAGGAGGAGAAAGTCATAATGCTTTTTGAGTCATTTCCCAATCCTATTCCTAATACAAAGATTATCCTTTCGAATGGAAAACAATATATTGTTTTAAGAAGCCCTTTGTGAAGCATAATAGTTTGAGCGAAATATTTAATTCAATAATGTAATTGTCGCACTTCCTTAAACATTAATTTAGTCAAAATTATATAACTGAAAATGTATAAATTAATTCATCTAATTTTTGTAAGATATACTTAAAAGGCCTTAGAGCCAATCATTTTAACGAAGTCATTAATTTTAAAACTTAAATTATAAGCTTTACTTTAATAGGTACATCAAATTTGTAAATTAACCGCAACTTAAAAGAACAAAAAACATAAAAAAATTTTCAAATGTATAAAAAAATATTATAACTATAACTTTTGGAAAAGTTGTTTAACCTAACTTATCTTTTTTTTTTAAATCACTAGTTTTATTTTCTTGTACTTTATTCTTTAACTAAATCAGTAAATAAACATTTTCATTAAAATAAATCATTGAAAAAATATATTTTTTGTTTCAACTTAATTAAGTGTACAATATTCTTTGAATGATTTTACTTTTCAAACGACGGTATTATAATAGTAGATAATGTCTTTAAAAAGATAAAAAATCGTAATTTTTGTTGCCTATAAGCGTTTTTTCTCGCATCAATTCAAATTAACATGGATTAGTGTTAGGGAACATGTTTTATCTTATCATTTGCTTCTTATAAATTATTGACTTTGGTCTTTTTATAAGCATTATCTACTATACAAATAATAAAATTGACCCTACTGTAATCAAGGAAGTAGCTTCTCAAGCCGTGTTAAATCACCCAATCTGCTTGGTTCACTTTATCGAGGAACCGAGTATGTATGGAAATGTAAACGAGTAGGTTGGCTACTGGAAGCGAGCAGATTTTCTACTTCAACCGATTAGATTGGCTATTCTAACCAAATAGAAAGGCTGCTTCAACAGAATAGAAAGATGCTTCAAACCGAGCAACTATGTAAATTGGAACGAGTAGATTGGCTACTCCAACTTAGTAAGTATTTAAGGGAACTGAATAGATAAGCTATTCCTACAGAGTAGATAAGCTACTCCAACAGAGTAGTTAAGCTACTCCAACCAATAAAAACGGCTACTACAACCGAGTAGACTGGCTATTCTAACAAAGTAAGTATGTTACTGTAAATGAGTAAATTGGCTACTTTAACCGATTAGAGTACCTACTCCAACAGAGTAGATTGGCTACTCTAACCCAGTAGATTGGCTACTTCAACCGAGTGGATAAGCTAGTTCAACCGAGTAGGTTGCTAAATGCAAGCGAGTAGATTAGCTAATCCAACCAAGTAAATTGGTTATTCTAACCCAATAGATTGGTTACTTCAACCAAGTGGATTAGCTACTTCAACCGAGTAGAATGACTATTAGAACCGAGTAGATTAGCTACTTCGACAGAGTATATTGGTCACTCTAACCCAGTAGATTGGCTACTTCAACCGAGTGGATAAGCTAGTTCAACCGAGTAGGTTGCTAAATGCAACCGAGTAGATTAGCTAATCCAACCAAGTAAATTGGTTATTCTGACCCAATAGATTGGTTACTTCAACCAAGTAGATTAGCTACTTCGACAGAGTAGATTGGTTACTGTAACCTAGTAGATTGGCTACTTCAACCGAGTGGATAAGCTAGTTCAACCGGGTAGGTTGGTAAATGCAACCGAGTAGATTAGTTAATCCAACCAAGTAAATTGGTTGTTCTAACCCAATAGATTGGTTACTTCAACCAAGTGGATTAGCTAGTTCAACCGAGTAGAATGACTATTAGAACCGAGTTGATTAGCTACTTCAGCAGAGGATATTGATTAATCTAACCCAGTAGATTGACTACTTCAACCGAGTGGATTTGCTAGTTCAATCGGGTAGATTGGCTACTGCAACAGAGTAGATCAGCTATTCCAAGCTAGTAGATTGGTTACTATAACCCAGTAAATTGGTTACTCTAACCCACAACATTGGCTACTTCAACGGAGTGGATAAGCTAGTCTAACCGAATAGGTTGGTCAATGCAACTGAGTAGATTAGCTACTCCAACCCAGGAGATTGGTTATTCTGACCCAATAGATTGTCTACTTAAACCGAGTGGATTAGCTAGTTCAACCGTGTAAATTGACTATTATAACCGAGTAGATAAGTTACCCCTACCAAGTAAATTGGTTAATCTAACCCAGTAGATTGGCTACTTCAACCGAGTGGAGTAGCTAGTTCAATCGGGTAGATTGGCTACTGCAACAGAGTAGATCAGCTATTCCAAACCAGTAGATTGGTTACTATAACCCAGTAAATTGGTTATTCTAACCCACTGGATTGGCTACTCCAACCGAGTGTGTAAGCTAGTTCATCCGAGTAGATTGACTACTTCAACTGAGTAGATAGGTTATTCTAACCGATTTAATTGGCTACTCCAAGCGATTAGATTGGTTACTCCAACCGAGTAGATTGGCTAATTGAACTGGTATATAAGTAAATAACGTAGCATATAATCTGCCCTTAACCGTGTAAATTGGTCATTTTAACCCACTGAATTGCTTAAATCAAATGAGTATGTTTCTTATTTTAACCGCTTTGCTAGGTTAGAACTGCCGAGTAGGTTAGTTATTGCGGTTTAGTACTCAATACGACAACCGAGAAGGCCGGCTAACTCAACTAAAAAAGTTTGTTAAGACAGCCGAGTAAATTGGTTACTATAAATGATGTAAAAGGTTCGTTTAGCTATCTTATTAGGGTATTGCAAGTGCTTAAATTTGGACAAAACTAACCCACAAGAAGTTTAATAAAATTTAGTACACTTTTACCGAATTAGGGTGTTAAATTAAACCATTTTTTTTAACCTAGTTTACTCGTGTAATTTTAACCGGGTTAGTTGGCAGGTTGTATATTAGCAGTCTCACTATGTTAATTTTACACGAGTTTTACGTTGTTTTTAACCGATCATTTTTCTGCGTGTGATTGGACAGTTTGTATTTTCGTTGTCTTGCGATTTGAATACAAAGTTTTTGTCTGATTGTGTCCCTGGTTAGTATTGTATTCGAGTTGTTGAGTTCGAATCTTGAGTGTCTAATGTACATAGCGAGAATTTTTCGGACTTTGTTCTTAAGGCGTCTAGAACTGTTACCTGTGATGTAGCTATTTAGTTTTTCTAGGTCACTTCTTAGGTTTTTAATTTTAATTTCGATTCTTTTCAGTGTCTGGTTTATCTTTGGTCCTTTGCTTATTCTATTATTGCACATATATCTGATCTTATATCCCATTTTAATTGCGATTGTGACAGCTGAGGCATATATCAGTGTGTGTAGGTCCTCCATTGTATTAATTTGGGAGACTTGCCTCGCAATTATTTCGTTGTTGATGTATTGGATAATTAAGCCGAGCTTTTGACTAGAGTTTATCTTTGGTATTGAAGGTCTTGCGAGCGGATTTATATTTCTATATATTTCCCGCTGTTCTTCAAAGATATTATCGACATCGTTATACAGATTGTCAGGGGTATTTGTTGTCTCTGTTGTTATCTGTTCAGTTTCTTGGGATTCATTATTTGTCTCTATAGCACTTTCCGTTTCGTTTTCATCTGGTGTCGTGCTTGGTTCCTGATGGTCTGGAGAACTCCTGCTCGGTATTGTTAGTGTTGATTCTTTGATGATATTTCGTCTTATCTGCGGAATAAGGTTATTCCTGTGGATTGCTCGAATTTGGTCTGATAGACGTTGTTCTGATACGTCGTATTGAGGGTGTTGTGCTACAAATATTGTGCGAAGCTGTGTACGATATCCTGTGAGGTTTCTTTCTTGATCAGTTACTATGTAGTATGCGCGTAAAAGGTTTTCGTTAATTTCGTTTGTCCATTTTCTGCGCTGTCGAATTCCGCCAGCTGTTGTGAGAGCCGCATCGGAGTGTGCATGCTGTTCACGTATAGGCTGCGTGTTGGTGCTATAGGGTGTGTTATTATTATTATTATTATTATTATTATTATTATTATTATTATTATTATTATTATGAATTAATTTTAGATATGAAATAAATTACTGAGTGTTGTCTTGACAATTAAACTGATTGGTCGTGTCTTTCTTATTATAAAATACCAAAATGGTCGATAAAACCTAACAAATGTTAACATTTTATAAATTAAATTTATTTTCGTTAAAATTTGTGTTACGTTGTCTTGAAATGCGGAAATTCTGATTAAAGATATTTTAAATGGTAAGTTGCTCGGAGATGTTATAGGTAACGAAATAACTGTTTGGATTTCAACAGCAAGAACTCATCCATAGCTGACAAACAGAGCCTTGGCATCCAGCTAACACATAGGCATCCTGTACAATAGGTGCGTTTTATTATTCACAAATCTATCTGGATCCGGATCTGGATTAAGTTTTAACATGTATTACAAAAACAATTTGGGATCCTGTTTTCTATCGGGATCTATTGCAAAGATCCAAAAATCAGTTATTACACTGGCGAGTAGATGGCTTTTTATGGTAAGGTAGTGTAAGCTATAGTGTAAAAAAAAAGACAAGAAATAATTAAAAATTTACAAACCCAAGGATAAAAAGAGACGGACTTATAACACTGATTTGTGAATAATAAAACGCACCTAATATTCACTACTGCTGCCCAGATCCAACAATAGGTGCCTTTTATTATTCACAAATCTATCTGGATCTGAATCATCCCTTGAAAATAAAACGATACGGATCTTATGTCGATTTCCTTTTACACTAGGGATTTTAGGGATTGCGATCCCTTGTCAAATTTTGTCTTTTTAGTATGGGTATTTCGTATACATGTAAATCCCTCTCCAAGTACGGATTCGAAGGATTTGATCTCTGTCAAAAAAAAATCGATTTTTTTGGTGTGAAGGAACGTAAAATCTGTGGTAAAAGTCAAAATTTGACAAGGGATCGCAATCCCTAAAATCCCTAGTGTAAAAGGAAATCGACATTAGTGACAGCAGTGTTATAAGCCCGTCTCTTTTTATCCTTAGGTTTGTAAATTTTAAATTATTTCTTGTCTTTTTCTTTACACAATAGCTGCACTGCCTTATCATAAAAGCCATCTACTCACCAGTGTAATAACTAATTTTTGCATCTTTGAAATATGTAGATCCCGATAGAAAACAGGATCCTAAATTGTTTTTGTAATACATGTTAAAACTTAATAAAGATCCGGATCCAGAAAGATTTTTGAATAATAAAACGCACCTAATGGTATACTTTAGACCAGAGGCCGGAGTGAAGGCATTAAGCTGTTTGTGACAGCAGGGTCGGATCTATTCGGACGACTGTCCCGGACGTTCGTCTCCGTACACTCCTTCCGAACTCGGATGGTGCCGGTCTGGAGTCTGACTGAAAGTAATAATTTGTTTTAATGGAAGATTTTTTCTTTGTCTGCGACAGTCAGTTCCATCTAGGATGAAATTTCGGCCCATAGTCGTTTAGCAATGTCTCAGAGAGGTGTCATGTTATAAATAGAATTAATTAGTTTACTTTTTTTGCATGAATTTCATCGCAAGAATCAACTGACGAAAAATCCAAACATGTTAGGATATGCCGGTTGATCGCTTATATCGGGCGTTATCGGACGATGTCGCTTTCAGTGGTGTACGCGCTCTCTTTTCTTTATATACGTTTGGTTCGATCGGCCGAGTTCGGCAGACAACGCCTGAGTATACTTCGGCCGATGACGGACTAGGTGTACGCGAGCGTTCAGGTACCGATGCAGACTTTTAGCACTTTGCCGACGTCATGCTGAAGATGTTTCGTCATGAGTGATAACAATGTAGTTGGGAAAGGAGAGTACGAGTATAGACGATAAGTTGAATTTCCTAGATCTTCTCCAGGAGTATTCATAAAATGTATGCTTATTTTTCAATATTCCATTGGATGTTTGCGCAGACTTCTTGACCTCGATATGCTAAAGATTACTGGCTTCGAAACTTTTTCGGGAAAAAATACCATTTTAACTTCATCAACTGTAGTCGTCTTTTTGAAATTTGCATTGCCTTAACCTACGAATGGCTGTTTTCGCGAGGTCTCCTGCTTTCTAGCATGCGAGTACGTATTGAAAACCGTCGATGAAATAAATATCAAAAAGAAAATTGAAGTAAAAAACACGGTCACTAACCTTGGAACCCAACTTTTATTAAAACTGGAAACAAACATTTAAGAAAGACATCAACCCAAGTACCTTTTTACCCATCCGTGGAGGAGGGAATATTTATCTACACATGTAACCTGCAACTGGAAAACGAATTTCGATGAAAAAACATTACCCTGAAAGCAAGTGAACGATTAGTTTTTGAAACTATTTCCTAAAATATACATATATTATTAAATACTAAAAATTGATATCCAAAATTTCTTTTTTAGACAAATTTAAAAAAAAAATAAAACAATAAAACGATTTTTTAAACTTTCTGTGCATAGTTTCATAGTTTTCTAGAAATCAGACGACATTTTTATGCATTTGAACATTTCTCTAATTTAATCAATGTTTTTATATTTATAAACAATTTTTAAATTACAAAGTACTTTTACATATGAGCAAATTCGCGCGATCTACTCGTGCATTTTATATTTTAACTAGCTATCCGCCCGGCTTTGCACGGGAAGCACTTAGATATATATTATAACCTATAGCCATATAGCTTCTGGCGGAATGATCGGGGCGGTCATCTGGCTAAGTCTTAGCTGATATCAATAGAAATGGTACAGTGCCTTGCTACACCCCAGGGAGCTAAAAAAAAAACTCATTTATTTAAGACAAATGCGAAATTATCTTTTGTGCAAAAAAAGCAAACAAAAATTCAGTTGATCCAATGGCTGGGTTAATCTTAAGATTTTCCGAAATTTTCATCAAAATCGGTCACGATGTTTTGGAGTTCATGGAAAACATACATACATACATACATACACACACCGATTTCATATACAAATAAAATGCACGACTGGGTCGCACGAACTTGCTCCTATGTAATCGACTAGGAATTTTAAAACCGAATGTTATTAGAGAAAACTGTTCATAAGGATGAAATTAATTTTTAAATTCTTATATTAGTAGTAAGAGAAAAAGACAGAATGCTATCCAACTATGAATTAATGCAAGAACAAAAATTATATTTCGTTGTAGTGGTTTCTTAAAAAAAAAGCTTTTATATACAAACTTTTTAAAAGCTTTTTAAGAAAAAATTAAGGTACGCCCATTTAAAGTTTTTATTATTGTTCGAATAAAAATTTAATTTACGAAAAGAAATATTGAAATATTTTTTTTTTTTTCAAAACTTAATATTTCGAAAACCCCATGCTAGATTTTTTTTAAACTTGATAAATAAAAGTTTCTCAATATAATCTACAAAATGTGAAAAAAAATTTTTTATTTTACCTAAAAATAAAGGTACCTACCATACAAATGCTAAAAAATTAAAAAAAATGGTTTTCAAAAATCGTATTTTTCTCGAAAACGGCGACTAGAATTTTGATGACATTTTTTTTCTTTCAATTAATTTTTACGATCTTTAATTTAATGAAAAAAATTTGAAATTAAGATATTACAGCTTATACCTACCATAGAACCATTTTTTCGAATTTTGAATTTCTCATTATCCACATAACGGATCTTAATGAAAATTTTTATAGAGGAGCTTCTAAAAAGTCTAAAACACATTGCATTTTAAAACTTTAAAATAAATATTTTTTGAATTTTTGAAAAAAAAATCTATTTTTTCTTTTTTTGAAAATTCGATATCTCCGAAACGGGTCAGTATTTCTTTTCGTAAATTAAATTTTTATTCGAACAATAATAAAATCTTTAAATGGGCGTACCTTAATTTTTTCTTAAAAAGCTTTTAAAAAGTTTGTGTATAAAAGCTTTTTTTTAAGAAACCACTACAACGAAATATAATTTTTGTTCTTGCATTAATTCATAGTTGGATAGCATTCTGTTTTTTTCTCTTACTACTAATATAAGAATTTAAAAATTAATTTCATCCTTATGAATAGTTTTCTCTAATAACATTCGGTTTTAAAATTCCTAGTCGATTACATAGGAGCAAGTTCGTGCGACCCAGTCGTGCATTTTATTTTCTATGTTGTTCAATATTGATTTTTTTTGTTCAATATCCAAACATTTTACCAAATTGTGGGCACTCCATATAACTTTGTTAAATATCCAAAATGACCTCTTCGTTGATTTTAATTTATAACTAACTAGCGTACCCGTGCGGGAACTCCCGCAAGCAAATTTTTTTTTTTAACTGAAGTTTTTCAAAATAAATCATGTGTCTAAAAGTTTCAGTTTTTCTTGCATTGGAAATCTTGTGTAAATGGAAATCTTGTGTGAAGTACGGAATGTTGTTTTTGGGTGTTTATTTTACTTCTGTTTGTCATCGTTGAACAGCTCTATTTGAAAAAGACGACTTACCACTGAAATAATAAACACGTTTAGCTTAGCCAAGAACTGTCACAACTGATCTCCTGTTCAACATGAGAAGTTGAAAGCGTACGGATTATTTTTATGTACCTGGATTAAAACAAAACAGCAAACCAATAAATCCAATCAAGTCCTTTTCTTAAAGGTAATGGAGCCAAGCGAAGGATATTTTGAAAAAACTAACAAACAATGAGCAAATCATATACGTATGTACATAACTATCCTATAACAATGTACTTATGTAGTTAAACCTGTAGGCACATAAAGTTTAACTTACCTTAAAATAGTTTAAATTCAAAGACACACAAATATTTGTCAAATTTTTTTTGTTTTTAATTCGGAGAATTTTATTTTTGTTTTATTTTTTTTAAAAACTTTTTTGAGTGTTTTTATCGTTACTGCTTAGGTAAATTAATCAAACAATACCCCTCCTCTGGGCCCGCACCCCCAAAGTATGGCATTTCAATGCAACTACTTATGTATAATGTACTAAATTTCAGTGCAATGCGAAGATAGAAGTAGAGATAAATAATTTTGGGGTGTTTCGACCACCAAATGCCCCTCCCCTGATAATAAAAAAAAAAAGTAGCCTATACGGTAATCCAGACTATAACTTTTTTGTGTGTTAAATTTTATCAAGATCCATTCAGTTGTTCAAGCGTTATTGAGTAACAAACATCCATACATCGTAACATTCACATTTATAATATTAGTAGGATTAAAAATAAAAGAAAAACAATTTCTATAACTTGATTTATAAACAAAATTGTCAATCGATTTCCCAACATTTTGAAAAATGGACATTGAACAAGATAGCATCCAGCCGACGATATGTACATATATGTCAATTCTTTTTCATTACTGACATTATTCTAAATTTTTAAAATCTAAAATACGCCATTATCTGTATATGGGCAAATCTCAGAAACTTTTGACTTTAGACTTTTGAAAACGCGTAAAGAGAAAATAACTAAGCACACCTTTAAAATTAAGTTTATAGCACCATTGTTACATCAGAAAATATAATTGATGGTGTTCCTCTTTTATTAACGAATGCTTAAAAAATTCTCACTCATTTTCCGGCGACGCACTATGGGACCAAATGGTGCAAACCATCTCAAAAATCCATAACTTTTTCGTTTCTCAATATTTTACATTTTTTTTGAAATTTTGAGCTAAAAGTAATAATCAATTGAAAACAAAAAAATGAAAAATATACTGCACCTTACTCATTTTTTTTAATTAATTTACTGGTGAACTTAATTAAAAAATATTAACTGTTTTGTAAAGAAGAGGGCTTGGGCTTTTCAAAAAGGTATAATACTTATACATTTTGTCCAGAAAAATACGAAATAATTGACTTCAAACTCTCACTTCCAATAATTCTAAAAATAAAAATATCGAAATGTCATTTTTAACGGTAATTTTAGGTACCTAGAACAAAAGTAAGATACAAAAAATTTACTGTGTTAGGAAGAACCCTATTTCTAGTATATAATCCCATCATTAGATTTTTCAAATTACGAAATTCACCAAAACCATTTTTGAGATGGATTTCATCATTTGGTCCCATAGTGCGACGTTGAACTATCGAAACAGTAACACGAAACGACTTTACGTGGCCGAGTCATAAAGACTACTGATATCTGATACCACAATAACGTTCGACGTAAGTTGTTTATACCTATGTTTATAAGACTGTTATTGATAAGGATCATTTTCTCACTGCCCTAACTTGCATTCGTTAATATTTGAACTACAGAAAATATGTGAGCGTGAAATTTCAAATTAATATAGAAATTTTTAATTTTTTGAAACAAATGATAAAAATTTAACTTATGATTTATATTTAAGTAAAATTTTGTTCACTTTTCTAAATATGTACATTTAATAGTGAAGCTTTTAATTAAAAATAACACGTAATTTTACTCAAAATTTTTATCAATAAAATTTTTCTCTGCTTAAAAAGTAATGTATAAAAAATATCAATGATTTTTCTTTGTAATTAACTACTGAATTTTAAAGATCCATAAAATATGTAGCGTCAGCGACACTTCTTAGTATGATTTAGAAGAAGGAACAATAGTTAAGAACGGCAAATATTGCTTTTTATTAGAGTACTAACTGAAAATGTCTTGAAAAAAAAAAAGTTTCGCACTCTTTTAATTCAGTATAAGCTAATTTTAACCAGGTTGCGATTTTAGCACACACCTCTACCAAAGCTTAATTTATTCATTTTTGTCTATAGAAAATGAATATGTAATTTAGAAATCGGTGCAAAGCATGCTGTGTAAATGATAAGAGACGTACCAGATTTTAATGATTTTTTCGGAATTGTAGTACCGAAACTTCTGACAAACACTGTCATAAATCTAAGCAAAGCACATAATTTTTTCATACAAAATTTTGATTTTCAAAGTCTCTTATGAACCCCATTTGAGTTTAACAAACTAAAATCAGATGCTTCAATCGTAAGAACATTAAACTTTTAAAATATTTTAATAGTAACATATAAAATTTTGTATTTTTCTTATACTTTTTGCCTTTTACTCGTTCTATAGGTTAAAAAAAATTCTTAATGTGGAAAATAACTTTTTTTATACTGTAATACTATATTTTCGAAAAAATTATCAGAGATAGAGTAAAAAAATATGACTATGAAGTAACTTAATTTCAAAGTTACACGAAAGTCAAAAGTTTCTGAGATTTGCCCATATTGTGGATATATCTTTTCAATTCGAAACCTTTATTTAAATACGTTGTTTATTTTGAGACACTTACGAAACCCATGAACATTTTGTATGGAAAAATGTTTTTTTCTCTTATTTTATTTTTTTGCCAATTTTCCAATGTTTTTAATAGTTATTCTGCTATTCGGGACGGACACAAATACAACAAATCAAAAACCGCATGAAAATCGGTTCAGCCGTTCTCTAGTTATGTGTTCGAACAAACCGGACTTTGTTTTATATATTAAGAAGATGAACGTAACAATAATGAAAATAAATAAAGTGGGGTCTTAGATAATTTTTTTATGTGTCTACTAAAACAGTTATACCAGGCGCTGCTGTGAATATTTACTGATGCTAGCTGCTGTCTCGATTTTGATGATGCTTCGAGTCGCTCTTCTAATTCTCTTAAAGATTCTATTTCTGTTGGATAAATAAGTTCTCCCATTCTTCTTTATACACAAAAAATTAAATACTATAAGGTCAGAAGATTTGGCAGGCCACTGAACTGATCCGTTTCTTCCTATCCGTAGATTACCATATTCATCTAGACCATTATTAACCTCTCCATCATAGTGGACTGGGAGCACCATCCTTTTGGAATTATTATGAAGCTAGTTGAATTAATGGTATATTCTCCATAGTTATGGTAAATTGTTTCGCAAGCACTCCAGAAAGATTGTAGAATTCAGCTTGGGTCGTAGTTTGAATGGGCCAATTAAATTATCAAAGGGCACGGTAGTGCCCAGCCAAGTTCTGGCACTACACCCTTTTTACAGGAACAAACTCAGGCGATTTTTGACCCCTCCCTATCTTCAGTGCCAATGAAGTCAGAAACTTAAAACTCCGAATATTTACTAAGCTAGTCAGGCACAGGCGCCTTACCGAATTTCAATTTTCTAGCATAAGCTGTTCCTGAGATATAAGGCCTCAAAAATCACAAAAACCGTAACTGACTATGACTCACTGACTGACTGACAGATCATCAAAATTATGGAGCACTTCCCGACATCGTAGAATCTTGTAATTTTACACAACGGTAGGTCTTGTCGTGCAAGCAAAGGAAAAATTTGAAGTTTTCAATTCAGGGGGCGTGGTATCCGCCCACTTTCTCCCAAGTGGTGTTGGTTGAATGGAGCACTTCCGACTGCTGTAAAACGATGAAATTTGGTGAACCGATAGGACTTAAATTGCATATAAAGGAACAAAAATAAAGATTGAGGTTTTCCTTTCAGGAGGCGGGGTATGCGACCACTTTCTCCGAATTGGTGTTGGTTGAATGGGGCACTTCCGACTGCTTTAAAACGATAAAATTTATTAAAGTGGCAGGCCTTAAATTGCATACTAAGAAAAAAATATAAAATTTGAGATTTTCCAATCAGGGACATGGTATCCGCCCACTTTCTGAGAAAATGTTTAATTTATATGGAGCACTTCCGATTGCCGTAGAATGATGAAATTTGGTAGAGTGGTAAAGCTTAATGTTCATTCAAAGCGAAAAATAGAAAATCTAAGATTTTTCATTCGAAGTGTCTTTTTATTGTCATTTGAAACTATACATGCATTTTGAAAATTCAAGACTTTTCTTAGAACTAGAGTGCTCAATTTGGTACTCTATGTTATGTTAACATGAATGAAAAAAGAAAACATTTGCGTACCTGAAAAAATTATGAGCTTACATAAAAAATAAAATGCACGACTGGGTCGCACGAACTTGCTCCTATGTAACCGACTAGGAATTTTAAAAAGGAATGTTATTAGAGAAAACTGTTCATAAGGATAAAATTAATTTTTAAATTCTTTTAGTAGTAACAGAATGCTATGTACTCGTAAATATGAATTTATGCAAGAACAATAATTATAAGTCCTTGTAGTGGTTTCTTTAAAAGAAGCTTTTATATACAAACTTTTTAACTTTTTATTATTGTTCGAATAAAAATTAAATTTACGAAAAGAAATATTGACCCGTTTCGGAGATATCGAATTTTCAAAAAAAAAGAAAAAAATAGATTTTTTTTTTCAAAAATTCAAAAAATATTTATTTTAAGGTTTTGAAATGCAATGTGTTTTAGACTTTTTAGAAGCTTCTCCATAAAAAATTTCATTAAGATCCGTTATGTGGATAATGAGAAATTCAAAATTCGAAAAAATGGTTCTATGGTAGGTACAAGCTGTAATACTTGTATCTTAATTGCAAAATTTTTTTTATTAAATTAAAGATCGTAAAAATTAATTAAAAGAAAAAAAAATTATCAAAATTCTAGGTGCCGTTTTCGAGAAAAATACGATTTTTGAAAACCATTTTTTTTAATTTTTTGGTATTTGTATGGTAGGTACCTTTATTTTTAGGTAAAATAAATTTTTTTTTCTCACATTTTGTAGATTATATTGAGAAACTTTTATTTATCAAGTTTTAAAAAAATCTAGCACGGGGTTTTCGAAATATTGAGTTTTAAAAAAAAAATGTTGAAGTTTTTTCTAAAAATCCAAAAATTTTTTTTTGAAAATTTTAGTACACAATTCTATTTATGTTTTTGGGGAGCTTTAGCAAAAAAAATGATCAAAATCGGTGGAACCGTTTTTGAGAAAATCAAAAACAAAAAAAATGGTTCCATGGGGGGTACCCTCAATAACCATTTTTCGGAAAATTTTTTTCAACCATTACCTAGATTTAATTAAATGAAATTTTTCTGTATTTTTATTTTTTAAATCTGTCGAACAGTTTTTAGAAAAAAAAATGATTATAAAATTTCGAAAAAAATTCGTATGGCAGGTACCGTTATTTTTGGTCTTAAGAAAAAAAAAAAACGTGTCGGGGGAAAAAATTAAAAATGATATCTACCAAGTTTAAAGAAAATCGGCCGAGCCGTTTAGCCTGTAGTCGAACAGACAGACAGACAGACAGACAGACATAATTGCGAGACCCACTTTTTTAGTCTTCGCTATCATCGTAATGTCAACTTTGATCGAAATCTCGAATTCGATTTTTTTTACGAATGCATAACTTGCCTTATAGTACTTATAAGTCGCAAGTAAAAATCTTAACTGTGATATAAACTATTATCAAACTACTATTTAGGCTATTAATTGGTGTGCTTCCTTCATTTAAAAAAAGGAGTTAAAATTGCAACAAAAACATCATCGCATCCTCAACAATTGTTACTTTTTTATGACTTTGCGCGGATGTAGGTACTAGTATTTTTAATTAAGGTAGGTATGTTAGTGTTAGGTATCTTGCCAGGACATGAAGAAACAATTGAAGCACAAATCAAAACAACCAATAAAAAAAAGAAAATATACCAAAAGAAATCGGAAGCTATAAACTAAGTTGATTTTAGTAGGTACGAGTAGAGTCCACCCTTCTATCTTTCCGTATCTTTCGAGATATTGACATAGCAAAATATTAAAATCTTTGCAAAAAGGAGTGAGATCAGACCAAAAACATAAAAGTTAAAAAAAAGAGCCAAGTTCTTTTATACAAAAACCTTTGTCTAACAAGTCAGCCGTGAAAAGTACTGAGATCTAAAAGTACGCCAAGTTCTTACTTCATGAAGCTTTTATACGGAATATTTAAAGTAGAATAATATTGAAACAGCTACAATGTAATAGAAAAATTTTATTATTTAATGACTACTGACTAAAATTTGATGGGCTTACTTGGCAAGTTTTTTTTGTATGCCCAATTCGTAAGGTTTTAAAAAATGTGCCTTTTTTGAAACAGTTACGTTTTTTACGTTCGTTTTGTTAACTTTAAAAATTTGTACATAATAAAGCACGCATTGAAGCCAAAGTTTTTTTTACTCTAGATAGCTTAAATATTGATGCAGACCATAAAAAATGCCCCATGATCAATGTTAAAAAAATAGACACGAAAATTTGTGACAACTAAAGATTTACGAAAAATCACGCATGAAAGTTTTTTCTAAAATTTATATCAAATAGGATTATTTAAAAGGAAGGCACGCACTCAAAATGAATGATTTCAATTAATTTTGACCTTCATTTATCTGAAAAAAAAAAAAACAAAAATTGTACTAAGTAATCTTACGTTAAACATTATTTTTGCAATAATACAAAACGTTAATTATCCACGCACGCAGCCAAAAGTCACAATATTCGATGATTTTTTCGATTTCAAACACTTTCGCACTATCTCGATGGTTCATTTTATAAATTGAATAGTTAAAACTCAATGATATATATAATATTATAAGTTCCAAAACCTGAATATTTAATAATAATGTCTATATATTTCGACGCATGTAAATTATAAATTTGGTGGTGCAACAGCTCGGAGTGAACCAGGACCTAGTGACTTACAACTCTCAACCATTCCTGTGTGCGTGTTACCAGGAACGGAGGGCAAAAGTTAAAATTTGCACGGATAAGCCCATATAGACTGTGTGAAAAAACTCGTTGTCATCCAAGCTCCACTTCAGCAATCAGTTAGAAAACTCAAGCCACTTTTATAAATTATCGAGAAGCAGTTCTTGAGGATTTTCTTCATGCCGTACATCAGAAATTTTATGTTTGGAAACATTGAATTGCAAAGCTTAGCGTCGGATGGTGATTGATTGATCAGTTATAACAGTTTCTATAGTATTCATTCATCAGAAAAAAATCTTCTTACTTGTGCAGCATCCGCGTTAGGTCGCGTATTTGAAACTGATTCCGTTTCTCGAAGTTTGCGATACATATTTCCAAGTACTCCTTCACCAGGAAGTCGTCATTTAGGATTGAGTTCTTCATATCGTTGTCCCGCATTAGTTGAAGTTCCATTGAAAAACCCATAAACGAAGATAATGTCTGCGTATTCTTGGTTTGTAAATACAGGCGTTTCAAATAGCGTTTCTAAACAACTCTAATTTTGGAGTAAGAAATTGAACTGATAAATTTTATTTTTTTTTTAATAATCATTTTGGTTTGATAATTTTTTCTAATAGCCCTTCATACTCCAAACCTAGCCCTTTCTTAGAATTTTTTAAGAGCAGTGTAAGGAAAAGAGGGATTTGACAAGTTGACAAATAAATGAAAGATATGTATAATGTTCGTACATAAGTGTTTTGAAAGTGGCCTAATAAACAAGCACGCTTTAAGACTTTCTAATAGATTCAAGATTAAAATAAAATGTACGACTGGAATGTTACTAGAGAAAAATGTTCATAGCCATAAAATTCATTTTTTTAAATGACTAAAACAATTCCTTTAGTAGTTGGAGCTAAAAACAGGATGCCTTGTGATTGGCTGCTTTTAAAAAAAATTAGCTTTTATGTATACAAATTTTTAAGAAACGTATTTGGTAACACCAACTTCAAAATTTTATCTTAAATTTCAACAAAAAATATTGAAGCTTCTCTATAAAAAATTAAGATATGGAAGAAATTAAAAATTGGGAAAAATGTTTCTATAGTACCTATGTACAGTCTCCCCAGTTGTATATTTTTTCTTTTTTTTAAGACCAAAACTGTAATACCTTTGTATATAAAACTTATAGTACTATCAATAAGACGAAAGTTTGTGGCAATATCTTAAGGCTAGGGACTGTAATTGCTAGATTTGTCTTTGCTAAATTTAATAATAAAATTTTCTCTTTTTTACTAGGTACTAGTTTTGTATGTTATCAAATTTTCAGCGAAACAAACTTTAGCTATATCTGTACTGTATCTGTAGTGGTAATTGCTTTGATATTTTGTGTACATACTTCGATCATAGAGCAGTAGATGGAAGATCGAAGTAGATGGTTTCATAGTGTAATTGTTGTTGCGGTTTTTCCGGATTGAAAGGCTGTGATCTGCACTGGATATACAATGACTCCTGTTCTAAAAATCGATGATGCTTGTGGCATACTATGATATCAGGAAATTTGCTTTGTTTTGTTGATGATGAGGATACTTAGTCGCTCATTTTATGTTTTTTTTTGTACAGAAAATGTGTTTAACTAATTTTAAACTTTTCTATTTAAAATTTTAAATTTCTTGTAATAATTACGAAGGTTGGTAGGTACATATTATATACTGAATTATAGATTTCCGTGTTTTTTAAAGTCTAAAAAAAAAAGTTTAAAAGTTTAAAAAAAATTAAATTGTTCATGAAAAAATAATATTTAACTAACTTCGCATATTGTGTACAAATACAAGTAGAAAAAGTATGAAGTCTGTGTTCCTACACCTAAGAAAACCTTGAGTAGAAGTTCTTGTCTTGGAATGTTCTAGATGTTTGGAATAAGGGGAAATACATTTGACATTGGAAAAGAGCTTTTTGTTTCTTCCATAAATTAGATATGCAGTTTTCCAACAGATGGCGCTGTAGTAGTATAAAGCTCTGTTCACAACATTTCCCCCTTCTTCAGATTGTTCGTCCGGAACAATTCTATCTCCAGATTCGCCACTGTATCGGTGCAGTCGATCGCTATGCACAACTTTTAACTTTCCTCTTGACCCTCTTTGAATTCGGTAAACGACATCATTGATTTTCTTGACGACAGTATAAGGGCCTTCCCAGTTTTGTTGAAGCTTCGGCGACAATCCCTTTTGACGATGTGGATTATACAGCCATACACGATCTCCTACTTGGAATCCTGTTGTGTTTGCTCTTGTGTCGTACCTTGTCTTCATTCGATCGCTGTAAGCGCTCATTCTAGTCCTGGTCCTTTCGTGGATGTCGATTAGCCTCTCTTTTAGGTCACTCACGTAATCCCCTGTTTCCTGAGAGCTGAGACTCTTGTGATGGGTGTCCAAACCTTATCTTACTAGGCAGCCGTATGCTTCTTCCGAACAGGATTTCAGATGGTGTTTGTCCTGTTGAGCTATGTATTGCACTTCGGTAGGCAATCAAAAATATTGGTATGTGCCTATCCCAGTTTCTTTGGTAGTCGCCTACGACCTTAGTGAGGTGCTCTTTTAAGGTCCTGTTGAATCTCTCAACCATTCCATCAGATTACGGGTGAAGTGGTGTGGTTCTCGTTTTCTTAATGCGAAGGAACACGCAGACCTTTTGGAATATGTTCGACTCAAAGTTCCTTCCTTGGTCAGAATGGAGCTCCATAGGCACACCGAACCTGCTTACCCAGTTAGACACAATCTGGTCTTGGCTTCTTGGTTCGGGATAGCGTATGCCTCAGGCCATTTGCTGAAGTAATCCATTACCACCAGAATGTATTTGTTTCCAGCATTCGTCTCCGGAAACGGGCCAGCCACATCAACAGCAATCCTTTCAAACGGTGAGCCGACATTATATTGCATCATTTTTCCTTGCAGTTTTCTGCCAGGTCCTTTGGTTGCAGCACAAGCGTCACAATTTTTCAACGTCGTCTCTTGCATGCAACCAGTAGAATCGTTGCCTCACCTTTTCTAAAGTCTTATTGACTCCCTTATGGCCTCCTGAAGGTCCATCATGCATCTCTCGAAGAACCTCTTTGATTTTCGATTGAGGTAACACAAGTTGCATCACATAGGATTTACCATCAGCGGACTCCCATTTTCGCCGAAGAACACCTTCTTGCACATGAAGTGAGTCCCATTGTGCCCAATAGGCCTTTAAAACTGGACTCCTATCGGAAATGTCATTCCATGCGGGTTTTTCTTCATGTTCCTTCCATGCGAGAAGAGGTTCAATGTCGGAGTCTTCTTGTTGAGCAGATCTTATTTCTTCATTGCTCCATCCACAAATGGGGTCAGCCCTTATTCGCAGAATGTTGATGGATTCCTTTTCTTCTTGTCGCCTGCAATGCTTGCAATCTATTTTACAAGGCCTTCGGGATAGTGCGTCGGCATTTGAGTGCAGCTTTCCCCTTCGGTGTTGAATTTCGTAATCGTAAGTCTGCAGTCTTTCTATCCACCTTGCGACTTGTCCTTCTGGGTTCTTGAAGTTCAACAACCAGTTAAGAGCACCATGATCGATTCGTAGAAGAAACCTCTGTCCATAGATGTATTTGTGGAAGTGTTTCGTTGCCAAGATGAGTGCCAAGAGTTCTCTTCTGGTCACACAGTAGTTCCTTTCGGTCTTCGACAGTACTTTGCTGAAATAGGCGACAACCTTTTCTTCGCCATTGTGAACTTGTGACAGAACAGCGCCGACTCCCACGTTGCTTGCATCCGCATCGATGATAAAAGACTTGCCTGGAGTCGGATAGATCAGCACCAGAGCATTGCATAGACGGTATTTCAGTTCTTGGAAGGCTTTTTCACACTCACCTGACCATTTAAACTGCTTGTTCTTTTCCGTAAGCTGATGCAAATTCTTCGCAATTCCGGCAAAATTCTTAACAAAACGTCTGTAATAAGTAGCAAGACCAAGAAAACTTCGTAGTTGATGTTTGTCCTGTGGTGTTGGCCAATTTTTGACGGTGTCAACTTTTTCAGGATCAGTCTTGACTCCTTGGGACGAGATGATATGTCCCAAATACTTCACTTCAGAGCACATTTTTCTGGGTTCAGTTTTAGGTTAGCCTCTCGAAGTCTCTGGAACACACCCCTTAGGTTCTTACAGTGTTGGTCGTATGTTTTTCCATAAACGATAACATCACCCAAGTAGACAAGACAAGTTTTCCACGTCAGGCCTTGAAGGACGCACTCCATCAAACGCTCAAATGTTGCCGGAGCGTTGCAAAGACCAAACGGCATCACCTTGAACTGCCAGAGCCCATTACCTGTGGAACTCCGAGAGGATTAGAGCCAGTTACAACCACTCAGGATCCAGCTCCACAAAGCATATTGCAAACTATACCCTGCAAATGCAAGGGCCAGTGTGGCCAAGCTTGTGGCTATCGGAAAACTGGTCTGACTTGTTCCTTATTATGTTTCTACTGCAGTGGAAAAACATGCGAGAATATTCCTACCTTGCAAAATTTACTGGAAGATGAAGACGCATTTGAAGACTTTTCCTCACCTGAAAACATTGAAGAAACTACCATTGACGATCCCAGCACAAACAAAGTTAATATGATCATTGATGTCCGCACGCCTAGCCCCAAAAAAAAAGGAGAAAGAACGACACGAAAAAACTATGCCACATTGAGCTATCGATAGGCTAATATAGAAACGAAAACGATTTAATCGTGGATTATACCTCCTGGGGACACCACATTAAAAAAAACGCGCCGTAACTCTACCTCGGTGGTGGTGTGGAAAAGAGCTTGAACTGTTTTTTTTTAATTTCATAATGAACATATGTAATCAAATTTGAAAATTTTCAAACGTGAGTAAACTTTTTTTTTTAATTTTCGCAGGATATTGGTCATTTTGACAGGTTATATTTCCTACAGTTTTTGTCGCACATAAAATTTGAATATACCAAAATGTAGGAAATAAAGTGATCTATAAAAAACAACTTAAGTATTTTTTCGATCAGATGAACATGAGGCGAGATAAACGTTAAAAACCATTTTTCACTTCAAAATCTCGACAGTTTTTCGTCGATAACTTTTTTTTGGAAAGAGGTTTCAAATTTTTTTCTCAACAAAAGTTAAAGAAGATGTTTTAACGTACAAACCTAAAAAAAATACAGCTCTATATATGATAGGAGCTAGGAGGAGAAAATCGAGTTCACGCTTTCCAAAGCCTTTTTCAAAATGGCGGACAACGCATGGGCGCTTTTTGTTCGATCTTTTTGGTTTTACACTCTCCAATAGGTACTCTTTAAGAAACAAAAAAAAAATTCGACGCAGTATTTTTTGTAGATATTTCGAATTAATTAATTTAATTTGACTGGACTATAACGATAATATTGTATACTTATAAGAATATTGGAAAAAATATTTGTTGGGATATTTGAAAAATCAATGGCGCAAAATTTTAATTGAATTAGTACGATGCTAGAGCTGTTTTAGTATTATAGTAGGTTAAAATAACGAATTTGCAAATTTTAATCGAATATAGCATCATACTTTCTCTACCCTTTTATTAAAGTTAAAATCATCGAATACCTACTTTTTTTATCGTGCTAGGTCACGAAATCTCATTTTATATTTACCTATGTATTTATGTATTTTAAATTCGAAAGTACTTTTAAATAAGAGCAAGTTCGTGCGATCCAGTCATGCATTTTATTTTTTTTACATATTTTGTAAGGCCCATGCTAGATTTTTTTTAAACTTGCCAATTAAAAGTTTCTTAATGTAATCTAAGAGATGTAAGAAAAAACTTGTTATTTTACCTAAAAATAACGGTACCCATCATACAAATGTTATAAATGGTTTTCAAAAATTCGGCTTATAGCATTTTGATAAAAAAAATTTTTATTTGATTAATTTTTACGATCCATAATTCAATTTAAAAAATTTCGAAAATAAGATATTACTGACTGTATCATTTTACCGACATAACGGATCTTAATGAAATCTGTATAGAGAGATCTTTAAAAAGTTTCAAAAACATTGCATTTCAAAACTTAAAAAATATTTTTTTGAATTTTTGAAAGTACAATAATAAAAACGTGTAGGTAAATGGAGTACCAAATTTTTTTCTTAAAAATATTTTAAAAATTTTGTATATAAAAGCTTATTTTTGTAAGAAACTTCTACAACCACCAATAATTTTTATTCTTTCATAAATTCATATTTGCTTGAAAAATTTCATGGCATTCTGTTTTCCTTTCTTACTACTCAAAGAGAAAAGAAAATAATTTTATGCTTAGAGTAAAGTCGGGTAATATGGACCACCAATCATATTTTTATTAATAAATCACAAACGGTGTAAGTTTTCTTAAAGATATTAAACAAATATATACATAAGTTCCTTCTGATTCAAAACGTAGCAACAAAAAAATAAATTTATAAAAAAATAACAAATAGTTAAATAACTCAAAAACGTTACAAAAAAAAAGTTGAGGGTAATATGGACCACCTAGTTTTCACTCCATTGACGGCTATTTATCCAGTTTGTTTGCCTTGCCAAACAATTCATATGTATCAAAATCATCAATGGTCGATCATTCATCCTCATCCAGACCCGAAACTTCTTATATTAAAAAGGCGGGTAATGTGGGCCACTATTCCATTTACTCCTTTCCTCCAGTGGTCCATATTATCCGCAACGTAATGTTTGGAAAAAAAGCAATTTTACAACAAAATGGGACTCTTTACAATAGTTTTATAAATAAAAACCTTAAAACAAATATTCACTTCTTATATTTAAAAAATAAAAGGAGGACAAAATATAAATTTAACTATAGAAAAAAGGGGAAACATCTACGAAAAAAAAAATAAAATAATCAATGCAGGTCACGCACAATCGCAACCAATCGTCACCTCGATTGCACTTGTGTAAGGCGAGAAAAGCTGGTGGTCCATATTAGCCGAGTGGTCCACATTACCCGACTTTACTCTATGAAAAGTTTTATCTAATAACATTCATTTTTTTAAATTTTTAGTCTATTACATAAGAGCAAGTTCGTGCGATTCAGCTGTGTATTTTTACCTGCTACACTGAACCAAATCGCGTAGGTGATATTGAAGAAAATATTTTGTTAATTTTTGAAGAATCAATTATTCAAATCAACAATTTTTCATAGTACTTTTCTTCATATTGAAGACTGAATATTCAAAATGAATAAGGTTTCTTCAAATGATGAATGATTTAGTATTTTATTCAAACGAATGAAATTTTGTCGTATCTACGAAAACAATTTGTTAATTTTTGATGAAGCAATTATTTGAAAAGACAAATTTGTATTAAAAGTTTTTTTTACTATGTATGTATGTATTTACATCACAAGTAGCACAAAATGGTATAATTTCGGTATCACATTTCCTAATTCATACGAAAACACGAGAGAGTTATTTGAGTAGCACTTTGAGACAAGATATTTTATGTATCACAGTGGCACAATAGGTAGAGCACAAGCACGGCAAGCGAGAGGACTTGGGTTCGAATCTCGGTAGAGGCACAGAGGTAAATTAAAAAAAAATAACATTTAAAATTCTTTCATTCCAGCAAAAAATCACATAAAGAGTCGAATATACTCGTAGTCATACAAGGAAAAATGAAGAGAACTCCAAAATAATCAACAATAATAAAAAACCAAACAGTTAATAAAAAAACTTTATTTTTATTTATATAATTTCAAGAAAGAAGCATGAAATTTAATCAATTTCACAAAATTTTGTGGATTTAACACCATAACGAAAAATTTTATGCATTTCTTCAAAATGACAATATTTCTTGAATATAACAAAATTTTCTTCAAAACAACGGATAGGTTTCATTGACCGTATATTGATCACCCTTTCTTCAATTCTACCTACTTTTTCTTCAATATGACTACCAAATTTGGTTCAGTGTACAGGTTTTCCCAAATAAAAAGAACGGCTAGCGTCGGCACTACGGGGGCTCTCAGATCATGCCCAACAGATGCCCTGAGCGTTATCCTGAACCTTTTACCACTCGACCTTCATATAAAATACCTAGCGGCATGCAGTGCTGTAAGACTTAAAGAATCTAACTGTTGGTTCTCCAAACCCTATGGTCATGGAAACATAACAAAATTGATTCCTCCGGATATTTTCTTATCGAACACCGACTACTGCGTACCTCCTCTTGGCCCAAGCGGGGATTTCAAAGCCATTTTTCCCACCAGAGAGGATTGGAAGAATGACGTTGTCACAAAGGATTTTGATTCGATAATCTACACTGATGTGTGTGCGGTGTTGGTTCAGGAATTTTTTCCGAGTCCTTTAACATCTCCAAGTCACTCAGACTACCAGACTTTGCGAGTGTATTTTAAGCCGAAATACTAGCAATCAAAGAGGCATGCAAGTTGCTCCAATCTAACCAAAACCAATTCAGAAATATAGCTATCTGCTCAGATAGCCAGGCGGCCATTAAGGCCATTAAATCATCTACATCAACCTCAGTACTTGTCCAGCAATGTCGAGACGAACTGGCGAGTCTGAACATTGACCTCCAGGTCACTCTCATCTGGGTTCCAGGTCACAGTGACATAGAGGGTAATGAACGGGCTGACGCTTTAGCTCGGCAAGGCTCGACCTTACATAGCTCACTAGCGGAAAAAGTTAATATTCCTCTTGGTGCTATGAAGAGAAAAATCTTCTCGATTTTTCTCATTGAATCCAACCGTAGGTGGAGCAGTCTCACAAACTGTGTCATATCAAGAAAGATATGGCCTACTTACAACAACTCACGTTCCAACGATCTAATATGCAGACCCAGGCGCGACATAGCCAGGATCACAGCAATATGCACCGGGCACTGGCCCATAGGTGAACATGCAAGAAAGCTAGGCATCCCCTTCAACCCACACTGCCGTAGTTGTGGAGATCCACAAGAAAAAGAAACTGTGGTTCATTTTCTTTGCGATTGCCCCGCCTTAGCAAATTACAGGATGACTTCCTTTGGGAAAGCCTTCCTCGATGACCCCAGCGAACTTTCGGAGAAGAAAATCAAAGATCTGATTATCTTTCTGAATGCGACAAAATGGCTTTAGTAATGCTCCGCTAAAGTATATAAAAGCCATTTTCTTCCGTACTTAATCCTTATTAGGTTGACACGAGTTTAATGGTATCAAAACGGCGCACCCCAGCGCTAATTGAGTCGCGGGCCCAGCTGGCTGGCGACTACCATCTCTACATACCTACCTACCTTTCCCAAATATTATAACATCTATAAGTTTTTTTTTTCGCAAACTTGTTACCGATTTTTATTATTGTTACATTCATTAAAAAAATACTAAACCACTGTGGTTATTGCGTATTTTTATTTTTATTATTGTTACGTTCATTAAAAAAATTGTAAACCACTGTTCTTATTGCGTATTTTTTTGAACAAAATTGACTTCAAAGTAAAAAATTAGCGTGGGTGAGAAAACATGAACATCAACTTTATTTAAACACAGTTATAGTCTTGTATATCTTCTAAAATAAAGTCCTTAACAAAGTTTCTACCATCCGTATTAACAGAACAATGTTAGCTAACATAGGTCAAAGTAGACCAAAGTAGGCCTTTTCTTAAATTACTAAAAAATGATGTCTACATTATAGATATACCCAGACTGTAGAACGATTTTGTTATTAGAATATATTCTCCAAATATCCTTGACGAATTAGGGGACACCTTGTTTAAATGGCTAGGTAAAAATAAGATTTCCCGGCATCACAGAAAACAAAAACAATCGAAAGACATCTGTCTTTTTTTTCTCTACATATGTACTCGTATATGATAAAAATATTTCATCTCGTCTCGAATACTTTGAAGGTAGTACTCGACCTAGAATTTATCGTCTCGTGGCCGGCCCTACTTTTATCATTTTGGATAATTTTGAAAATAATAATGTTAGAGTAATACCAAATCATTTTTAAAGTACACATATTATATAATGAAAAACTACATTAACCAATTTTATTCAAGTTTGCAGAATAGAAAATATACTTCAAAATTGAAAAATTGACTCTTCACTTCTGGCCTTCTTTTTGATAAATTAGTTATTCACTTAAAGGTTTATTAAAGACAACTTTAGAAACCAGGATCCCAATCCGTCTTTTGATTTTCCATATGAGTTGTGTAGCACACAATTATATCACCAGGCTGAGGTATAACTTTCACATCTTGCATTCGTACACCACATTCGACGCCTTTTTTAATTGTATCCACTTCGTTCTTTAAATGACGGATTGACCCAACTTCCCCTATTTAAAACAAAATTTCATATTAATAACGAATGTAAATTACTTGCGTTTTACCCACCATCATACACGACTTCATTATTTCTAATTAGACGAAATTTGAAAGTCTTTTTGAGGACTCCTTTTGTGCAACGGCACCCAGCTACAGGAACTTCTTTTCTACCCTCTGTAATAAAAAATTGTTGCAAGACAGCAGCTTCACCAACTATGTCTTCAACCTCAACTGGAGCCAACTTTGAACTAATAATTTCTTTTAGATCGTTTATCAAGTGATAAATAACATCAAATTTTCGAATTATTACTTCGTTTGAATCTTTTGCAAGAGAGTTCAATGAAAAAGCATATATTATAGCATTGAAGGCTTTAGCTAGCTCTATGTCTCCCTCAGTAATATTTCCTACACCATAATGAATAACATCTAATCGACATCGATCATTGCTTGTGTAAGTTTCTAAAACGTCCAATATTGCTTCTACAGACCCATGCACATCTCCTTTCAGAACAATATTTACACGTGGAATCAAACTATCTGGCATCGATTCCTTGCTACGCTGCCCATGGCGAAGTCTGAACCTCCCAGCCATCCGTCTTGCATCACGTTCTTTTCTATACTTTTCTAAATGTTCCTCCTCTTTCTTGCGAATTTCTACTAAGTCCTCCATAGCTTTTTCTTTTTGTGCTTCAGTTTCACGCCACCTTATAACTGAGTGAGCTTTTTTCTAAATAAAAAACATACGGTCAAATTAAATTGTTTTTGCAAGATAATAATAAATATTGATATTTTGCATAAAAACCTCGTTTTCAACTTCTAATATAAGATCTCCAGAGAGCGGTAACTCCCGCCATCCAATAATTTCAACAGGAGTTCCAGGTGAAGCAGTTTCAACTGGCTTTCCATTATCATCAAAAAGTCCGCGAACCTTTGCGTGAGCCAGTCCACTTACTAATATTGAACCTTTCCTTAAAGTCCCTCGAGTAACAATAGCAGTTGAGAGTTTTCTAAAACATATTAATTATACAAAAAGCGGCTCATTTCAAAAAGATTTTACTTACCCTCGTCGAGGATCAGTCTTTGATTCCACAACAACTCCTTCAACTAATCCCGTGGGGTCTGCTGTTAGGCTCATAAGTGTAGCTTGAGTGCATATAGTTTCAGTAAGAAGCTGAAGATTTGTTCCTTTTAACGCAGAGACAGGAACAACTTGAATATCTCCTCCGTTTTCTTCTAAAGCTAGTCCCATTTGCATTAGATCGCGTTTAGTTTTTTCCTTAGATAAAAAATTTATTTTCTTTAAAACATTTGTAATATAACAATATTGAAATATGCACTTTTTAAAGGGTTTGAATAGTTCAAAACAATCATACAGTGCCATAGAGCATTATCCTATGTATAGATACAAATATATTGATTTTTTTTTTAAGTTGTCTTTTCTTAAAGAAAATAGGAATATCAAAGCCACAGTCAATACTATATTATTGAATGAAGTACAATTTCAATGGGTGATTTGATTTGAGGCTTAATATTTAAAAATAAATTATAAATAACGAATGGATAAAATATAAAAATATAACTTACAATATCCGCTTCAGGTTTATCAATCTTGTTAACGGCAACGATAATTGGTACTGAAACAATTTGAAGAAAATATATACTTTATATGTGTTTAAAAATAAAAGTTTATTTTTGTAGCTTCCAAACAATTTTCGGGTTCAATATTATTTTTAAGGAACGTCAAGTGGACTGGAAGTATGTATAGCTACTTTCCGTAAGATGGACCTATTTAATAAAATATAGGAAGACTTTATATTGAATATTCTTTTCTAATAAAATAGTACACCGAAAAACTGGCTAGCTTATGAACCTATGACCAGTGGTCTATTTCACCAAATTACAATCACAATCACAAATTTGTAATTGTAAACTATTTGTAATTGTAAACTACAATTACAAATTTGTAAACTGATTTTCTGTTTCACAAACTACAAACATAATTCCAACAAATTTGTAAGAAAAGAGAAAAATATATGGGAAATTGGAATTTACAATTACAAAAAAAAACCGTTTCACCGTTTAATTTCCAGACGTGTAGACTGTAAGTCGACCGATAGAGAACATCAACAGCTATGAATAAGCAAAATAAAATTGCTGCATCGATGCCAATGAAAAGTTTTTTTCAGTCTCATTTGCAATCCGTGGTCCAATTTGTCCTATTATATCCTCTGCTTTAACAAGCAAAACTTTTCGTTGAATGTAAAAGTACTCGTAGCAGAAATTTCGTAACAAAACAAAATTGTTAAGTTATTTGATTTGGTGAACACACAAAACTTACAAAAAAAAAAAACACGAATTTTATTAAAATTTAACTATTCATATTCATTGAAAATTCGAATAATATAGTTTCTCCAATTTCCAAATCGTTGGAATTTTTGTTGATTATTTGTTCGTATTAAACATTACGACATTACAAATGTATAATTTCTTCTTTCATACAATTAGGCTTTTAGGTTTTGGATTACAATATGTATTTCTTTAAGTTGATTTTTTTATCAGCAATTAGTTTTTAAGTAAAATAAATATAAAGTGAATGAATCAATACCTGACCTTAAAATTATAACAATAATTAAATTCCTTAGAAAATAGAATTTTAGATTTTTTGTTAAAACCAATTTGACCATTCTGGTAAGGTTATTCTAGATGAAATATTTTTGGTACCGCAACTGCAGCTTTTTCCTGGTTCAACAACGTATCACAATTTCAACAAGATGAGATACCAAGAGTTTCAATGCAGAAGCTGAGAGCAGTTTTTCCCAAAAAAAAAATATTCAGCAAGTACGAAGAAATAAGCTGGGCAACTAGGTCAATGGACTTTACACCGAGTGACTTTTTCTTAAGTGGTTACAGCAACAAACCCAAAATAATTTGCGGTGGCACCATTGATGTCAAGCTTTAATGCCAGCTTTAATTTATTTATTTCTATAACAACAAAACAAAAGAAGTTCCTTATATTTTTTTAACATAACCTCAAATTTTCCTTATGGTTTCTTTCGAAATCACTTTTAATATTATCATTTTAGATACATTGATAAACATGACATGCACACAGAAAATTTTACAAACCGATAAACATTATAACCAAAGTACGTAAACAGAAATGATGCACGATCTGATAATGAAGGACTTAACAATAAAGCAATAAAATAACTTACTGAAAGGCATTCAGAATAACATTATTAATTGCATAGATATAATTTTTGCTCTTTTTTTCAGTTTTTATTTAAAAATATTTTTTTGATGTGTAAACATCTTTGCCTGCGGTAGAGTGAATCGAAAACGTGGGTAAAACTTATACGTTCCGTGTAACCCGTCACGGTTACACGTTACGCGGTTACACGTTCCGTGTAGCAACCTACCTTACCGACGGTTGTATTTAACACCATGTTTACATTGGAAATATTGCGCAATTTTACGACATCGTGTTTACATTGGAAACTTTGAGTAATCTCGATTTTATTACTTTCCATTGCTGGCTAGAACTTAATTCGATTCCTCAGCATTTCTTCACCTCTCGGTCAAAAATTCGAAAGACAAATCAACTGATGTAAAAATTCATAGCGGGTTCTTTTAATATTTTATGCTCGCAAAAAATGCATTTTCAGAGTTGACCTTTAAAAATCCAAAAAAGTTGACATCTACAACGAAATATTCTAGATACGTCAAAATTTAATTTTTCAATTATATCTGTCATACCATATAATTATTTTAATTATCGAATTAAATATTCTTTATTTTATCAAAATATACTTTTGGCATTCACTATATCAAAATATAGATCGTTCTCCATCTCTCAAGCCATGAACTGAATGGTGACTACGAACTTCAATGGGTTAAAAAATTAGGTTTTGCCACTTATAATTCCATTACAAGGTGGAAATGATGTCAATCGGTTTATAAATCTCTGACAGAGGGAGTAAGTACAGAAACCTAAAAAAAAATTAAAGGATTGGTTTGATTTTGATAAGATGAACGCTCCATCTAGTGGCTTGTCAAAAAAAAAGTTTTGACATTTTCACTGCATAATAAGTATATTTGTTGGCGGCGTTAAGCCAGATATACATTGTTCAAATGCATGACAAGCACGTGCAAGTCTATTATTTCAGTGGCGAGAGGACGTTGCCCTTTGTGAGTTTTTTTTCTGTAAAATTGTGTTTTTACGAATTTCTTTGAGATTTTTTTAAATTTTATCCGAGTAATTTGTCTTATTTTATCTGTCCATTTCATCATATAATTTTCTTTTGCTGTTTTAATATTTTAATCAGTGCTTATGCTGTGCTGTGTTCTCATCTCTTGGACGTACTATACGCAAATGAACCAATAAATGCATGATCAATCATCATTCTTGCATAAACAATATTTCTATGCAGTACGCTAGATTGAAAAGATTTGGATTTTTCTTCAAGCCTACATCCGATCTACATATGTGTGTGGCTTTTTCAATAATACACTTACACGCGTGCTTGTCATGCATTTGAACAATGTATATCTAGCTTTAAACGCATTGCTGAAGTTGAGAAAAAGGCGGAGTTATCGTTCATTCTTCTTTGTAGTTTTCTTTTTTATATTTGGCGTTCGCTCAGTGAAATTCACTTAACTGAGTAGAGTAAGAAGTGCGAAGAGATGTCTCCTTTTTGCATGAACAAAGTTAACTTACATTAAAAATCGCTGTGTTTAAAAGCACAGATGCACTCGAAAGGAAGCCAAAAGATTAGAGATTAAAATCGGATTCGTGTAAAAACAGTCTATTTTCTATCAGATAACATATCTGTTTGAATATATGTAAGTGTAAAAATATAATGCTGTCTCAAGCAACATCCCTGTTTAAACATAAGTTAAACAAACTTTACGTTACGCACCACTTACTCCTAACACACGCCACGAACTACTTCATCGAAGCATAAATTGTCGATAAGTTTTTTGGGATGTGTGAAATGGATAAGTGCCGACACGGCAGTGCGAACTCTGGAAATCGCAGTAGTATGCCGACATGCCGTGTAAGGCTAGGCGCACACATTCAATTTTTAGTTTCGTAACTGCTTGGTTCGAGCAACTAAAAAGTTTGTGTTTTGACACAAACTAAACGATTGCCTAAAATGAGTTCGCAATTTTATGTAACATATAATTATATGCACCTGCGCGGACATTCAACCAAATAGTTAGTTCATCTGTTTTTTATAAGCAACCAAACAATTGTGCAACTAAAAATTGAATGTGCACGCCTAGACCCCTAGCCTAAAAAAGACCGAAATAGTTCTTGGACACAATTTCTTATGTTGTTATTCGGTTTTAGTTGTTAATTAGTGTTTTTGATCCCATTAATCTTAAATTCACTCAATAATTGTTTGATCATTACATTAAGAGTATCCTAAACACAAGTAATAATGGAAAATGAGCAAGAAAAATGTGTTTGGACTCTTTCCGAAATAATTATTTTACTAGAAATAAGTAAAAACAACAAAATAGTTGATTATTTCAAATCGTTTCTACAGAACATGGTCCAAAAATACGTGTGTTAAGGTGGAAAGCGTTATGTACAGCCATTGAACTACGGAACTAGCGCTACTGGTGCAAACTCGGAAAACATAGTGTAACTTTTGGTTTTGGTATTTGATATATGTATCAATTTTTGACATAATTGAGTTTGTAAAGGGGGTTGAGCGGGAATTGTTTCAGTTTATTATTAAATAAAAACTTGAGGGCTATTTTCATGCTTTATTTGCGGATTTAAGAGTCAAAATATGCATTTATCATAGACAAGAGAAGAGCATTACTTATAGTGCTGGGATTCGTTAGAGTGGGAAAGCACAAAGAACTGTCGAAATGCTGATTTTGGAAAATTATTTAAATAAAAAAAAAAATTGATTTTATTTTCTTATATGAAATCAAGTATGCGAATCTGTCATTGTTGAATTTATATCAACAATAACTTTAGTCACAAAAGATATATTAAACCGAACAACGTGGAAACATATAATTTAAAGGAAAAGTGAAATTTATTAATTTGTACACACCTTATTGGTTAACACAATTCAAAATTTCAATAAATAAATAAAGTTCATATTGCTCTTCTTAAAATTATGTACATAGATAAAAGATGAAGATGTTTTTTTTTTTTTTTTTGAAATACATAATAGCAAATTCACTTAATTAGATAAATATAATGACAAAAATGCGATTAGAAATGTCTGACTTCCGAGCCGATAAGACCGTAATTAACTCGCTCTTCCCAATCGTCTCGTTTACTTTAATCCCATACTCGCCCGTTATATTTCCTTATCTTATTTTCTTATCTTGTTTTCTTAATCTTGTTTTCTTGTTTTGTTATTGAACTAACCAGTGCAAGTGGAAAGTTAACAACAAGGTATGGCCTCTGGGCCACAAGTGCTCTCGGGTAATCGGTTTAGCACTCTCGATATAGAGATGCTTTCCGAGCCCAATAATAAAAGAAAAAAAACAACCTATTCCCCCATTGTAACTAATAAATCATCTTCCCTTAACAATATTCCGATCTCAAATCCAAAGTTCATCGTCATCTCCTCCACCGATCCTAAAAAAACCCTTTCCTCTATTAGTATATTCTTACTTAAAAAAGCAATCGACGCAATCGGTTATGAGAACATAAACGAATTGCGTGAAGGTAGTTTACTTTTACTAGTAAAATCCCAAAAAATTGCAGATATCTTTCTAAAACAACTCTCTCTAATTTATGTTCTATTTCCGTCTCTCTTCATTCTAACCTTCACTCATGCAAGGGCACAGTTTATGCGCCATGCTTAATAAATGTCCCTGAAAACGAGATTGTTAATGAAATGAAGTCACAAGGTGTCACCGAAGTTTTTAAATTCACTAAGAAAAATAATGAAAACCAAATGCGCTCCACGGGACTCGTTCTATTCACATTTGACCTCTTCCGCCCCCCAACTTCAGTGAACATTGGCTGGTATGACGTTAAGGTTGTGGAGTACTTCCCCAATCCAATGCGCTGCCGTAACTGTCAGCTCTTAGGCCATACCACGAAAAGGTGTTCCAGTAAGGCCTCTTGCGAAAACTGCAACCTACCACCCCATCAGCCACAAGAATGCTCACGAATTTCATGTGCCAATTGTGCCGAGGAACATCCATCCTCCTCAAAGCTATGTAAACGATACATCCAAGCCAAAGAGGTCTTGAAAATTAAAACCGTACATAAGTGCACCATTGCCGATGCTAAAAAAATGTATAAGGAACAAAACCCATCCATTTTCCCTTCAATCTCCTACTCAGCAGTCGCTGGCAAAGCAAATATCCCAAGCAATCCCGCATCAAACAAAAGTACCTTAGTTCCCAATTTCATTACTCTTGCATCGGAGGAAAAACTCCCCCGAGAGCATCCTGATTCCTCTTCATCAATCCATCTGGAAAAAAATAAATTCATTGACACTCCTACCATCCCCATCAAAAAAATTTCGCAACCCACCATTAATCCATCCACATTAGCTCTAGCTATCCAAAACAACCAAAATGTAATGCAAACCACTAATAATCCCGCCCTCCCGAATTGAAAATTTACCTTCTTCTGAACATAAACCTTTTAATATAATTTCTCCTTCTTCCAAACTAATCCAATCTAGCCCAGCTTTGACAAAAGTGAGCAATTCGAACAAACACAAAACAGCACCAATTGAAATAAATTCACCTTTCACGAACACCATAGATCCTCAATCATCCCGTAATATGCTTTACGAATGTATACATGTCGATGACGAAAATGGCGACTTCACATAAAAACTCTAAAACTAACCCTAATAAAGACTCCGCGCGCCAGGAGTTGAGTCAGCCAGGCCCATCACGGGGCCTGGTTGATTCAACACCTGGTCCGCGGAGTCAGGATAAACACCCTAACAATGTCGCCAAATTTACTTTTTCTAAGCCCAAATCAACTTATGTTGATTATAATAATAAACCTACTGCTGAACCAAAACACGATTTTAAAATCCTTCAGTGGAACCTTAAAGGTTATCACAATTATCACGAGCTTCAACTTTTAATTAAAGAACACAGACCATCCATAATTTCTTTACAAGAAACTCACGTTAAGAGTAACGATCATCCCTATCCACCCAAACAATACACGTCCTACTTTCATAACATAAATTCAATAGACTATTCAAAGCAAGGTATTTGTCTCTTAGTTGACAAATCTATACCACACAAGGTTATTAACATAACCTCAAACCTTTCAGCCATAGGAGTTAAAATAGAACTTGAAACCAAGCTAACGATAGTATCTATCTACATTCACCCTAATCAAACATTCTCCGCCTCCGATCTTGAAGGTGTTATAAATGGAATAGGTACTCCAATGCTTCTTATAGGGGATTTTAATTCTTGGAGCACCTGTTGGGGCTACAACACCCTACATTCACCCTAATCAAACATTCTCCGCCTCCGATCTTGAAGGTGTTATAAATGGAATAAGTACTCCAATGCTTCTTATAGGGGATTTTAATTCTTGGAGCACCTGTTGGGGCTCTGCCACTTCAAACAACCGTGGCAAATGTCTTGAACATTTTATTGCTAACTCAGGGCTAGCAATTCTTAATGACGGGCGACCCACTCACTTTTCCACCCACAGAATTTTCACTCACTTAGACTTATCCCTCTTAACGCCATCTTTCATTCCGAAAACAACCTGGGACATTTCCAATAACCTTCACGGAAGCGACCGATTTTCATCACCATGACTGTTGGTCCCAACTCCAACAAACTTAAACACCAAAATAAATTTCTTATTGACAAGGCTAATTGGCCATTATTTCAAACCTCGTTATCACAGCAGCTAAATATAAGGCCTATTTCTTCCAACATCAACAAAGAAGCTGCTCAAATCCAAAAATCCATCGGCGCTGCAGCTAACTTATCAATCCCTCAATTAAGAGGCAAACATGTAAAAAGGTCAGTACCGTGGTGGAACAAAGAAATAAGCTCCATGCGGAGCGAAAAACAAAAAGCTTGGGAAAAATTCAAAAAATCTCCAACTGACCCGAACCTCATTATATATAAGAAATTGAACGCAAAATTTCGAAAAGCTGTTAAATTGGAAAAAAACTATGTTTTGAAAAGTTTACGACCAATATCAATCTCAATGCTACGGCAAAGAAATTTTGGGCTGACATTAAAACTTTGACAGGTTCGTGGCCGTGGCGCGATGGATGTGTGCTCGCCTGTGAACCTCATGATCACAGGTTCGATCCCTGCCGTTGTCTATGTCGTTTTAATTCCATTAAAAACCTTCTAAAATTGTCATCAATGGGTTGCTGGTTTACTCATTGCATGTTGTTCAGGCATAACACTAACAACATGTAATTGAGTTAAACTAGTATGCCCAACAAGGATGAACACGAATAAAATAATGTGAATTATAAGCGACATAGAAATAAGACACGGCATTCTCCGCTTTAGTTCAGCCGCCATCCCTGGAGATAAAATATCTGAGACAACAACCTTCAGTCTCAGAACATCGTGCCACACATCTTTCCTATCCTTCTTTCTCTTCCGTAACTTCGCGCCCGCGCTGTGTTGAAACATTTAAAGGGTAATCATAATCCCTTGAGCGCGGGTAGATTATAAAAAAAAAAAAAATTAAATTATTAAAAACAGTAGATAAATCCATAAGCTGTCCTTTACAGATCACGGAACACTTTGCTCAAAGCTGGGAAAAATCAGCAGTGGACTCTAAATTTCATGTCAAATTTAATAACTTTGAATTGTTCGGGTCCTTCATACAGACCTATCCCTCCCGCGCTGTCCATTGAATGCCCAATAAATCTAATAGAATTTGAGAATTCAATTCAAAAGGGAAAACTTCGAGATTTGATCGTATCTCTTACGACATGATTAAAAAATCTCCCAAAGATTTGAAGTATCGACTCCTATTACTCTACAACCAAATCCTAGAAACAAGTATAATTCCGCAAGCTTGGAAAGTGGCCAACGTCATCCCTATTCCCAAACCAAATAAAAATCCTTCTCTCGTGAATGGATACAGCCCTATTTCACTTCTTTCTTGTATGGAGAAAATTTTGGAAAAAATTATAGCCAAACGTTTATTATGATTTATGGAAAAAAATAACTATTTAGATAATAGATTCAAATTAGCTTTTTTGGCCTTTAGTCCACAAAAATTGGCGTTTCGTCCGGGTGATCTCACATGGACTCATCAGTTGACTTGTGAGGACCTTGTCAATACGCAATTTTTGTTAAGTTCAGTTCATCTTACATGAATTTTTTGACAAAAATCCAATGTGAACTACAGTGGTGGAAAAAATAATAGAAACAAGCTTCTTTTATGCCGTTTTTTAAAAACAAAAAGTTTATTGGGAAGAAATTGGAAATTAAAAATACATACAATAAGTCTCTATAAAGTTTAAAATATACACAATATTAAATTTATTAATAAAAAGAAAAGTAGTAATGAGAAAAATTAAAATTAATATTAACAGCCATTTTACCCTGGAAAAAATAATAGAAACAATATTATAATTGTGTTTTTCTTTTTGGTAAAGAGTAACTTAACAGTTAAATTGGTTCATATTCGTTTAGTACTTGGTCGTTGCACCTTTATTTTTAATGACGGCTTGACATCTCCGCCCCATGGAATGAACCAACTTAGCGAATGTCTCGGAAGGTATGGAATACCATACATTTTGTATTATAGACCACAGATCTTCCTTATTCTTGGCTCTGAAGTCACAAATTTTCCTCTTAAGTATGCCCCACAGGTGTTCTATGGGATTAAGATCCGGGGACTGCGATGGCCACTCCATAACATTTATTTAATTTTTTTAAAGTATTCCTTAACCAATTTTGAGGAGTGCTTGGGGTCGTTATCTCGCATGAATTCACATTTAATTGGCATGTTCTCTTCGGCAAATGGCAGCATAACTTCATTTATTATTCGTACGTAGTCAGTAGCACACATTTTGTCTTTTATCCAAAAAATTGGACCAACCCCAGATGTTGAGAAGCACCCCCAAAATCATGATATTTCCTCCACCATGTTTAACAGTCTTTTTTGTGTACCTTGGATCGAATTCTGCGTTCTTAGGTCGTCTGACATACATTTTGCCATCAGAACCAGATAAATTTATCTTTGTTTCATCCAACCATAAAACGTTGTTCCAATTTTCTCGTTGGGCGTGTTTATTTGCAAAAGTCATTCTCTGCAGAATATTTTTCTTGCTCAAGAATGGTACTTTTCTGGGACTCCTTCCAGGAAGCCTTGCTTCCATTAGTCGGTTTCTTATTGTACGACTTGAAACAGGCGCATTTAGTTCAATTTTCAAGTCTTTGGAAGAAGAAAAAACCTTTTTTTCCACAGTCGTAACAATATCTTATCAAACTGCGTTGAGGTCTTTCGTTTTCTGCCTCTTGTTTCTGGCTTTGGACTTGAATAGAGAGCTGTAAATATCTTCTTTTTTGAACAATTTAATGCTTGTGCTATTTCTTCCATAGTTTTCCCATTTTTTTTCTGTAGTTTTTTATTAAATTGCGCTCAGTAATAGTACAGTGTACTCCACGACCCATTTTTATAAAATTTTAAAATAACTGTTATATTTTTTTTTATTAAAACGACTGAAACACGTGCAAAACTAATAAACAAACTATAAAACGTCTATTTCAATAAAAATAAAAAACGAAATTTAAGTCAAATTGAAAGTTAAAGTACCTTGTTTCTATTATTTTTTCCAGGCAAGATTATCACTTAGCTCATTTTTTTTACCGTTAAGTCCAAACAAAGAGCTAATAACAACAAACGGCTGCACCATTTCAAAGTCATGTTAGGTGTTATTAATATATAAAAAATTAGAACCAAGGAAGACGTAATTGTATGTAGTTATTAATGGTTGATCATTATGTAAAGCTTTGTTTCTATTATTTTTTCCAACACTGTATATCCAACAAAGATTAGGATTGTAATCATTAATGTTGGAATTTTTTTTTTTTTTTTGTGCCCGTGGCCTGGCATTGAATATTTATATAAAGGTTTTTATAATACAAACTCTATATACTACTGAAATAAATAAAAATAAAGGCCAAAAAAGCTAATTTGAATCAATAATTCAACAAGTCCAATAATAGTGCTAAGTCTTCTACTTGGCTGATTTATTTCAGTAGTATATAGAGTTTGTATTATAAAAACCTTTATATATTTAGATAATAGACAGCTCGCTTTCAAAAAAGGAAGATCCACTATGGATGCTATTCTTCACCTAGATCATTACATACTCGTATCTTCTACTTTATCAGAGAAAAATCACGCTTCAATCCTTTTGATTGATTTCTATAAGGCTTTCGATAGAATTGGAATCCACGTCATCATTAATAAACTCCTCAAGTGGAAAATCGGCCCTAAAATATTTAAATATTTAAAATCTTTTCTTACCAACAGGTTCTTCCGTGTCAAGCTTTCGAATGTTCGTTCCTCAGTTCATAAACTTGAAAACGGTATTCCACAGGGATCGCCGCTTTCAGTGGTCTTATTTATTATCGCTTTCAATGAAGTCAGTAAAATAATCGATAGCTTCAAATAATAGAGCATACCCTATATGCAGATGACCTCATTATTTTTTCCAAACATAAAGATCTAGAATTGTTGGCTGGTATTTTTCACGTGTACTTAAGGCTCTTTCAAGTTGGGTAGAAATGTCAGGACCTATAATCTCTCTGGCAAAAACTGAATGTTTGCATATATGCAAAAAACACCATTGCAACAAAACTATCTCTTTAATTCATAACAGCACATCTATTAAAAATGTTAATTCCGCTAAAATACTAGGAGTTATTTTTGACTCAAAATTTTCTTTTAAAACTCATTGCGATTATGTTAAGAAATGTCTAACTGCCAGGGTCAATCTTGTTAAATATTTAGCATGTAAAAACAGTTATTGTAATTTAAATTCTTTAAATAATGTTATAAAATCTGTAATATTATCAAAAATAGACTATGGTTTGCCTGTTTACGGCCAAGACCTGCCTTCAACTCATCAAAACACCCTATCATTCTGCCGCCAGAACATCTGAGATGAGAGCTCTTCGATCTACTCCAATCAACAATATACTCACAGACGCAGGCCTTCCCCAGATGGATGAAAGAATATTATATCTTACCTCAAAAATTATCCAAAAAGTTAACTCCCCGAATAAATCGCCCATTCATATTGATGCCAAGAAAATGTAAACAAGAAAAAGGAAATTAAAATACCATTCAACTCTCTACAAGTGCTTGATGTCCGCAAAAGATTTGAACATTCCCATCTCCATCCAGAGAGGAAAAACTAACAACCAACCACTCTGGAACCTTCCGAGCAACGCTATAAATTCCGACCTTTGTGCCTATCAAAAATCAAAAACTAATAACGATGTTTATAAGGCTCTTTTTCTTAACATCTGATGTGACACACATAAATCTCTGGGCTGGGAACTACTTTTTACCGATGCCTCCAAATCTGTCAATGGCACCTCGTTTGCTGTTGTAGATGAAAATGGATCCATCCGCCACAAAGGACTTCTTCCAAAGTTCTCCTCTATTTTTACGGCAGAAGCTTATGGAATATTAAAAGCCATCGAATACGCTAACACTAAAAAAAACTGTTATATTCTCAGACAGTCTATCAACCATAACGACCTTAAAAAATATTTCCAATACAGTCACCATAATTGAAACAATTCGGGACCTTTTAATAAAAAACAGAAACAGAGTGATTATTGTCTGGATCCCTGGACACATTGTAATTAAAGGAAACGAAGCTGCTGATGCTGCAGCTAAATTAGCAATAGACGAACCCCTTTTAGTGTTCTATCAATATAGTCAAAAAGACATTGGCCCTTATTGCGAGTGTCGTTCAACTTTCGACCCGACAAAAGTCGAAAGCAACGACAAATTTTCTTTTTGGTATTGTGTATCTCAATCGACAGATACAATAGTTACTGTGAATAACGAATGTGCTTATTATTAATGAATCCTATATTTTGACATTTGGGCATGTTTCAGTGATGGTATATGTGGAAAAAAATTTCTTTACTTAGGGATCAAATAGTTTGATCAATAGATGTATCACAAGAAAACATTTTTAATTAAAACACCAATACAGCAAATTGACAAAGTTGACGGATTGACGCGATAAGTTTGTTGTGTTCAAGCAGCATGAAGCAGAGGTAGAACACAAAGTCGTTCTAGTCAAATACAAGTGTGTTTTATTGGGAAATGGAGAGCCAAATTTATGCATTACATAGTTAAATTTCCCTAGGTAACCAACAACAAAGCCACTTTTATCGACACGAGATTTGTTGTATTTCGGGGGAAGTTTTATTATGCTAGATAAAATATTTTCCAATAAAACTCACTATATTAAGAACTTTACGAATCCGTCAAGCTCAAAAGTGACAGCAATCAAATATCAACACGATATGACGATACTCATTCCGCAAGTGTCAATATTTTTTGTGGCAGAGAATTTAATTTGTATGTGATTAATACGCGACTATAATGTGTTTTTTGTGAGTTGCGTCGGTGTAGGGAAAAAATAGGTATATTCTTATACATGTATGTAGGTACTTTTATTGTTTTGATATACTAGCACTGCCATACGGTTTTAATTGGAATTTTTGTATTAGGACGAGAAAATTATGAAATAAATGAAATGTAAGTGATGAAATTGTGTAAAATTAAAATAAAAACAATAATAAATGCAATAAATTTCAGTTAAATAAACAAGAAATGATTTCCTCCGAGTTCTTTCTCGATAATACAGATGATGAAACAACCAACGACGACCACATAATGATTGCCAGGATTAGGAGATAACTTAGAGATGTTTCCAATCCTCTGCAGCTTGAAGAAAATATGTCCGTTAATGAGTAAAAATAAATTTTCTTTTAATAACATACTACATTGCAGATTTTTGAAATACTTCCGCTTGTCAAAGCCAGCATTTGTTCAATTATTGGCGGACATTGAAAATCATCTCAAACCAACTAAAAGAAATACGGCAAAACCAAACATAATAAAACTTGCCACTGCATTAAGATTCTTTGCCCATGGATCATACCATACTTTTGCCCTGTGGTTAAAATAATTATTATAATGGAAATAATAAGTTAATAAAATAAAAAAATACATTTTTGTCCAGAAAATTATATTCGTTGGCCAGTCGAACAGTAAAATGCAAACGATAAAGATCGATTGTCCAGACGAAAAATTTCGTTCACAATAGAGATCCACAATACCAAAAAAGATTTTCTTCTTTCGACTATCGATAAAAGTCGTTTATCGATAAGGAAACGACACTCGCAATAAGGGCCATTAATAAACTTCTCCACGTTATTTGGGAAAACAAAAGAACAATCACTTGGGAAAACTATACCCACAGCTATAAACAATTCAACCCAAACGGAGATAAAACCATCTACCCAAATAATATATCAAGAAAAAAGCTACAAACGTATGTACAACTCAGATTAGGACACACATACATTACTCATAAACATCTTTTCAACCATGATTTACCTGCAAAATGCCATCTTTGTAATGACGGAGCTACACTAACTCTGGCCCACCTTCTTATTTGCAGAAAGGTCAATTCTACGAGCAAAAACATATCAAACCATAGCCTTATTCAGTTATTATCTAATGTTAACTTTGAAAATATAAACTATATATATAATATCATGCTATTATTAAATCTTGTTAGTTGTGTTTAATCTCAAACAATCAATTGTGCGTTTTTTTTTCCTTTACTAGCCGAAAGCCCTGGCAGTGGCAGCTAGCGCTAGACTAAGTATATTAATAATGTAATTTATTTGCTTATTCATAAAGTTATAATAATAATAATAATAATAATATAAATATAAATTTACCTAGGACCGGTCACAGGAAATAACACCGTTCTCCCTTTTAATAAGGTTACCTGTCGAAATCTTATAGCAATAATCGCCAAGAAATTCAGGCCCTAATAGAAGCAGTTTTCATTGAACTCGCAAGTTCTCGCAAGTTCACAAATTTCGCTGAACACCCTTTATAGGTATTGTTGTTATTATTTTGTATTGACTAACGGTAAAATGTAAAGTTTAATTGAAATAGATGGCTCTGTTTTTTAATAAGGAATAATCATAGATGTCTATAGTTTCTATGTGTACAGCTATGTAGAGATGTTTTTGGATTTAAGTACAAGTGAAAGGGTTAAATTGTGGGAAAAAAGTGGCTTCCATTTAAATATATGATAAATAAAGATATTTACAAATTGAAACTTAGTTATTAGGAGATATATAAGCTTTGAAAACGTCGTTAAGGATTGTTTGAAAACGAAACAAAAACAGCAATAAATATTTTTCGTCTAGTGAAAAGTGAAACGATGAGAATAAGGGCATTCTCATGGTAGCTTTTCAAGAATCAAGTCGTTGAAATTGGAATACGACCTAGACATTTTCAACAGCCCTTTTAATACAAATTTATTATAAAGGTCCTTCTAGGCCCTTTCATCAGAAGTGGGATACATCCTAAGCCAGCGGATAATCATTTAAGAATTTTGATAATCGGGGTGCTAAAGAAAATTCAAGAAAGAATTGTTGTTAAAAAAAAAAGTTCCAGATATTTCTAAGGAAATAATTGGAAGAAAAAGTCCAGGTATTTGGAGTTTTAAAATGAAAAAAGAAAAAGAAGTTTTTTTTCAAGATGGAAAAGAGGAAAAGTAATTTTTTTTATTTGTTTCTTATATTTGTATTTGTCCAGTCCCGTCCTGTCCAGTTCTGTGTTTAAAAAGAAATAAAATAAAATGAATACGGAAATTAATAAAAGTCGAGAGAATGATGTTGAAGAAGTTGCTGTTCAGGACGATCAGTAAAATTTAATCAATTTTAAAGCGGTAGGAGATATTATTCGATTGGACAAAGATAATGATAGACAAAAAATTAAACGTGGTTTTCCTGTCTTCGACCCTGATCGTTCACGTGTAGACATTAAAAAATAGTGTGAAGATGTGGATTCAAGAGTTAAACGAGACAATTTAGAAGATTTTGATATTATACCACGAATTCAATCTGCATTATTGGAAAGAGCTAAAACCTGGTTTAAAAAATATGGGTTTCAGTATTACCAATGGGTAGATTTACGTTCGTCGTTAATTCACACCATTGCAAGTGGTATAAATGTTGTCGCAGTTTTGAAGAAGGTGGCGAATTTTGAAAGTGGTAAATCCATCTCATACAACGATTTTATAACGAAAAAATTGCTCAAATTCACCAGTTACCATTTGAAATTCCTGAAGATATGATAGTTCGAATTGTTATTGGTTGTATATCTGATTCAAGTTTGAGAAATTCGTTAACTTTTGTTATGCCAAACAATGTTCAGAGCCGTATTTATCATTTATCCTCAATACGTAATTCTCCAAGGCGGCGTATTGAAACTTTAAATACGTCTAGTTTTCAAAAACCTAAAAATCAATTTTCACATGAGTTACTCAAACGATCTGCAGATTCTTACGCATCTACAAGTAAACGTATCAAAATTGAAAAAATTGTTATGCTTGCGGTAAACTAGGCCACATTCGGACTAATTGTCCGAATATTATAACAACAAATACTAAATTTAAAGAAGTTACAAAGAAAAATGAAAACCTTTGCAATTTTTGTAAGAAATCTGGTCATGTTGGGAATTCATGTTAGGCTAAGCAACGTTTGGATAAAATGAAAGTTAATGCGTGCCATGATAAACAGAAAACAAGGTATGCTCATTAGATTTTTGACAGTTCTGCTCTGACGTCACAATCATCTCGCTAGGAAATTAGATAGAAGAAAAAAAATCATTTCATGCGATAGTTCTTATAATTTTTTTTATTTTTACAGTTTATGTGTCTTGAAAATAATTTGTTTAAATGCTTTATCCTAAAATAAAGTCTACATTTAAAAAATAATTTTTTACCCTTATATCTAGAGACACAGCTTCTGCTTTTTTAAAGTGAGTTTCCATAAATTTTCCTTGTGTATGTACAACTTCTTTATTATTTATCATAAGAATACTTTCTAGTACTCTTTTAAGGAACATAGTGCTTGGTTTTTGAAGTCCTCCTTCAGATTTTTCGTTCACCCAAGTAAAACTTTAAGAAGTATTTTGGTCGTTGGTCACTTTCCACTTCTTTATAAGGAAAACTGCGTGGTATTCAAGGGCACCTTCACCTTTTTTTAACTCGTCGTATGCAAATTCTGATATTTCTTCTTCTGTTTGAAGATCGACCTCCTGGTCTTCATCATCGTCAGCTTCCGGGTCCATTCTTGATGCAAACACTTTGGATAGCATTTGTGCTACAAGTTGATCATAGTTGTGATGCTATTGGGACAAACACAATTCTCCAGATTTCCTCATCACAATCTTCTTCTGTTGAGGGTTTTAAAGAACTGTTTAAAACAAAGTTAATGAATTATAAAGAATAGTTTATGATTAATTCAATTTATTTACTTTTCAAAAGCATCCAAACATTCATTCACGATCTTTTTGTTTCCTCTGAGTTCTTGTCTCTTGTCTCTAGACGATTGTTTATGCTCAATTGGCAATTTTTTGGATCGAACTGAACCGATATTCAAAATTCTTTTATCTTTAAAAGTATATCCTGAAGTCTATAATCACTCTCAACAAAATGTTCCAAGCAAACCCGACTATTTATCAAGGAATATTTGTTTTTATTTCCACAAACTTTGATCCACATTTGGCACAATTCTTTGTCCTTTGGGAAGTAGTGAAATCTAAGTTTTTTTTTCATTGTTTTTTTCTTCCTGGGGAATTATTACAACCCAAAACAGCACATGCAACCATTTAAAACTTCTGTTTTTTATTTTTAAAATTTTAAACTTTATTTATTTAACTGCAAACTAACAAAAAATATAATATCCAATAGAAATTTCCAACTAAACAAACTCGAATGTCAAAATCGGAGATGATTCCTACGTCATCACTTTTCAAGATGGCGACATGTCAGATACAATAAGCATACCTTGCTTTCTGTTTATCATGATGCGTGCAACAAAGTATGTCAACCAAATTATTCGGATGTAGTAATAAATAATGAACATTATGGTTGTCTTTTTGATTCTGGTTCGGATTGTTCTCTCATAAATGAGAAAATAGCTTTTAAATATAAACAAAATTATGGAACCATGTAGCCAATCCGTATAATAAGTCAAAATTCTATCCATCTTTCAAAAAAGTTGACATTGCTTGTAGAGTTCAAGGACATGCGATTTGAGGTGACCTTTTATGTTATTGGAAAAGAATATTTAGATGTTGACTTAATTATTGGAAAAGAAGTTCTCAAAGATAGTTCTTTAGAAATAGTAGCAGATTCTAAAGGATCAGCTTAAAAAAAAAACATCGTGAATTGCCTCTTAAAAATAGATTCATCCACCATGGCTAAATTATCAGTTAAAGAAAGGTTTAAACAAAATTTTAAGTAAATATTCTCGTTATATGATAGATGGCTTTCCGGATGAAAAAGTTAAAGCAGGTTGCCTTAATATTCGCCAGATTTAAGATACAGTGGTCCATATAAAATGACAGTATCAAAAAAAAAATACTATCGGACATAATTTCGGATTTGAAAATACATAATATTATAAGAGATAGTTACTCGCTTTTTGCTAGCCCTGTTATATTGGTTTCAAAAAAGAATGGTAAACATTGGATGTGTGTCGATTTTCGCGCATTAAATAAAATAACAATTAAAGACCATTATCCATTGCCAAGAATAGATGATCATTTAGACCAATTTATTAGCTGGGAATAAATATTTTTGTCTTTGGATATGGCATCGGGGTTTTATCAGATTCCTATAGCTGAAGATTCAATAGAAAAGACACCATTTGTTACTTCTGAAGGGCATTTTGAATTCTTAAGAATGCCTTTTGGATTAGCAAATGCTCCTGCAGTTTTTTAGCGAGCAATTGATCACCACGCCTTAAGGAATGAAATAAAAAGTAAAATTGCATTGGTTTATATGGATGATGTAGTTATTCCATCAACAAGTGTTGAAGAAGGCATAAAGCGAATTGACCTTATATTGAAAGCTTTGACTAAATGTGGATTTTCATTGAATATTGAAAAATGCAAATTTCTTCAGTTACAAATTGAATATCTTGGCAGAGAAGTATCAGTTGAAGGTATAAGACCGAGCTCCAGAAAAATAGATGCACTTGTGATAGCCCCATCTCCAACAAATGTGAGACCAGGGTTGCGAATTTTTGAATTAAAAAATCCTTAAGTCATAAGTCTATAGATGACTTGTGAATTAAAAAAGTTTAATTCATAAGATATTTGGTGACTTATGAATTAAAAAAAAAATAATTCACAACCCCCAAAGTGACTTATGAATTAAAAAAAAATTTAAATCCTAAGCTACTAAGTGACTTATGAATTGAAAAAAATTTTATTCACCACCTACTAAGTGACTTATGAATTAAAAAAAATTAAGTCATCAGGGAGTAAGTGATTTATGAATTAAGAAAAATTTAAGTCATGAGCAACAAAGTGACTTATGAATTAAAAAAAATTTAATTCACCACCTACTAAGTGACTTGTGAAATCAAGTCATCAGGGAGTAAGTGACTTATGAATTAAAAAAAAATTAATTCACAACTCAGTTGGTGACTTGTGAATTAAAAAAAATTTAATTCATAAGTTAGTTGGTAGATTGGAAATTTTTAAGCTTGTTTTGACTACATAATTATTTAATTATTAACGAAAGCTTTCAAATCTAGTTTTTAAATCATAAGATTATCACGCTAGCTTATAAATTATTCATTTCATAATTTTTCTAATCAGCATTTATCCATTAACTTATGAATTAAATTTTTTTTAATTCATAAGTCACTAAGTTGGTTTTGAATTAAATTTTTTTAATTCATAAGTCACTTACTTGCTGATGATTTGAATTTTTTTAATTCATAAGTCACTTACTTGCTCATGACTTGAATTTTTTTAATTCCTAAGTCACTTAGTAGCTTGGGAATTAAAATTTTTTAATTCATAAGTCACTTACTTGCCCATGACTTAAATTTTTTTAATTCATAAGTCACTTAGTAGGTTCTGAATTATTTTTTTTTAATTCATAAGTCACTAAGAAGCTTATGATTTAATTTTTTTTAATTCACAAGTCACCAACTGAATTGTGAATTAAATTTTTTTAATTCATAAGTCAGTTCGTAGCTGCTGAATTATATTTTTTTTAATTCATAAGTCACTCACTAGCTTGTGAATTAAAGCCAAGCTTAAGCTAACAAGTGACTTAAGCTTTTGCAACCCTGTGTGAGACAAGTCAGACAGTTTATGGGTCTTGCAAGCTATTTTCGTAAATTTATTCCGGAGTTTAGTGCAAAAACTCATTGTATTACACGAGTTATTAAAAATAATGTTAAATTTGTTTGGAGTCAAGAATGTGAAGAAGCTAGGTTATAATATTGTGAACCAATTAACGCAAAGACCGGTTCTTACAATTTTCAACCCGGATTTACCAACAGAATTGCACACAGATGCGAGTGCTCTTGGTTATGGAGCTGTGCTCCATAAAGACTTGCTGTATTTAATGCAATCAAACATTTTAGAACTTATTTGTTAGGTATTCGATTTACTTTAGTAACTGACTGTAACGCAATAAAAGCTACAAAAGATAAACGCGATTTAATGCTAAGAATTGCACGATGTTGGATTTATCTACAAAATTTTGAATTTGATATAGTTTATCGTAAGGCGATAATGGTTCAACATGTCGATCATCTAAGTAGAAATCCACCCTCTAAAATCTGTTACAGGCTTTCAAGTTTAACAGATAACTGGTTACATGTAGAACAACAAACAGATTCTATGACAATCGATGTAATGAATCAAGTAAAAGAAAAAGATACTGCTATTTCAAAGTACACTATAGTCGGAGGGCTTTTTTACCGAAAAGATAAAAGTGTCAACAAGTTATGCGTTCCTCAAAAATGTCGATTGTCTCTTATTAGAAAATACCATGAAGATAATTGCCATATAGGTTAGAAAAAAAACTATTTTGAAAATGAGCGAACATTTTTGGATGCCGTCGATGGCAAGGAATGTCTGAAAATTTATAGAATCATGTGTTATTTGTTTGGTAGCCAAAAGGCCATCTGGAAAGAAACAAATAACGTTGCATCCAATTGATAAACAATCGATTCCTTTTCATACTATACACATCGACTGTATGGGTCATTTTGCTCCAAAATCTGAAGGAGTTGTATGTACTTATTATCATTGATGCATTTACCAAATTTATGGTTTTACGTCCATTGCAAACGTTGCAAGCATCACATACAATACAATGTATTAATGATTTTATAGCTTTATTTGGAGTGCCTTTAAAAATTATCAGTGACAAGGGAACACATTTTACAAGTGATGACTTTAAGAAAATGTGTTCATCATATGGAATTGAACACCATATGATTGCTCCAGGAATACGCAGAGCAAATGGTCAAGTAGAACGATATGTTGACACGGTTGCAAATCTTTTAAGAACTAATGTTGATATAAACATAGAATGGACAACTTACCTTAGTCGAATACAACTAACGTTGAACACAACAATCAGTAAGACAACAAAATTATCACCTTTAAAAATACTAACAGGAATAAATGGCAGAACCCCACAAGTTGGGATTTTATTTTCTCAGTTAAAGTTGGAACCAGAGTATGATGATATAATTTCGATTTTTTATAAAAGCAATCAGATTCGGAAGTCCAAGCTTGATGTTCAATATCAAGGAGTATTTGAAGTAGTGGGAATATTACCTTTTGACAGGTATAAGCTGAAGCGAGGACATTCAAATACTGTAATTACCGCATCACGAGAATCTTTTAGGCATATTATTGTTCAAGATGATGTTGATCAATAGATTTAAAAGTAATTTTATTTAAATGTCAAATTGAGAAATTGGTGATCTGTTTGAGTTATTATATGTTTCGTTTGAAAGTATTTGTTTGAATTATGTAATAGACAAGCTTAAGATTGCCTCTGAGCTATTATAAGGATTTAAAGTTTAATTGGTTAATTTTTGAAAAATCACTTTTGAAGTTGTTGGAACAATAGACAAGCATAAGATTGCCTCTGAGCTATTGTAAGGATTTAAAGTTTAATTGGTTAATTTTTGAAAAATAACTTTTGAAGTTGTTGGTACAATAGACAAGCTTAAGATTGCCTCTGAGCTATTGATGTTAATATGATTGATTAAATTACATTGTTTACATAATAGACAAGCTTAAAGTTGCATCTAAGCTAATGTAAAAGTAAATTGTAGTTGTTCTCAATGGTGAACTGTTCAAGTTTTTGAAATAAATCTTGATTCTGTTTTCTTTATTTTGTTAATAAAGATAAAATGTTGTTATTGCATAATAACAAAATTGGTTTTGTTTTAGATTCTGGAACAATTTAAAAACAAATTGGGAATGCGAATCATTGTGATGATTATACCTGAACTCAATTTAATTTTTTTTTAATTGATTAAAATTGCTGAAAACATTATAATTGTTATTTTTTTTCTTTTAATTGTTAAATGGTTAATTTTTTTTGTTATAAATTGATGTTTAAAATTACATATTATCCTTAATTTTGAATGTTGATTCAATATAACTTTTTGGGAAATTAAATCGAATTCAAAATAAATTATTAGCTTATAAATTTGAAATGATTTGTTTGGTTATAAGAACTAAAACTTATAAAATGCATCGAGAGCGCTGCATATTGCAGGATGGCCGTGATAGATAAAGATATTTACAAATTGAAACTTAGTTATTAGGAGATCTATAAGCTTTGAAAACGTCGTTAAGGATTGTTTGAAAATGAAACAAAAACAATAAATATTTTTCGTCTAATGAAAAGTGAAACGATGAGAATAAGGACATTCTCATCGTAGCTTTTCAAGAATCAAGTCGTTGAAATTGAAATACTACCTAGACATTTTCAACAACCCTTTTAATACAAATTTATTATAAAGGTCCTTCTAGGCCCTTTCATAGATATATAAAGTCACAAACTAGTACGATTGCATTGTACTCGTATGTTTATTGGGTATGTTCGATAACAAAAATTTGGCACTCGGACGAACGTTGATGTTTACACGTCTTAACCGTGAGTCCTGGCACTCACGCTTTTTTTTTAAACTGTTTTATTTTTATTTTCCATTTAAAATAAAAAGGAAAATTCTAGATGTTGCTGTTTAATAATTCATTTTTCATTATAAATTATTTTTGTACGAAAATTTTGCAACCTTCCAAAGTTGGGAAATAGATATCTCGTTCGGGGCGAATCAACTTAAATTTTGTTCTATTTTACGCGAATCACACTCCATATTTTAAATTATATTAATCCTGTTTGAGTTCAATTGAACGGTTAGAGACTTGTATGTATGTAAATAACTGGGAGTTGGGATCCCTTATAATTATTAACAAAATACGCCAGTTTATCTCATTGAATACACCTAAAAATTAAATTTCTTTCTGTGGCGTAAAGTTACCCCAGCTTGCGCAATTATTATTCGCTTTACTTCGAAGTTCTTTTTTTGTTGTGTCTTTGTTCAAAATTTGTACTACCATTTAAAATAGTTCAATCTATGGCCCTGATAAAATATTATTTCGATTATGGAAAATAACCCAACATATATTTCATCAAATTTCATTTTAGATTATTCAATCGGATTTATAGATGCTTCAATATATTTTAAACTGTAAAAAAAGCTTTTGTAACTAAAATATACCTTTAGAATCCTGTGCTAACCTTATAACCTCTTTTGTTTGTGCCATAACACCGTCTTCAGCAGCAACAACTAAGACAATTATGTCGGTTATGTTTGCACCCCGTGCTCGCATGGCACTAAAAGCAGCATGCCCGGGTGTATCGAGGAACGTTACTTTTTCCCCCGAGTCTAAGATTATAGTAAAAGCTCCAATATGTTGTGTAATACCGCCAGCTTCTCCAGCAGCTACGGATGCACCCCGAAGAGAATCGAGCAATGTTGTTTTTCCATGATCAACATGCCCCATAACTGTGATCACTGGAGGTCGTGGCCTTAAATTTTCCTGGGGTGCAGGCGGTTGAGGCATTATGTCAAGGTCTTTCAATTCACTGGCGATTTCTTTTTGAGGTGCTGCAACCACTCGTGACTTCATACCACATTTTTTTACTATTTCTTGAATTATTTTTAAATCTTCAAGTCTGGCATTAGGTTCTATATTATCAGCTCCTTCCACGTATAGCATTACCTCCTGCACATCATCTTTCGAATAAAAATAATTATTGATGAATTGGAAAAAAATTAAAAACTCTGTAAATACCCAAACTCCTGCTAAGCGAGTTGGCCAATTCTTCAACTGTCATTCGCCTCCAAACATCAACAACACCAAAGGTCAATATTTTATTTTTTAGTTTTTTGGGGGAATATTCAATAATTTTTGGAGATTTCTGGAAATGAAAAAAAAAATATATTTTGTATTTCTTTACTTTAAATTTAGAACAATAAATAAAAACTTTTAATCTATTTTGTCCACATATGTACCAAATTACAAACTGGCTAAATATCGCTTGACTCTTGTTGGGTTTTCTGTTAGTAAACTGGGATTTCAATCAAAAAATTGTTTTCTTTTGTGGTGAATGGGATACGGTTTCAAACTGATTTTTGTTTGTCTTTTTATTCGTGTAAATTCGTTTCTTACTACATATTTAAAAAAAACTACATTCCTTATCTACGTTAGTAAAGAAATATTACCAATTTACTGACTCGCTTTAAACTGTATTTAATTTTTACAAGAGATAAATTCTTTTGCTTTGTCCACAATTGGAATAAATTAAAGAAATCAAACCAACACGTGTTGTATTGGAGGGGTAAGTTTGCCGATAAATGTAGATGTTAAATCAAAAAATATAAAATTGAATGCAAAACAATTAAAAATTGCAAAACAGATCTAAATAAAATATGTATTGATTTATTTTACTAACGGGAATCTCTATAAACTGTCGGATGATAACATCGAATATGTTTAATAAAGAATAAAATAATCTGGGAAATAATATGGGTTTTTGATTTGTAAACTCATAGTCCAGTCAAAGCGTTGGCGTCTCTCGTAAAAAAGGGCCTGACCTTGCGCGGAGAGGCATGTTCTATTTTTTTTCATGGATCGATAGGTGCTTATGAGAAAAGCTTAAAACCACATGACAACTTTTTTTACCAAAGTTATTGGTAAAAATGAGTTTTGTGTCATTTTTTGGTCATTTGCGAATATCTCGGCCCCACTATTTCGTACAAACAAAAATTAAACATATATTTATTCCTAATAACATTATCTATTATGTTATAAAAAAAAAAACATTTTTTTAAGCAAATGAAAAAAAGTTATAGTAAGTTAAAATAATTTTTTGTTGTCAAAAAATCACTTTTTCGTAATTATTAAGAAAAAAGCTCATTTAACGATGAAATTTTTATTTTTTATTATTTGAGTTAAAAAATCAAAATTCTACGATGAACGAAAGCCGAGTAATAAATTATTGAACATAGGTAAGTCAGTGCACCCACGCAATTTTATTTTTTATGTTTTAATTAATATCTTAGCCCCAGTATGTCGCAAAGTAAAAATAAAAAACTGTATTGCTAACAACAATATTTTCTATCAACTTGCATTTATTTTAATATGTTTAAGCAAAAATATAAAAAGTTACCGTTGGTTTCAACGTTTTTTTCTTGTATTTAATAGCTTTTTTTTTAAAAGTTATTGAGAAAAAACTGTATTTCACGGTAAATATTTTGCAGTTTTGGATTTTTTATGGTCCTATACTTTCGTTCATCGTAGTGTTGATTTTTTTTTAAATTGTAGGAAATTACAAGAACTTAAATAATAAAAAATAAAAATTTCATCGTTAAATGAGCTTTTTTCTTAATAATCACGAAAAAGTGATTTCTTAACAACAAAAAATTATTTTAACTTACTATAACTTTTTTTAGATTTGTTTAAACAAATGTTTTTTATAACATAATAGATAATGTTATTAGGAATAAATATATGTTTAATTTTTGTTTGTACGAAATAGTGGAGCCGAGATATTCGGTCTCATGAATCGTCAAATTCCAATAATTATCTCAGAAAAGGCGGAGGACTAGAACGAACGAGACCATATCAGCGGTTCAGGAAAAAAACTGCACAACTAAATGAATAAAATTTTCGAGTTAAAGCAATTTTGTGCAAAAACTATAATCGAACAAAAGACAAGGCTGTAGAATTTTAGATATATTATGAGGAACGTATTTTGATTTCATTTGGTTTATTTCAGTAGGAATGAAGTTCTAAATTATGTTACATTTTCTTTCGCCTATGTACCTATGTTGAGAAATGTGTTTTATTTCGTTCTTCCGAGCCGACGACATAGTTTCAATTCAACTGAAATTAAAAACAAAAACTTAGACTGATATCGAGGTGATTTTTGACACAGTTCCTGTCAGTCTTGAATGCTTGAATCATATAACAATACATAAGCCTCGTGTTAATATTAGAATTGAAATAAACTAATTTTCTGAGAAGGCAGACATAACTTAACGCTACGTGTTGCTGTTTTCTTTTTGTGCTAAAAAGCATGTGCCTAAACCATAAATTTATTATTTAAAATTTTCCGAATGTTAACCCTTACTTACTTTTTCTTCTGCCGTCTTTCTTCTTTTATATAAAAAATTAGTTGTGTAAAGATGCCTAGCAAGCATACAATTCCGTGCCCAATTACATGTTAAATTCAACGGCATATGATGGACAGCACTAAAAATTAAACGAAAGGCTTTTTTTATTAATTCGAATTGACGAAAATAAATATATAAATATAAATTCTCACTAGAAAAATTGCGAACGAAATTGACCCGCGATCATATTTTTATTTTACGTAGATTTGTAAACAACACTATTTGGCATTGAAAGTCAAAATGTCAAATGGTAAACATTTTGATTTTTGAAAGAATGAAAATTGACAACTAAAGGGCAGTATTCAGACAACCATACGTTCAAGGATGCGCTGAACGTCAAAATAAGGTTTATTAAGCCAGAGACACACTCATTTCGTGTTGCGTTGTGGAATGGAATGGCGCTGCCGTTCTCTCGCTCATGGATGTAGAGCAATATGTGGTGCGTTGTGTTTGTGTATGGTTTCGCTCATTGACTTATTATACATGGACTGCCAGAGCCCAACTTCACGATCATTGACGTATTATATATGGACTGCTAGTCGTATGAAATTTCTATACAAACATTTCAATGAAATGGTTCAACCTCTCCCTACCGACATTAGAGCTCTTGGTGCAAAAGTGGTAAAAATAAATATTAATTCCAGAAGCTATCTCTTGGTTCCCGGCCTGAACTACTATTTTTGCCATAGAAACTATAGCCATCTATCTCAATTTGAACTTTACATTTTAACGTTATCCAAGACAAAATAATAACAATAATAAAGGGTGTTCAGCGAAATTTGTGAACACGCGAGAGCAAAGCATTTAGTTTAATGAAAACTGCTTTACGGCGGATATTGTCTTCTAGGGCCTGAATTGCTTGGCGATTATTGCTGTAAGGTTTTGACAGGTAACCTTATAAAAAGGTAGAACCAGTTCTTCATAAATTTATATTTATATTTTAAAATGGAAATGGCATTTTGTCATTATATTTATCTAACTATAAGTGAATTTGCTATTATTTCAAAAAAATCTCCTATCTACATAAATGTAAGTAAAACAATATGAACTTTTTAATTTATCTTTCATGTTGAATCGCATCCATTTTTTACTATATAGTTTTCATCATGATTTGAACACAATGTTCACAATAAATTGAAATGAAAAGTTGAAAGTTTTATTTGTGTTAAACAATAAGGTGTTTACAAATTGATATAAGTCTATGATAAATGCTATTATGACTCTTAAATCTGCAAATAAAGCATGAAAATAGCCCTCAAGTTTTTATTTAATAATAAACTTAAACAATTCCCGCTCAACACCCTTTACAAACTCAATTATGTCAAAAATTGATATATCAAATACCAAAACCAAAAGTTACACTATGTTTTCCGAGTTTGCACCAAGAGCGCTAGTTCCGTATAGTTTTAAGTTGAACCATCGTGAAGTTGGGCTCTGGCAGTCCATGTATAATAAGTCAATGTTCACGATGGTTCAACTTAAAACTATACGGAACTAGCGCTCTTGGTGCAAACTCGGAAAACATAGTGTAACTTTTGGTTTTGGTATTTGATAAATCAATTTTTGACATAATTAAGTATTTAAAGGGTGTTGAGCGGGAATTGTTTAAGTTTATTATTAAATAAAAACTTGAGGGCTATTTTCATGCTTTATTCGCCGAATTAAGAGTCATAATAGCATTTATCATAGATAGGAGAAGAGCATTACTTATATCAATTTGTAAACACCTTATTGCTTAACACAAATCAAAATTTCAACTTTTCATTTCAATTTATTGTGAACATTGTGTTCAAATCATGATGAAAACTATCTAGTAAAAAATGGATGCGATTCAACATGAAAAGATAAATTAAAAAGTTCATATTGTTCTACTTACATTTATGTAGATAGGAGATTTTTTTGAAATAATAGCAAATTCACTTATAGTTAGATAACTATATTGACAAAAATGCCATTTCCATTTTAAAATATAAATATAAATTTACGAAGAACCGGTTCTACCTTTTTACAGCAACAATCGCCAAGCAATTCAGGCCCTAGAAGTCAATATCCGCCGAAAAGCAGTTTTCTTAAACTAAATGCTTTGCTCTCGCGTGTTCACAAATTTCGCTGAACACCCTTTATAGTATTCTTATTATTTTGTCTTGGATAACTTTAAAATGTAAAGTTCAGATTGAGATAGATGGCTATAGTTTCTATGGCAAAAATCGTAGTTCAGGCCAGGAGCCAAGAGATGGCCTCTGGAATTAATATTTATTTTTACCACTTTTGCACCAACAGCTCTATAATGTTGGTAGTGAGAAGTTGAATCATATTCACAGAGCGTTTGTATGGAAATTTCATACGATTAGCAGAGTAGCAGTCCATATATAATACGTCAATGGTTTCGCTTACCTTAAGGTCGTGATTTTTCTCCACATTCAATACACGAAGAACATCATAGCAATCTGTGATTACGAAATTCTGTTTACTTGAAGGGCGTTTTGTTTATTTTTTTGTCATGTCGTTTACAAGTGGGATTTTCTATTTTAAACACAACCACGGCAGCATACATTTAAGTGATACGACTTTTTAATTCGGGTACATATTTGTAAGGATATGAACGCTGTTGAAGTCGCATTTACTTAGGTATTAAAAAATGTTTATTTGAAAATGTATTTTTAAAAGTGATTTATACCGGGGAGTTATTTTGCATAACAGGCGATACTGGGAATCGAGTACATAGTCGTTCTAGATTGAAACCTAAGTTGTTGTTTTTTTGTAAATACAGAAAGCTCCATTGGCTACTTATATATGGACGGCTCGTCGTTAGTTATTTTTATACAAAAGCTCCAATGACTTCTGAATAGCGACCAGGGTTCGAACATTGCTCCGTTCGGAGCAAATTTGCTCCACTTTTGAAGGAAAAAAATCTACTCCAACGCTCCGATTTTTCGAGATTCACTCCACTTTTTGCACTAATTTTTATATACCAATATGAGATTGTTGAAATAAATCATAAAACTTTTTTTAAAAATTCTTTCTGAATTTGTAATTTTTGAAAATAATACTTTGAAAATAATACTAAGTTTTCTAATGAAACCTGTGATTTATTTTTCTTTTTTGCTAATACTATTTTTGTATGTTCATGTGTATGTATTAATTGTCCTGTAAAGGAAGGATTTTATTTTGTATTTGCTCCAATTTTTTTTTTCAAATTTGCTCCGAAATTTCATGACTGAGGTTCAAACCCTGATAGACTGCTTTTACACGAAAGCGATTTTTAATCTTTGTTTCTCTTTTGGCTCCCTTTCGCATTGACGTATTATATATGGACTGCTAGTCGTATGAAATTTCCATAAAAAACGCTCTTGGTGCAAACTCGGAAAATAGTATAACTTTTGGTTTTGGTATTTGATATATATCAATTTTTGACATAATTGAGTTTGTAAAGGGTGTTGAGCGAAATTTGTGAATACGCGAGAGCAAAGCATTTAGTTTAATGAAAACTGCTTTACGGTGGATATTGTCTTCTAGGGCCTGAATTGCTTGGCGATTATTGCTGTAAGGTTTTGACAGGTAACCTAATAAAAAGGTAGAACCGGTTCTTCGTAAATTTATATTTATATTTTAAAATGGAAATGGCATTTTTGTCATTATATTTATCTAACTATAAGTGAATTTGCTATTATTTCAAAAAAAATCTCCTATCTACATAAATGTAAGTAGAACAATATGAACTTTTTAATTTATCTTTTCATGTTGAATCGCATCGATTTTATACTAGATAGTTTTCATCATGATTTGAACACAATGTTCACAATAAATTGAAATGAAAAGTTGAAATTTTGATTTGTGTTAAACAATCAGGTGTTTGCAAATTGATATAAGTTATACTTTTCTCCTGTCTATGATAAATGCTATTATGACTCTTAAATCGGCAAATAAAGCATGAAAATAGCCCTCAAGTTTTTATTTAATAATAAACTTAAACAATTCCCGCTCAACACCCTTTACAAACTCAATTATGTCAAAAATTGATATATCAAATACCAAAACCAAAAGTTACACTATGTTTTCCGAGTTTGCACCAAGAGCGCTAGTTCCGTATAGTTTTAAGTTGAACCATCGTGAAGTTGGGCTCTGGCAGTCCATGTATAATAAGTTAATGCACAGAGCGTTTGTATGGAAATTTCATACGACTAGCAGTCCATATTATAATACGTCAATGGCTCTGGCAGTCCATGTAATAAGTCAATGTAAATGTTTGTGTCTGTGCTAAATTGAAAATGGTTGCAATCTTTGTTTATAAGGAACATTATGTATACTTCTATCTGACGATTGGAGAGACCCCTGTGTCCCTTGCTCTACGTAGAAAATACATCCACTTATTAGATAATGGAATGTTAGGAGCCAAATTCCATTTTTTTTAATATACGCTACTAGCGCTATTGGAGCAAAGATGGAAAACATGGTTTACGTTTTAGTTTTGGTACTTGGTTTATTCGTTATTGACACTTGAGTTTGTAAAGGGTGTTCAGCTGTAAGTAAATAATTTGATAAAAAAAGTACAAGGCTTTTTTTCATATTTTGAGTTTGACAGTGTAGATCTTATGTCCAGCGGGAATTTTTTTGGGTGATGGCAACGACTCACTATGGAACCAAATTTAATTAAATATCTGAACTTGAAAAAAATATTGTTTTTTCTGATAATATTTTTTGCAATCTGTTTGTGTAAGATCTTACGATCGCACATTTGAAAGCGGATTTCGTAAAATAACTTATACGAGCCCAAACGCAAAATAGTTGGACTACCTATGATAAAAAACAAAAATCTTCTGATTCTTAAATTCCATCGGAAATAAAATCAATATTTTGGTATTTTTCTTAAGATATATTTATTTTGAATAGGAATAAGTAACAAAAACAAAATGACTTCAATTAAATAACGATATAGAGCAATAATACAAAATAAAATAACGATTGATACTTTTTTTAAGCGCAAAATAGTTGGCCTATGGGTCTTAATTTTTATTTTACCATGGTGTTACATCGCCTTTGGCCTTGATAACTGCTTCTATGCGTCGTGGCATTGTGTCAACTAATTTTTGACATTCTTCGGTGCCAAAAGATTCCCAAATATTTATGATTTTAACTTTAAGGTCTTGAAGAGGTCCGGCATGGTTCTTTTCGCGGTTTTTGTTTCATTTTATGCCAGACAGTTTCAATTGGTGAAAGGTCAGGGCTGCTGGAAGGCCATTCCAGTAAAGGAATAGCTTCAGCAGATAGCCACGCCATTTTAGACCTTGCTGTATGGCAAGAAGCTCCATCCTGTTGGAAAATATAGTCTCGATCACTAGCTTGAAGTCGTGGTATTAATGGGAGAAACTCATTTTCCAGAATATCCCTGTACCTGGCAGCATTGACACTTCCATTTACAAAATGCAAATTGCCCAAACCCCGCCCCGATATGCATCCCCATATCATTAGAGATGCTGGAAACTTGACCGTTTTTTTAAGGCAATCTTTGTGAAAAACCTCTTGAATTTCTAATGACTCGTTTTCGTTCGTCGCGCACGCAAACTTCAAACCTGGACTCATCACTCCAAATAACGGACCGCCATTGACTTAAAGTCCAGTTTTTACGTTGTTTGGCCCACTCTAGCCGCTTTTTCTTTTGTTAAGGTGTTAAAAGTGGTTTTTCTTTGGCCTATGTTTTTAACGAATTAAAATTGCTCTAATTTAAATAAATCTAAAACAAACCTTATAAAATTTGTATCCAATTTTTTTCATAGTCCGTTTGAAAGTGTCGACCGAAACACTTTTTTTTTATTCTTTCCCTCCATTGAACAGTTATTGCAGCGGCCGTTTGACGTCGATTTTCTTTTTTTTTTTTAACTCGGCAATCTCGAGGTTTTGCAATTGGTGGGCGTCCCGTTTTTTTTACCGATTTCCACATTTCCACTATTTTTTAACTTTGAGATAATGTTTCGAATTGATGAGCGCGGTAAATTGAATTGTTTTGCGATTTTATAGCTCGATAATCCCGTTTCGAAGGCTTTATTTATGGATTCCCTAAGGTCTCTTGATAATGCAACGCCACACACCATGGTTGACATTAAATTATTGCTGGCTTGCATAAAACAAGAGATAAATAAACAACAAAACAAGTGCATGTCATTTTTTTAATAACGGTTAACTGAAAATCTATTTAAATCTTCATAGGCCAACTATTTTGCATCCCAGAGAGAGAGTAGTCCAACTATTATGCTCTATCTTTGTTTGAGGGAATGCAAACTGGGGCCATATGTGCTTTCTCGAATTTAGTTCTGTTTGGTCTAATTTACTTATTAAATGTAGTTTATTACATCGACAAAAAAAAATTAAAAAACAACTGCTTGGGGACCAGAAAATATAGGCACATAAAAAATGTTAATTTGTTAATTGATGAGTAGGCCAACTATTTTGCGTTTGGGTCGTAATTTAGCCAGGATGCGTTCTGACTCTCAAAGCGATCAGATATTGTATGGCCTTCAACACGACGTTGGTATCATTAGGTGTGTTTTTTTTGCAAGTCCATATAGAATTGTAAAAAAAAACGACATCGGGATTTAGGAGCTTTTTTTCCACATAGCTGGAAGCACTGTGTACGCTATGACATTTGTCAGCTTATTGACGACTAGCATCAACCAATCCAAAAACTTGACTTTTGACGTCTCTGAGCAAATTATCGATAACATATAGATAATACTATTTTGGCATCACCATTTTTATCGGGTCTTAGATTAACTCTCGATAATTATCTGGTCTTAGCTAAAGCGCGGAACAGATTGAACCAGCAACAGCACCGTCAACAGCAACAGCGGCCGCCATTAATTTAGAGCCAATGTATTTCAATTGTTCAACACACATTAGAACAGCAACAGCAACGCCAACAGCGTCGTTAGGCCAAAGTCCTAAATTTGCTGTTGCTGGTGCGGTGTTGTCAGCTTTCCCACTGCAATATTCAGTGGCACCACAATGAAAAGCTTTTTTTTCCATATGAAATGTCAAGCAGATGAAATGACGTTGCTGGTGGCAATGTGTTTGAGAAATTTTTGCTGGTCAGCGTGCTGTTTGCTGTTGACGATGCTGGTGCTGTTGCTGGTTTAATCTGTTTCGCGCATAACTCTGTATAGCTTTAAGTAGTTGTTGCATTTGCATGTAAAGCGCTTAGTCCCGATGTCGTTTTTTTTTACAATTCTATATGGAGTTGCAAAAAAAAACACACCTATTAGATAACTAATTCTTTAAATTGTTTTCAATGTTACATAGTTAATCGATAAAAAGATTGTCTCCCTCTATTTTGTGTGATTTATACATATACGTATTAGGTTGGTCCTAACATAATTTTGAGCAACTCCCTCTAAACTTCTAAACCTCGTTTCCCTAGCATTCGGTTAGCTTTATTCACTGTATAATCTATGTACAGGTTGTTGGACGACGGCGCACAGTGGTGCCATTTGTGTGAGAGAGCGGAAAAAAATCCGTAAAATCTGAACCATGTAACGGAATTAAATGAAATTTTGCACACATGTTTGAACTGGGCTTACACACATTTCGACAAAATTTAGTTAAAAAAAATCCTTGAGAGAAAAGTTATTAACATTTTTCGGATTCGCAGGGTTTATTGACTTATATCGAAACATTTTTTTGTTTGTTTTGTTCTTAAGCTAAATAATCAAATACATACATAATAAAAGCATATATCAAATATAAGATATAAATAAGTAAATAAAACAGTACACATAAATAATTATATTAATAAATTATTTAATTAATTCAAGAGCTTCTTCACTCAAAGTAAGATGTTTTTTCTTTAGTTCATGTCTTAATTGGGTTATAAATGGATCAGATAATATCAGGATCATATGGAATATATTGTAATATTTTGACTAGGTTCGTTAAATAAAACTTATTACTCTTTTTAGTATTTCTTCTTTATTTTTACTTTCCAAATCACAACAATAAATCTCAATTTATAATCAACTCAAATACTTTATTCAATTTAAAATCACACTTGTTTTACACTTTACACAATCCAATAAGCAGAGTTTTGCACACTTCCGTAATCAAAAATCAACTGTCGTTCGCTCACCGTGAACACTCCCTTATATACTCAAATTAGTTGTTCTCGAAAGTTCTTGTCTTGGAATGTTCTAGATGTTTGGAATAAGGGGAAATACATTTGACATTGGAAAAGAGCTTTCTGTTTCTTCCATAAATTAGATATGCAGTTTTCCAACAGATGGCGCTGTAGTAGTATAAAGCTCTGTTCACAACAATATGATCATTCGTTGATAGCCGGGACAACTTCCTGGAGTGATGGGTCCTATAGTAACTTGTAGTCCTTATTCCTGCATTCTTGGGCCCCTTCTGAAAGTGATCCAACTGGCAGGGATGCACTTTCTATTATTTCTGCTCCGTGTAGTAAAATTTTTTGAATAGTTGCGGGCATGTGATACCAAGGGTCTCTTCTTCTCTTCACTATAAGTCTCTTTTTGGATATCGATTAAAAAATTGCTGCAAATATTTTCCTATATGGCTGCGAGTCTGGTTATCAATCTAATGTCTTTTTTGGTGATATCTGAAGCCACATTTAGATTTCCGAAAAATCTTCGTAAAGAATTGTCAGGGCCGGATTAACAAGTAGGCAGAATAGGCAGTTGCCTGGGGCCCCCGAAAAATGAAAAAGACTTAAAAAATTTTCTCACAAACATAAAATTCTGGTAACACTTTTTTTTATTGCAAAATTTTGTTGTCAAGTCCGGCAGCAATGGAGTAGGTCTTTCAGTCGCTATAATTGCAGATTTGTCTACTGAATTCCACTTGTAAAAGGATTTGCTTATAAGTTTTTCAATAACACAATCACAACGGTTTTTAATAACAACTTTTTCACTACTTGATGTCAATTTCTAGTTAAATTTTACAAGCAAATTATAAAAGCATTACTTTAATAAACAAAAACGACTTCCAAATTTTTATTTACAGGTTAAAGAAAATTCGTTTTCTTACCTCCACTAAAACAAAAAAAACTCTATTCATTGCAAAAATTTCAAACGAATTTCCCATTTTGTTCATATTTTTCCAGCACGAATAGAACAAAACAAAGTTAAGATACAACACTATTCCCATATTCATATCTGAGTGAGAGTGTAAGAACTTTGAGTACTGTTCGCCACTTTGGTTGGATCCGTTCACAGTTAGTTCGAACGAACCGGTTGGTACGATACAAGCTATACTTTTTTTTTGTGTGTACACTTCAGTGGATACATTTCGTTCTCAAACCACATGAACGTCGTTATGGGTTATGGGTGCTACATTTCGCTCTCAAATCATGTATGAATGAGATTGAGAATGAGAACGAGTTGATGTTGAAAGTTAAAAGTTGCTTTGTTATTGCTAGCAGTGTTTGTTTTTGTTGAATGCATGAAAAGGTTAATTCATGAATTTCCCGAAAACAAATGTAGAAAACGACATGTTTAAAATGTAGATAGTAATTTTATTGATATTATTACATTGTGACAATACAATTTTTATGAAAGATATAAGTTTGTATTTTTTAATCGAAAAAAGAAAGGAACGGACGTGAAAAAAGGGCCCCCAAATTGATGGTTGCCTAGGGCCCCGTTGAGGGTTAATCCGGCCCTGAGAATTGCCATCATTCGTTGTTCCAGTTCCTTGCTTTACAACGTCAAATTTTATTCTAACCTTTGATATTAATTTCGCTTGAATTGGTTTTTTTTTTTCTTCCTTGATAGCACGAGTAGTCTCATTAGTTCTCCCCGCTTTAAAGCTTAAGTTATATCCCAGGTGCAATAATGTACGTACTCCATAAATCGAATCCCTACATGCAGTGATGACATTCCTAGAACAAGAGCTTCTTCATTCATAAGTCATTCATCTCTCCAGAAGTTGACGTCATTTCAAAGAACAATCGATTAATCGATATCATGAAAAGATGAGAATCCAATGCTTCTTGGTTGCCAGTAGAAAATGTCTGCATATATTCGCTCTGTCCAGATGAACCATCGCAACCCCACTGTGTGTGAAGTTCCAAAGCTTGATCTTTTAATTATTCCAGTTCATTATTAGGAATTGTTTTCAAAATTCGGCTAGCAGTGTGATCCAGAAAATCTTGCAGCTTTACTCTAGCAGATGTCCCATTTACTTCTATGTTCTCCGGATAACAAAATTTTTTGGCCTCATAATATCCTTGAAGTTTAGGAAAACATTACCACCCATTTTAATAAAGATGGTTTAGTGGAGGTTTATCGTTAAGTCCTAGACTAAGTGTGAAATTTCATTAATAAAACAAATTTTCTGTTAAGTGACGTTTACTAATTATGATTAAGTTAAACCACCGAAGTAGGTGGTTTAGCGAAGGAATAAGAAATAGAAATGTCCACAGTCAGACACAAGCGATTGACAATCAATTTAGGTAGCCACAGAATATAAAAAAAGAGATTGCTTACTTTTGTAGAAGATTTTCTTAAAAGGATTTTTGGTAAACGTCATTTTACTATTCCGGGAACATTTTGTTTTTATTAATATAAATATTTAAGCCAGGACTAAACTCCTATTCTATGGTTTAGTAAGACAGTGGACTATAGAAGGAATAAGCGTTTTTTATTAATATGGGTATACAACTTTAAATTGGAACTTGGATAGTCTGGTTTGGCAAATTTTTTAAGCTCGAATTTTTTATGTTTTGTTTTTTATACAATATTAATTTAGCATTTTTTTTAAGACGGAACTAATTCTGAAAGGGTTTTCAAGACATTGGTTATACAAAATTATGCAGCACTCTTCAAAATCTGTTCACGATCCTAAAAAAGCAAGAAAATTTCTACTAATCGTTTCTTTTTTATTTGGAGACAAGAACTCGTATTCAGGTAAAAACCCACAAAAAAATTAACTTTTTTTATTTATTACCTGTCTCTACTTATTGCTGCATAAAAAATATTTGATTAAAATATTAAGGTACACATTTTTTAAAGCACTATTAGTTCATTTTAATAACATCATAAAACAATATATGCTCACCACATTTCCAAGAAAAATAAGTTTGAGGCAAGAAAAATTATTGAGCTTAAAATTGAATATATATATCAGAAATCCGTCAAAGAATTAATTTTATTTTATACTAGCTGCTCCGGCAGGCGCTTTTCTGCTTTTTTTTTTCTAAAACAACAGTAATAAAACATATTTCAGAGTGATCACTTTTCATATTTATAGATTTATGTTTCCATGATAAAGAACGATTACTTACAAATATAAGTGTACTATTTTATACGAGTACATTGCAACACTTTAGTAGTACTCGTAGTAGTAATAATCTGGTATTTTCATTGTAATGCCTTATCGTACACGATATTTTTTGTTTGATTACCTGGTGCGTAAATAAATAAAGCTGTCGGTTTCCCGACGCGATGGCAGGCAACATTCACCTGTCCATGAGAGAAGCATGGGTTTTCCCGATTGACGCCGCAAACATTCAAGGACTGACCCTGTAATTTATTTATGGTCATAGCGAAAGCAAGCCGCACTGAAAATTGCAGTCGTTTAAATTCAAACGGTACGTCAGTTGGTGCCATTGGGATGCAGGGTATCAACACCTCCTCTCCTTTATATTTTCCCTTCAGAATGGTTGCTTCGATCACATTGTTCAGTAATTTTTTCACTGCTAGCCGTGTGCCGTTACAAAGTCGCTGTTGGTTGATATTTCGTAACATTATAACCACCGATCCTACTTTTAATTGAAGACTATGGGGAGGTAATCCTGGCAAATCCAGTGAGTTTAAAAATTCTGGTGGATTTGCTCAATCAACTGATTTATATGTGCAATTTCATTTTGGATTTTGAAATTTATTTCATTTACATCCGTGTTTTTGGCAGCTTATATAACTCGTTCACTCAACCAGCAATGATCTCTGTAATTTTGAGCGACGGCGACGTTTGGGAATACCTTTTCGGCAAGAGTACGATAACTTAGGCGCCAAGAAATTATAACGGTTTTTTGTAGAACAGTTCAATACAAGCATTTTTTACTATGGGAGGGGGGGGTCTATCTCCCCCCGTTTGGGCGGGAGGGGCAATTTTATAAAAAAGGTACTAAAATGGAAACAAAAATATTAAAAAATAACGGTAATACTTACAATTAAGTATTATACCTTTTTTTAAAGCCAATACTCTGATCTATTAGATTATTTTTAAATCAAGTAAAATCTATGCACAGTTTTTGAAAAAACGAGTTTTAAACTCAAATTTTGGTGAAAAAAAACATAAAAAAAAAGTTTAAAGTTTAATTTTTCAAAACTGCAAAGTTATATATTATTATTTTTCCTAAAATTCGTTGCTCTAATATATTCTTATTCAAAAACTGAAAACTAAATGATTTTATGTCATCTAGTTTTTGAGAAAATTGAAAATAACGAAAACTACTTTTTTATGGGATATTTGCTTTTTTTGCTTGCTTACGCATTACGGCGTATAAACAGTGAGATATGTATGGGGGGGCATGCTGCCCCCCTGCAACCCCCCTGCCTGGGCACACTATAGGATTTGGGGTAGGTGCGAGGTTGGGTGTATGCAAGGTTTCTTTTGCATTTACAGAATCTGGATTTAAAGAAACTTTAAATTTACCCTATGGTCTATATCCAATGTCTACTAAATATATGTATGTACGTAGCCCAAAGTTGCACATTTAAAATGTTCAGACATGAAAATTTAATACATTATGAAAAATTCACATTACCTAGGTACTACTGTACGAATGCAGCAAATTTATGTGTGTTTATTGTTTGTTTTTAATGCTAATATGGTACAGGTTATTGTTTACCAAGGTCATTCGTTATTCAACCTTTGTAAGAGTGAAGTATTTTTTTCTTGGAATAAAGAATGGCGACTAAGCATCCACTACTTCATCCTAAATTAAATAACTTTTCAATATTTCAAAAAAAATATTTCAAAAGCATCGCGTTCTTAGAAGAAATTGGTCTAATTCTAACTAAAGCGTCAACTCCCCTCAACTCCAACTCAAAAAGGTGACAAAAATTGTAAGAATACAATATTATTATTATTATTTATTCATCAACCAGAGCATATTATACTCTTACAGACTAAGATACATAAGTAAATATATAGTTACAATTTTGTAGGTGGGTATATAAAATTCAAAAATATTAAATGATTTACATAGTTAATCTTTTATTTTAATAAATAACGTTACTTAAATTTTGCTTAAAACTAATGATTTAAAAGTTTCTCTGGTGCAATCCATATAAAAGTTAATCTCAGAGCAATAAACCCATCTATCGGCACATTTTTCCATGGGCCTCATTACTGGCTAGAGATTCGGGAGGTGCTTGCTATAATTTTTTTTTTGTGATCAAAATGCCTGTAAACACGGTTTTAATACATTGAACATTGAAAAATTGACTTGACTATTTTTAAGTAACACCTGACTTACTCACAAACTGACTGACTGAGACGCGAAATGCCATGCAATTCTACTTCCTCTGGTGCATTCTTAGTAACCCTAAATGATTTGCTGTACTTTACCTACAAATGAACCACATTAACATTAATCCTCAAAATGAAATCACCGTAGTTAAATACCAAAAATCAAAAATTTCATAAAAAGTAGTTTTAGTAATTTTCGATTTTCTCAAAAACTAGAAGGGACAAAACCATTCGGTTTTTTGTGTTCGATTCAGAATTAATAGTAGCATTGACCACAAAAAGCCAATTAAGCACTTCATTTTACAATTTTGAAAAAAATTGGTCTAAACTTTTTTTTTTCATTTTTTTTAACAAAATTTTGAGTTTGCATGCAAATTTTTCAAAAACTATTGACATAAATAATTTAATTTAAATTTACGATTATAGAACAGACTTCTGGCTTTCAAAACCGGTATAGTATTTTATTGTAAGTGTTGCCGTTGTTTTTAATATTTTTTTTTTCAATTTAAGTCATTTTTTCTAAAATCGCCCCTACCTCCTAAACGGGGCGAGATAGACCCCCCCCCTCCCATAGTAAAAAACGCTTGTATTTGACCCTTCTACAAAAATCCGTTATCAATTTTTGGCGCCTAAGTTATCGTACTCTCCCCACCTTTTCTATAAGTTCAGTTTTTCATTCTGCAAACTGACAGGAAATGTAATGCAGCCTGTCATAACATCTACATGGATTTTACCATTACCAATGTCAATGAGTTGTTTTGAAAATATTTCTCCAGATCTATCATTTTGCAATTCGACACGCATATTCTTGGTCAAATTTAGTAACTTGATTTTTTCCAAAAAATGGAGGACTTCAAACATGCATGCAGTTCATCCGCTATTGTAGACCGTGGAATAACTGGTAATGTTTGATGAAAATCTCCTGGTAACAAAATCATCGCTTCACTGAATTGGTTTTTATTGTTTCGCAGATCTTTCAGAGTTCTGTCTAATGCCTTTAAAGACTTTTTATGTGCCATCGTGCATTCATCCCATACTATCAACTTGCATTGCTGCAGAACCTTTGCCATTGCAGAGTTCTTAGAAATGTTGCAAGTCGGAGTTTCGTTGCTTTCAATATTCAATGGTAATTTTAGCACTGAATGGACTGCTCGACCAACTTCCAACAATGTAGCTGCAATACCAGAGGAAGCAAGTGCGAGTGCAATTCCATTCTGTAAGCGAATTGTTGCTAAAATCAATAAAATTAAAAACGTTTTTCCTGTACCACCAGGAGCATACAAAAAGTATTTGTTGAGCTTTTGAAGAAATTACAGCATCATTTAAAGTTTGATCCCAATGAGCATCATTTTCTAACAGTTACAAACGCTGACAAGCTTCTCTGTAAGAGCCACATAATTCACCATAAACAGTTTGTAAACAGTGGAATGATGTTGGGCCTCGAACATTGACTAAGAGTAATCTATATAAATAAAAATGAATCGCCAAATGTGTAGGTACTACTAAAAGTGTTGTTTTTATAATTCTCCTTGTAATTTGTACGTTTTTTCTCTCCATAAGAACCTTCCTTGAACCTTAACAAGAACTTAAAAAAAAAAAATTGAGCGAATTGGTCGAGCCGTTCTCGAGTTTTTCATTTTTATTTATATAGATTTTAATGAAAGATATATATTTTTGGCAAACCAACCATTTAGCCATGAAATTACAACGTTTGCAACATGACCAAAGACGAAACGGTGTTTTTTAAATCGGATTCGGAGAAACAAATTTGTACACTGCGGTCAAAATCTAGTTCACTCAGTACTAACCCAATTAAAAGACTACAAAAAATTAAATTTTTTTTTTGTTATTTTGAAAGCTCAATAGCATATTATTTATAAAAAAAAATTTTTTACAAACGGTTATTAAAATGCTAATCTTCATGAAAAAAATAATGCAAGAAATTACATACATTTCAAAACTTAAAGATAGGGTAACTTTAGAGCGCTGTATCTGGCATATCCCTTGATAAAAATTTATATATACAGTCAAAATCGGTTACAACGACATCGGTTATAAGGACGTATCGGTTTTAACGACCAAATTCTTAGGTCCCGACTGAGTTCCATTATAATCCCATTGAATAATAAATCGTTTATTACGACATCGCTTACAACGACATATCGCTAAAACATTTTTAGTGTTTAAATGACAGGCCTCTCTGATTTTTAAATTAATAGAAAATGTTAGTTAGGAAGCCACAATTTCGATATGTACTTACCTATAATGAAAAATATTTTTTTTTTTTAAATTTAATTTGTATGTTACATAAGTTACCCTTTTTTAATGTCTAACGATAAGAAAACTGTTGCCGCGATATTTAAATGAAACAACTTCGAAAATTTTAGTTAATAAATTCAATTTTAATTTACGAAAAAAGTTACTAAAAATTTCATTTTTTTTCTTCCCTTCTTAAACGTGGCAACTTCTGATTGGTTCTGGCGAAGAAAAGGCTACGCATGTTTAAGCTAAGTGTCGGTGGTTGAGCGTTTAGCCGGCTCTGATTTTAGTCGGCTTCGACGTTGAATATTTTGCACAAAAATGCTGCCAGGTTTGGCAACACTCTGGGTTTTTTCGCCGGGTTACCACTATCGCCAAACCGGTTAACATCCAAGATTGCCAATTTTGCCGTTGGTCGCGTATAAATGCCACTCGTCGTCTGAATTACAGCTGATCTTGTTTGACCATCTTTGCTTTGGTGAACTTGTATGACTCTCCCTCTTGGCCAGGTGCTTCTAGGAAGATTTGGATCCACTACAATGACAACATCTCCTTCTGATATTGGTTTCGCCGACTTAAACCATTTTTTTCTTCTCGTGAGCGTTGGAAGATATTCTGATACCCAACGTTTCCAAAAACTATCCGCATATTGCTCGCACGTCATCCAATCTTTTCGAAGAACTATGCCATCATCACTAAGGTGCCCTGAAAGCTTTATACTATTTGAAGAACCCATTAAAAAATAATTGGGTGTTAATGCTTCTTCACTGTCATCATCTATTGGTACATATGTAAGAGGCCTCGAATTCACAATATACTCAACCTCCGCCATCATTGTAAGAAGTAGTTCATCTTTCGGATTTCGACTTTGAGACATATGTGTTAATGTCTGTTTCACAGAACGAATCAACCTTTCCCAGCTCCCTCCCATGTGAGGCGAAGCTGGAGGGATAAAATTCCATTTAATGCCCTCGTAAACACACCTTTTCATAACAACATCTGATCGCAACAATTTTAATGAAGGCCTTTAATCGTGCAGGAGGTAAGTCTCCCATTAGTGGTGGTACTGGAACTGCTCTTCTATTTTTACACTCCTGACACTTCTGTTGAACTCTTTTCAAAACCGTTCGAAGGTTTGATATATAGTAAGACTGCCGAAGTTCGTTCACTACGGTCTCAAAATTCGAGTGAAGATAGCGTTCATGCATGTCCTCGACTATCAATGTTGTGATATAATGCATCTTCGGTAAAATTATAGGTCTCTTACAGTTAAACGGGACATCTTTGGATGCGTCAATCCGACCACATATTCGCATTATACCATTTTCATCTAAATAGGGATTCAATCTATACAATGAATTAGATTTCTCAATCACGAATTCATCGGCTGCAACTCCTCTTTGTTTCAGAAAGTTAACTTCGTGCGTATAGACCTCAAATTGACATAGTCGAAAAAGGTACAATTCAGCTCTGTTAATGTCGTTTGTTGATACAAGGGTCATCTCTTTTGGGTCCCTTCTTCTACACTTAATATCTAGAAAACGATACACATGAGCCATTACGCGTCGTATCTTTTTCCAGGATGAAAAGCGACTGTAATCCAACAAAGGTTGAAGATGATATAACGCAGTATACTCTAACGTAGGCAACTGCGGCATAGGCTGACATACTTGCGTCTACAAAAATATGAAGCTCAACGGTGCATCCACTTTCAAATTTTAAATTGCTGAGGTATGCTCTTTTAATTCTGATTTGTCTAACTAAAGGCAAAAGCTTAACCCATTCACGCCATAAATGAACCTGATCAGGATACATTTCTTCATCCCATTGCGTCCGTTGCTTCCAAACCTCTTGCAGCAGTATTTTAAGTAATACTAGGTAATGTGCAATAAGACCGACTGGATCAAAAACACTCATCAGAATTTTCAAAATATCTCTTTTGGTTGGTATAACGCCCCCATTGAAAATCTCTGAGTTAAACTTCTTTGAATTATTTAAAAATGAAAATTCATCCGCTGTAGGAGACCACCACATTCCCAAAATCTTTTCAGCGTCATAAATAACAGAGCGTTGCTTGAAGTCTTTGTCATAACAAGCTGCATTCTTTCCAAGTTCCCTTGTCACGTTCAACGAGTTGCTCATAAAATTTCGGATTTCAAATCCTCCCTGTCTATGAATATATATGACTTCTTTTGCTAGTTTTACAGCTTCTTCTTCGGTGTCCAGACTGTCCAGAAAATCGTCAACATAATGATTCTGAACTATGGCATTCGCTGCTCTGGGGAAAGTTGAGGAATATTCAAGTGCGTTTTTATTTTTTATATACTCTGCACAGCAAGGAGAACAGGTTGACCCAAATGTCAAAACCTGCATGACATAGTCCTCCAGTTTTCCTGTGTCTGGATTTCTCCATAGGAACCTTTGAGCGTTTTGATCAGACTCCTGTACTATAATTTGGTGAAACATTTCTTTTATGTCTCCGCATATAGCAATTTTTCTTTGACGAAAGCGAAATAAAATCTCTGGAAGTGATGGTAGACTGTCTGGCCCGGATAAAAGCATAGAATTAAGCGAAACTCCATTAACTCTAGCAGCTGCGTCCCAAACAATGCGTACCTTAGATGGTTTGTTTGGGTTGATGACTGGGAAAATAGAAAATAGAAATAGAAAATTTTTTGCAAGTTGATCTCAATAGTATTTTTCAGTGGTGTGAAGATAACTGTCTTCACTTAAACATCTCGAAGTGCAAGCAAATGTCTTATACTAGGTCTCGCAATCCTATTCAATTTGAATATAAGCTAAATAATACAGTTCTTGAAAAAGTTTCAGTTTTTAAAGATTTAGGTGTATTTTTCGATACTAAATTGACTTTTAATGATCACTATGATCACATGATTTCTAAGGCCAATAAAATGCTTGGATTTTTAATAAGAAATTCAAAGGAATTTACTGATCCACATACTTTGAAAGTTTTATATTACTCGTTAGTGCGATCTTCGTTGGAATATGCCTGCTGCATTTGGTCCCCAATATATGCAGTAATCAATAGGATAGAGGCTGTTCAACGAAGATTTACTAAATATGCTCTCCGGAAATTGAACTGGGTAGACAATATTATACCATCCTATAATCAGAGATGCTTACTTCTAGGCATAAAAACTCTCGAATTACGAAGAAAACATAGTCTAGTTTTACTAGCCAGAGATGTTTTATGCAACCACGTTGATTGCTCCATGCTTCTCGCACTTTACCCAATTTATGCTCCTCCAAGACCTCTTAGGGAAAGAAACATCTTTTTTTTTGTCCCGCGCCATTATACTAACTATGGAAAAAGTGATCCCATATCTCGATCTTGTTCTTTATTTTAAAGTTTAAAAAGGCTTTAAATGATTTAGTGTTATGACACATTATTTTTTATAAAATTGTTAACTAATTATGAATATATTTATTATTATTTGTACATAAACATTGTTAATTTAGTATAGGTATGGTAGTCTATAAGAGATTGTACTCGATAGATTGAAATAAATAAATAAAATAGGTAGATACCAAACTCTCTTACCAGTATTTTCGTTAATTTCGTTTTCGGTTAACTTACGTGCATAGCCTTTGGAAAGATAGTCTTGAATTTGCGATTGAAGGTTCGTGGCAAGTGCTGGATCTCTGCTAAGTCTTTTCTCTAGGCATATCATTCTGCGTTCTGCTGCAGGTCTGCTATTTGGAACTTCTAAACATTCGCCTTTCCATAACAGTGGGACACTAAATCGCTTGCCAATTCGTTTAGTTGCGTTTTCCAAAAGCGTATTTGCTCGTATATCATTTGCACTCACAAGGCGCTTTACATCTTTCGAACCTATGTTATCGATCGCAAAGAAATCGTACAAGCTGATTAAGTGTTCCATCTACTTCTGCTTGACATTCACAAGCATGCAAATTAAAGAGATTCTTTTCCCTTTTACTGCCAACACATGGACCAAACACAGTCCAACCTAAACGGGTTTTAATCGCAGCTGGCTGATCAGTATTTCCTTCGCGATGTTTTAAAGAATTTGTTAGCCGAATTTGGTCGATTCCAATCAAAATTCTAGGCTTGGCTTGAAGATAAGATTCAATTGGAATACCCTTTAAATATGGGAAGGTTGATTTTAGCTCTTCATAATTCATTGACTGAGATGGTAAATTTAAAGAGTTAACCGTGCGAATATTTGACAGGAAATGTTTTTTCGAGCTACCAGGAGCAGATATCTGTGCGCTTACCTTTCTGGAATTTTGTTCGGTTCTCAGAGTGTTTGAGGTCCACCTTAAACACAATGGCTCTTTTTTTCCTTTTAACTGAAAAACTTCGGCCAATTTTTCATCCATCAGTGTAACTGAGGATCCGTCATCAAAAAACGCATAAGTTTCAACTTCAATGTTGTTGTTATAGAGCGTAACTGGTAAAATTTTAAAGAGAACATAATCTTCAGTTTTATGAATGTTGCAATAATTTCCCTGTGTGCTGTTATCAACAACTTGACTTGGTGGTTCTTCATATTTATGTAACAATTTGTGGTGCTTATATAAGCAGTTGTTTACTCCACACTTTTTGTTAGATGTACATCTCTTGTTGTAATGCCGAACCAAACATGTTCGACAGAGGAAATGTCTCTTCACTTCATCCCACTTCTGTTTTAAATTCATATTTTGAAATTGAGTACATTGCTCTATCGATTTACAATTGTTATTGCAAATAATACAAGATCGTGGAACAAGACTTTTATGTTCTACTTGTTCATGGTTCGCGTTGAAAAAGGTAGCACTCGTCTTTCTCTTTTCTATTTTTGTTTCTGTTGATTTGGAGCATGTCATGTCTGTGACTTCGCATGCAGCTTGAGCTATTTGCTTAAGCCATGTACTAAACGTTGAGAGATTAACATCTCTTTTTTCAAGCTTAAAAAATCCCCAATTTAAACGAATTTGGTATGGGAGTCGTTCGGTAAGCTCTTTTAGTAATGAGGGATTATTCAAGTAAGAGTGCAAACCAGTAGACTGCATGATGTCCACTATGTTATCCACCGAAAAGGCGAATGTAACCAGTGAATCTAATCGATCCGGCCTGGGTGGTCTTTCACCTTTCAACTTGTTTATCAAGCTGTCAATAACAGTTTCGGGACGACCGAACATCATTCGTAAGGTTGAGATAATGTTTGGAACTTGCTCTGGATACATAAGCTTCGATCTTACAGCGTCTAATGCTCTGCCTTTGAGACATTTTTGTAGACGGATGAGATTCTCATCGTCAGAAAATCCACAAGATCGAGTAGAATTATCAAACGATGCTATGAAGAGAGGCCATTCTTCGGCATATCCCGAAAAGCTTGGTAATTCCTTGGGAGCTATTCGCCTTGTCTCTATTTGCATCTTACTCAAATTTGGTATAGGATTTGAACTTAAGAATTTATGTGCATCCACATTGCACTGATGTTCACTGAAGGCGGGAAGTTGGTCTGGAAATTGGCTTGTACTATTATACAAGGATGCTTTATTTTGTTTTTTAATAATAGGAGCTGTGGTTACTCTAGCACTAGTTTCATTAGGGTTATAGACTACCTTACAAGGTTGCTCTAGTTTTGGGTTTTCAGGCACTCTTTTTATAATTTGCTGATGTTGAACCATGGATTCGGCATTAAATGTCGGTTTCTTGTTGCTTGTATATTGTTCAGAAACCCACTGTTCTAATCTGTGACTTCTACATGTGGACTGAATATCGCTGTCGTCATCAGATGGTTGTTGTTCTAAGAGACTATATTTTGCGTCAAGGTACTCTTTATCTCTTTTCTCTTTTTCTAAAAAGTATTCTCTAGATCTTTCTTCTCGAAGGCATTTTTCTTCTTCAAGTCTTTTCAAGGTAAGCTTGATTGACTTTGCAGAGCTTGCCGACTTCAGAGAAGGAACACTCTTTGCTCTAGTCTGGTGAGTTTCCGTAACTAGAGGCAACTGTACATCTTTAGATGATCGCGCTGGTTGTTTGTGAGAGGTTGATGCTTGTTGTGAGCTTTGTGGGAATTCTCGTGTTGAATGATGATTTTCTGCTGACTTTTTTGAGGTACAGTTCCGACAGCACCAGTCTTCATTTTCAATATCTGCTGACACGTTTACACAATCAAAGTGGTGCCATTCATCGCAGAGATCACACTGGACCATTTCGTTGTTATCGGGCCTGACAGTGATGGTGTGATGGTGTGATGCTGATTAGAAGGATTCAGGGTGATGTTCTGGGGCTCGATTCTTCTATTGTATTATTCACATATACTCGTATAAGTTTTCGCTATTGTAAGATATAGTTCTCGATTCTTCTCGAAATTGAAAACGAATATAGGTGCAGATGAGATGAGGTGATGATGATGAAGGTTCTTCTCAGCGGATGATGATGTAGACTTGGGCTATTAGAGATGATGCTGACAAGTCGGGCAATGACGTTAAATTAACCTGGCAGACAGTTCTGTACAGGTGCTTTATTTTTCACTTCACCAGTATTTTTCTCCTATTTGGAAGAGTGGAAGCAAAACGAAGGAATACCAGTCCTTAAATATATTATATAAATATAACCTATAAGGCAGAAACCGCGTGGCGCGGCGGTTTTTTGTAAAGGAACGTTTTATGGCCTCTGGAACTAAATACGCTGCAGATGAGGTACAATGCGCTGTGCCTTTCGCTAGTGATCTTCTTGCTGCAAGCGGTGCAGTCTTATCTTGAAGATTTCAGCAGATCCAAATTAGCAGACTTTTTTGGTTAAACTCCTTAGCCATATAAGGTAAAATAATAAAATGAAATTTTTAGAATGTTGCTGCGATATTTAAATGAAACAACTTCGAAAATTTTTTTTTTTTTTTTTTTTTTTTTTTTTTTTTTATAATTTACTCACGCTCAAGGGAATATGAATACCCTTTAAATGTTTCAACACAGCGTGGGCGTGAAGTTACGGAAGAGAAAGAAGGATAGGAAAGATGTGTGGCACGATGTTCTGAGACTAAGGTGGTTGTCTCAGATTTTTTATCTCCAGGGATGGCGGCTGAACTAAAGCGGAGAATTTCCGTGTCTTATTTCTATGTCCCTTATAATTCGCATTATTTTATTCGTTTTTCATCCTTGTTGGGCATACTAGTTTAACTTAATCACATGTTGTTAGTGTTATGCCTAAACAACATGTAATGAGTAAACCAGCATCCCATTGATGACAATTTATAGAAGGTTTTAATGGAATTAAAGAAAACATAGACGACGGCAGGAATCGAACCTGTTATATTGAGGTTGACAGGCGAGCACACAACCATCGTGCCACGGCCACCCCTAAATTTTAGTTAATAAATTCAATTTTAATTTACGAAAAAAGTTACTAAAAATTTCATTTTTTTTCTTCTCTTCTTAAACGTGGCAACTTCTGATTGGTTCTGGCGAAGAAAAGGCTACGCATGTTTAAGCTAAGTGTCGGTGGTTGAGCGTTTAGCCGGCTCTGATTTTAGTCGGCTTCGACGTTGAATATTTTGCACAAAAATGCTGCCAGGTTTGGCAACAAAAACCAAATACTCGTAACTCTTAAAAAAATACAATTTTAGCCATTTTCGATGCTGACTTTAACTCTTAAAAGAGCAAGATCGCACGTGTAACGTAAGGCTGAAAACACACCGGATAAAGCAAAACGTTTTTTATTCGATAGTCAAAAAAACATTTTTTATTTGAACACACACCAAGCGCAACAGAATAAAACAAAACAAAACGTTTTGTTTTTTTGTTTTGTTTGGTGTGCGTTGAAATGAAACAAAATACGAACTATCGTAAAAGCTTAACTCCGGCTGAAAGATTATAACTCTACGGCAAGTAAACACAAATAACAATTTTGTGTTTACAAAACAGACATTATGTGTTTATTTATAAGAAAAGAGAAAAGCTTTTAATCTTGCTAATCTTCAAATGTCATAGTAGGAAGTAGCAATCCACAGCTTATCAATAGTAAGTTTATTGGCATGTTCCTTATCTTTATAATTATAGATAGGGCTTCTTGCCTTAATTAAAAAAAAATGAACTCCTCTCCAACAGAGTAAACGAAGAAGCAAATAAATCTGTAAAGTGCAACGAAAGAAGAAAATAAAAAGAACGGAATCCAAATTTCGTTTTGCAAAAAACAATAGGTCAGCTATCGGCAACGAAACATGTTTTTCTGTTTTGCTTTTGTTTTTATGTTTTGTTTCATTTGGTGTGCGTTGCGCCATAAGAAAGTATGCAATTATCGTCAACGACCCTTGTTCGAAACAGTTTTGTTGCATTCGGTGTGTGTTGCTCGTATACAATAGCATGTATTTTCGACAACCACCATCGAAACACTTCAAACAAAAAACATGTGTTTTGTTTCGTTTTCTTTGGTGTGTTCACTCTCATAAGAAATAATGTTCTCTTGCTTCAAGAAACAAAAAAACACGTTTTGCTTTATCTGGTGTGTTTTCAGCCTAACAGTCTTTTCATGTAACGTAACAGTCCCAACATTTTTCTTTCCACAGAATCTAAGAATACAGTATTTAGTGTAATCAATATTTTATTTGCTACTTCCTTTCTTAATCTCAGAAACCTCGTACCTCACGTTTGAAATAGTACACTAAAAAAGCAGACTTATTGCATAATGTAATGCAACTTCAAATTCTACTTCCAAATTCATGTAACGTAACAGTCCTGCTAAAACATTTTTAGTGTTTAAATGACAGGCCTCACTGATTTTTAAATTAATAGAAAATGTTAGTTAGGAAGTCTATTTTGAGAAAAAAATAATAGATATTGAAAAAGTATTCAGTTTCATATATTTTCAGGTAAATTTGTATTGAAATATGCATATGAATGTAACGTAACAGTCCGCGTTTTGGTCCCACTGTGCGGCGGAACGGACCGTTGGCAACGAATGACTACGACAATACAGTACAGATGGTTGACAGTGGAAAGTTGGATGACGGGACGGTCGATGACAAGGCGGGGCACGGACGAACGGTTGACGTGGACAGATTTTTCTAAAGTCTTAGACTATATTATTGATTTTCAATTCAATTCAATTCTTTATTGAGGCTTTTTGAAACACATAATAATTGTTTAACAATATTTGCTTATCTTGAATATAGTATGTAGCCGACTTTTAAATTTATGCCTGGTAAAACATTTTAAAGAGTGATTTTATTTAATGATTTATCTACACATGAGCGGATACTTATTTGATTTTGTATAGCAAAAGTTAACTTGTATGCTTGCTCGCGGCATACTTTTTTTTTATTCATTTACATGTACTTAAAAACTATGACTAGACAATAAATATACAAAAAGTTGGCTTTCATACCAAACTAAACATTATTAATTCATAACATATTCTTGTTTCCTTAAACCAAAGAAATAATAGAAATTAAAAGTTCGAAAAAAAAGTAAATATTTACATTACCTACGCATAATATTTATAACGAATAAATTAAAGGACTTTTACTATCCTCTCAGGTTTATATATTATTGATTTAAATTTGTTAAAAGACATAAGCAGACTCACAGGCTTGGTAGGAAACTTCAAATATTTTACCACCACTGTAAGTGTGTCAGATGGCAGTCACTTCAATTTACCATTTCCTTATTAAAAATTCTATCTTGACGAAAAACTTGTAGCGAAGTACAATAATGAAAAGGATTTACATATAAGTATGCCCATTTGTTCATAACTTATCACTTTTGTATCTATGTATAAGTTTTAAGGAACAGTAATTTAGTAAAACAGGCTTTTATAATAATATATATAATATAATATATATAATATAATTTGATAAGATTTATTTCATATCGACAATTTAAACTCACTCAATTATTGTTTAGTACAACACTTCTAATCCATTAAATTTTATTGCTGATGAAGTGATGACAGTACCCTCAGATTCTCATATTCGTTTCCAGATACATGTCTTTGTTTTTCGGATGTGGATCTAGAACGGCAGCGTATGATAAGTTTATTAAATTCAGATTTCGATAGCATTGTCAAATGTGGAACCATAAACCGCGTAGAATTTAATGCTTCGAAAACGCAATGCTGCCTTCTGCCATTTAAGTGTAACCCGCCCCCCATGCCGCTATCCATGAGCGGCTTTTGCATTGAGGAAACCGAAAAGCTCTCAGTTCTCAGTATGTGCATTACAGACCACCTTGTGTCGTATGACCACATATTCGACGTCCGTCGTCAAAAACGCTGCTTAGTGCTTGATTTCCTCCGACGATGCAATACATTTTTTACCCCTTCTGTGCAGGCTGTATTATAAGGCCTATATTCGTCCAAAGCAGGTTTGGGCAAATGCTCCAATAACTCACTGGAGTGTCTTGGATAGAAACCAAATAAAATGCACGACTGGGTCGCACGAACTAGCTCCTGAAAAAAATTTGGTACGCCAAATTAAAATTTTTATTATTGTACGAATAAAAATTAAATATCAAATAAAATATTGAGCCGTTCTTGAGATACTCGTATCGAATCTTCCAAAAAAAAAAAGAATTTTCAAAAAAATTAATTTCTTAATTAAATAGCAAATTTTTTCATAACATTTTATTTCCAATTGCAATATTGAGAATTGAATATTGAATACTGTACATACTGTTGCGAACAGAGCTTTATACTCTAACAGCGCCATTTGTTGAAAAATTGCATATCTCCTTTATGGAAGGAACAAAAAGCTCTTTTCCAATGTCATATGTATTTCCCCTTATTCCAAACAACTAGAACATTCTAAGAAAGAACCTCCATATGTATTTCCCCTTATTCCAAACAAGACAAGAACCTTAGAGAACAACTAATTTAAGTATATAAGGGAGTGTTCACGGTGAGCGGAACATAGTTGATTTTTCAATTGAAAGCTTATGCGACCTCAACTCCATAGTGCGTTTCGCCCAGGTACGACAGTGGGCTCATCAGTTAGATGCTGTCGTACCCTTCTAAAACGCAATTGTTATTTGTCGATGTTTAGCGACGCTTATAAATTTCACAGCAGTAATATACTGTGAATTTTATTTCTCTAGGGGAATTTGAATAAATTCTGACACCTAGAATGTTAATGTCCGTGGTCAGACTTTTTTATCAACGAAGATTATATAAAATAAGAAAATTATTTCACTTTTAAGCGGAGTGATTGAATTAAATTCAATTGAAAGCTTATGCGACCTCTGTCGTACCTGGGCGAAACGCACTATGGAGTTGAGGTCGCATAAGCTTTCAATTGAATTTAGTTCAATCACTCCGCTTGTGAAATAATTTTCTTATTTCATATAATCTTCGTTGATAGTTGATTTTTGATTACGGAAGTGTGCAAAACTCTGCTTATTGGATTGGGGAAAGTGTAAAACGAGTGTGATTTTAATTTGAATACAGTATTTGAGTTGATTATAAATTGAGATTTATTGTTGTGATTTGGAAAGCAAAAATAAAGAAGAAATACTAGAAAGAGTAATAAGTTTTATTTAACGAACCTAGTAAAAATATTACAATAGATACATATAAACAAATAATATAAAAAGCCTGTAATTTTGACAGATGTCGGTTCAACTGACATTAGGTCGTTGAACCTCAATTTCCTTAAACATTGATTGTCCCATCGATTTAATGAAGATAATAAGGTAAGTCGATGTAATATGCCACTTCTAACAGAAAACAATTACTTTAAAAAATGACATGTATAGACTTTCCACCTCTTTCTGCCTTCAGTACCAATAAAGTCAGAAACTTTAAATTTACGGTATTCGTTTTTTCGCATTAATGGTTTCTGGCATATATGTATGCAGGAATTCAAAGAACGCTAACTGAATGCCTCAGCAAAATTATGGTGCACTTTCCGACACCGTAGAGGTGTAGAACCTTGTAAAAACTGTGGAAAATCTCAAAAATTCTTATTGATTGTATGAAGCACTTCCGATTTTTGACAGCTTTGCCAATGTTTTATTTCAGGATTTTAAATGAAGAAAATTAACTGTGCTTTCACAAATATAAAACAAACATTAATAAAGTTCCGATTTTGAGAAATATTGAAAAGTAAATTGATTGTTTTTTTCTGTTGTTGCGGAGAGTGGTCTTGTTGCTTAGATCTAACCATTCCTTGGCTATTTTCAATGTGTGGTTGGGGTCGTTGTCTTGTTGGGAGACCCATAAATCACTTAACCCCAGTTTTGCAACTCTACACGGAAAACTGTCCCTTTAAATATTAAGATAATCTTCTTTTTTCATCGTATGGTCAATAAAGACGAGGTTCCCAACTCCAGATGACGCCATACATCCCCAGCCCATTGCCGAACCGCCTCCGTTGAATTTAAATTTTGTTGTTCAAATTCAGTGTTTTTTGGTCTCCAAATTTTTGGTGGTTTTCTTGAACCAAAAATCTCAAATTTGCTCTCTAAAAAGAACATTTCCTCAGAATGAGAAACTCTCTTTTTGATACTTCTAGGTAAAAAGAAGTCTTCACTTCTGATTTTTTTAGAAATGTATGGTTTTTTGCGAGGAACTCTGCCATGTAGTAGACTGGGTAATTTTTTCAGCAATCTTTACTCCACCAACCGCTGGAATTGTTCGCACTTCCCTGACAGCTTTTACTGAAGATTTTCTAAGTAAATACTATTTTTGGTATGCTTAAAAATAGAGTAAATACTAAAAAATAAGTATTTACTTGAAATCAAAGTATAAACTTTTTTTGGATGAATTTTTGTAGTACATAATTTTTTCAAATGCATAAAAACTAGTATATACTTTTTTTCTGCAGTAAATACTGCAAATTTTTCAATTTGCTATGGACCAACTTGAAAATTCCAAAGCATCTACTTTTGCTTCTTTTGGTATTTTTTTAAGGTGCAATACTAAAAGACTATAGTCATAGATCAAGTTTAAGAGCGAAAGGTTGTACAAAATTTAAATTTGTAAAAGAAAAATGTATATTCTAAAAACAATGGCAGAGTATTATACGTGTTAACTCTACAAAAGTATATAAAAAACCAAGATAGGGAACTGATTCAAATTTCAGTTGTTTGAAATTGCTTTGATCAGTCTAATAATTAATTTTATTGACTATAATTATAATAACTATTATTTGTATTATTTTATTAATTTCAAAAGTTTTCACACTGAAACCAGGGAAGGTGCTACTACCCATCTCGAAAAGATCCTGATGTTTTTGCGGTACGTTGGAGATCCTGGATTTCAAACTGGTGTTGGTGAAGATATAGGCGTGCACCAATCAAATTACCGTCTCTCGAACAATCAACTATGTTGCAAAACTCATAAAAGATAAGGCATCAAATTGGATAAAATTTCCATCGAACTATGAGGAACAACTAAGAGCGAAACAAGAATGGGGTGGCACATATCGTTTCCCAACATGCATTGGAGCCTTAGACTGTACTCATGTAGATATTTTGAAACCACATTCCCATCCAGAAGAATACATAAATCGAAAAGGTTATGCTTCTTTAAATATTCAAGCAACGTGCAATGCGGTGGAATATTCTACAAGCGTTGATTGCCAGTGGCCAGTGGAAATAGGGCGGTGGAATCAAATGCGAAATTCAACAGACGATGTTTTGCTTGGAGATGAGGGCTATGGAATTACACCATGGCTTATGACCCCGTTTAAAAATGCAAGGATAAATCAGGAAAAGGATTTAATAAACTCCACTCTAAGAAGAGAGTCTTAATAGAAAGATGTTTTGAACAGTTAAAAAGAAGATTTCCGATTCTTCAAAAGTGCGTACGGCTAAATTTGATAAATGTTCCAAATTTAATTTTAGCCTGCCTTGTCTTATATAACGTTGCAAAATATTTAAAGGACGACGAAGATTTTTAACCATTTAAAGAAGCAGAAAATAATAAATAAGCGAACATTTATCGAACAACTCTCTTAAAACTCGACGATTAGGCCAAATGAAAAGAATCTAATTTGCTGAAATAATATACAATCATTTCTATTTGTAGAATTTTGATATTTATTATTCAAATTATTTGCTTTATTTAGTACATAAATTAAACAAAAAATAAATTGAGAAAAATAATTTTGTTTCCACTTATATATGGGTCGTTTTAAAAAAAATTACATTTTTAGTGTTATAGCTTCTATTTTTTTGCATTTCAATTTAAAGACTTGAAATTTGGCATGAAACTGTGTTTATGTCACTATTATAAGAAAAAATTTGCAGATGGATTGATGGTAACGAATATCCATGGTAATTAATAATGTGTAATCTCCGTGGCCTTTTTGGGATGTGATTTTGATGGTTAATCAGTTTTATTAATATTTTTAATGATGAAAATGATTTTTTTTTATTTTGGGAATTGTCGTTTCAAACGCCTTCTCTTAAGCTTCAATTTTAGGATATGCAAAAAAAAATTTTTTTGTTGTCTCAATACTTAGTTGAATGAGTGTGACAAGATTTTGAAAAAAAAAACATATTTAAACATTTTCGCTTTTTCACACAACTAAACAATTTTTAATAATTTTTTACGATGCATCATCTTGTAGTACGTCAAAAAACCTTCAATTTCATGTTTTATTATAATTTAATTATTATCCTTTAAAATTAACATAAAAAATAATTTTTTCATCCGAGTAAAAATTCAGTGTAATATCCGTGGCCTTGTTATCTTTGTACCGTATTAATATTTTTTAGTCTAACCACCGCCAAAAGAAAGTTATTTAATCATACTTGAACCTAATATAATTTGGATGACATTGAATTACATTGACTATATTAAAATTAAGAAATAGTCGATTTTGTAATCTCCGTGGCCTGTAATCTCCGTGGCCTGTAATCTCCGTGGCCATTTTCGTATTTATTTTTTAATATATGTTCTTTTAGTTTATAATGGCTCATATTATTATTAATATTTTTATATTCTAGATAAATATACAATATATATTATAAATATATAAATATATTATATATTTCATCATTCCTTACAGTATTGGTACCGTAAAAGTTCCAAGAAAGTTATGTGTTGTTATTTAAAAATATTTTTTTGCCCCTTTCATGCTTTTAAACAAAATGTATTTAATTTGTATTTTTTATTAATTATCCTATTAAATTTATTTGCTTTCCACAAAATTTCAACTATTTATTGTTACTACTATTTATTGTTTAATACTACTTATTGTTATTTTATGCAAAAAAGAACATTTTTAATACATTCGAAATTTTCAATTTTAATTTTTATCGAAAAATACTCTTAAAATGAAAAATATTTGAAATTATTTTTGCGCAACTCGGAAAACTCCTTTTCTACTTGTTTACTATAGATTTAGAAACTAAAACCCAAGAAAAACTGAAAAAAAAATTTTTTTGAAACGATCAATAAAAAATGACAATTTTTAAAAAATGACCCATATATGTATGTATATGTACATAAGTTCAAAAAAAAAAATGTTTTTTTTTTTTTAAAGTTGATCCACTATCTGTTATGATGCTGGTGGAGCTATGAGAAGAGTAAGTTCTTATTGGTTCTTCATTGCTGCTATGTTTTCCGTTTTCAATTTCATCCTGCTGCATCCGTATCAGTTTTAATTGTTCCAGCAGAACTAAGCGCTGGAACTCACCATTTGTTAGATTTTTCGTTTCATCGGTTTCGTTCAACTTTCTTTTTTTTTTAAGGTGCTGGAGCTCCTCCCGCTTCTTCTGCAGATGGTGCGTTAGACGCATCTTTTTCCGCCCGTCCTTGGTTGTCATCATCATCTGTCCCAGCATTATACCACCTTTATAAAACGAATATTAATTAAAAGTCATGTATATAATTTTGATTTTAAAACTTACCAGGAATACAATTTATTGTTGGATTTTCATCTACGTTAAGTTAATAATGTTTGGTCTGCATTAAGTTTAACACCCGTTTCGTTTTTATATTCATCAATCATCAATGAACGATTCTAGAGCTTCTGCTTTAGCTCTTTTAATTGCTTTTAATTGATGGTTGCTGAGATTTATTTAATAAAACAGAATGCACTTTTAATTTTTGCACAAATACAAGGTGCATTTGGCTGATAGAAAATTTTGTATGCTCTTTAGTTGCCATTACTTTGCTTTCCACTTGAAGAAACGAATTAAGAATGACTTAAAACCTCAAGGTGATGGATGCTTACAATGAAAACCAAGTATTTAATATATTTTTGGATGAATGTTAAATATTTACTTGAATGAATTCAGTAATTACTTATAGTATTTGCAATCAAGTAAAAACTTTTTTTTATGCATACGAAACAAAGTAAATACTGAAAATCAGAGCTTCTACTTAAATTTTAGTATTTACTTAAACTTTTAACTTTAAGTAAGTACTGCAATTTTATGCATACCACCCAATAGCACGTTCATCACTTACTGATAGACTTTTTGGCCTTCCGGTACGAGGTCGATCTTTTACGTCCTTGAGCTTTTGAAATTTGTCCAAAATTTTTTCACCACGTTATGGCATCTGCTCACTGTTTTGGTTATTTCGCAGTAAGATTTTCCTTCCTATTTTAATTTTATAATAAGTTTTGTCGTGTTTCTACTGCACTTTGTTTACCCATTTTAAGTAATAATAACACTTTTAATCAATCAATAAAGAGTTGAAAATAAAATAAATTTAACGGTTGTTTTCCCGATAAGGAGGGGTCTACAGTGTTTGTGTGAAGTTGTACACTTTTTTTTTGACGCCATAAGAATGCAGTATTTTTACATTTTTTCTTAAGTTTCTTGTATCAGTTTATTGAAAATAAATCGACCTCAAAACTTACATAACTATTTAGAAGGAAGTATTATCCACCTGTCAAATAGCGAATAGAAAAATACAGATTGCAGATGTACACTTTCTTTTGACGCTCACATTATGGGCACCCTATTGCATGTGTCAAAATATAATTGGTTAATCAGTTTTTTGAAAATATTTACGTGCCTATTTATTTTAAATTAGAATCACCATACATATATACTACCCGCGATTTTTATTACACAGTAACTCAATATTCCTGAATGGTTTTAGCTATATATTCCTTCCATTAAAACCAGCTGTTAAATTTATGCTCTCAACATAACAAAGGTAAAGAAACCTCTATCCGCTTAGCCAAGCTCACCTTTCCATCATTAGCTGCCGCACTTAATTCTGTTCCAAAGTGAGTCGCATGTTGAAATGATTGCTCTTCTGCAAATATAGCATTTGTTTAAGTTATGATGGAGCGCAAATATTCCAGATGCAAATATTTGCAATAAAACTAACTACACACTTGAGTGATGGCGCTGGCATGCATATTGGGGCCAGGCCCCGGCCCAATCGCATACATCGGATGTGTGCCGTATGAGAGAGAGGGAGGCTGTCACTTATTGCAGGGTATAAAAGACGACAACATCACCCACACCCGACTCACTTATCACGATACACCGTAAGGGAAATTCTGGAACGAACACTGAAGCAGCACAACAACAGAGGAGACATATTGTTGATTTGAATTCATTTTCGTACATACAGCTTACATATCTATTCCTGCCTATGTTTACGGATTCAGTTAAGACCAACCAATGTTACCAATTGAAGAAAACGAAAATTTTAAAAAAATATCCTTATTATATGGAAATTGCTAAAAAAAGAATAAACTATAATAAAATATAGAATAAACACCTTTAGTATCATATTTAATTTATTTTATTCAAAAACAAACAATTGATTTAAAAAATATATTTTTTTAAGAAAAAAAATCCTATTTAATATTTTGTATTTAAAAATTAATATAATATACCTATTTATGTAATAAACTTGATAACACTAATATAAAAACCAGAGATTTTCTGAAATTAAATTTAGTTGGCTAATAATAAGCTTTTGTAAGTTTATTTATATATTAATTTATGTCAAAAAGATGAACCCCTATCATTCCACAAATAATAAATGAGGAGCTAGTGAAAAAAGTGGACTCTTTTTTTGTTTCTTTTATGCTTACTGAACCTTCAAGTTCAAATTTAAATGGAACTGAAAAATGTTCGATTAAAGCAAAATAATCATTCAAAAATTACTTTTCAAATAAAAACAAGCCTATGTAGGTATATTATATCATTAGTTTTGAACGTCTCCTAATAACAAAAATTCATTGAAGAAGTCCTTGCCAGCTCCTCAAATAAACCTAAGACATTCCTGAACACAAAAAAAAACAATATATGTAAACCATATTGGATTCTGGTTTCATTTCTTCTTCCATGGACTAAGTGTACTTTTATCCAGTGACTTCCCTGCTCTCTTATCTCTTATCTCCTATTTCTACATATTTCTTTTTGTTTGTATTTTTTGCAAGGTGTAAAAAACAGCCAACATTTAATAATAAAGACAAATTGAATATTTAAGTAAACTTATAAAGCTCAAACAAACAATTAGAGAAAAACTAAACTAACGGCTGAGTATAAAATGTAAATTTTAAAATATTTTCTAGATATTTTTACCTGCAAATCTGGAAACAAAACTACTAAAGTGGTTACCGTAGTTTTGACTAATATACTTGCACAGAACAGTTGAATTTGGAAGCATTTCCAAAGTGGTAAACAGGGCTGTCCTTTATAAAATTTTTAGTAAGTTCCTACACTATTTCAAATTTGAATAGGTATTATATAATGATTGACAATATCCTATAAGAGTTTTGTTGGAGATTTCTGTTTAATTTTTCTTAGAATGACACAGAGGAAAGGTGTAGGGAACTCCAAAACGTAACTTAAAAAGTCAGTTTTGAATTAATTCTCGAAAAACTAAATATCGCAAATAAAAAACACAAAGAGATTTTCTGAATAAAAAACGCAAGAGTCAAACTAAAAGCATGCATGCAATGAGATGATCAATGCATACATATGTATATGGAATAAAATAGTTTCTATCTATTCGAGCAATTTTCAACATTATTTCATGTACATATATGTACATATACAATACTCGTAGTAATATGAAATATTGTTGAAATTATAGCGGTTTTGTTTTTCAAACAAACTAAAATCTATTGATACCTACATGTGAATTTCGGTAGCCCTGATGGTGCGTTTGCATTGTGCAAATTTATAAAATAATGGGAGAAGAGGAAAGGGAATAGCTATTTGCTTCCTTCCTCTGTCGTTCACACTAAACGGATGTAGGAAGGATTTCGCGTCTAGCGTTAAATGTGTTTACATCCTGATGCGAAATGTGTATGCGTTGCAGTTTGTGTTCTTTTCTTCCCTTCGAAGGGAAGCATTTGATTTGGTAGGATGCATGGCATCAAGTCAGCTTGAGGACTTGTGTTTGCTTTTACTGAAAAGCAAACAATGTTTTGAGGAACCTTAAAATCTATCAAGTAAAATGTAATTAGGATGAGAAGTCTTGAAAGCTTTTGGAAAACGAGGGCGACGAACAAGAGGACTAGGGAAATCAACGAATAAAAAACATCTTGTAAGTAGATACCTACATTATATTTTATATCAAACCTATAAACCGGGAGAGTAATAAGGAATACATTTTACATTCATTTCCTAACTCCTAACTTTATTCGTTCTATTCGGCTTACCTTAGGTATATGTATGTGAAAATAATGTATGTGTGCGCGGTATAGATACACATTATAAATACATACTCGTAGTTAGAAAATATAAAATAAATTTTTAACTGTGGAACTCGAGATGATAGATACAAACATTGGTTTTACCATTTTTCTGTAAATTTAGTTTATAAAAGTAAAATAATTATTTTGAAAACGTTTTGATGATCTTTTAATTATTTATGTGCAGAATACCTACCTACCTACAAAACATTACATTAATTAAATATTTCAAAACACAAGATGACCTTTTGGAATTAATTTTAAATCAAATCATATTTGTATAGGATTGGATGGACAAAATAATGTAGAAAGATATACATAGTTTGATAAGATCATTTCATTTCAATATAAAAGTCGTATGTAATTGCGTTAATGGATTTATGTTACTCATTAGAAGGTATAAGCATAATGCACACCTTTCGTTTTCCAAAATACATAAACTTATGTAGATTATGTATCCTAAAGTATAATATTAGGTAACGTGAGAAATAAGCAACAGTAAAGAAACATTTATGTTGCGAATATGTAGATGCATTAACAAAATGTAGATTAAAGAAAATAATAATAAATTAAACATTATCTCTTCCAACACTTTTTCCGTATACATCGTTGTTCGATACGATTTTAATGTTTCCTATATTTTTCTATACCTACTTACCTAAAGTGCCATGGCCCATGAGTCTGAGCAAATCTTATTTTTTTCTTAAGTGCCATTTAAATAATAAACAGCATCTTCTTTTAGGTGTGGGAAAGAGCACAAGGCTGATAAGTCGGATTAAAGTAAACAAATATGGCTGACGATAAGTGAATGTCCTCATCTTTTACATAAATAAACTATATGGAGAAGAATGATTGGTTAAAGACAAGAAAGCTCCAAATCAAGGATTTATCAACTGATATCTGATCAGGGGTTAGGATACTCTATCCAACAAAGGTTATCGGTACTGGTAAGAATTGATACGTTTGCTTCTCATTCTCAGTTTGGTAGCAGCGGTGTTAGGCATAGTACATCTTTTAATGTTTTTTTTTTTGTAAATTGCACTATACAAATTCAAAAACATAAAAAACAAAATGGTTAATCTTTTTCCACACAACCATAACGTTAGATACTATATACATATACATATGTTTATGAGTATTTTAAGGATTAAAGATTCGATCCCTTTTTAATAAAAACAATTAACAAAAAGTATCACAAAATAAAAATCATTTAACAATATAAAATAATAAAACATGACCCAAGTAAATAAATATGTCTGGACACAAGATTTATTGTTGAGCACGATGAAGAATTGACACATTTCTCAGCAAAAAAATTTGTAATCGGTAGTCTGTAAGATTATACATATTTGTATAAATCTGCCTGATGAAATAAATAAATAAATAAATAAATAAAAATATGTAAAACACTCGTTTTACAAATGCCACGTTGCTTCTAAATTTGAAATTTGTTTTTTTTTTTATTTTTAATTTCTTAAAAGCTCTAATTCTGTAAGGTTTCGCGCAAAAACTGAAGAAAAAGGAGTAGTTAATGTGGGTAAGCTTAGGAATGGAATGAAGCTCTTATTTTGTGTGAATACTTTAAATAAACAAGACAACAATGATCTTTGGGTTATAATATCCTTGTGCCCACGCCTGTTAGGCATATAGGCCAAGAGGGATGAAGTCTCTTAAAAACCAAGCTAAAAACGCAATGCCGTGGTCTAAGTATATTAAATAGACACTGTTTTCTCCAGTGCCTTGAGAAATCTGTGTGTCCCATTCATTTAAAAAAAGCTTTTCCTTAAGACCTGTACTGACAGACTATAATATCAATATGTATAAGCTTTCTTTTTTCTATCCAGCAAAAATATTTAGTACAGACTTAAGTTAGACCTTTTTTCTTATTGGACGATATATATGTATGTTAGACCACAAAAGAACTATCTCGTATTCAATCGATAAAATTTGCTGCAGATATTATAAGTCGAGCTTGCGAATTTCTGTTCTTCAAGAGATAAATGCAATTTCTCTTTCGAAGTTCTAGTTTTTGACGTTTTAACTTTTATAGAATCACAGAATGTATGAATCGATGTTTATTACATGCAGCAGGGTCATTCACTAAAATATGTTATAAGAGAAAATGCTAAATCTATTTTCTTAGGAAAGTTGGAGTTGGAATGCCATAAGCAACATGAATGTATGCAGTAATAACAAGTTACAATATGTTTTAATATATAAAATGTTGGTACGCCATTTTTAAGTTTTTATTATTCTCCAAATAAAATTCAAAATTTTCAAAAAAAAAAAAACATTTTTTAACATTTGTGTGGTGATCACCGTTATTTAAGGATAAAATACAATTTTGTTCATGCATCTAGTAGATATAATTAAATATTTGTATGGCAGATACTGTTATTTTTTGTGTTAAAAGTTAAAGCAAAATCGGCCAAGCGGGTTAAGCTGTAGTCGAACAGACAGAATGGTGGGACCCACTTTTATCGTCATCCCTATCATCGTAATACCAAGTCTGTTCAAAATCTCGAGTTCGATTTTTTACTACTCCATAACTTGCAATACAGTACTATACATATATTGCAAGTTAAAATAAATTAAAAGGTGTGGAAAAAAAAATTAATAAAATTTATCCTACCAATTTTAAACACAACCGACCCAGACGTTGAAGCTCGAATAGGCAGGTTGGCAGTTAGACCATTTTCTAACGAAATGCGTAACTTGTCATAAAAATGTTGATGCGAAGATTTGTCTGGAATTTGGAAATCAAAAATAAAAGATCGCGCAAATTTTGAATTGAATTCGGGATTTTTTTTATTTTTGCATAGGTAAGGTATGTACCTATAGAGACAATTTAAAGAGACCACACTTGAATGTGCTCTTTTTAATATATAAAAGTAATTTGCTAGTAGAAAAAGTTTCGAAATCACGAGTTCTCAAATAATAAAATATATATGCATAGTATATTGTTTTGAGAACTTTACTAAGATAATTGGATTTTATAACTTCTTTAATCATATTTAAAAAAAAACAATAAGTAGGTATATAATTTAATTTTTTTAAATTTGAAAAAGAACTGTATAAATCGGTGTTTTTAAGAAAAATATTATAAGGCCACAAATTATATAAAATTCGCAAAAATTTGTAGCCTAATGATATTTTTCTCAATTTCTCAAAAAAAAAAAACGATAAGATACACGTTCTTTTAAAATTTTAAAAACTTAAGATTAATGTTTTAGTTTCTTTTTGGGATTTGAGGATAAAATTATAAGGCTAAGAAATTTTGCGAATTTTATCAAATAAAAATTACAAATTCGTGCGATCTTTTTCATTTGTATTTGAAAAGTTTCGCAAAATTTTAGACTTATAATATTTTTCTCAAATTCCTTAAAACACCGATTTATACAATTCCTTTTCAAATTAAAAAAAAATTGACATATGTATATAACTATTGTATTTTTTTAAATATGAATAAAGAAGTTATAAAATCCAATTATCTTAAAGTTCTCAAAACAATATATGTATATATATTTTATTACTTGAGAGCTCGTTATTTCGAAAGTTTTTCTATTATAATAAAAATATGTAAGTATATAAACTTGTTTTTGTTTCACTCGGGACGTATGTCCTATTTTCGACTAAAAAATTCAAAACTTATGTCTCAGACTTATGACCCAGTAAAGTGGGATATAAGTCCCGAAAAAAAAATCGGGACTAATGTCTCTGGGACTTATGTCCCTGCACCGACATATACGAGTACATTTGTATGAATACACGATTCTTTTTAATAACCGAATATTGGAGATTTTATGAGATTGGGGATAAACAATAAACATATACATATGTATATTGTGCATGTGACCACACCCTTTCCACGTAGGGATACCATGTTGGACTACAATTTTTTTGGGGTATTTCGTCCGATTGAAATATTTTAATTTGTGAATTTCTTATATTTCTCATTTAGGAATTCTTTTGAAATATTTTTGATTAAGTGTGTTAGGTGTTAAGTACATATGTTTCTTTTAATTTCAATGATTAATTTTTCTAACAAAATAAACTTATCATAAAATTCATAAACTTAAATAAAAGTATTAAGATTTACACTGATAAGGAAAATTGGTAATGCATACATTGAAAACCCGTAAGGTATGTATGTTTATTAGTGGTTAACTTTGGGTTGCTTAAACAAATTCTAGAGGAGAGCCTCAAGTGTCATAGAGTAAATTGTTTGTATATGTTGTCACTCAAACTTATTCCACTCACAGTATTCAAAAAATCATCTGACCACTTGATAAATCCAATTGTTTGGAATATAAAAATAAGACTTACATTGTACCTTCTGATTGAGACTAAATGAAAAAGTTGCACTTCGCTTCATCCCCTAACATTGAACAATGTACACTCCCTTTATACATAAGTGCTGCCTCTTAAACTGAACTGACGCTGAATAAGAACAGTGATCGATCTTTTTGCTGACTACCCTTATATAATTCATTGTTTCCTTCTTTTCCGGGGCTTCAAGATACTTCTGGTTACCCACTGAAAGCCCATGATGTTAATACCTCTGCATATATAACTTAATTGTAGTGCGAGTGACGTGCGAACAAAAATCATCAGTACACCACAGTACGCACAATGTTATAATAATACTAGAAAACGTTAACAATAACATCTCAAATATTTCATAAGAGTAACAAATTCTTTGGAGAGGGTGGCTAGTAATTTTGAACAACACAGGCACCCCGCAACACTTCAAAAATGTTAACAATACGTTTGTAAAGGGGTTTATAATGCAAAACAAAACATTAGAATTCTGTGTTTATTTAACAAAAATTCGTTAATTGCCAACAAATGCTTTTATTTGACAGCGGGAGAACTCATATTCATGCTTGAATTGATTTGTAGTCGTCTAAGTTTCGAAGTAAAGCTTTGTTTCTTAACTATGATGATAGGTATGCTATCATTAATAAAATGCACGACTGGATCGCACGAACTTGTTTTTATGTAAAAGTACTTTGAAATTTAAAATACATTTTATAAATATACTAGCCGACCCGTACTCGCGTTGCTTCGCAAATTGTAACTACGAATATTTTCTTAGTATTAATATTAGCATATGAAAACATTTCTCAATGAGACTGAGCATATTTGCTACAATAATATTAATTTTAGTTTATATGTATAACATACCGTATCGAATTAGATTCTCTTTCACACTTGAAAAAAAGAGCTTTTTCATGTTTGTGTATATTATAAATATAACAATATAGAAAATAATAAAATTTATTTCAAATAAACGGGTTGACTACTTTCTGAGATCATTCAACCCAAACTTTAAAATCTTTCGCTTTTATAGAATAGTTCATGTGCACGGCACTGTAGTCAATTGGATGTCCTTTTTCGTCACCCAAAATGCTATTGAGTGTATTCAAGTAACTTAAAAAATAAAATGCACGACTGGCTCTTATGTAAAAGTACTTTGGAATTTAAAATACCCCCATTTTATAAATATAAAACATGGATTTAATGAGATAAAAATGTCCAAATGTATGGAATTGCCGTCTGATTAATCTTTTTAATATTTAAGTAATTTTTTATATGACAAATTCCCTTAAAATTTTTCGAGAACAAAATTTGGGATGCCTAATCTTAAGTATTAGGTAGTATAGATTTTAGAAATAGTTTTTTTTTTCCAATATCTTTATATACAATATTATTTTAAACTTGAGCGGGCTCCTGTTGAAAATTTTTGGTTAAAATCGTTAGAGCTGTTGATGAGAAAGTCAAAAAATCAAAAAACGGTTCTATGACAGGTACCGTTAATAACATTTTGCCAGAAAAATTTTGTTGACCAAAATGTAGTCTATGTCCAATGTCCATAATATCACACCTAATTTTTTTTATCAAAATCGTTAGAACCGTTTCAAGATTAATAAGATTATGCATTACGGGTGTATGGGGGGAACCGTTAGTTTTGGAGCTAAACAAAAATTTCAAGTTCTCCTCTAGGGATTCACCGAAGACCCTTAATTACCGAGATTGAAGAACATAGGTCTAGTGGGTAAGGCTGTAGAGAGAGGTACAGACAAACAGACGCACCGAAACATGTTTTTTGTGTACTAAATCGTCCTTAAAATTTTTATAAACAAAAATGATATGCAAGTTATTAGTATTCAATAAAATACATTTTATAACGTAATTTAAAAATTTATTTGTGTTTTCTAGATATTGAATTTTAAAAAAAAAAATATATTATTTTTTTAAAAATCAAAAAAGTATTTTTTGGAAAAAAATTTTAGATTATATTTTTTCGAGTGTATAGAAGCTCACGCAAAAAAATTTTGGTTAAAATCGTTAGAGCTGTTAATGAGAAATTCGTAAATCAAAAAAACCGCTCTATGACAAGTACCGTTAATAACATTTCCCCCCAAACATTTTTTTTACCAAAATGTAGTCCGTGTCCATAATACTCGTATCATAATAAGTGAGATTATGCATTACTGGTGTATGGGGGGTACTGTTAGTTTTAGAGCTAAAAAAAAATTTCAATTTCTCCTCTAGGGAATCACCGAAGACCCTTAAGTACCGAGTTTGAAGAAAATAGCTCCAGTGGCTTAAGCTCTAGATCGAAGTGCAGACAAACAGACATACAGAAATACAGACAGAATTGTCAGACCCACTTTATTCGTCTTCGCTATCATCGTAATGTCAACTTTGATCAAAATCTCGAGTTCCAGATGCAGAACTTGCCCTATAGTTAGTCTTAGTACCTATTACTAATAGGTACTCTATAACCTATATCGCAAGTAAAAAGAGCCAACCCCCACATTACTCAGCGATGTGACGATAGAATTAGAGAAACAAAAAAATGTGTGTGTGTCGGTTAGTTAGATAAACTATACAAATACAATACAGAAAAATTGAATATGTGGGTAGGTAGGTAGGTAAGAGAAAAAACGTAACTATTGAATGGAACAGATATTAAGAGAGAAAGAGCATGGGAGGAAGAAAAGAAAATTAAAAATGTTGGAATGATAATGAAATGAAACAAAGCAGCGACCTTTCGATTGTGATGAAATCTAATTCCTGGATAAAATAAATTCAAAAAGTTTATAATTTTATAATTTGTTTTTATTTATTTCTCAGGTTGTATGTGTAACTAAGAAGTGATTTTGGGCTTAAAATTTGCGCAACAATATTGACTTAATGAAGCAATGCTAATCTTTGTCGATTATTGTATAGGTTTTAAGATATGAGTGGTTGTATAAGTCAACTAATGAAAAAAAATGGACAAAAAATTTAAAATTAATAATATTTAAGTTTGACAAATTATTAATGAAAAAAATAATAGCCATAAACACTCTTATAACAATATAAAAAATAATAAAATTTATTTCAAATAAATCGGTTGACTACTTTCTGAGATCGTGCGTATCAAACTTTAAAATGGTTTCGCTTTTATATAATAGTATAGATATAGATATCATTAATAAAATGCACGACTGGATCGCACGAACTTGCTTTTATGTAAAAGTACTTTGAAATTTAAAATACATTTTATAAATATAAAACATGGTTTTAATAAGATAAAAATGTTCAAATGTATCGAATTGCCGTCTGATTAATCCTTTTGCTATAAAAATAATTTTTTCTATAACAAATTTCCTTAAAATTTTTCGAGAACAAAATTTGGGATGCCAAATTTTAAGTATTTAGTGGTATGGATTTTAGAAATTGTTTCAAAAAATAATCGTTCACACGTTTTAAAGATTTTGGTTTTTCAAAAAAACTTGTAATTTTTTTTTTCAAAAATCCCAAAAAAAATGTTTCGAATATTTTTATTAACAGTATTATTTTAAACTTAATGGGGCTCCTGCTAAAAGTTTTTGGTTAAAATCGTTAGACCCGTTGATGAGAAAGTCAAAAAATCAAAAAACGGTTCTATGACAAGTACCGTTAATAACATTATGCCCAATTTTTTTTTGACCAAAATGTAGTCCATGTCGATGATATCAAATCTATTTTTTTTTATCAAAATCGTTAGAGCCGTTTTCGAGATAAAAAATATTATGAATTACGGGTGTATGGAGGGTACTGCTAGTTTTAGAGCTAACAAAAAAAATTCAATTTTTCCTCTAGGGAATAACAGAAGACCCTTAAGTACTGGTTTTGAAGAAAATAGGTCCAGTGGCTTAGGCTCTAGGGGTACAGACATACAGACAGAAAGACGGAATTGTCCGACCCACTTTATCCGTCTTCGCTATCATCGTAATTCGATTTTTTTCCAAATGCAGAACTTGCCCTATAGTACCTATATCGCAAGTAAAAATAATGTTTCAACTGTTATATATATTGTCTTTTGAACCCGAAACATTCTTGAGTTTCAAAGAAACAATCGAAAATCGAAATCTGTTAAAACGCACATTTATTTAATCCTAATAATGGTTTTATCTTAAAATATGTTATTAACTATCGAAACTTAATTCTAAATGAATATAACTAAAATTAAAATTGAACCTTCGTTGCTCTTTTTAAGCTTAACTTTTACATTAAGCCATGAAACTGAAAATATAGTTTAAAAGTTTCCATCATTTTAATTTGTAAATTGTGCTAAGAATATACCTGATATACAAAACTTAATTTAAATTTTAAAATTGAACGGAACACAACCGGGCATAAGAATTACAATTTTTCATGCGAGGAGCTGGATTTTAAAGCTTCATTCAATGCGCTTTGGCTCTTTCTTGCAAATTTTTCGATTTTGAGAAATTCGCTCATGGTTCTCTGTTATGAGTTCTTACATTTTAAAAAATTATAGCATACACACCTAATATAAAGCTCAATGAATTTGAAAGAGTTTTCGATTTTACATGAAAATACTTCAGATCGTTAAAATACATATTGAAGCATCTGTCAAATAAGAATTTCGTTATTTTGATGCCTATAAGTATAGAATTTTGTAAATAATTCACTTGAAATGTGTGCACATGGCATGACGTGACTGAACAATTCACTTGTGTAGTGTTTTCACAAGACAACTACACATTTTCGCCCCCGATACAAGTACACACAAATGCCAGTAGGACAGTTTTAAGTATATTGTGCGGGGGTTACACTCTTCAGTTAGCACTCTTCTACTTCACAAAAGTTTTCGAAAGACTTACCTACCCTTTTTGCGTTGAATGTGTTTAATTTTTGATTTAGCTTCTAAGCGTGCTAAGGAATTGAATTTTATAACAGATGTCCAAGAGTTCAGAGCTCTCATGTTTACGATTTAACTAAAATTGATTGACGTCAAAATATCATGCAAGGTAAAGGTAGCAAAGAACTAAAAAAAATAATTTATAAATTAATTATATTTTTCTGACTGGATGAGATACATTTTTAATAGAAAGTCGCTGCGAACTGAACAAAAAAAAACTTATTTTTTTTTATTTAAAACGGTTAAACAACACCTTAAATATTGTAATTGCTAACCTAATTTAGTAGCTAATATAAGCTTGAGTAAAAAAGTATTGATATAAATTGTATTTTTTTTTTAAGTGAAAGTTTAAGCCTTTAACGCGAATGTTCTTAAAATTAGGAAAATGAGATTACATATTACTAAAATAGTTTGTTATTTATTTTTATTAATATATTTGTTTATTGAAAATACCAAGTAAGGAATTTGTATAAAATGGCTTTTTTCTATGCATTAATATACAGAACCCAATTTCGTTTAACGTGGACACCTGCTAATTAAGGCTTAATTTCACCGCGGTCCTACCCACACTAACGGAGTCAGATTAAGCGCTGACCACCGCCCTGAGTTAGTACAAGACCACCCAGTAGCAATTCTGCGAACATGTTGGGGCATGTCCACACACCTTGCTGAGGAGCAAGGTCTACCTAGCACCTCTTGAATCCAAGTATGCATATGCTTCCGCGATTTGGGGCAACCACAGCCACCACGATACTCCCACGAGGGGGCCTACCTCATAGATAATCAGAAGCAGAAGGGTCGAGCGTCTTGCGACACAAGAAACCACCTCCACCTCCTGGGCACTATCCCCCGTGGTACCAGAATATAGCTTCCGGTGGAGCTTCGCGACCGTGAAGGTCGCTTCTAGATGAGTTCCTCAAAACTCGAGGCCAAGCAACCTCGGATGCACACACCCAGCCATCAACATAGGAAGAAGCTAATAACTCGGCATGTACATCCACACACACAACCAAAAAACCCTATACCTGTGCTCCTCTCAACACCTGAACCTCCCGCCGAAATCAGATGGAGGCAAGCACCATCCAAGTCGTTCAACACAACACATCAGTTAAGTCACCTGAGACAGGCAGCGGCGGCGCACGTAGACAATACCTGTTGCCAACCCCACCTAAGATCCAGCCAGAAACAAAGACAAAATGGCCAAAAACTACAACATAGACACATAAAGCAACGACTACCAGCTTGAATTGGTAGACACTGTGCACCCCCAGATCAACGTACCTTATTCAGACACGTGATAAGGATAAGGATAACCGAGGCACACATATTAGGCACCTACGTTCCAAGCCCTACCGCGGGTCAGGCCCCAATGCCACCAAGCACCTGCATTAATAAACAATTAAAAATTGAAATTGACTTGAAGCCACGTTTTATTTTGTTTAATATACCAGAAAAGATAAATATTTATGTACGAAGCTACAGCCGGATGGAAAAGGGTCTAAACCAAGAAGCTTCTCCAGCCAGCTCTATATTCTTAGCTAGCTTTTACCAGTGTCACACGTCAAGTAGGTAAAGGTCCTGTCCCACATGTGTGCGCAACCTGAGACGTAGTCTTCCTTATATACGTCCGCGTCGTCCCTCCGTATTTTATTCGAAAACTTCCTGGGCCAGAGCATTTGGTACCATTCACACTACATGTCCCAGCCATCTCACTCATTGGACTTATGTACGTTCGTTTGACAAGGCCGGTCTCAGATGGGACTAAAAAATCATCCGGATAATATTACTTTCGAAACATGCTAAAGCGCACTCATCCACTTTTGACAAGGTCAATATCTCCGTACTATATATAAGGACCGCGATGATAAGTCTTTCAAATATGACTTTGCTACTCAATTACCTTCTTAGTCCAAAGAAGAAGCTCCGTTTGATATCAGGGATGGTGTGATTGTATGTATTAATAGCCGGGTTCAGTTATACAAAGTCCTTAAATACCTCAAAGTTATAGATGCCTGGTGCGGTTCTGTTCAAGACGTCCAAGATGTCAGTGTTGGGTGTTCTTTCCTGATGACCACACTCATTGACCAGTAAACCAGTGGTCGTGGATTCCAATATTAAGAAACGTGCCACTTACGGTTTGTTTCTTTCAGCGTATCCGAGTAATTTGACGGACTTTTGAAAGATTATGGTTTAGCTATGAAATCTTTCAATTTCCTCGACCGAGCGCTTCTCATGTTCCTTCTTTTTATTTCTGAGAAGCCAGTGATCCGCTCGCTTATAATGTTAAACACAGCACAATCGATGAAAAATTAGGAGGGGAGAGAAAGGAGGTGTGGATGAACATTGGTTATGAATGTTTTCAAATTGAATGGCAAGGGAAAACCGTGCCAAGTAAGTTTATTTATTTATTTACATAGCTAAATTGCTAGTTTTACAAAAAAAAATTACAAAATTTCTAACAAAGGTTTATAATAAGATTTTAAACAATTTCATTGAAAAAAAAATTTGATTTAAATTGACATGAATTTATTATTGTTTTATCAAAAAAATTGTTATATTTATGATTGTAGAAATTAAATAGTTTAAAGATTTTATTTAATGGAGAAAATTTCTCATAATTGGTATAATAGTTTGAAATATGTATAATCTCCGGTATGTTCCTCAAATTTCTTTGAGGAATATTAAAGTTAATACAGGACAGAAGGTGCAAACAGTCTATGTTACCGTTGATTAATTTTACAATGAAAACAAAACATAAATAGGAACGTCTGTTTTCGAGACTGGGTATTTCAAAATCGTGTTATTCTATAATTGTGTTCTGCGACTAAAAAATGAATCTCTATAATTTACGGTACGACCAAAATAAGGCTCAAGGCGCATTCCCAGCGAAGCGGGTATCAATGAAACGATAAAACAAGAAAATACATGACACATTCCGACGGTGTTCAAGAGATGGGAATGAATCCATGATAGCTCTGTTTCCTATCAGTTTTAATGCTCTGTTCTGAATTCTATCCAATAAGTGGAGAGAAGTTTTTGCTGCCCTAAAATGTAAGTTATACACGAGTATTGGACATATGTATATACGCCTCATAAATGGTAGCCAGATCAGAAGGGGTGAAAGACTTCTTTCATGGATATAGAAATCCTAAGCATTTAGCAGCATTTAACAATGCTGTAAAGGTCGGAATTTAATGAGATAATCAAACGATACCGTTGCAGTTCCACTTCCGAAGGAGTTGGACCTGAATTTGAGAAGCCAGAGAGTAGATAGAGTCGTCGGCAAAAGAATGAAGTGGATTAGAAGTTTCAGACAAGACATCATTTATAAAAATGGGGAAAAGAGTCGGCGACAAAACGGAGCCCTGGGGAACACCAGCATTTATATTGTGAAGATCAGACTTAAAACCGTCTCATATAACATGTATTAAATGATCTAGAAGGTAATTTCTAATCCAAGGTATATGGGTTTCGTTGATACCAAACGCATGCATTTTTGATAAGAGAGCCTGATGCCAAACTCTATCAAATGATTTAGAAATATCAAGCGCAATAATCTTACTTTCTCCAAAACAATGTAAGTATCTGTTCCACTCTTCGGTGATATATTGCCAGACGATCCTAGTGGGATGCTTCTCTCCACCTGAATGAATGGAACACCAGAAATTGACTGATATTACACAATGTTCCGAAGTGCCCAATGGAGAGCTTAGCGTTATGGTATACTTATCGGGGTTAGAAGTAAGAAACAAGTCGAGAGTGTGGGCGTTTTGCCCAGCAACATATGGTATTCGAGTGGGCTCATATCTACAATCTTAGTAAGGGTGTTAGAAATTCGATCGGAAAAGGACGTTGCGTCCATTTTACAGTAGAGGTAGTGGACCTTCACAGTCTACTCTTCAAACTTTGGTGTTCACATTTCAGACGAGCAGCGGTTCGGTAATCAATTGGCCAATTCATACGTCAATGATACGTAAGATGGGCCAATAACATCACCGCTATCCGTGAACACGATTCGATTCCTCGCCGGGCATTAGAACTCGGCCTTTCGCAGGCTTCAACGAATTTTGCGTTGGGACTTAGGCCTGTATGCGAACAAGATCCAGTTGACACATAAGCTCAAAGTTCATGACAATAGACAACGCCGTTTTGGAGAGTGCCCAAATTTTTGTCGAAAAATTATCTTTAGCGACACATTTTTGGATCAATGTGTGTGTTAAAAAGCAGAATTGCTGAATTTGGAACAACATCAACCCAAACGAGGTCAACCAGATGACAATGCATCCTCAAAAAAATAATGTTTGGTGTTGATTTTGGGCCGGCCGGCGGCGGCGTCATTGGTCTTTACTTTTTCCAAAACGACGCACGTTGGTGAGGCAGGCACTGTCAATGGCGAGCTCTACAGAATCATGATTGCCAATTACTTATGGTTCGAATTGAATCATTTATTTATAGATTATCTCTAGCAGAGGTGATATGAATTGGCCACCAAGGTCATGCGATTTGACTTTTTGCTGTGGGGTTTCCTTAAATCACAGTTTTATGCGAATAAACCAGAATCGATGTCCTTAAGATGAACGTACGACAGGCCAAATTCAGCCCGATCTTTGCGGAAGAGTCATTGAAAATTGAAAGACACATAGTCGTAAACAAGGCCCCTTCAAACAAAAAAAAACTATTTTGTTAATACCTCACACACAACTTCTTTTATTTTTATTTTATGATTTTTGGTTTTGCTGAATTATATTATTTATATATTTTATTTAACCTTTTGTTTTTCTTCATTTAATTCAATTAAAACGCATTCTTTTCTTTTTATTTTTTATCTGTATATATTTCGAGGACTTATTTGCCTCATCATCAGTAGCTAAAAATAAATACATGCGTTTTTCATTAACATAAATATATAAGAAATTTAATTATATAAAAAAATTACCAAAATCATTTTATAGAAAATTATTTGATAACAATCTGTTTTTAATATTAGACATTTGTTTTTGAAATTAAAAAATTAAAAATTAAAAATCATTGAACAAATTTTCTTATAAGGTTATTAAGTATTTAAAGTGTATAAATTTATTTAATTTTGAAGTTGATTGTTCTGTAAATTTGCATTAACTATTAGATTGTACGAGTAGTATGTATTAGTGTAGTCTCTTTCATCTGTTTTGTAGTTACACGCAATGCCCTCATTCTTTATAATTTGGTTAACTTCATGAATTTGTAACTTTCTTTTATTTTATTGCAACATTTACCCGCCCTTATTAAAAAACCTCTTATATGTTTATTGTTGTTTAAATTGTATGGTCTTAGTAAAAGGCCAAAGGAAACTAAACATCGGCCAAAGTAACACATTTATTAGGACCACTCAGTATTTATACAAAGTTATATACAAAATGTTGACCAAAACGATTAAAGTCTAACTTTATATCGTCGTCGTTCTATGAAAACTCCCTAAGTCCATTTTAAAAAAATATGTGATTCAATTCTTATTTAATTCATTTCGGATAAACCATTTGCAAAAAATTTGTTTGCACAATGGCTACGCCAAACCCATTCTACAGTTGAAGCCTGAGATCGTGCTATTCTGATAATTTTTGGATTTTTTTATATTAATTTCCAAGTTTAAATGCAAATATCTCAAAACACAAAAAATGGACCCAGGGAGTTTTCATAGAACGACGACGATATGACCCATAAACACAATCATACTCGACTTTTTATCGTAGACTACATTCTTTCCAATTTTAATGAATTTGCACTAAATATATTTTTCGTACATAATGTACGTACACATGGGAGGGTGAGGTTATAACTTTATCCTGTAATAATATTAGGCACCTACAAAAGTTGTGTTATGAGTACTTGTGTGTATACAATCTCCTTGCTATGACTCGTAGACGACACAAGTTTAGCATCGGAGTTGTTTTTGTCATATGGAAGAGTTATTCAAAACGAATGATGATGAAAGCAATGTTTGAGATGCTAAACGAAACAGTCGCTGTGAACATCATTAAAAAGCACTTCCGTTCCACTGGTATGAAGTACTTTTTTAATAAATAAGTAGGAGAAAACGAGGCGCCTAATGATGTTCGCTTAATGGAAGAGCCAAGTTCCATCTCATTCATTACCCATGCCAAATTCTCGAACAGAATAGTAAAGTAGAAGGCAAAATAAGACTATACTACGGAAACTATACTTTTTGTATATTCAAGAGAAATGCACACTTTGTGAATTTTAACAAGCTTATTATATTTATAAGTTCGGCATATACTCATAAAAGACATAATAAAGAAGCCGACAAACGAGGTATTTCAATAATTTTTTTTTCAACTCGCCGACCACAAATTTTTCTTTGAAGGCACAAGAAAACTTAACCGTTTTGATGGAAGTCAAAATAATGGTGTCAAAGGGAGTTCAAATTTCATTTAATCTCTGGTTTTTTGAATGATTCTTTGGATAATTTAGCGAATTATGGTAGAGGACATTGGCCAGATTCAAAATTATAAGAATTATGTATTTTTCAATCCGTGACGTGCTGGGGTGTTTCCATTAGGATGTTGGCTAACTGTTTCTTAATATAATTTCTTTACGAGTATTCCTGCTTTTAATCTTGGATAACGACAAGGACGTGATAGAGACAACGATCCAACTTCTTTGTTTTCTTATACTTTTTTTGTTTGTTTTGATTTTTTATATTTTTTTTGTTTCGTTTTGAGTTTCATAAGTTTAAAAGCAGAAAAATAACTTCTCACATAACTAGACAGTTCATATAGTTTGATAAGATTGAAAGACACGCTTAAGACATTCAAACGGTTCAGTTGTAATTTTTTCGTAATCAGAAAATTATTTTAAGAATTCAAAATTTTCCAATGAGTCGAAGCTATGTAGACAAAGTGTTGATTATTTCAAAATATGTTTGCGATATCTCAGTTCAAAATTTTCTAGGATATTTTTTTTTTTTTTGTTTTTTTTTTTTTTATAATCTACCCGCGCTCAAGGGATTATGATTACCCTTTAAATGTTTCAACACAGCGCGGGCGTGAAGTTAATGAAGAGAAAGAAGGATAGGAAAGATGTGTGGCACGATGTTCTGAGACTGTTGGTGGTTGTCTCAGATATTTTTATCTCCAGGGATGGCGGCTGAACTAAAGCGGAGAAATGCCGTGTCTTATTTCTATGACGCTTATAATTCACATTGTTTTATTTGTGTTGATCCTTGTTGGGCATACTTGTTTAACTCAATTACATGTTGTTAGTGTTATGCCTGAACAACATGTAATGAGTAAACCAGCAACCCATTGATGACAATTTTTTAGAAGGTTTTTAATGGAATTAAAGCGACATAGACGACGATATTGCTCGTTTTGCAGCAGGATGAATTGCCTGTTGGCCTTTTTAAATACATTTTGAAATTGCGTTCTTAAAGTATTGATTTCCTTCTTAAGTATTTCAATTTGCTCACAACAGAAATTAACCTCGAATATTTTTGTTTGTAAGAAATTAAACAAAATGTCTGTATGAAAGAGTTAAAAAATTGGAGAACACTCCTTGTTTACTTGCAAAAAGCAAACAAGACCATCAGACTCATTTGATGAAAGCGGGACAGCCACACTTACTGAGTATAGTATATGTAATATTTGGTTTTTGATTATAATCAAACTCATCAAAGGGGTAAACTTGGGGAAAGAGCTTTAGGGTTCACTCAAAAAATGTATTAGTGAAATTGCTAGGAATGATATTCGTAAAGAAAATATTCGTGCATTGTACGAATATTCGTAAGGTATACGAAGTATTTTTACAGTGGTTTATCTACGAATGCATTTGTAAAGTTTTACTAATAATTGTGTTAGTATCCACGAATCTATTCGTTTAATAAAAAAAAATTTATTCGTAAACAAAAAGTAAACAATATTTTTGAATATTTTTGAGTAAAGTTTTAAACGTGTTATTGCATAGTGCGTGACCGCGAAAACTAATTCTTTATTTATAAAGTGCTGGCAGTCGTCTGAATTATTCAATAATTTTAGTAAATTCATAAGGTGTAATTATAAGGTGGAGATACAGATCTTGAGGATCAGACTAACGTTTGTTATTTTCTAAAAGACGTTGTTTTATTTATCATTTATAAGTGGAAGTGGATGAAAACTTTTCAAAACATTTCGATTTATGATTATAAATTAGTCTTTTATATTTAACTTTCAACATCCAGAATCAGCAGTACATATGTATGTGGGAATTTGTTGATAATTTTGTTTATACAATGGAAGGCGTAAAACTAAAATGAAGCCCTGTCACTGATGCTTTTCTAAAAGAAATTAAGTGGAAGTACAAATTTTTTTCGGAAGATTTTGAATGTTAAATGTTGAGTTTATTTTAAGTGGCTTTCAGTACAGAAAATTAGGAGTTTGTAAACTTAAAATAAAGGGTTTTCCAATAAGAGGTGTTATTTTGATATTCAAAGAAAAATGGCATTTTTGGAGATAAATGATCGGATGTTTATTTCATTATAAAGAGGAAGGTATGCCGTTAATAATGGAACACAACATCAGCCAAATGGCCGCCAAGACCACGCTTACAGGACCATATCCTTTTCATGAAATTTTCCATAACCAAATCGCAAAGTGGCTGCCCTATGTCCTCGATAGCCTCACGAATTTCATCTTTGAGACCTTGAATCGACGCTGGGCTGTTGGCGTAGACCTTATCTTTCACGTGGCCCCAAAGGAAGAAGTCGCAAGGTGTTAAATCACAAGATCTCGGTGACCAATTGTGATCACCTCTTCGAGAGATAACACGGTCCGGAAACTTTTCCCGTAAAAGATCGATGGTTTCATTGCTTGTGTGGCACGTAGCGCCGTCTTGTTGAAAGTAAACGTTGTCCAGATCAATACCATCCAATTCAGGCCATAAAAAATCATTATACATCTCTCGATAGCGCAATCCATTGACCGTAACTGTTGCTCCAGCCTCATTTTCGAAAAAGTAAGGTCCAATGACCCCGCGGGACCATAAACCGCACCAAACAGTCACGCGTTGAGGATGGAGAGGCTTTTCAACAATAACTCTTGGGTTTTCCGAGCCCCAGATGAAATTCCGGTTCATTTTCATGCATTTCAAGGACCCAATCAGCAAAGACACGACATTTTTGATTATCAGCCGGCTTGAGTTCTTGTGTTAACTGAACTTTATAAGCCTTAAGACCCAAGTCTTTATGCAAAATACGGTGTAATGACGTTTGTGGAATGCCTAATTCCAAAGAACGACGAGGAATGGACAAACCTGGGTTTTCTTCAACACTTTGGGCTACAACAGCAATATTCTCAGTTGTTCTTGAGCGACGTGCACGGGTTTTATTCTTCACATCACTAACTTGTCCCAACAGCTCGAATTTGTCCACGAATTTCTGTATTGCGGTCCGACAAGGTGCTTCGCGACGACCCAAAAATGTTTTAGTTTTACGAACCGTCTCTGCCAAATTTTCACCATTTTTATAGTGAATTTTAATAATTTCAATGCGTTGTTGAAGCGTGTATCGTTCCATTTTTATTAATAGCGTAGTTTCTACTTGTCAAATGTCAAAAAATGACAGCTTCAAAAGTGACAGCTACCGAAATAGCGGGCTATTCAAAATAACACCTCTTATTGGAAAACCCTTTATTAGTTTTATTTTTGATCATATTTATAAGGGTCTCTCAACATACCCTTGAGTGCGCGTGAATTATAAAAAATAATAATAATGAGTTGATTAATTTTAAGATACTTTTTAGTTTTTTTTTCAACTTTATTTATATACAGGGTGATTGGCATAAGGTGTGACAAAAAGCTAGGGCGTGTAGGTTGGACTTAGACAAGAAAAAAATCGTATGGGAGGGGGGGGTCTATTTCCCCCCGTTTAGGCGGGAGGGGCAATTTAAGAAAAAAATCACTTAAAATAGAAAAAAAATTATTAAAAAATAACGGTCATACCTACAGAGTAATGCTATAGCATTTTGAAAAGCCAGAAATACATTCTTTAATTTTGTTTTTAAATAAAGTTGTTCGACTGAATAGTTTTTGAAAAATTAATTTTCAAAATCAAAATTTTGAAAAAAAAAATTAAAAAATTTTTTTTAAACAATTTTTTTTCAAAATTTTACGTAATTAAGTATTATTTTTGTATTCAATATTCAATGCTCTTATTAATTTTTGATCAAATACAAAAAACCGGATGTCAAAATTTTTTGTAGTTTTTGCGAAAATCAAAAATAACAAAAACTACTTTTGTTCTAAGAAAAGCCTTTTATTTTAGTTTTTATACGTCTTTGGATTCTTATGTGAATTTACGATTGAAAGGATTAACTTTCTTTTTACTATTTTTTTAATTATCGTCTTATAAACATACAATAAAGTGACAAAGTACTGGATTAACACATTTTTCATTGAGAACACCTGCGTGAGAGCATTGGATTAATATTGACCTGCGAATGTTTTTTAAATAATGCAACGTTACACGCCCTAACTAGTGACAGAAAAGTGCAATTGCGAAATAAGAACAAGAATGTTCCTGAATCTTGAAATCAATTAAAATAAGAAATACATGCATGTTTAAATTTTTAACAATTTTTTAACTAAAGCTTATTACAAAAAATTATTTAAAAAACATTCGCAGGTTAATATTAATCCAATGCTCTCACGCAGGTGTTCTCAATAAAAAATGTGTAAATCCAGTACTTTGTCACTTTATTGTATGTTTATAAGACGATAATTAAAAAAATAGTAAAAAGAAAGTTAATCCTTTCAATCGTAAATTCACATAAGAATCCAAAGACGTATAAAAACTAAAATAAAAGGCTTTTCTTAGAACAAAAGTAGTTTTTGTTATTTTTGATTTTCGCAAAAACTACAAAAAATTTTGACATCCGGTTTTTTGTATTTGATCAAAAATTAATAAGAGCATTGAATATTGAATACAAAAATAATACTTAATTACGTAAAATTTTGAAAAAAAATTGTTTAAAAAAAATTTTTTAATTTTTTTTTTCAAAATTTTGATTTTGAAAATTAATTTTTCAAAAACTATTCAGTCGAACAACTTTATTTAAAAACAAAATTAAAGAATGTATTTCTGGCTTTTCAAAATGCTATAGCATTACTCTGTAGGTATGACCGTTATTTTTTAATAATTTTTTTTCTATTTTAAGTGATTTTTTTCTTAAATTGCCCCTCCCGCCTAAACGGGGGGAAATAGACCCCCCCCTCCCATACGATTTTTTTCTTGTCTAAGTCCAACCTACACGCCCTAGCTTTTTGTCACACCTTATGCCAATCACCCTGTATATGTATTACAATAAAATGAATTAAAAAACTATTTTTTAACTCAATAAATGCATTACATTATTTCTTACAATGGATATTAAAGGAAACGTCAGAGAACATATATAATGATTATAAGTTCTGGGCGATTCCGCTATAGACGATTTTTGACACCAATTTTTGAACTACAATATTTTTTACTTTTTTTGATAAATATTTAAAGTATAGAAATACAATATTTAATAATAAAAACAAAAACTGAGACCTAACTTATAGAGAACATTTTTGTTTGCGCTACGCAGCATTATCATACAAAGAGTCGGTACGAACTGCAATTATTATAACTGGTAACATAAACTCAAAATAGCTAGTTCCGACAGTTTTAATTTATGCTTTACTCAATAGACGTATCAAGCAACATGTCATTTAATCGTTTGCATAAAAACATGTACGAATTTGTTATTACATTTTTAGCATTATTGATTGCAAATAGCCATTGTAAGTTTGTTGCATCCGCGACGTAAAAGATATAAAAGTTTACTTTTTTGGCAGAAATAAAGTGATAGCGTTTTGAAACTTTCTATAAGTAAGGAGAAAACAAAACTAAAATTAAATCAGTCGTTATTAGGAATATATTGTACGTTGAACGACAAAAAACGTTGATTTAAATTGGTTGCACCCGCGATCCCAATATTAAGATTGCGGGTGCAACTTATTGACTACTAACATTATAACGTGATTTATTGTATTTTATTGATAAAATATGCTTTGAATAATAATTTCTTGTGTTCACTTTTTTTTTTAACTATGTAATGTAATATTTTGTTCTTTTTTATATAAAAATATATGGTTAGATGGAAGTGAAACAAGAAAAAGAGACTGCTTTACAGAAAATTGACAAAAAATTAACAAATATGCTGAGCTTCATGCAGAAAAAGGACGTAGAAATTTAATGTGGAGAGATGTATTGAAAGGGAAAATGAGGGCAGATACAAATTTTAAAATTCTGACCAGAATCAGACAAAACGAAAAAATGCAGGCAACAAAAAAAAACGGCAGGCACTCATTACATCAGTCCCTGTAGACTGAAAAAGTCGCACAAGTAAAACGTAATCGCCCAAGAAGTCCCACTAACGTAGTTGAAGTGGTAAAAAATGTATTTAAAAAAAACTGATTCCACCAAAGCAATGCCTAAAAAACTGAAGGATGACAGGTGATTTCTATAAAAGGGATAATATTAGCAGACAAGTGCCGGGTATAAAAGATGTCAAATCGATTAAGTCGGAAGTTAAGAATCGAGAAGAGTGCAATGACCATGAGCATTCGTGAAGTTAAGTTTTCGATGTTTTTATTGAGTCAGAAGACGAAGCATTAAATTCTAAATCTCCAACAGGGTCTTTTGAACCCCCTATATTACCAGTAGATCCATGCTCTAAAATACCGTTCTGTTTTTACAGCAGCAGTATTGCCAAAAGTTATTTCCGCAGGCTTATACGTTCTTGTACCAGGTATAGGCTGCAATATCACAATATCGTTGAGTGGGGTTATCCTTAACCGATATCGATGAAGATGGAATACTTCTAACATACATATATGTATGTATTTTCGGAAAAATATTAAAGTATTTGAAAAAAACAAAATTAAAATTAATAGAGAATGGTACTGACTTATTATATATGTGTCTTATTTTATATTTTTCCAGTTTTTTTTAAATCAGTTTACTAATTTAAGTTAGACGCGTTGCACCCGCGATTTAAAAGTTTATACTTCGTTGCTTACTTTTGTTTTCTATCTTTATTTTTATTTATTTAGTTAATTGAATCAACGTCGTTCAATATTTATGTAAGAATAGCATGATAAATGTTTCACAATTAACAGAATTTGTGTTTTTTGTACTATGATCTAGAAAAGTCGGGCCAATTCTGTTGCACCCGCGATCGCACTTTGAAACCATTCTTCTGCCAAATTATTTATTATATTTTAGAATTCTAAATGGATTAAAAATAAATAGGTGAAAATATATCCCTTCAAGGAATGATGTCATTAAATATTTTGCTTATTTTATTATTAAATGTATTTCAAATGTTGCACCCGCTATAATTGAATCGCCCTTCTACAATAATGTTCGTACTAAATAATGTTTTTTGTTTTTTATTTTTTCATTTGTTTGAAATTTTATTTCATTATTAAAATTAAAAATAAACTAGAATATAATGAATATATATTTTCCGATGATATCAAGTGGCTTTGTCCTAAATTCTCTTTACCTATTTATAAAACAGAATTTTCACTTTTTAAAATGATAGCAGATACAAATGTCCCTTGATATCAATTTTCAAAATACGGGTATATTGTTAAAATTCTTAACAAAATAATCGAAAATTTAAAATATAATGTTAAAAATGCAAAACACTTTATTAAATCAGTATCACCAATTTATTTTAGAAGAAAACGATATACTAGTTTCTTTTGACGTAATTTCTCTGTTTACAAATATACCGGTACATATGGCTATAGAAACTGTTGATAAAAGGTGGAATACTATCAAAGAAAATACACAAATTAAAAAGAAACAATTTTTAGAACTTTTACATTCTTGCATATATGATAATAATTATTTACAATTTAATAAAACAACTTATCAGCAAATACAAGGTGTACCTATGGCAAGTCCTTTATCCCCAATTTTAGCAGATATAGTTATGGAAACTTTACTTGATAACGTTTTAAAAAAAATATCGTATACACCAAAAGTTATAAAGAAATATGTAGATGATTTATTTTTAATTATCAAATCAAATGAGGTTAATTCAACTTTAACAGCATAAAATTTATCCCAAAATTAAATTTACATTTGAAACAAGGAAAGCTCCCATATCTTAATGTTAAAGTTATAAGAAAAAATACACATCTAATTTTTGATTGGTACAAAAAACCAACATCTTCAGGCCGTTTGATAAATTTCAATTCTAAACAAGCCAAACTAGTAATTATTAATACAACACAAAATTTTATAAATAGGGTTCTAGACAATAGTGATATTATATTCCGACAAAAAAATATTGGAATAATAATAGATACATTGTACTCTAATTCATTCCCAAAAGAAATAACTAAATCACTTATTAACAACTATTTCAATGGTATCAGACGATCAACTCAAAATATAAATGAACCACAAAGAATATATAAAAGTGCTTTATACGTTCCAAATTTTTCAAATGGTTTATTGAAAACACCAACTAGATATAGGAAAAAAACTAGAATAGCCTTTAAATCAACAAATAATACTCTTAAAAATTCAGATTTCTCAAAATTAAAAGATAAATTAGAAAAAGAAGAAAAATCAAATATAGTATACAAGATTAAATGTGTAGGTGATGGGTCAACATCATGCCAATCAATCTATGTAGGCACCTCAATGCAAAAACTTCGAAATCGTATATCAGGTCATAAATCTGATATTAATTGATTAAGACTGCACTAGCTCTCCATTGCATAGAGGAAAATCATCGTCCTGATTTCAAAAACATAACAATTTTTTTTTTATAATTCACTCGCACTCAAGGTATGTTTATAGACCCTTATATACGATCAAAACAGAATTACAATAAAAGAATGTTACTAAATGTTAAATATTAGAAACACTATTAATTTGGTGAAGTAAAAACGCAAATTATTCTATGGACTTATCATGTTTGTACCAAACACCACAGATATCTACGTAAACATAACTCAATGATTAAATATATTATACCTAGTATGTACATAAAAATATTTGAATTTATTTTCAAAATAAATGATTTGAATTTAAAAATTCAGATAATTAAACTTCATTTTGTTTTTAATAAATTTTCAAACAAATTAAATAAAATGCACGACTGGGTCGCACGAACTTGCTCCTATGTAATAGACTAGGAATTTTAAAAACGAATGTTATTAGAGAAAAGCTGTTCATAAGCATACTCGTAAAATGATTTTTTAAATTCTTTTAGTAGTAAGAGACAAAAACAGAATGCTATCCAAACATGAATTTATGCAAGAACAAAAATTATAAGTCGTTGTAGTGGTTTCTTAAAAAAAAGCTTTTATATACAAACTTAAGAAAAAATTTTGGTACGCCAATTTAAAGTTTTTATTATTGTTCGAATAAAAATTAAATTTGCAAAAAAATATTGAGCCATTTCTGAGATATTGAATTTTCAAAAAAATAAAAAAATAAATTTTTTTTTTTTCAAAAATTCAAAAAAATATTTAATTTAAGGTTTTGAAATACAATGTGTTCTAGACTTTTTAGAAGCTTCTCTATAAAATTTTTTATTAAGATCCGTTATGTGGATAATGAGAAATTCAAAAATCGAAAAAGAAAAAAAAATTTAGCAAAATTCTCGGAACCGTTTTCGAGAAAAATACGATTTTTGAAAACCATTTTTTTTAATTTTTAGCATTTGTATGGTAGGTACCTTAAGTTTTAGGTAAAATAAAATTTTTTTTATCACATCTTGTAGATATTATTGAGAAACTTTTATTTATCGAGTTTAAAAAAAATCTAGCTGGGGGTTTTCGAAATATTGAGTTTTAAAAAAAAAAATTTGAAGTTTTTTTTAAACTCCAAAAAAAAATTTTTTTGAAAATTTGAGTACATACATAATTCTATTTATGTTTTTGGGGAGCTTTAGCAAAAAAAAATTATCAAAATCGGTTGTACCGTTTTTGAGAAAATCAAAAACAACAAAAAGAGTTCTCTGGGGGGTACCCTCAATAACCATTTTTCGGAAAAAATTTTTCATCCAATACCTACCTTTAATTAAATGAAATTTTTTTGTGTTTTTATTTTTAAAATCTGTCGAACAGTTTTTGAGAAAAAAAAATGTTTATAAAATTTCGAAAAAAAAGTCGTATGGCAGGTACCGTTATTTTTGGTCTTAAAAAATCAAATCAAAAAACATCCGGGGGTAAAAAATTAAAACCCATATCTACCAAGTTTGACGAAAATCGGCCGAGCCGTTTAGCTGCAATCGAACGGACAGACAGACAGACAGACAAACAGGCAGACAGACAGGCAGGCAGACAGACAGACAGACAGACAGAATTGCGAGACCCACTTTTTTGGTCTTCGCTATCATCGTAATGTCAACTTTGATCAAAATCTCGAGTTCGATTTTTTTTACGAATGCATAACTTGCGTTATAGTAACCTGTAAGTCGCAAGTAAAAATAAAAACAAAGGAGATAAGATATATATGTACATACAACAAAAAGAAAAACAAAATTAAAACGTTTCTTAAAGACTTTTAAAAAAAAACACGGAAACCAAAAACAAACAAACAAATAAAAAATATTTGTATTTTTAAAGTTGCAAGTATACTCTTTTAGAATTTTGGATATGTATATTTAATATATTTGTATACATATGTATATGTATATGTTTTCAATTACATTTCACTTAATAAATACATATGTAGGTCTGAAGAAGCGTGTAACCACATCCGAAACGTCACAACATAAAAAACAAAAACTATTAACAAAAATTGACCTTAAGACCACTTAAGGACAAACATTATTTAATTAAAAAAAAAGGTTACGAAGAAAGGAAATATTTATTACAATAATATTCGTATAATGTACGAATGGAAAATAAAACCATGCCTATATGAACCAAAAATATTTTTACAATATACGTTTTTTTTCTACGAATAGTAATACAATATTCGTAATACTATTCGAGGCTGAAAACCACGAATAAAATTCGTAGAATGTACGCAGATTTTAGTAATACTCGTATTTATACATGAAATATTTGAGTGTAGCAACTCATCCATCTTTGGATGATGGTACAATAGACCTTTAGGTGGCCCCCCGTCAATATTCATTCATTTATTCAATATTAGGTTTTTGTGGAATTCTTATAAGCTACATTTGGAAGGGCGGTGATGTGCTACCAGAATTTCTAATTTTTAATTCTTTTATCTGATACAGGCTGTTAAAATTGTATTTCAAACTATTTTTCTTTGACGCACCTGCAAATATTTGAATTTTCTGCATTAATTTGTTCGATCCTTTCATTCAGAAATGGTAAGAGCATAATAAGAATGATAATGAAAATGAATGGCTCAAAATTTTAAACAGCGTAGTATTAAGCAATTAGTATTATACTTGAGAATTTGCTAAGTTTTTAGTAGATTACTAACACTTTCTTAATTTAATAATGTGGACGGACGATGTTGAGATACCAGAATTTCTAAGTTTCATGCTAAGGCTATTTTATATGCATATATATTTTAATAAATTGCTTCTGAGCACATATAAAGTAATGACAGTTCATGCAAGAAACTATGTAAACAGACCTGTTTTGATGTTTGTAAATGCCAAAAAGTCGTTTGAAGTTGGAACGATACTAAATAAATGAAAGCTATTTGATGATTTTAACTTAAATAAAAGTGTATAAGAAGGTTTGATGCTATATTCGATAAAAATTTACAAAATCGTTGTTTTAACCTACAAGTTTCATATTAAAAAAGCTTTAACATCGTACTAACTGAACTAAAATTTTGCCCAATTTCTTTAAAATGCACCGAACAGCGCGGCGAGCAATGAATAAGTACTCTTAACGTATGCGTATTACGAATGAATTACGTTGGTGTCTGGTGCGCTTAATGGACTCGAATACCATGGCAGGCCCAGGGTCTATAGGGAGAACGAATTTCATGTTTGTTTCTTGAACATCCTTTGGATGTGAATTTTCTCTACCTGGGTGCGATATACTGATGAGAACACCCTATATATTGAATTGTTCGCTACTTTGACTAGTAGTTGAAACCGAGTCTAAATAACGTTAGCAATTTATTATTTTTTTTTTTTTTGACATCCGGTTCAGATATTTTTTATTGGATTACCAATATTGATAGGTTATTCATAAAATATCAACAAAAAAAATTGAACATTGAAGTAGTTATTTTACGACGCATGGCAAACTTTCGGTAGGGTATGCGGACAACACCTGTGCGCCTTAGAATAGACGCCACTGTTTTTAATTGTCACATATACACCCACAGTCAGTTTGTTTGCCGTGAAATATTGCAAACGAAAGTGAAATGAGTTGTTTTTTAATTTAGTTTCTAACATTATAAGGTAAGTCAAGTTGCTTCTTATACATGCTGCTGCAAAATTTCTAGTATCTACATTTATGTATATTCATACACGTATGTATTATGTTTGTTTTGAATTGATTCAATAGTTAATTTAAGTTAATTTAAAAAACTATCATAACAATTTACAAAAATGTGCATTCATTCAAAAATATTTAACAAAAGATACTGATATTACAAATAAAAGATATGTTGTGCCCTTTATTTTATTTTTCATCAATAGCAAGAAATGTTTCTCTGCGCACCCAATAACTATTGTTGAGTCTAAATGATGATTCATTACCTACATTTTTTTCCGAAAAGGAAGCAAAAAGAACTTCCGATGTCAATTTACCAGTATTTAACCTATGTTTGCCCTTTTCTGTGACACTTTGTTTGGCAGTGAAAAGAACCCCGTTGTGCTGTGTTCAGTACACCACTAATTTTCAAATCAAATTACACGCCTTTTGACAAAATGCCTATACAAATGCAGTATCTAACTGATGGCTATTATTGATGTAACTAGTAGGGGTCTCAGCTTGACATAAGGTTACTGTTGATATCTATAACAATGATTATTTTTTTTTATCTGAGGATAGCTGTGAATTTTTCAAGAATTATTTTGTACCTGTTAAAATTTGGCAGTAAAAGGCAACTTCAACTTTTATATAAATACATATTAAAATGTGAAGCCTTTGTCTTAAGCGCCAAACGCCAATAATCGAATAATACACATCGTCGGCTCAGAATTACAAGGTTCTAACAGCCATTTTTACGAAAAATGAGTTATGGATGTCGTTGGATTCGTATTTTCAAGCGCTTTCGAATGAATTCATAAACATGCACCTTAATTCACCCTATAAAGCGTAAAACGCAAAAAACAAAGGTTCTAAAAACCAAAATGAAGTTAATTTAAGAATTACAACGTTCTATGTAGCAAAATTGGCGGATAGAACTTTATAATTCTCTCTTTGACCAATAAAAAAATTACACATCTTCTTATTGACATAGAACCTTGTATTCCTTAATTTTGTACATAGAACCTTATAATTCTTATCGGATTGCCGAAAACGCAACAAAGTTCTATGTTGATCAATTTACCTTTGGTTTTTTCTTCGTGTTTTTGATATTGTTTACAAAAAGCTTGTGAAAAACTAGCAACAAGCAGTATCTCAAACCAAGTCTAACAATTTCAGAAATGTTTCATATGTATTAAGAGAACACAGGATCTGACGAAACTGTTAAATTTAATGCATATCGACAAGTTTTCAACACTCAATTTAACTTGGCTTTTCATAATCCAAAGAAAGATAGATGTGATTTTTTTTATATTTTAAATGATTGATCACAGCGAGCGTTTAGGAAAGTGGGAGGGGATTTAAAAGGAGATACCGATGCACATTGGTTTTGAATGTCTGAATATCACAATGGGAAGGAAATATAGAGTCGGGTCAGGCATTCCACATTCGTGTAGTGCGGCTAAAGAATGAATCTCTGAATTTAACAGTACGTCCGAAGTAGGGCTCAAGGGTAAACTGATGAGCATTCCCTGAAGCGCGAGTGTTACGGTTAAATTGTTTAAGGGGAGGAATGCAACTGGCTATTTCACTAGAACAATGTTTGTAAAAATAACGGTAATATAATGAAAGACAAGAAACATTGCGACGGTGCTCGAGAGATTCAATTGTTTCTGTTTTAGTCCTATCACCTATCAATTATTGTAAAGCTCTTTTTTGGATTATATCCAAAAGACTCAAGTGGGTTATTGGAGCACCTGCCCAAATATGGGAATTATACTCGAGTTTAATACGAATATAGGCTTTATAGATTACAGCCAGATCAGAAAGGGTAAAAAATTTCTTGCATCGTCGAAGGAAACCTAAACACTTAGCAGCGTTTTTGGCAACGTCGAATATGTGGTCATTCCACACAAGGTCGTCTGTGATGCACATACCGAGAACTGAGATCTGTTCGGTTTCCTCAATGCAAGGGTCACTTATGGATAGCGGCATGGGGGTGGATTCCGCTTTAGCGACAGGAGACAGCATTGAGTTTTTGAAGCATTAAATCTATGCGAGGAGCATAAAATAGCAGTTGAAAACACTACTGTATCTGATGAGCTGGTTTTGAAATATAATGCGCATTTTCAGGAAAAGGAAGAGGCATACAAGCAAAGACAAGTTGACAGAGAAAATACAGTTCCAGTTTTGTGCTTTGACATGCAAAATGTACTTACCTGTCCAAAAGCTGATGTAAGCTCATTTTTTTACCACTCAAAGTTAAATGTGCATAACTTTACAGGACATTTTTCGCTTAATAATAACGTCTATTGCTGCTTGTGTGATGAAAGCACAATGGGAAGAACAGGAAATGATATTGCTAGTGCTTTGCTGAAGATTCTAAACCGTGTTATGTCAAAACCGGCACTTGTTGGTAAACTTCATATTAATTGATTTTCATAAGCATCAGCCAGGCATCCAACATATATACATTTTAAATTCTCTACTCCAGGACATTCTACAATTTAGGAAATAGGTAATACCCATAGCTGCATTCAACGCGTCTTACGAATCGCGATTTTCATTCACCCTTGTCATTCAAAAAACAAAATCTTACAGTTTTGCAAATGCAACCGTTAGATTTTAAGAATGTTTACGAGTGTTGTAAGATTTTAAATATTAAATTAATACCATTTTCGAAAGTTGTCCAACTTCAACTTACACAGAACCTTACCGAGGTGTTTTTTAAGACTTCCCATCTTGAAAAATCTCTTAAAAGTGTAGACTTAGTGTTCAAAAACCTTAAGAAATAAGAATATGTGGTCTTTTCAATGGCCAAATTTAAAAGAGGTACAATTAAAAAATGACCTTGCAACAAGAAAAATCAAACCATTTAAAGCAATGCTTAAATACATGCCTGCAATTTATTGATAAAGAAATTTCGAAAATATAATGAAAACAAGAACAAATATCCAATATGATTAATTAAAATTCTTGTTTGTTTAATTAATTTATAATATTCTATAATTTTCTTAAATGTATTCACATATTTACTTGAACTGTAAGATATATATAAAATATACTATGAAAATTAAAATTTTAGTTTGTTTAATCAAATTACTATTTATTTTCTTATTTATTTAAATGTTGTACCTTTAATTCATTCAATCAATAATTAAAATATTAGTTTTATTATATTTATTATTTATTCTCATTATTTTCTTATTTACGTAAACGAACTGTTAAATATATGAAGTTAATTATATAGTGTACTAGGTGCTACATGCATTAAAAATACTATATAATATTTTCCTATAATAAAAATGTAAAAATCAGATTATTGTTTTATATTTAGTTGGAGAATCATTTCAGATACTCTATTTTGCTGCTTTTATACTATGAATACCATATTTTTTTTTGAACGACTAAACTAAATGTTAGAAATCTTCATATGATTAAATAACAATTACAAGGTTCTATGTGGTACATAGAACCTTCACCGAAATTTGAACTACATGGAATTGGCTTATAGAACTTTGTGCAAAAAATTTAATTTGCAATTAAAAGGAAATTCCTCAACACATAAACAAATAAATTATATTTTTATTAGTTATTATCAATAATCTATCGTTTGTTATCATTCGAATGTAAATCAATAGCCATTTAATACGAAATCTGAGCATCAAAAACTTAAAAGTTGAATAACTCGAAATGGGGGTCGGTCGACATAGAACCCTGTAATTCTCAGCCGACGACATGATGTCGTTATTTAAGGATAAAGTGCCACCTTGGATTAATTAAAATGTTCGTATATTCGTTTCGTTTTCAGAGCTTCAACGGTAATTTTCAGCTTGAATTTTAAAAAATATTTTCTGTTATATGCCGAAAACTTGAAGTCAAGCAGAATATATAATAACATTGTCGTTGCAAAATACCAGTTCTTCTCATGAGAGTGACAAGCCCCTTTGAAAATCACAGGCTGTTAGTCATCTCTTCAGACAAGCCAGCATTCGTAAATAGACTAGGGGCTATTTGGCGTGAAGGAAAAAATGCTACTTTCTTCCCCTTAGATTTAATATTGAAGAAGCCTTGCCAGAAGTAACTATAGCCATATTGCATTAGATTGCATTTCTTGGTACACCGCTTCATCTTAACGATAAGATATTTATAAGGCAAATGCAAACAAACATTTTCAGTATCTTTTCTAGGACACTGCCAACCTTCTTGTCCACATTGTGTCTGTGCAACAAACGTTCATCAACATCTACAAACTCGTACCTACATACTCGTACATACATCATGCACTCTTGTATTATACATAGATGTCCTGGCGAATGTCATCCTTTTGTGATGGAGCTAACAATTTTCAAAGAAAAGACAGGCATCTCTGCCAAAGGTAGGTAAGTACACTGCACAGTACACTGTTCGGTACCAGTTGCTATTATATGTGGGTCCATTTGTGCCGTAAGCAACAAAACGCCTCTTGCCGAATATAAATTCCGTCCACAATGGGAAATGGAAAAATGTTTGCTCTAACCTACAGATAGGTACTTGTAGGGGTTGCAATGAATAAACTATAGAGAGGCGAACAATTGCAGAATCAACATTTTAAGATAGCTAGGACCAAGGAGCAATATCCAGCTCTTAGAGAATGGAAAACCAAACAAGTTTTTTTTACAAAAAAAGATCTCGGGCACGTATTGAAAATATGTTCGGCATGTTCGAATTGGTAAACTCAACTCACCCTCATATTCAATTCTTCAGATTGTTTATGTTTTGCAATTTCCGAATGTTCAATTTAAAATAAAAACTGAACACTTCCATGCTCTTACCTTTATTTCTATCCATTAAACTATAATGTAATGCAGTATTTTTTATATTGTGAAATATTGTTTTATCTGTATGCTGTAATGTGTCACGGCGGTATGGCACTTATTTCCGAACAGTTATTGATGATGTCGGCCGGTCGCCTAAAAAATGTAGGTGTTTTGGGGCCAGCAATAACCAGAATCAACTTCTACCATGAAAAGGTAATACCTAGTTTGTCAAGGAGAAGGAAGTCAGTTGAGTCAACAGAGACACGTGTGTTCAATTCTTTTGTGATCAAATTTGGTCCAATGTTAAATATGAAACACAATCAAGGTATATTCAAACGATTGCGTATTATCAAGAGTCTAAAAATGTTTAAGGCAGTTGCTGGAAAATATGTTGTTTACTTTGCAGTCATTGCTGTTCAAGAAAAAGAATATCTATTGATTTTTTTTAATGGATGTGATGTTTGGAACAGAAACGCACGTTCTAGGTACCTACAACTGTTTAAACAAGATGCCAAATGACTTAAAATATGACGGCTTTACTCGTTTTGAGATCGGAAAGTGGCCAAAACTAGTACATAAGTAAAAAGGTGATAAATTTGTATCTTTTAAACTTTTAGATCGTAAATATCCTTGTTTTTTTTTTTAATTCATGTATTTTTTAATAATGTGAAAGATATATGAAATTGCTAGAACAACTAGTTTCAAAATCAAAAAAATGAAAATTTAAACAATATAAATCATATATTTACTAAGATTGTCTTAGATTAGATTAAAAATATTTAAAAAAAATATTTGTATACGTGGATTTTACAATATTTAAGTCACACAGTCACAAGTAACTATAAAGATAGGTACTAAAATTTTTAAACCAATTTTTCAACAATAAATATATGTAAAAATAATTGAACGTTTTGTACATAATATTATGTATGTATATGATGATTGCAACATCTACGAAAAAGACGATCCTATGTCTTGAAAAAAATAGCGAGGTGCATATATCCTTACATTGCTTTGGAGAAAATTGATTATTGCGCTTGATAGTTCTAAGATATCTGATACAGTTTGGCATGAGCTCTCCCCCGAACTCCACTTTGTCTCCGACTCTCTTCCTCATTTTTATAAATAATCTTTGGTCTGAAACTTCTAATCTACTTTATTTTTTTGCCGAATAGTTAACCCTCAGCTTGTCATACTCATTCTCAATTTCACGTCCATCTCCTTCGGAAATGTAATTGTAACGGTACTGTATGATAAGCTCATTGAACTCCGATCTTTTAATGCACATATTGGGAGTTTAATGTTTTGAAATATCAATGCTGGCGACAATGATAAGCTCATTGAACTCCGATCTTTTAATGCACATATTGGGAGTTTAATGTTTTGAAATATCAATGCTGGCGACAGTGCCATTATATCTGAATGGCACTGTAATCGAAGAAACTGAAAAGCTGTCAATAAACGGTATTTATGTCAACGACCATCTTTGTTGGATTTACCACATTCTCGCGACTGTGAAAAAACTCTGCTAAATGCAGTGTTTTCACCGCTTCTGTTCTGGCTACCTTTTACTAGACGTTTATATGGGCTAAGCTCGAAATCGACATCTTTAGGCAGGTACTGCCTGTAATTTTTCTTCATTTAATGAATAAAATTCAGAAAAGAGTTTAAACTGAAAGGAATTAAAACAATCAGAAAAACATTCCAATCTCTTGAACACTGTCGAAATGTTTAATGTATTTCTTTGTTTTGAATGCTTTGAAGGAGCCAGTTGCATTCCTCCTCTCAATCAGTTCACCCGTGACAACCATGTCGCTAGGAATGCTCATCAATTCACCATCGAGTGTAATTTTTGACGTACCGTAAAAGTACAGTGATTCGTTTTTTAGTCGCACATAACTATATGGAATAATATACTTGACACTGTTTTTCCTTGCCATTTCAATTTGTAAATTTTCGAAACCAATTTTTATCGGCACTTCCTTTCTCTTCCTGTCTAATTTTTTCATTGCTCGTGCTGTGTTTAACATTATAAGGCGCTAAATAGGTATATCCTCGAGCGCAAATGAATTATAAAAAACCAGTGGCATATAAGATCCTACCCAACGTGTTGTGTGATCGTATTAAACCGTTCTGTAATACTTTAGTCTGCAAGTACCAGGGCGGCTTCCGGCAGATCGACTGCAGACCAAATATTTAAATTAAGGCGAATCCTGCAAAAGACTAACGAATTTCAAGTCGAAACTCACCATCTATTCATCGACTTCAAGCCGCATATGAATGCATTCAGCGGCAGGAATATGGCGAACTCGGTATTCCCGGGAAAATGTATCCAATTGTGTTGTGTGCTATTGGAAAATGCGTAGTTACATATACCACTAGGGAATAACTATCATTTGACTTCTTCAATATCATTTTAGAGCAGATGCTGAGCAGGGCAGCCGTAACACAGAGGGTAGTACTATATTAAAAAAATATGTCCAACTTTTGGGGTTCTGTAATAGATTCCTTTACGGCGATTTAAGATGAAGACTAAGTAATTGCTATCAACAAACAAACACACATGTGGCCAGTGCCCACACTTTTGGACAAAATATTAATATTGATAGCAAAAACTTCAAATTAGTTATCTGACTGTAAACAGAAAGGGAGCGATGATAGGGATCGCAGAGATGGAAAGCTGCCGTTCATAAGACAGAGACCGTTCATAGATCGGTAGCCGTATAAGTATGTAACTAAGATCCTCCAAGTTTCTTCGCCGGATAATAAAGTAAATACGAGAAAGGTACAAACAGTATGTTTAAGCTTATTATTTTTGGAACGAAAATAAAGACTGTTCTAAAGACTGAACATGTCACTAAGTTTCAGTCAGTTGTTGTAATTTGAGAGTTAACATTCTGATTTCGGCTTATGATAGTCTTAATGGGAGATCCAAGCCTGAAAACAGTTTTCAAGAATTGGTTGAACAAATAGTCGGAAAATTACTTAAACTCTCTTTGTATCTAACCAAGAATTGAATAATCTTTATTAGATATGGAGTTTTTGCTTTGAATAAGTTCAAGTTTGCAATCACATGAAACGCCAAGGACTGATGATTGGATTAAAAGCTTTTCAGGCCGGATCATTGGTGTTCGTCCTTTCACACTGCATGATGCAGCTCCCTGAACCTTATGTTTTTTTACCTCTCCAAATGGACTAGGAAGTATAGCTCCATCTTTCATAGGACACATGTCTCTAGAGCTGCACAATATATCAGGAGCGGATTGATTATTTTCTTATAAAGGAATTTGATACTCAATTGCCTTCCATGCCCCAAGAAGTAGCGTAGAAAGGAGTTATTCTTCATTCGATCTGATTACTAGAAAATTTGTCTTAGTTCTACTGATACTGACACTTTTAAGAAAACAATTCTATGGTTCTTGTAAAAGTTACAATTTGCATTTTGCACATAATTGATACAGTTTACATGTTTAAACACTGATGGAAAGTACTCAATAAATAACATAAACAGTAAAGGGTAATATTCCACAAATAACTTTAAGGTATCAGTGTGATCTATTGAAACACATTCTACTTGTGTTTTAATTTTTATAAAAATAATGGCCAATTTAATAAACAAACACTGAAATCACTTTTATCAAAAACCCTCTTAAATTTTATCAGACTCGTAAATATTTTGAGTTTCACCAATATATAAAAGGGAATTTTTTGTTAAAATTGAGTTCTGTTCACATCCCGGGAAAAAAAATTGATTTTTTCTTTCTAACAAAAGAAATGTATGAGAAAAAATGAGAAAGCGTTATGTGTTGAAATAGATGCCAAAAATGCAAAAAAAAAACTAAATAAAAAAAAAAATAAGTATTTGGAAAGATCCTGTGGCATAATCGTTAAGTAATAACCACTTAATTTATTTTTTATTGCACTGATGGATTTGTTTCGATTCCAAATGACGACCAAACAAATTCAACAACTGATCCACAGATGCTTTGGAAAGTCGGAACCTCCTTTTGAAGTCATAGTCGGAGAATGAATTCCTGTGAACACGGAATACTCTTGCTCGGCGAATAACTATGTGTTGCCCTTTATCATTGGATAAAGACGATCAATATTTTATTCCAAATAAAAAACAGATCATTTAAATATTAGTAGACATTAACCTATTGATTTTGTATCTTCAAAAATTGAAAACTAAAATGATTTAAACAATAATTTCAGCTGCTATATCCAATTGTTGTTATCTACATCTGATGACATTTCAATGACACTTTTAAAATTTATTGAGCCAGAAATGGCCATTTAGTTTATAAGGGTGTTTGAAAACTTGTTTAATTTTAAGGTTTAGAAGCCTGTTAAATGTTTAAAAGTCCTTCGTGAAATCGGCCATAAATGTAGCTATTTCTCTAGAAATTTAATATGAAATTTAAGAGCATAAAATAAAATGTCAAAAATTATCAAATAATACATATATACACAATTTTTAGAAAAGATGATATTCTTGAATAGTTCATCACTTCTCAACAAATAAAATATATACACATCTGAATTTAAAAATATTTAAATGAAAATATTTCAAAACATGTATACCTAGCCTACGTTTATGCATATATGTAAATATGTACGAGTATGTATGAACTATGAAATAAATTAGTCCCTTTATAAAATGGCTAAAAAAAAATTGTGATTTTTCATTACATCAATGAAATATGCCGACTGCCCACAAACACTTCATAAGTAAAAATTCCTTAATAAAAATACTTGATCGCAATCTGTTTATTAGACCGAGTTAAAGAAAAGGTTAATGTACTAGTGTAAGTTGTTTGCTTAAACTCATTAAAAATACGGTCGGTAAGCCCTTCGTACCTACAATATTGTCTAAATGTTCCTAAACAACATTAATATTATTGATGATCATGCAATTGCAATCGGTTTTTATATGCATACGTTGTTATTACAATTAGTCCAAAGTGGCGTTAATCCATTTCGAAAACTCTTAATAGCCAAACAATTTCCCACACAAGTTTTTCAACACGAGTATATAAAATGGCGCTGAGCAAACCACCCATGAGGTGGTTGTTGCAAGTTTTGTAAAATTGAAATCTAAACGCAAATAGCAGAGGGTGTGGAAGGCGTACTCTCCAAACAAATGCACGCGCTCATAACTACTTCAACTATGTTTTACCTTTGGCAAAATGCCAACGATGTAGATTATTTGTTGCATTTCTAAAACCGTTCTTTAATTTGAAAGTATTGTCTGGGGATTTGAATTCATTTGTCGTGTTTATTTAGACGTTTTTAATAGCAAATCAAAGTAGCTGCCCCTGGCAAGTCCTTTTAATAAAAATACTCTTCAAATCAAACTTGAGCAACGTTATGTACAAGTACATACATAAATGTATGTTTGTAGTTTCACGGTTTAATTCGGTTGGCCTTGCTTGTGCCGACCGACGGTATGCTAAGCCCTGAGGAATATAATTTTGAATTTCAATTAAAAAGTAGATACTTTTTAAATAAACACATAGGTATAGATACATACATACAAACACGTGTATGTAATGAAATAGAAATAAATTTGTTGTTGTTAATGATAGCAAGAAATTATTGTAAAATAAATTCAATCTGCATAAATTGTAACTCTGTTTACATTCAATAAACATTGGATTGTTTAATACGCAAAAATTTTCCCAATTAGCATGGATTTCGAATGTAAACATCTCATATTTGTAAGCTTACAAAATCTATTTAAATTAATTAGAAAACTGTGTCATTGCTCATTTGCGCAACTGGAATAAGTTAAATAAATATGAAGGCAGACAAGTCATTTTTATCGAAATAACAATTTATTTTCGATTGGTTTTACAAAATGACTTTAAATTATCGTCAAATGAGTATAAGCAAAACCAATTGTTCAAACTTGTGTAAAAATAATTAAAATGCTTTAAGTTGGAGCGAAATGTATTACATGAATTGCCATCGGACAAAGCTGTGGCCGCAAGAAAATGAACTGGAATGTCGGAAATAACTTCGGATCGATTTGTCGAAAACGTCATACAATGGCCAAGATCAATTCAAGCTTCAAAGATTACTTCGCTTTTTGTAAATTCCCTGTTATTAAGCATTAAAATTGTTTTGCCTTGCGATCTATAACATTTCAATAAATTGCGTGCGAAATTACAATCAAATATTAATCTCAGTAACCAATTGATAAATTAAAGCATAACAAAAAATTGCGGTTTAAGGAAAAACGTAATAAAAAAGAGCGAAAAAACTAGTTTGGCGAAATGATTACTGGGGGAGTTGGATAAACATACTGTTCTTCTTTGAGAAAACTAGCAAAAGTTTTCGATTTTAGTATTTTATTTAAGTCCTTGTTTCGAAATTTTCAAAAAAAAAAGTCCGAGGTGATAGTTTCCGATATCCGTTCATGTTGTATACCTATAAGTGAAAAGATTTTATATATACATACTATAATATAACGTATAAAATGTATTGCTCTATCTGGTAAGACTTTTCTTTATTGAATAGACAATCATCTGTCAGACCAAATTAAAGTGGACCGTTATGTTTTTGACTTTCTAATTCAGTGCAGATCCTTTTTGTAAGATCATCTCAATTAATCTCAGTTAGCCAACATTTTTTTATTAAAGCAAGTACAAAATAAATGTTCATGTTTTTTATTATTTCAAGCATAGATTTAACTATAGAATTGAACGTTGTCATAGGAATGAATTTTGACTTTGGAGGAATCGGCAAAAATTATGACTGCCTTCCCAAATTCCACTTAAAACTACAGGTTTTCCTGAGAAGTCAATGGGCTGAGAAGAACGGTGTCCCTGTTCAGTCAACTTGGTGCATCCACGCATGTTTGCGATTGCTGAAGCCTAATTCGTCGAAGGGTCTGAAAAAATGTGCCTGATATTTTTCATTTATTTATTTTCAAATTTAATGACTTTCAACTGTAACCTGTAAAACAGATATTCTTCGACAATTTATTATTAAATTAACAAAATCCTAGTTTCAGTTCCTGCACTGGACATTTTGTTGCATCTACTATCAGTCGATGTATTGAGGAAGCAAACGCCTTCGAGCGCAGCCATTCATGCTGTATATCAATAGTAAGATTGGCCACCCTATTTTTAAACTCATTATGATATCACTTCCAGTTTTAAGCAAAATTGACTTCACCATCCCAAAACTACATCCTTTCCAGATCCGCGCTAAGAGAAGTTCTATCTTTGACTTAAGGAAAGTGACAAGGAATTTGGATATTCACATCTTCTTAGGATGCGTCATATTGTGTCATATCTGCAAATTTCTTGTATCAACAAGAGTACTGAAAGTATTGATATACACAAATCCGCTAGACCAGATAGTATCCCTCTCATATTCCTGAAGAGGTGTTCTTCAACACTGGCAAAACTTATAAGCTTTTCCATCTGTCCTAATCTACAGGTCTCTTTCCGAGTGGATGCAAAACAGCCTGTCCCTAAAAAAGGCGAATCTTCTTCCCCCCTTAACTATCGGGCAATTGACTTACTTTCTTTCTTTCTAAATACATGGAAACACTGATATATTATCATCTCAGGAAATATCTTGAAGAACAAAAGCTTTTCAATGACCGGCTATATGGCTTTCGTAGCAATAGGTCTACTGATGATCTGATTGTATATCTCAGAAAGTAAGATTATTGCACTTGATATTTCAAAAGCATTTAATAGAGTTTGAGATCAAGATCTCTTATCGAAAATGCGTGCATTTGGTATTGATGATGCATCTCTTCTTCATTGAAATTAGAAACTAGCTTATGAGCCGCTCAATATTTCGTAAAATAAGGGTTCCATTTTGTTTCCAACTCTCTTTCTCATATTTATCAAACTATTTATGAAACTTCTAATCCATTAAATTGTTTTGCTGACGCCCAAACTTTCAGTTCTCCTATTCATTTCCAGATGCATGTCCTCGTTCTTCGGATGAGCGTTTGATAAGCTCATTAAACTCTGATCTTGTTAAAATTGTCAAATAGGGAACGTAAAACTATACGTAGAATTAAATGCTTCAAAAACTCAATTGAAAAAAAAAACAGATCAGCTTTCAGTTGTCGGTATGCGTATCACAGACCACCTCGTTTGGAGAATGAATAATCGCCAAGAACGCTGCTAAATGCTTAGGTTTCCTTCGATGTTGCAAGAAATGTTTCACCCCTTCTAAAATTGGCCGCAATCTATAAGGCCTATATTCATCCAAAGCTTGAGTATTATTCCCATATTTGAGCAGGTGCTCCAATATCTCACTTATTTGTCTAGGATATAATCCAGGAAAGAGCTTTGAAAATGATGAACAGTGTTCTAGTGAAATAACCAGTTGTTCCTTCCCTTAAACAATTCAACCCTTAACTCGCGCTTCAGGGAATGCCCATCAATTTGCCCTTGAGCCTAACTTCGGACGTGCTGTTAAATTCAGAGATTCTTTCTTTAGCCTCACTCTCTCTCCGATAAAAAATTCATAAAAATAAAATAAATCCTTTGCCTCTCCAACTTCCCTAAAACCTCGCGCTGTGCTCAAACATATCAAGAGTAGTCAAAATCCCTTAAGTGCGCGTAAAATATAAAAAACACTCGCCAAGCTACTAATAAATCTCTAGGGCGAAGCTGTATTTAGGAGGAAAAATCTATTCCTCACTTATTATCTCCTTGTCTATCTAATGTGGGAGATTTCTACTTTAATGCAGGTTTTCCTATTCATAGTTCAATACTAAATATGGACGATTTTAGATTATATACATAGAATCATGTGAGCATTTTTGATAACCCCCGTGTGTTTATTATGTGTTTTTATTTAGAATTTGTTAAATATATTATTTTATATAACGGACAAGGTTTACTTAGATAGATATCGAAAAACTTAGACAAAACATATTGTAAACTTCCATATCACCTCGTGAATTGAGACTTATAACTAGGGTTCGGATTTCCATGCAAATGCATATTTTTTTAAGAACACCTTGGAAGCAAGGCGACTAATTATGTATAAGAATCAAGAAATTTCCTTTAAAATGGCATTTAACCGTTAGTGCATATTTTTGTATATTTCACTATAAATGCATATTTTGCATAATTTTGCATATGTTTTATAATAAATTTATATTTGCATATAAAAGTGTTTGAAAAGTATTTGTTGGTCAGCGTGCTGTTTGCTGTTGACGGCGCTGGTTCTGTTGCTTGTTCAATTTGTTTCGCGCATAAGGCTTAACACGTTTCATGTACAACAGCCAACTGTTTTCGGTTGCGACTGCACATAAACCACTACATATAAACTGAAAAATGTTGACTGATGCACTCATGCTTAGTCTTTTAGTCACCACATCATATACGAATATAGATAGGTACTTCAGTGCGTTCTGGCAAAAAATGAAGGATTTTCAATAATGAAAAATGTAAGCAAGACGTTTACATTGGAATGCAGTGACGACAATTACCCAAAGAACTTTACCGTCGATGAGTTTCGACTTCGAAAACTTCAAGAAAAATTTTATGATTTATGCAAATAAAACTTTTCAAATTCATTGAGGAATTTTCTGTTATTTAGAATAATTTATTTTAATTAAACAAATGAAGATGTTTATTTTTTATTTAACAATGTTTTTTTTTTATTAAATGTTAATTACGTTTTAAGATATTATTTTATTTCAATAAAAATAAAACATTTAACTTATTTTTAAAGATGAAGAAAATGTGTGTTTTATATTGAATAAAAATTAAGTTGAATTGGTTTTAAGTGCATATTTTAAATGCATATTTTGCATTTTTAAGCGCATATTTTCAGATTTAAAGTGCATGAGAATCCGAAGCCTACTTATAACTTGTCCTTATTAGGGTAACACAAAGTATACTCACTATTTTAATCGGAAGTAAGGTATCCTGAAGGTCTTTATACTAACAATGTGAACATTTTAATTTTAGCTTCCTTGAAAATAAACAAAACTACATACCAAAATATACCCAGCATTGAATGTGCTCATATGGATGCCTAAAGGATGCAGTTTTACAATAGCTCCGTTGTTAAGGAATTTCTAGGCGCTGCAAAGCGGTTCGCGTGCTAGCGGCATTTGAAAGAGAATATAAACGAAAAAGTTTAAATTAACCTGTGAAATTTTTCGCGAGCCGACGTTAATTGATTTTTTTTTTTCAAAAATAGTTGGCTAGCACAGCATAGACTTCATGTTTTCCATTGTTTGATATATGTAAAGTGGTTTTGTGAGACTATACGTACAAACAGTGGTTGTTTTGAAATGGAGCAAACAGTTGTTGCTGATTTGTACTGAAATTGAATTTGATGAAAAGTAGATAGCAATGTGGGTAAGCTTGAATTCTGAAGACACGAATTCTGGACACACAAAAGCACTGGAAGTTTTTATACGCAATTTTAAAATAATTTCGATGGTTTTTTTTAGACCTATCATAAGAAAAATTGAAGTGCAATAGCTCGTAAAGAACTAAGTAACTTTTTACTCGCAACCAAATTTTGCAATATAATACTCTTAACTCTGCAAGGGATAAAAAAAAGAATCACAAGAAAAATCACTTCTGTGGTCATATCATATCAGCAATGGTATCAACTTCATTATCGAGGAAACAGTAAAGATTCGAAAAAAATTATTTAGACCGTTCTGTTATTGCCAAACGGTCCTAGTAGGATGTTTCTGGATGAATGGTACTGGAAAAATTGGCTGTTATTACACAATAGTCTGAAGTGCCGAATGAACAGTGAATTTACGCCACATGAATTTGAAGTTCCTGTAGGATAATAGCCGTATTGAAAAAGGCTGTGACATAGGTACAACATCATATTTAACATTAATTAATGATGACTTCAAGCAAACGAACTTCCCTTTACTCAATGAACTAATTACAAACATTGACTTTGACTTACTTTTGAAAGGGAGCATTGATGTGATGGTTTCCAATTTCTACTTAAGTATCTTTGAATGTTTCATTGCATCTGTACCTGTAAAAAAATCGAGGCACTCGGCCCTAACAACACCCCCCTGGTACACCCATGAGCTTCGTAGTCTACGTAACTTAAGAAATAGAACATGGAAAAAGTACCTAATATCTAATAAATTGGATGATTTCAACAGTTATTTATCGTTATATGAAGAATTCCAATCATTATGCAGAATCCTCTATGATTGTTATATGTTAAAAATGCGGTCTTCACTTCTTGTTGACCCCAAACTTTTTTGGAAATTTGTTAATAGCAAGAAAAAATCTGACGGATATCCATCTACTATGAAGTACTTGGATGAAACCAACAACAACCCTCTTGTTATTTGCAATATGTTTTCTTCCTTCTTTAAACTTTCGTTTTGTGATGATGATTTTGAACCTTGTGAGAGTAATTTTACTCATTTGAATAGCTTTTCTCAAAGCTCAATGAGTGATATTGTTATCACAGTTGAAGATGTATTAGACCATCTTTCGGGCTTAGACCACGACACGTCCAGTGGACCTGATGGAATTCCGGCGTATATTTTAAAAAATTGTTGCAAACCTCTGGCAAGACCCCTAACGTTTTTATTTCAAAACTCCCTAAAACAAGCTGTTTTCCCTAAAATTTGGAAAAATTCATTCATTATACCTATTCACAAAAAAGGAAATCGCGGTGATATTTCTAATTATAGACCAATAGCCAAACTTTCTTGCTTACCGAAACTATTCGAAGCTATCATATTTAAGAGTTTTTATTTCAGCTGCAAACCTTTCCTTGCGAGCGAGCAACATGGGTTTATGAAAAAGAAATCTACTGTTACTAATCTCGTTGAATTCACGTCGTTTACAAATAAAACTATCGAGGATGGTCATCAAGTTGACTGCATTTATACAGATTTCAGTAAAGCCTTCGACAAGTTGTCTCATAGTCTAATTTTATATAAGCTTTCATCTCTTGGATTCCCTTCTGCATTCGTTCAATGGATCAGGTCTTATTTGAAGGGAAGAACATACCAAGTTCTTTTTAGAGGAATCGTTTCTGATCCAATTAATGCTGACTCTGGTGTTCCACAAGGTAGTCACCTTGGTCCACTTCTTTTCATAGTATCAATCAATGATGTTATTTCAATTGTAAAATCATGTAGGGTTCTTATCTACGCAGATGATATTAAATTATTTAAAATCATCAGAAGCCAATCCGATTGTGTTTCTCTTCAAAATGACATAAATATGTTTTCTGAATGGTGCTCATATAACAACCTTTTTCTAAATGTTTCAAAGTGCCAATCAATGTCCTTCTTTAGAAGAAAAAACCCAATATGTTACAATTACAGCATTAATCAAGACATTCTAAGTAAGGTAGAAACAACATGCGACCTGGGCGTTCACTTCTCGCAAAATCTAGACTTTTCACTCCACATTGAGAAAATTGTCAGTAAAGCAAACTCAATGCTTGGATTTATTAAGCGTTGGAGTAAGGAATTTTCTTGTAGTCTTATAACATCTTCGTTGTACAACACCTTTGTTCGTCCCCAATTAGAATATGCTAGTTCTGTATGGTCGCCACTTTACTCAATACACATTGATCGAATCGAATCTGTCCAACGTAAATATGTTCGCTTCGCATTAAGTCATCTTAATTGGAGTGACCCAAATCATCTTCCTCCATACAGCAGTCGCCTTCTTCTTTTAAACATGAATTCTCTAGAAAAACGCCGGAAAGTCAGCGATGTTATGTTTTTACACCAGCTCTTGGTTGGTTCCATAGATTCACCGGTTCTTCTAGAACAAATCCATTTTAAAACTAGAAGCCACAGTTCTCGGAACTCTGAAATTTTTCATATAGACTTCCACCGTACCAATTATGGTCTCAATGAGCCTTTGACACGTATGAAACATGAGGCTAATATAAATCATGATGTTTTTGATTTAAGTTACTCAAAGCTTACACTTAAGCACAGGTTGTATGGGCGTTCTCATTAAGTATTCGAAACTACTCGTAACGTTATTGTTTTTATAGCTAGTATTATTTGACTTGTAGTTATTTTTGTAGCTACAGATAGTAGATTAATAATTATTATTTCTTTGTTTGTCATATTTGTTAGTTTTTTAGTAGAGTGTTAGGCTATATGTATGTATATTTATTTACTAACAACTAACACCACGCTAAATGATGACTGTGACAAGCTGATGTTTCCAAGTATCTAAAGGTGAAAAAACCGGATGAGAAAAGAAATATTGTTACAAATGCTTGCATTAAGCAGTACTGATGGCGTTAAAAGAGTATATTTAAAATATTTTTGAATGAGTTTCTACTCAAATGAAAATTAAAATCAAAGTTATTCGATTATTATTAATCTCCGTAACACTGCGAGTTATAGGTTCATTGTACGCGTAATTTACTCTATGACTATTTTCTCGGATTAGAGTACGAATTCTTAGCTCTCGAGAAGGAGCATATAAATCTAAAAGAGATAACAGAAAATCACAATCAATATGATATGATAAAATATCATCGATAAAAACTATAGCAAATATCTTACGGAGATTTTCTAATGTCTGAATACCAATAAGCTGATATCTTACATTGTATGAAGGCATTTCAATGTTCCGCCCTAATTAATAATAAATCTTGTAAATTTTGTTTGAACTTTTTATATTTTTGTAATATGAACATTGTAATGAGAATTCCACACTGCGCAGCTATATTCCAGGATCGATCTAACATAAGCAACGTATAGGGATCTTAGTGTGTAAGGGTCCTTTAAACCAAAAGAATTGCGTGAAAAAAACCCTAGAATAGAGTTGGCTTTATTCACCATTAATTCAATATTATTCAATATTATGATGTACAAAGTTAAGCTTGGTATCAAAAATTACTTCAAGATTTTTTAAATGAAACTCTTTCAAGAAAATGATTTTGAATGTTATAAACGTAAATGATAGGTACCAAACGACACGAAAACGAAAAACATTGATATTTAGTAATATTAAGAGCTAATTGATTTGTTTTGCACCAATTGGTAAGATTGGTGATATCATTTTGGAGAAGTTTGCGGTCAGTTATACTTTTTATACATCTAAAGAATTTCAGATCATCCACAAACATAAGACGCATTGAGTTTATAAGGACAGGTAGGTCGTTTATAAAAATAAGGAATAGAATTGGACCAAAATGACTTCCTTGCGGAACACCATCAGGAAGTTACTGAAAAGGGATTAGAGATAATTGAATCTATAAAAACATGATGACAACGTCCGTAAGATAGGCCGTCAACTATTTATGCATATTTGAGTGAAGTCGTACGTTCCCTTATTGTCTTCAGAAAGAAATCGCTTAGATTTCCAAAAGGTATTTACTAAAACTTAAAAATAGTAGTATTTGATATACAAAAATAACATAAGCTACTTCGCGACTTTTTCCTATCGATTGTTAGCTAATGAGCTAATGTGATTGTCAACCCAAGGTAGTCCCCTGAGAGTTAAACAGAGGAATTGTTTCAATTCTGTTAATATGAAAAATGTCATAAGGCGACCATACTTGGCTAGTATATTCAAGCAGAGGTCGTCATTTTTTTAACTTATAAACAATCAAAATCTGTACCGAGGTATTATATAAAATGTACTTTTTTCGGCGAAAAATTATTTGGTTTGAAGTTGTCTGTTCTTTTTACTTTTTTTTGTGTTTTTGTGGTTGTGTGATTTATGTATCTGTCAAATTAAGGGTTGTTCAACACAAATTCGCTTAGGTTCTGTTGTAAAACCCACATTAGTTAGAAGAGTTGTCTAACGTGTTTAAAATTATGCAAAAGTTAGACAAAGTCTCTAAGCTAAACGACTGCGTTAAGTAGAGCCGGTTTTATTGCTTAAACGAGAACTCTTTAAAACTTTGCGCCATTATATTTAAAACATAAATTGATCATATTTGCAAACTATAACCTTAACTCAAATAAGTGCGAAGTTAAATAAAATCAGAAAGAAAAAAAGTGATCATCAAATAAATCATAACGTTACTTATGCGCAACCCTTTAAAAAAAACAACAATGCCATACTTGGATCCATCGGTGTTTTCTTCTTACGTCAATCAGCATAAATCATTCTCATTATCACCTTAAATATTCGACTTATTTCACACTTAATATTCATTTCATTAGAAACCACTGTGATTCGCCTTGTGGTCGTTTTTGTTTTCACTCTGTAGCCATTTTGGAGGCGTTTGAAGAACAACAACAAATTGAATATCGGGCTTTCCTATTTTGTGAAATGCTACAGAGTCATTTCTCCTCTAATTTGCCGTTTTCGAGTTATTTTAAAATATACATATTAGTGAACTGAAAATCGGAGGTTAGAATCATAGGAAATCCATGAAAATAAACTTTAACTATAATTTTGTATGAATATATCAGATTAAAAAATGTAGCTTAAATAAATAATAGTAGCGAAATAAATAATAACATAAATATTGAAATTTTCTGGCTGTTTGTCGTGATGCATTGATAGTTATATTTCATACGTGAAATTAACTTTAATTAATACAAGTAGGAAAATCACAATTTGCAAAATAAATGTATAGTTTATAATTTGGCTACACTTTAACCGTTTTTCTTTAAGTTTATTTTACTCGTTCTTACTATAGGGTGTGAATACTGAGTACCCTTTGTCTCTTTGACAGATTACAAACAAAATTTAAGAAATGGTAGCTGGTACTTTTATCAATAGACCTCATCTATAGCCAACCATACATAGAAGTTGGAAATAAAGGCTGGAAAAAAACGATTACATCCTACAATGAAAGCAAACGCAATGAATGTCGAAAGTCTGTTTGTATAGCCCTCTGGCAAAATATAAGAAAACATCTCTTATGAAATTAGGGTTGAACATCAGCGTAATTACAAAAGGAAAGTATTATTATGTATCAACGTTCGCAGGCAGCTAACATTTTCCACCCTTGTACGAGTAGATAACTGACTTATAAACCGTTAGTATATATAAGACTTATATATTTTTATATATTTTTTTATAAATAATGCAAAATTTAGTTTTAGTTTTAGTTTTAGTTTAAGTTTATTTTTATTTATTTATCTACAAGCAGTTTTACTGCTAACAGATACATTTATGTACATAATTATATTTGGCTCTCCAATAATAAATTAAAATGTAAATAAGTAAAATGTAATCTAAAATGTAGTAATACACACAAAATCAATGCTTAAAGATGCTTCATTGAAAGAGACAATAGATCTGGATAAGGGTGCATTACTTCCATATTTGGTTTATGTGATAGCACAGCAAAGCTCTAACAAGTATAACCCCATGCATTTGTCTTCGAGATTCAGCGAAATTGGCATCTAGCCCTACATATATTCAGGTCAAGAACTCCAGCGCATTTGCTCAAAAATGAATTTGCTGAATTTTTTTTAACTTTTTCTAGACGATCAGAGAGGACCTTCAACGCGGGGCTCAAAATAACATCTGATGCGTATTCAAGAACTGATCTAACAAGAGATGTATATAAAGAAAGAAGTACATAATTATCTCTGAAATCCTTTGCATTTCGCTTAATGAATCCCACCAACGAGTTGGCCTTTGGGATTAAGTAGATAATCAAATTGCGGTTTAAGAGAAAGGGCCGAATCAAGTATAATGCTTAAATTTTAGGTAAAGGCTTAGATTTAATGGTATAATAAAACAATAGACTGGCGAAAAAGAAATTGAATTGCACTTTTTGATTTTAAGTTTAAGACCATTTATATGGCACCAATTTGACAAGCGATCAAGGTCAGATTGAATTAGTTGGCAATCTTTTTTAACTTTTAAAAAGAGTTTAAGATCATCTGCGTATATCAGGCAATCACAATAATAAATTGCAGAAATAATATCATTGATAAAGACAATGAAAAGGAGTGAGCCAAGATGGCTTCCCTGGGGAACACCTGATAAACAAATAATTTTTCTAGAGCATGTATTATTTATCTGCAAGTGTTGACTTTTACCAGTAAGGTAAAACGAACGACAACGGGTTAGTAGTTTTGAGTGATGTCCAAACATTTTAAGCTTTTTTTAAAATGTTTGAGGATTGACAGAGTCAAAAGCCTTACCAAAATTGATTATTATTATTATGAAAAGCTTTATATACGAGTAGTATCAAATAATCTATACAATTCCATGGAGGTATTATAATGTTATGTTTGCTTAGAATTTCCGGGCCCGAAATGTATATTGCTAGAATAAGAAATGTCAATACAAAATTCAATTTTTTGTTTAAAAAACAATATTTCCATTCAAACTCCGTCTACAAAAATAGTTTTTTTCTTAATCCCATTTTCTCTGATCGCGCTAGTTCAAAATCCCGATGTATTATAATCCCGCTTTTCCAAAACGGTTCAAATCCCACCAAACTCGTTTTTTACATATTTTAGTTTTCAGATTAAAAATCAATGGGGCTATGAAAAGTGTGATATCGAACCCAACGCATGTATTAGGTATTCATTTATTCAAGCTAAGCCGTTTTCTGTTTTGTCTTATCTATTTGTTAATCTTAGACTCTATATATGAGAAACAAAACACACCGTATTGCCTTTTGCTTTAAAACATTTCATAATTGTAGTGGAGAAATAAAAACAGCACCAATATGGCAGCACGTTATTCTAAATTCTAAAGCAACGTTGAAGTACTATAAATCAGTGTTGAAATCCAGAAGTCTGTTCTCATATTTTATTTTTAAATAATGTTTTAAATCACTTTCAAATTCTAAATTAAAAAAAAAAAATAAAAGAAAACTTCATATTAATTTTTTTCGAAATAAGCAGTCATGGTTTAATTGCTAAACTTATTTTGAATCAAATACTGAAAACCTGGGGTGACATTCTGTATGGCAAAAGCGAACGAACGTTTTCGTACGTGCGAACGGTTTCCTTCGTATTTGCTTTCGTTTTTGAAAAACGAACGATCGCTTTCGTTTCTTTTTTTACAGAATCTGGCCCCAGATGTTTTTTTTTTAATTTATGTTTTCTACTTTTTGAGAAAATTGAAAATTACGAAAACTATTTTATGAAGGTTTTTTATAATACAAACTCTAAATCAGCCAAGTAGAAGACTTAGCACTTTCATTGGACTTGTTGAACTATTGATTCAAAATAGCGTTTATGGCCTTTAGTCCACAAAAATTGGAATTTCGTCCCGGCGATCTCACATGGAATCATTTGTTGACTGTGAGGACCTTGTCAATACGCAATTTTCGTTAAATCCAACGTTAATGATTACAATTTTAGTCTTGGTTGGGTATAGTTCACATTGGATTTTTGTCAAAAAATCGATGTAAGATGAACTGAATTTAACAAAAGTTGCGTATTGACAAGGTCCTCAAAGTCAACTGACGAGTCCATGTGAGATCGCCGGACAAAACGCCAATTTTTGTGGACTAAAGGCCATAAAAGCTATTTGGAATCGAAAACTATTTGATACTATATACTATATAAATATACTACGAGTACTGTCTTAAGCTAAAATCTCAGATTTCGGTTAAATGGAAACACACTAATAAATACATTTATTTTTTAAATTCGTTTTGTCTGGGTACTGGTATTCAGGAAAATTGTTGACATATGACCTGTTTGGCTACTGAATATGTTTTCAGTATCCGGTTATGGTTTTCCCATTATTCAAGGATAATATCCGTAATGTCATGCGCTTAGGGGCGAACGTTTTGAAGTCTCGAGAAGTCACCTACCTATAAATCTTGTTATGTTTTCAGAAATGTGAAATATTGTCACTTAAGTTATGACGACACTAGGGTTGAACTTGAAGACAAAGGCCCTACTCGTTGTCGCAGGTAACACTCAGATGCATTTTACTATCTAAATGCATTTGTAAACAGGCAACCTTCTCTCAATTAGCGATTGCTTAATAAAATGTGCGAATTGAATGCCGCAGATATTTACATAGTTGATCTTTGCTTTTATTTCAAAGCAGGAATAGAGGTGGTGCAGTAGAAGTGCTCTAAGCGAATAGCTATGTTTTGCGTTTTGCATGGGTTGGGCCTCATATACGAGTAGTAATAAACTATGTTTTGGTTTCTTTGCATTCCCAACTTTTAAAGCACCTGGCGATAGACCCCACACAACTCATCACAATTCAAGCAATCCAACAAGAAAATAAAACACACAGCTGGGTCGTTGAAGTTGTCGGAATTTGAATAATTTTGTATATCGAATTTCCTTAAAATAAAATTTTTAAAAAGCAAGTTCAATATGCCAATTTTAAGTTTTTACTATTATGTATACATTAAAATACCGTGTTTCGAAAAAAAAAAAAAAAACTTTTAATCAAATAAAAATCAAAGACTGTATAATGTGGATTTAGAACAAACAGACAAATTTGCGAGATCCATTTGTTTGGCGTTTTCCATCAATGTTATGTTATGTTTGATAAAATTTTCGAGTTTGATTTTTGAACGAAGCCTACCTACATAGTATGTATGCATATGTCCTACATATGATCGATATGATCGATAAGATCTTTTATCATAAGTGCTTTGTATGCGTAATTAAATCAACCAATCATAATAAATTATAGAAGCAACAAAAGCCCCAGTGTCTCTCAATTTGGACTCAACTTCTGAAAGTTTTAAGAGCATGCGTTTATAAAGCGGGTTTCACAATATTTAAAGACATAAAATAAACTATAAATTATTGGCAAGAGTGAAAATGAAATTTGGTTGATATAATCCTAGGTCAGACCGATTTTTGTACTGAATACATATATTTTATATATCTAATTGTTTTTGAAGATGATATATTGTAAATAACATCCACGCTCATTCTGGCATTCCCGGGTCCATATACATTCAGATCTCTTTACTTTAGTTTTTAGTATTGTAAGACCTTTCTTTTGCTTAACTTCAGTTTTTTAGAATGCCACAACTTAAAGTAATATTTTTAAGATTAACAGAGTTCAAGCAAGCTTTTTGCGCTTCGCTTCGATATCGGTTTTTGTTCTGCTAATACTATACATTTCGTTTAAAATATATTTTGGTAGAAGTGCAAACTCTTGAATCGCTTAGAGAATATAGTCTATTTTTTGTTCAGGAGGTTTTTTTGTAGATATATTTATTGCTACTTTAGTTTATTTATTTTATTTGTTTATTAAGAGCTTAATTTTAAGATTTACATCTTTTGGTAAGAAAGCTTAACTAAGGACATAATTCAAAGGTTAAAAGAAAAAAAAAATAATTTAAAATTTTTAAAATATATAGAATGAAAAAAAATAAATGTAATAATAAAAATAGAACAACAAAAAAGAAGAGAAAAATTTAGAAGATAAGAAACAGAGAAGCAGCGAGACCAACAGCAACCAAAGGAGTCTAGACCAAAATCAAGTTAGGACGTGGCATAATGTTCAAAGACATTTTTCTTAAATTGTTTTAAATTATCTGTATTCCAACAAGCTGCATTAACAAAGAACTGCCGCTCTGAATTAAGGCTTGAGAAGCGGGGAATTATTATTTGGTTCGAGCGTCTAGATAAAGAGAACTGGATTATATTATAAAGGTATAAGGGTTGTCGCGTATGCACAATATTAAAAAACAAAATACTTTATGAGCTACTTTTGGATATAAATGTTTATGCTCCTTCAAGAGCCTTAAGATAAAGACCTATTATTTGAAGTTTCACAAAGAACTAATTATGGTTTGCTAGAACCTCTAAGCCAATGCAGCTAATAAGTTAATGAAGCTTAATATATTCTTGATGTTAGCATTAAAAGAAATACTTTTTATAAGCTATTGTTGGTGTTTTTAGTGTTTTACATTTAATACTAATATTAATTAAGTTATTTATATAAAGATATCATTGTATTTACTAATTATTTTCAGATCTGTTAATAAAAATCGTAGAGGAATGAATAAATATGCACATACATAGCTCAGCCCGTCATTTTCTAGTGACGTTATTTAAACATAATGGCGCAAAATTTTAAACAGTTCTCGTTTAAGAAATAAAACCGACTCTACTTAACGCAGTCGTTTAGCTTAGAGACTTTGTCTAACTTTTGCATAATTTCAAACACGTTAGACAACTCTTATAACTAATGTGGGTTTTAAAACAGAACCTACCCAGTAGGAAATTTGCTCCTCAAGGAAAAATAAAGTTGAATTCCTCGTAGAAATCACGTGGCACTTTCATTGAGTAGAAGGTCTGCATTGGTTTCATTCATCGAAAGTCATGCAATGAGTCAGTAGTTTGCAATCCCAGTTGCATCTTGTGCTTTGTTCTCGAAAGAAGGTACAGAAAAAATGAAACAAAGCAATATCCTTCTTACACATCCTTAATGTTAATGAATACAATGCTGAACACGTTATAATTATTCCTGCATCTTTTCAGTGGTTATTGTAATCCACAATTGAGTGTTTAATGCCTGCGATGTGAAAGAGAAAACAACCCTATCTTTTCTTTCGAATTGAAAAACAGTAAACAACCTTTCAATAGAGCAAAACTATGGTGATCAGGTGATATCGCTAGGGAAAAGGAATGTATTTTTTCATGAACTTCGTTTACTGGGCAAAATAGTCTGCGAGCTGAGAGGAAAAAAAGAGAGAGAGAAATTTTGACCTGCAATAAACAATCCCTTTTTTTTTTGGGTTTTTCCCGCGATGGGTCCGCGACGCTCAATGGCTCAATAGGTCTTTTTTTGTCATGAGTTATTTCTTTTGTTTTGGAGTGATTTAGTGTCAATTTTGTGATCAAAGAAAACGGTTGTGCGGGGTTTTCTGTGTTTTCAATCAATTTACTCAAGATTAAATAACAATTAGCGAGAAGGAAAACAATTCACCAACGGTAAATTCCCTATATTCTTTTGAATAATTTGCAAAAAGTAATTACATATTCGTCTTTTTCTTAGATCTCAAATGAACAGGAGAATGAAGATGATTAATCCCCAAGCTGCTCCCCAAATGCTACCAAGAGTCAAAGGAGAGTTTTTCGACCAGCTGTTTGTGTTACGTCTTACAACAAGACAAGACAATGTAAGACACATATATCTACTAACTTCTTTAAAATGTACTATAATAGTTAATAAAATAAATACGTTCATAACACAAATTTAATTTGTTTTTTTCATTCAAGCGATAAATTTGCCTATACATTTCAAGCGCTTCTTCTATTGATGAAATAAGAAAAGAAATGGATAATGATTTCATTCATATTCCTTCTCTTAATAAAACATCGCCTAAATGCATTCCTTTTTTCAAAACTGAAAAAACGAGCTTCAAATATGTACACAATTCTGTAGTGAATAATTAGTATTTTCAATGATTCTTTCCCTGAGGCAATTGATTAAATGTTGACTCACTTTTCATTAATTTATTTCCATTGAGGAAAGCATCACATCAATAGAACCAGTTTTTTCAGACACAAAAATTACCCATAAAATCGAAGATGCCTTGAGCATAGTGATTTCACAACAAAATATGCATCGAGAAAGTGTGTACCTCCTTGCAATGACAAGCCTGTGTTAAATTCCTCATAGGATTCCGTAGGAAATTCATGGGTGCAGCTCCTTTTCCGTGATGAAACACCTACTTCTTCACTAGTGAATTTTTGGAAATTTCCTACTGGGTAAGCGAATTTACGTTGAACAATCCTTAATTTGACAGATACATATTATGTAACTCAAGCACAACTACACAAACAAAAGAAAAATAAAAAGAACAGACATCAGACCAAATAAATTTCCGCCGAAAAAAGTACATTTTATATACTACCTATTTACAGATTTTAATTGTTTAACAAATTATTTACTTTATTTTAGATGGAAATGAAGTATATATAGCTAATTCACAGCATACAAATTCAATTTTGTTGTTGCAAGGTGCAAATTCATTTGGGTATACTTGTCCCGACATGCATACATAACATATGTCCATTTATATGTACAGATATGTTGATCGTAGAGCACTTGTGTACGATTGTTCCGAATTTCTAATATTCAGTATACTTACAAAGCACATCTTTTAAAAAATTTAATAAAACATCAGTAGACATTTTTAATTCTATTTGCTTTGGTATGAAATGACCATTGTCAATATGGATAAAGTATATTTTAAAAACTAGCTATTTGCTGCTGTTAAAGTTAGACGAGCTCTTTAACGTTAAAGTATAGTTTATGTCCTCTAAAATTAACAAAAAGTCGGTTCTCCTTTTATACACAATATTTAGACTCCCATTCTAAAATTGATTTAGAGTAGGTTTTAAATGTTTTGTTTATTTATTTTTGTTTGATAAATCTTATGGTTTTTTGTTGAAAAAGTAAGCTTCATAGCAACGGGATTTTAAACTGAGAGTAAACTTTCAGAAAACCACACTTTTTTTATTATAGTGCTTCCACTCCACTACTCCTACATGGAGAAAACTAAAATGTTTGATGCCCAAGGAATTTACAAAGAATAAGTTCAAATAAATTAACAATCAAGACTTAAGAAGGATTATCCCCAGCTTTGATTTGAGAACTCACTGATTTCGTTTCGCTCGCCAGTACTAATCAACGTTTAAGTGAAACGGAGGGTTGTATGTTATGATAAGGGATTTTCCACGGCACGTATGGATCTCAATACCCATAAACTATGTAGGTACTATACATACATACTTATGCTTATATCCAAAAGACTGGATAATGGATTCAGTTGATTGAGGTCAATTGAATGAATGAATCTACCCTTCGGCTGCTGACAAATTTTGTTTTTCCTTTGTTTGGAAATTCAGCATACCGAGGAACTGTAGGGGTTGATTGTATGTAATAATAAATTAATTTTGATTACATTTACATGCCCGTTCGTAGATCAATAGTTACTCTCAGTGGAATTAAAATTGCTATTGGACTATTGTTTCATAATGATATAATATTGTTTGCAAAATAAGTAAATATACTTTTAAATAAATTTCGATTATTGAGCAAATATCCCTACGTGTAAGCCCGTTGCGTCGTTCTGAAGTTAAAATTATACAAAAGCTTCGATTCTACTTAGTTACGAGTATATTTTGATTGAAAGTATTTCTTTCGGTTAAATATAAACCATGAATTTAGAACAGTCAGGGGGAGGCGGTTAAAATGAGTCTGACTGTCTCTTCTACTGCCTCTATCTCCAGACAAAACCACTGAAGCGATTGTCTTAATTAAGGTACAGTTTTTATTGAATTACATCTGAGTTGGATATCTCTGTTCATATATTAATTATTAATTGCGTTTATCCATATTCAACCCTTTAATTTAGTGGGTTTTTCGTTCTAAGAAGAGGCTTTAAAAATATGACCTTAAAAGGTGTAGATGGTGAAATAGAATAAAATAAGCTGTGAGTGAAGTATTTACAAACTTATTGCTGTGTAAACAACCTTGTCAGCGGTAGGGTAACTCAAAAATGTGAGTAAAACTTATACGTTCCGTGTAGCCCGTTACGGTTACACGGTTCGGTTACACGTTCCATGTAGCAAAATTGCATTTAAGCATGGGAGTATTGCGTACTTACTACATCGTACTTACATTGGAAACTTTGAATACTGAAATCTCGATTTTAGTACTTTCCATTGCTAGCTAGAACTAAATGTATTCACTCCCCTAACATTTTTTCACCTATCGACCAATAACAAACAAAACAACTAGTGTAACATTTCATTTCATAGCGGGTTCATTCAATGTTTTAAACAAATTATTTTATGCTCCCAAAATGCATTTTAGAGTTGATATTTAAAAATCGGAAAAAATCTATTCAGGGTAATCAATTGACATATGCAACAAAATATTCTCGGTACGTCAAAATTATTTAATTTTTCTCTTATATGTCATACCATATACATATGTAATGTATGTATGTATTCTATATTGTATCAAAATATAGATCGTTCTCCATCTGTCTAACCAAGAACTGGATGATGACTACTACTTCAATGGATTAAAAAATTTAGTTTTTTTTTTCACTTATATTAACTTTAACAATTTCCATTATAAGGTGGGAATGATGTCAATTGGTTTATAAATCTTTGAATCCCTCTGTAAGATAAAGTACAATAACCTAAAAAAAAGTCGGAGGATTTAGCTCAGTGTAAACACCGTCTATAGCAGAAAAAAACATATCAAGAGCCTGATTAAATGAGCCTTTTTTCATGTTTTTGATATATTTTTTGAGAGGAAGAAATGTTGTGGGATGAAGCTACGCTTGTATACCTCTCACCTAAGATGTCAAAAAACGAAAGATGAAACAATCGAAAAAAATTCGTAATCAGGATCTTTCAAACTGAAGTATGTCTGTCAATGTTGCGTTCTTTTTCTTCTTCTTTCTGAAGTAAATATGTAGGTTTGTTCCTTTACTTTGAAGCTCTACTACAGAGATGTAAAAAAAAGTCTGAAGGGTAAATCCATTTCCAATGTGAACACTGTCTTAAAATTAAAGATTACAAAGTCAATGATAAATTTAATGATGGCTACGTATGCATGTGGATAATTGTCGCCTTAGTCGCCCATATTTCTATCGATGCGATAGTTACAACACATGGTCCAAAAATCTATATGTGGTATAAATGAAAGAGACGCATTGGGGGAAAAATAGTGGCTTGATTTGAGTGTATATCCAAAGTCACAACCTAATAGAGAAAATACACTTGCCATTAATTTATGATTTTCAGTCAAATTCAATATTTATTGGATCGTTCGATAACAAAAATTCGGCACTCCGATCTCCGACGAACGTTGATGCTTACACATCTTAACCGTGAGTCCTGGCACTTACACTTTTTACATGCGATATATGTAGGTACTATATATAGGGACACATCATGGGACTGAGAATCAGACACTTTGAAGAATTTTTTGAGCAAAATAAAATAAGGTCACCCTAATAATATTATTTGGCCAGGTAAAGAATTAATTTTATAAAAAAAATTCAGATGAAATAATTGAACGGATTTTAAAATATTTCTGGGGCCGCCGAAAATTCCATCGATTCACTCACATAAATTTTGTATATGCCTGAATGTTCTGCCGAATTTTGTTTTCAACTATTCGTGCACTAAAGGGTATATGGGTACTATTCAAATGTTCGAAGAACGAGCGCTTATAAAATATTGTCATATTTAGGAATGGAGGGGGCAGAGATTTGAGCGAAAAATGGTTTTAAGAGGTTCCAATGTGGAAGTCTTTAACGACTTCAAGTATCTAGGTTTAAAATGTACAATAGTTTATTCAAGCCCCATCTGAAAGAAAAATTTGCAATACCTAAGATAGTTATAAATTCCATTTGGTTAACAGTCATTCAATACAAAATTTTTCACTTCATGCAAATTTTAAATTTTTAAAGCTATATTAATTAATTAATTAATTAATTTTTTTTAGTTTTATAAAATAAATGCAGTAAGGTATTTGAAGTACGTACAAACGTAGAGGCTTCTCAGATATTGTATTAAAAGAATGTTCAAACTACACCACAACTCTCCAAACTTTTTGCTATAAATTAAAACTGCTCTACTAACATTAGTACTGCGAGTCCTACGAATTCATTTTAGCTACTAGTATACAAATAAGAAAAGTAGTAAATTATCCGGACAGTAGACTTTCTTAAATATTGGCTATGAGAATCATGAATGAAAAAATTAGTTAGCCTAAGGATATCACTTTAGTAGTACCCCTTGTCATAATGGTTAGTGCGTTACACTGTCATGCAGAAGGTATTCGAAGGTTCGATTCTTAGCCGCTGCAAAAAAGTTTTTTCAGGGGTGTACTGCTTCTTGCGAAAAATTGACAAATCCTCCAAGAGTATCTCTTGTCATGAAAAGTGCTCTATTACTGGTAACACGCACACAGGAATGGTTGAGAGTTGTAAGTTACTAAGTCCTACTTCTCTTCCAGATGTTGCACTACCATATTTATTTTTGTTTTTTAAGGATATCACTTTACGACTAGTTTTTTTTTTGAAAAAATAAATATGTAGTTAGTAATGTTAAAATAATGAGAAAACAGAAGTGGAGTGATCATTCATGTAAAGTAGTCTATGATATAATACTATTTCGAAGGTAAGTATGGACACATAATCATATTGATTTTGATGTAGGGGGTTGCTTTTATTAACAAATGAGTTTACGAATGATGAAATTAAAACCAGCCTTTATGTTTTGTATTTGAAAATGTTGTAAAAATAAAATTGATTGAGTTTGCGGATTAAAGTAACATCTTAACTAAATACTTTCTTGAAATGAGGGAAACATATAAGTTACTCAAACAAAATCCAAACCAGAACTGGAATACATCTGATCTTATAGACAAACAGGCGGCTGCCTTAACCATTTATGCGACTTACTCATTCTCCAAATGAGTCCAGCAATGTCGGAATGACCTTGCTAGCCGGAAAACTAAACTCGTCGAAACTCTTATCTGCTCATAGTAGCATTCATGGGAATGATCATCTATGGAAAGATTCAACATATCGGTCAGAGTTATGAAAAGCAATATTCTCTCAATTTTTCTTATCGAATCAAAAGCTGGAAATAATTGCTTTATATCTTGGAAGATTTAGCCAAGTTATAACAACCCCAAGCAAATAATCTAGTACTCGGACCAAGGGAGGACATAGCAATTGTAAACTAATATAAAAGCAACTTTAAACATACTTTAATCTATTTAAATTCATTCTCTATTCTTTTATTCGAAACTCAAAATTTTGAAATAAAAAATATATATATATATATAATCAGATGGTTCTATGTATTCCAGTCCTTCCGACAGTAAAAATTTCTTAAACAAACACCACGCAGATCACTTAACTTAATTCCAATTATTTTTTGTTGTGTATATGCACATGTGTACATATGCAAATACAGAGCTAAGTATTCTTTCGAAACAATTAAAATGGAAAAGTATTTTCTTTATTTTAGTTTTTGCTAATAACATTTTTCAAATATTTATAAACTACAAGGATTTTTTTTAAACATTATAACTAACTTATTTTAATAATTTGTTATCTATGCCATAATTAACAAATATTCCTATCATTTTAATGATCTAGCCAATATTATTGTTTAATATCAAGCAGCTATATAAGCCGTATTTTAATGTCGTCAATATTCCATATGAATTATCACATCTTCTCTTTTCTACGTGTGTTTGTTCACTACTACAAAATTCGTTGTATTTTTTCTAATCAGTACTAACACCATTCGCAAAGCTAAATAGCCATTTATCTGCTGTGATCCCGATGATTTTTGAAGATCTATACTAAAAAACACTTTATTGCCCAGTTGTTGCCAAACTCGCTTATTTTTGTATTTTATTATAAAGAATTTAAGGTTTCGGTTTGGGGCTCCTTTTTGACATAAGGTTGTTAATTATTATTCTTTGCGAATTTTATGGTTTTTTATGTACCGTTGCATTATTATTTTCTGACTGAAAATCATAGAATTGTATTTAAGTTTTGGAAAAGAAAAAAAAAACAAATTTTAGAAAATTATAAAAACATTCCACATACGCCACAGTGTACATAAAATATATTCAATTAAAATAATTTTTTTCGTATGTTTGTATGCTGCAGTATATGTTTTTCTGCCTGCATACCTCCATCTACAGTCTTAATAGATGAAGCGAGTCTTTGTTCAAACTGCGGACTTAATATTTTGTTTATTAATTCATATTTGCTTAAGAAATCAAATGAATTTTTGAGCTCAATCAGAAAAATAAAATTTTATAAAATGAATTGTATGCTTCTGATGAATTTAGATGAATTTTTTTACTTCATTTACAAAAAAATAAATTTTAGAAAATGAATTCCATGCTTCTCAACATTGTTCTGTCCATGTTTTAATTGAATCGATCATTTCAAAAACCTCTTAAGTCACATTTTTTTCAAAATGTTTTTTTTTTTGCTGAAAATGGTTCCTTAAAGGGAGATGCGTATTCTGGGTAAGAAAGACGTAAGTCTGTACATTCCTTCTTCTTCAAATAATACCGTGGGAAAGACGTTCATTGCATAAACAACATTAGTCAGTGACTTAAGAGGTTTTTGCATGCACTACCAAAATGGCCGGAGTAGTTTTATGACTGAGTTTTTTAAATTTGCTTTGCTCTGATTGGTTCAACAATACTCAAATCTTCAATTTGATAACAACCGTCATTAATGTCATATTTGCATCTCTCACACAACTGTTTTCTGCAAAAAGTAATTTTAGTTTTAAAAATGTCTTCAAGTGAAACAGACAGTGATGGTGCGCCGAAAAAGAAGAGAACGTGTTATTCCTTAAAGTATACCCTAATGAAATATTATAACAAATTATAAAATTGAAAGACAAGCATAAAAAGAGATTTGAAAAACCGAGGAACTGTCGATATCAAGTTGCAGAAAAGGATTCTAATCTTATGTCGAAGAAAGATCATTGAGCTTGATATTTCTAAGGCATTTGATAGATTTTGGCATTAAGCTATTATATCGAAAATACGTGAGTTTGGTATCAATGAAGCCCTTATTCGTTAGATTAAAAAATTTTTTACTGGATTGTTCAATAAGTTTTGTTTTGGAAGGTTTCAAATCGGATCTTCACAAAATAAATGCTGGGGTCATCAAGGGCTCCGTTTAGTCTCGGACCCTCTTTCTCATTTTTATGAATGATCTCTGAAACTGAATGATCTTTTGCGCCTCATACTCATCCGTCTCGTCTGCCAAATTCACGTCCATTTCATTCGAAATCTAGAAAATATAGTCATAGAGCTAAAAACTGAAGATGTTTTGGAAGCCATGAAATGGTGGCCAAATTTGTACAAAAAAAACATGTTTGTCAACACTGAATCTTATAGAAAAAAAGTCCCACAAAAACAGAAAAAAGCACCTTCGACATACTCGTACATGAGCTTTAAGTATGCTTCACATAGAAAAGGTACTATCATAGGAATATATTGATGGATTGATTAAACATTCATTCTTATTAATAAAGAAAGTTACAACTTCTGTTTCACTTCTATCAGCCAAGGCTTAAGTTTTAAAAGTGCCCATCAATAGAAAATGTTGAAGATAATCAATCTATGTACCTTAAAGATATTAAAACATGACAAAACGTTATTCTTAAGTGTAATTTTCAATAATAAGCAATACAAAATATGATTACAACCATTGTTTTGGTTAATTTATATACCACTCACCCCAGTCCTTGCTAAAACAACTTAAGTCAAGAACTGTTTTTTGGTTCTTATTTATTATTTTTATTAATAAATTGTGAATTTTTTTTACTTTTTAATTTTTTACCACTAAAATACTTAATTAAGCATAAAAAAGTAGTTTAAAACTCATTTGTTTGTGCATGAAACAGTTTTTATTGATTCCTGAAAAATTCTAATTGAATGACTTATGAGGTTTTTGAAATGACCAATTCAATTATTTTCTTCAAGAGATGAGTTTTTGCCCTTAGAGGCAGCATAAGAAGTGTTCCTTTATGCATTTGTTAATAAGAACTTTATAAATAAGATTGTAGACATATGGCGTTTTTTTTATTTTTAAAAGTACTGCTTTTACTATATCGAATTTTGGTAGAAAAAAGAAGACTACTTTGTATACGATATAATTTTGGAAATTTATACTGGACGTTGTGAATGTACCCAAAGCTATCGCTCACACCTCCCATGGAGGAGTGTAAATCCCATGAAAATGAAATTTCATATCCATTACCCATTAGGTCTGAGTAACCGCATACATAAAACAGCAATAAAGAGACTCAGAGTTTGCCTATTTCCTCTGTGTGTGTACTTACCAAAATCTGTAGTTAAATATTTTGCAGGAAAACAAACTTCCCTCTTAACTAGGTAGTTTCCACTGCAGTACAAGACACATTATAATTTGTTGATTTTCCACTTAAAACCCATGGAACATGAATGGATCTCTCGCTACGAGCTACAAGCTTCTGAATCCATTCCACAGGTGTATTTGCTGTACATGTGTGTGCGGTATGATGTGCACATAAGAACTAGTTTGAAACGTTCCGGAGCTGTGGCCATTATTTATGTTTCCTCCGCCTCTAAGCCCCTTTGCTGGTCACCAATGTCCATGTTATGCCATAGACATTTTAATATTAAATCCCCTTTGAGTCTGTGGCAATGGGATTTGAGCTTAGGTAAGGAAATCCGCCCACAACTGGTTGATGCTTCATCTGGTCATACATATCTATAGATATAAACATATGTACATATATAGAATCTCACGAACGAAGCAGAAACGTCCTTTAGCGTAATTTTAGTTGTATATATTGTAATTGTATATCTTTATTAGTGTGTATAGATATACATAATATGTACATACATATATACACATACGCTTACTTTAATGTATCTACATGTTTTGTCCATACACATTATGTATAAATAAATTGCATAAACTTGCATTAATTAGTATACTTCTACGTCTTTGTTTAAAAAAAGGAAGGTTCACATGTAAGTGCATACTTTAACTATCAAAGTTTCTTAAACAAATTATTGTGGTGTTCGTTGTATCTTTTCGAAATATTTGTGTTTTTTTGAAATTTAACACTAACGTAAATATAATCACAACATGTAGTCCTCCTTTTTATCTGCATTTATTCCAATTCGAAAATTAGTTTAAACTCTCACTTGCAGATTTTAAAATAAAAATAACTTTATTTAAATGGATTCTTTAAATGAGTTTTGAGCTAAAAAAAGACTGTTGTTGATTTACAAATAGTTTAAATCTATTTGTATCTGTGTTAAATCTATTTGCAAATGATATCTGCAAATAAAATCTAAAACATTCCTAGATCAGTTTTATCGATTAAGCTGAAGATCGCTGCATCGAAATAAAATAATATGCTTAGGAGAGGATCTCTCGTATTTTGAAATAATATATTTCAAATGATTGGTTGGGCGTACATTTTTCTAGACATGATGCTCGTTTTTTGTTTAATATTTTGTCTTTATTAAAAAATGTTAAATGTTATTGTTATTGAAGAGGTTTTTGTATAGTTACATACGTGCAGTTATCCTGCAAATGCAAATGTTAAATATTATAAAATAGATATAGGTAGACTTAAGTTCTTACAAAAAAGCTAACAGTTTCCGACGCATTTTGTCTTTAGTTTTTCTTTTGTTAAGGTTTCTTTTTTTAGTACGAAACATGAGCTTAATTAACAAATTATAGCAATGTTTTCCTTTTAAGCATATCATTTCATAACTCCGAGTCTTTTAGGAGTCTAAAGTTTTATTACTATTTGAGAAGATATTATATTTGAAAACCTTAACATAAAATAAATAACAAAATTATAAAATAAATCATATTGTAGTTCTAATAATTCTCATTATAACAATAATCGTCAAATAAAAAAAATGTTGATTGCATTTATCAATTTTTTGTTTTCAAAAATTATTGCAAAATACCGAGAGATCCTCTCCTAAACAAATTATTTTCTATTGATGCGACGATCTTCAGCTTATTATTTATTTTTACATAATATTTATTATTTTTTTATAAAAAATATTTCTTTGGAATTTTTCTAAAAGACTTTGTATGCCGCTTTTAAGAATTTCAAAATATACACATTTTAGGTCACCATTTGAAAGACGTCATACATCCGATATGGAGTTTGTATTAAACCTTCAAAAAACAAAATTTGAATTTTTTTCCAAAAATTATTTTTGTATTAAAATCGTAAGAGCGCTTTTTGAGAAAAAAGGCTTTTTCCTAGTTGAATGATCAAAACTTACATTAGGCTGAGATTGAGGCATATAAATATGACCCACAAGAACTTAACCACCAAGAACCTTCGCACTTTGTGAATTCTGCCACGATAAACTAGAATTTACTATATCGCACATGCTACAATCACGGTTGCCAGTTTGGTCATTTATGACTTATGACTGGAAAACTTAAAATTGTGCGTTAATTTTGCGCAATGTTGCTTCTTCGCTCGGTAAAAATAAAATATACTATTTGAAAGTTAAATTGGTCTTTCAACTGATGAGGCTAGTGGTACGGTTAGTGAGGTTAATGACCATCAAACTAAATTGAAAAGCAATGTCATTTTTTTTAATGCATTTGCCATTCGCTGCAACTTCGCTTTGCATATTATTGCAAAAAGTTCCTAGTGAAGTTGAAAAAAGTGTCGTAACATAATACATACATACATTTTTTGCTTATAGTGCCACCCGCATCAACCAATTTAAAGAATTTCAAAAAATATTGCGCAGTCCCACCGCACAAAATATTGGGAATTTTGCGAGCGAAAATTCTGCGAATTTTTGTTAAGTTTAATAAAAACTAAATAAAGAATTGGACTCAATTTTTAAACCATTAATAATATAATGCTAGCCAAAGAGTCTGAAGATCAAAAAATTAGCAATGGTTATTTGTCTGCAAAAAATTTGTTTTAAAATAGCGTTTGTGAAAATATAAAATAGGTATTTAATAAAACGGTAGAGAAATTATGATGCTAAATTCAATTGAAATTCGCAAAATCATTGGTCTTACCTAGATTTATACTAAAACAGCCTTAACATCGTACTAATTCTATTTTGTTTGTTTGTGTTTCTTTTTTTTATTTTGGTCATTTTTAACTACATTTGGTCATTTTTATTTTCATCTTTGGACACAATTTTTTTTTTTCAAGTGGCAACCGTGGCTACAATGCGGAAACATACACTCAATCTGCAAAACTTCATATGGTAAAGAACTTCTTACAGTCAACTCCTTTACCATAATAAAATCAGTAGATGAAATAATTCTAAAACTGGAATTCTTTATTTAGTTAATTTTATAATTATTCAACTCAAAGCCTTGATAGGTAAAGCAGAGTGCAGTTTCTTTATGCATTCAAGATTTGTTTTTCGTTTTCAAATGTTATGAAATGTATCCAAATATGTACTTTCTAAAAAAATATTCATATAAGTATGTATAAACACTCTCTTAACATTTAACGCCATGTCATTAACTGGAATGGAAAATATTAAAAAATGTTGGCAACACTGTGGAAAACTAATTGGACATTGCTCATTTCTTGAGGTAAGTCGTTATTTTCTTTTATATTTTGAGAGGGACCACAAAATCTAAGAAAACTTCGGTTTTTTGAGTCAATCTAATACGTAGGATGGTGGGGTATTTTTAGTCATCAAAAAATATACTTATATTAATATATTTTAAGTAAAAGACTTTTGTTGGGAAATGTTAACAGATTCCAATAAACTTTTAATTTTCAAATAATTTATCCACCCTAATATATTACATACATACATGTGTTACCATATATACATACATATGTGCATAAATATAATTTATATAATTTTTAATTTTATTTATGTATGAACTAATTGAACTGAATGTAATTCTACATTCTTCGGAAAGAAAGTTTCATACGAATACTATAACAAATGCTGTCCCCGTAAATGGACTACAGGACACAGAAATTTGATTTCCATCACTCACGCCCATAAAATGCGAAGGGACATGTTATTTTGTTTCGACCGAGTTGGAGCTTTTAAAAAATATATGAATGCTCACATATAGGAGCTGAACGCAACGTTTCAAATCACCCTCAACGCACTCAGCTATAAGCCCATACCAAAGGCAAACTGAAGCCGCCACCAGTGGACCCGACTCGACTGGTCGTTCGTTCTGTTTGTATGTGCGAGCATTAATCGAACAGAAGTGAAACGAAACAAATTGGAATGTTTGCTATTGCGCTGGCTGATGGTTGTGAAGGAGGCCATTAAGGCCTTATATTTGACTAGTGAATTATTCAAATTACTAATATTGATTCGAAAAAAAGGTTGTCCAACTTTTTCCCTTCATGTTTAGTTGTTGCTGGATTTTAACTAAAGCAAATATGTCATGGAAATGCAGTAAGAACACTGTTCTGTTTACTGTCGTTATTTTGGATTTATATTCTCAGGATCGAAATGTAAATAGTAAACACAATAGCACTTTGATGGCCACGCAAATAAATTTGGATACATTTTTGAAGCATGTCTGCTTTATGACATTTTCAAATAATAATGATGCTGCAGTAATCAAAGCTAAGTGGTTCACATATCGAAGTGTTCAATGACGCTATGAAAATATGTACCAATAATTATAAGAAATTACTAATTATTCTTATTTATGGACTTATGCTTCATATATTGGGAAATTTAATTAAAATTTAAGTACAAACACGTACATTGAATGTAGTAACAGAAGCTTTTCAATTTTAGCAGAAATTTTCTACGATATGATTAACCACTTACATAGGTATACTGATTGGAGGTTGATTGCTGATAGTATTGGTAAGAAGTCATCATATCTTAATATACACTAATTATAAAAGTTGGTGCGCTTTTCTAAAGTGAACTAGGTTTAGATTTCGAGTCAGGGAGGTATTTATGGACCATCTATTTTCTAATAAATCGCTGAAAACGTAAGTAATTAGAAATCTGAAAACAAAAACTTAAACATTTAGAATAAATTCATTTACATATAGATGTACATATACCATACATTATTTGATATTGGGGCATACTTATTGATTTCGTGCAGTTTTATTAACAGTTTAAACAAGAGTCTTTATTTGTTTAAGAAATGCTGTTGGACCTTAATACCAGAGGTCCACATTTTAATTATTTAAGTAATGAGCCAATTAAATGCTCGATGAGGACAGGGTCTTAAGGTACTAGTACGGTCTAGAAATCGCAAAAAACGCATGATTTTTGAGAATTTTTTTCTCGGAAACTTTATAAGATAATAACATAATTTTTTTTTTAAATAATGAATACATGTGTCAAGAGTACAAAAAAAATTTGTTTGTCGAATTTTGGCCAAATTATAGAGGGCGTCAACGTCGAATCATCAAAAAACACATTTTCCCATGGCGGACAGTTAATCTCCGGATCTACTGAACCGATTTTCAAAAAACTTGTCGCAACTAGATTGTTTTTATGATTTCTAAGACAATTTAGCACAATTTGACCAAAAAGTTATGATTAAAAAAGATGGCGACCCAAAAATGGCCAAAAAAATGCCAAAAAAAAATTTTTTTTCAAAGCTCGAGATTTTTTTTTGTTTTGACTTTTTAAACAAATTGTGGTAAATTGTCTCGTAAGAATCCTTGCTTTAAATAACCCACTTTGGTTTTTTTGTTTCAGTCCAGCCAATCCTGAGATTAACTGTCCGCCATGGGACAATGTATTTTTTGATGAGTCGACGTTGGGCCTTCTATAATTCGACAAAATTCTCAAATTTAAAAAAAAAAAATTTTTTGTACTCTTGACGCATGTATTCATTATTTAAAAAAAAAATTATGTTATTACCTAATAAGGTTTCTGAGAAAAAAATTCCCAAAAATCGTGCGTTTTTTGGCGTTCTAGACCGTACTAGTACCTTAAGAAACAATATCATTCTCCATTTGTTGCTTTGGAGCATATCTGAAATTTGACTATCATAAGAAATAACCCAACATAATTTTGCAGCATGGAAACTAACATCAATTAAATTAATACATATGTATGTATGTATATATTTGAAAAAATTATATAATTTAACCATATAGATGGAAAACAGGAGCGTTCACATTCGTCAAACAAGGTGTCGAATATCACTTCTCATTATAATTCCGACCACGGCGGACCATCTAAGAGCATAGATGAAACTTTAAATGAGGTAATGTAATGCGAAGTCTACCGCTATTGATTATAAAACTCATTTTGATATATTCTCTTACGATTTGCACAGGCCGATAAGTTCATGGAAAATAAAATTTACTTGACCAACGTGCGTTCACATTCTCAAATATACTTGTCATGCAGCCAATATATCCAAACATTTTAACATCCATCCAGCATGTTTGACATGCCGCTTAATGGCGCGCATTATCAAAATCAAGCCAATCATGCCGTACTTGTCAAACATATTTGAAAATGGTCACCAAAATATTATACTAAAGTTTGAATTTTGGGTCCTAATTACGATTCTTTTTTCATTTGTTTCATCTTTTGTCTATTTGACAGTTTGGGCGAGAGGTATAAAAACGTAGCATAATTCTCGAACATTTCTTCATCTGACATCAAATATGTCAAAAAGACGAACAAAAGACTTGTATAATCAGACACTTAATGTTTTTTCTTCCCAGCTTGTAAGGAAAATTGTTATTTGTATTTGTGTTTATTTATTTTGTATTGCTGGATTTTAGGATTTACATCTTGTTTAAAATAAAGCTTTGAAATGGTCATACAATAAATGGCATTAACTTACGACTGAAAACAATTAACAATTACTGTGATAAAGTAAAACATATGTGGGAAAAACTAAAGTTTTTAATCCATGAATCATAGTCATCATCCAGTTCATGGTTTGACAGATGGAGAACGATCTATATTTTAATATAATCTAGAATATTTAATTCGAAATTTGCCATTATATGGTATGCCAGATAAGGAACAAATTAAATGTTGACGTATCGAGAATATTTCGTTGCAAATGTCAACCGATTGCCCTAAACAAAATTTTTCGGATTTTTAAACGTCAACTCTGAAAATGCATTTTTCGGGAGCATAAAATAAAATGTAATCGCCCATCACTAACGTGGAGTGAATTTCTTTGAAATATTGAATGAGTCCTCTATGAAATTTTACAAAAGTTGTTTTGTCTTTCGTCTTTTTGACATATTGGTCGAGAGGTGAAGAAATTTTGGGGGAGTGAATATATTTAGTTCTAGCTAGCAATGGGAAGTACTCGAGATTTCAGTACGCAAAGTTTCCAATGTCAACACGGTGTATAGTAAGTACGCAATATTCGCAAAGTTATCAGGGTCTTAAATGCAATCTTCCGTAGGGTAAGTTGCTACACGGAACGTGTGACCGTAATGGTCTACCACGTTTTTAAGTTACCCTACTGCTGGCAAAGATGTGTAATGTGTACACATCAAAAAGAAACAAGTTTATGAATTTTTCCATCAAAATTATCACAGTTTGAAATATCACAGTAGTTAGTATTACTAAAACAAGTATAAAAACAGTTATGCTATCACATGAGGATTATGACCAGAAATTTCGTTTGAGCTGAGAACAGAGGCATAAGGACTTTCTATTAGTGTTTAAGAATTTCCAGAAACATTTCGTATTCATTTTAAGATCTCTTTGCATCTTTTGAATAAGATTGATAAACTTGAAGTTCTATTAAAAAAAAAGTGTGAGTGCCAGGACTCACGGTTAAGATGTGTAAACATCAACGTTTGTCCGAGTGCCGAATTTTTGTTATCGAACGTACCCAACGAACATACAATGGAATCGTACTAGTTTGTGTGAGAGTCACAAAAACAATCGAAACTGTGATCTCCTTCAGAGCAGGTCACAACTCATAAATTTTTAAAATTTTATTGGATTGGCATTCAGTATATTTTGTAAGAAAATTTTCTAGATTTGTGAATAATTGTGAGTACACAAAATGGAAGTGGACTTTGTTCTAGTGAATATTATTGCTGATCTTTCCCATGAAAATGAAATGTAACATTTTCACATAAACAAAAATTTGTTTTAAGAAACTAATCGTATCAAGAAGTTTGCAACGCCGACGGCTTTTAAAAACTTTGAGAGATACAAATGATCCATTCGCTCTCCAAAACAATACATTTATAAAGTAATTTCTTCGTTTTTAATAATCAGCCGTTCAAATAATGGCACTTAAAAATCTCACCATGCTGTGGGGAGTTTCGTTGTGAGTTTTCTTGTGACGATTAGGGGGAGAATACCAAAATGTTATCGAATCACAACAATCCTCACAAGGAATATTCACAAGAGCTTGTGACTTATAACTCCTCACAAGGGGGAGAATATGTCTACATAGCTGAACATAACGCTTTCAACCTAAACACATGTATTTTTGCACCATGTCCTTTAAAAGTGATTTGAAATAATCAACTATTTTGTTGTCTTTACTTATTTCTAGTAAAATAATCATTTCGGAACGAGTCCAAACACATTTTTCTTGTTCATTTTCCATTATTACTTGTGTTTAGGATACTTTTAATATAATAATCAAAAAATTATAAAGTGAATTTAAGATTAATGGGATCAAAAACACTAGTTAAAACCTAAAACTGAATAACAACATAAAAAATTGTGTCGACGAACTTCTTATATCCTTTTTTACACGCCATGTCGGCATACTACATCGATTCTCAAAGTTCGCACTGCCGTGTCGACACTTATTCATTTCACACGACCCAAAAACCTTATCGACAATATGCTTCGATGAAGTAGTTCGTGGCATGTGTTAGGAGTAAGTGGACTCCGCTACGTAACGTAGAGTTTGTTTGACTTATGTTTAAACAGGGATGTTGATTGTGACAGCATTATATTTTTACACTTATATTCAAACAGAGATGTTATCTGATAAAAAATAGACTGTTTTTACACGAATCCGATTTTAATATCTGTTTCTCTTTTGGCTTCCTTTCGAGTGCATCTGTGCTTTTAAACACAGCGATTTTTAATATAAGTTAACTTTGTTCATGCGAAAATAAGTCATCTCTTCGCACTCCTTACTTTACTCAGTTAAGCGAATTGCACTGAGCGAACGCCAAATATAAAAAAGAAAACCACAAAGAAGAATGAACGATTTTAAGTGTATTAGTGAAAAAGTCACACGTATAGATTGGAGGTAGGCTTGAAGAAAAATCAAAATCTTTTCAATCTAGCGTACTGCATAGAAATATTTTATATGCAAGGTTGATGATTGATCATGTATTTATTGGTTCATTTGCGTATATTACGTTGAAGAGATGAGAACACAGCACAACATAAGCACTGATTAAAATATTAAAACAGCAAACGAAAATTGTATGATAAAATGGACAGACAAAATAAAACAAATTACTCGGATAAAATTACAAAAACCCAAAGAAATTCGTAAAAACAAAATTTTGCTGAAAAAAAAACCACAAAGGGCAACGTTCTCTCGCCACTGAAATAATAGACTTGTACGTGCTTTTCATGCATTTGAACAATGTATATCTGGCTTAACGCCGCCAACAAATATACTTGTCATGCAGCGAAAAAGTCAAAACTTTTTTTTTGACAAACCACTAGATGGAGCGTTCACCTTATCAAAATCAAACCAATCCTTTAACTTTTTTTTTAGGTTTCTGTACTTTATCTTACTCCTTCTGTCAGAGATTTACAAACCGATTGACATCATTCCCACCTTGTAATGGAATTATAAGTGGCAAAAACTAATTTTTGTAATACATTGAAGTCGTAGTATCTACATATATTTTGATATAGTGAATGCTAAAAGTATATTTTGATATAATAAAGAATATCTAATTCTATAATTAAAATAATTATATGGTCGTATAACAGATAAGGGACAAATTAAATTTTGACGTATCGAGAATATTTCATTGCAGATGTCAACTGATTGCCCTGAAGAACATTTTTTGGATTTTTAAAGTTCAACTCTGAAAATGCATTTTTTGCGAGCATAAAATAAAATGTTATCGTCCGTCAATAACGTGAAGTGGATTTTTTAAGACATTAAATGAACCCGCTATGAAATTTTACACCAGTTGATTTGTCTTTCGTCTTTTTCACATATTTAGGCCTATTCGGCGAGATCTTTTATTCTTCTATGCTATGAATTTCCATACAAATGTTTGAGCTGTCAACAAATCTTTTATGAATTTTAATTTTGGTATTCAGCACGCTAAAATCTGTTATAAAATCTGCTAAGAAAACTTTTATGTAACATATAATCATATGCACCTGCGCGGACATTCAACTAAGTAGTTCATCTGTTTTCTATAAGCACCCAAACAGTTGTGCAACTAAAAATTGAATGTGCGCGCAATCATTTAGTTTGTGTCAAAACACAAACTATTTAGTTGCTCGAACCAAGCAGTTTCGAAACTAAAAATTGAATGTGCGCGCCCAGTCTAAGAGTTTTTACTTTTTTGTTCGTCATCCATTTTAATTATGTCAGATGAAATGATTTACATAATCACAGCTGATTATGATAACAGATTTAGATTGCCTAAAATTAATTCGTAATAGTTAAGCTGTTTTTCATAAGCGCAAAAGAAAAAAAAGAGTGTGAGCGTGAGTAAAGAGTTGCCAGTGCGCGGTTCTTTTTCAACTGGTGATTAAACTATTTGATTTCGATCACAGTTGCCAGTGCGCGACTAGCCTAACAGACTTTTATAAAAGTTCGAACTTCTGAATAACAATCATAAAAGATCTTTTAAGGTGGAAATCTTTTATGATTCATAACAGAAAATCTATAGCAGAATAACAAATGTGGCAGAATAGGCCTAATTAGTCGAGAGGTGAAGAAATGTTGAGGGATTGAATTAAGTTCTAGCCAGCAATGGAAAGTAATAAAATCGAGATTTCAGTACTCAAAGTCTCCAATGTAAACACGATGTCGTAAGTACGCAATATTTGCAATGTAAACATGGTGTTAAATGCAATCGTCGGTAAGGTAGGTTGCTACATGGAACGTGTAACCGTAATGTGTAACCGTAACGTGTAACCGTAACGTGTAACCGTAACGTGTAACCGTAACGTGTAACCGTAACGGGTTACACGGGACGTATAAGTTTTACACACGTTTTCGATTCACTCTACCGCCGGGAAAGATGTTTACACATCAAAAATATTTGTTGCTTCGGAATAATTTTTAAATTTAATTTAATTTGGGGTTAGTTTGTAAGGCGACCGAAATGTATTTCGTATACGACAGCATCGAATTGATGACCTTAACTGTCGTGCAACAAAAAAATATAAACAAAGTTTTTTTTTATAGTTTTCGTTTTTCCTTCTTCATAATTTATTTCTTCAGTTTTTCAATCTTTTTACTTGGCTATCATTCCAATCCTTAACTGATGAACTCGGGGGAAGAGGAACTGAATTAAGAAAACAATCGTATACAATTTCATAAAATTTAAAATCCATAGAATTCACATTTAAAAAATTATTTGGACAAGACCATGTCTATTTGTGATAGCAGGGAATTTTGTTTTTTAAATTTGTTTTTTTTTTTTTAAATAAAAACTGAAAGAATTTTCAAAATGTTCCTTATAAAAAGTTCCTTATATTCGTATTCGCGATAGATGATGGCTGTCTTCAAAAAAAAGACGTTCACTTGACGTTTCCACTCAATTTCATCATACGAGTAGCAGTGAACACTAGATCCATCAACTTTCCATTAATGTCTAGAAGATCAGTAAATTGATGATGTCCAAGTAAAGTTACATAACATTTGGTCAAGACAATGCGACCAAGTCACTCAATTTTGGTGGGGGCAATACCCCCATTTATTTAGCTTAATACAAGCTTCATAACTTAATCTAATTTAAAACTATCAAGCTTATGGGCTAACTTAAAAGAGGCGAGGATTTCTAAGGTTACAAGGGTTTGTGCCGAAAAGGAATTGTAAAGAGTTTGATAGTCAACGGAACCTGAGAGAAGCCGATGAACGAAGAGAATTTCTGCTATATCTCTCCGTTCAGGTTAATTATTTGAAGGCGGTTTTGGTAGGGGGCAGGATCAAGGGATTATTCCAAGGCAGACCGCGAAGGGAAAATCTTAGGAAGCGACGTTGAATGCTCTCGATTCTAGAGATGTGGATTTGTTGATATGGGGACCAAACTTGACAGGCGTAAAGGACGAAAAAACTTTATGTAAAATGATCGGGTGACGTAGGGGTCGGAGAATTCGTTGGACCACCGTTTAATAAAACCAAGTGATGAGTTGGCTTTTAAAATAATATTGTCGATATGTGTCAAGAAGTTGAGCTCTCGCTCGCATAATATTCCTAGGTCGCGGATCGATTCAACAGTTGATATGGGTTGGTTATGAAGAAGGTAGGGACGTGGAGGAGATTTTATGTGTTTACGTGAAAAAGTGATTGATTGGTATTTGGCAATATTTAGCTCTAAGCAGTTTTTAAGGCACCAAACTGAGAAACTGCCGAGATCTTGTTGGATAAGGGAAGAGTCATGTGTTGAAGAAATTGTTTTTGAAGATCTTAGTATCGTCAGCGTAGAGTGAGATATGGGAATGTTTGATGACGTTTTCGATATCGTTAATGGTAACAATGAAAAGGAGAGGACCTAAGTGGCTGCCTTGTGGGACTCCGGAGGTAGCTAAGAAAGGACTAGAGAGGGCAGATCTGAAACGAACACTGTAATAACAGTTTTCTAGATAAGAAGAAATCCATTTCAAGAAAATAGGTTTAAAGCCGAGGGTGGATAATTTGAAAAGTATTGGTTTATGCGAAATTTTGTCGAAAGCTTTGCTAAAGTCAGTAGATATTGCGTCAACTTCCTTTCCGTTCTCTGAGGCAGATAGAGAATACGATACAAATTCAACAAGGTTAGTGATTGTAGACCTACATTTAAGAAAGCCGTGTTGTCTTGATATTCTAATAGTTAGCTGATATAGCTTTAGTATTCGAAAGCTTTTGAATACAAATCTTTGCAAGACATGGCTATACGTTTTTATGTTTTTATGGTAATCTTATGCAGATAATTTCTTTGTCAAGTGCAATCTTGTGCAGCTCCGCAGAAATACTTTACAGCTAAACAGCTGTAAAACAGTACAAAATTGTGATTGGTACAATTGTTAACCACCTTAAATATACGCAATAGGATTATTCCGACTATCATTTATGTTTTGGGATAATATAAGTTTGGAAAACAACTTATAGCATAGCACACCGTCGTTATTTTCAAACTGTTTTACAAAACTATAACCTGACCTGCAAAAACACATATCGCTAGGTTGGAAGACAACCTTTAAAAAAAAAAACTTTTGTTTTGCCTAGTTTTTGGAACCCGCCATTTTGAGATTGGCCAATATTTTTTTTTTGCATTTTTACCTATGAAGTGATGTTGTTTTCCTAATTTTTTTGATCCCTTATGAGAGAGACTTCTTTTAGATCCAACATTTTCTTAAATTGGGTTCTTAAAAAATCCGACAACACTCCGCTGCTTTCCTTTTCATTTTTTTTTTGTCTTTCACTTGCTATTTCCGAGAAGAGCCAGGGACGTCTAAAATTCCGTCGTATTTAAATAATGATAAGTTCACAAGACCAAGACATCTTGGAATTAGAAATCTTTTCATCCCCTTTGTGTTGGTAATCTGTCATAGCATTTATTTCACACGGCTTTGAGTTAGAGGCAATTAGTTCGAAATTACTTGTTTCTTCTTATAAAATGATAAGAGAACAAAACAAACAACAGAGAGAGATATTCAAATTGTTTTTCTGTTTGAATAAGATTGCGATGGAATACTACGTTTTTATTGCTGCCCATATAGAACATAGACTTCAGACATCAGACCTTTGTTTTTTTTTCTTATATAGAAGGTAACTACGTGCGTTCGTATACGAATCACCTCGTAAATTCATTACGAGAAGATTTCTTTGTGTTTCGATGTCTGTTTACTCAAAAACACAATGTTTGATAAGAAGGGTCCTCAACTGATGATTTCCTCCAGGATGGTGATGTTTGCATCTTTGCGATAAGATACGTTATCATATTGTTAACTTCTCGACTTGTTCATGATTTTATTTGAACTCCAAAAGTTTGCAAATGCCACTCAAGTGTATATTTTATCCAGCCAATTACAAATATCAGGTTGGTAATATATTTATAATATTGATACTTGTATATATCTACATCATAATATGTATGTCATAAATGACAAGCCTTCATATACTTGGTTTTAACATAATTTAGAAAAAACGTAAGTCATACATGTGTGAAGTATATGAACCTGTTAGCAAGGTAAGTCAACTGACCAGAGTCCAAAGAGGATTGTTATGTTTACTTAACTTAAAAGTCATTCGATGTAATAAGGTATTTCCCAGATAGGTCGCAATGCTATTAAGGTTTGTCAGAGACTTTTTAAATCCAATCATCACCTTTTCATTTTCTATGAGACTGACTTGGCGGATGTTGAAACTGTAATTGATTTAGCAAATAAAGGTTGACGGTGTTGATGAATAATTTGTGTTTCGAAATGGCTGCTATGCGAGACCACTTCTTTGATAATACCTACTTACTCTTAGTTTTCTTATTTAGGTATACCTAGGTCGTAGAAGATGAAAAAATTAAAAGATGCTATTTTTTCAGAATTTAAGTTTTTAAGTGCAAAGGTTTGTCTTCATATTTATATAAAGTTAAAGTTTTTTTGTCTATATTTTCGGTGACTTAAGATAGAATCAATTTATCTATGCCTTTAAGTTATGATGAGCAAACAACACTCTAAAGTCACATATACGATAACAACAATTGTTCGTGAGAAATCAAAATGGCAAACGTCGGTATTTTATATCAAAGAAATTACAAACTTTGAATATTTTGTATGATTACTTTCGACAAACAATAAATTGGTGACTAATAAAAATGCTAGTCCTCAGGTGACAATTGATAAACAATAAAACCTAAATTGAGATGGACACCTGATCATGTGGTTTCGGTAGCGTGATGCGTAGGGCACTGGCTTCTGAAGACGCTAGATCTGGGTTCAAATCTCAGTCAAGGCAAAAAGTTTTTCGATTAAACTTGAAAAGTATAAACAAACGCTAAGCACAACTAATAAAGGAGTCTGATGATCGGCTTGGCACCCGTGAAATAGCTATCTCCAGCCAAATAAAAACACACTTGGGTGTAGTTCATTCAAGTTGTTGTTGTAATATTCAAAAATCATAATATATGTATATGAAGCTTTGCAGGTAACTGCACGTACATATGTAATCATACAAAAACCCCTTCAACAATAAATTATATTTTCATTTCAGCACTTAGTCCTTTCCACCTCAGAACAAAAATAATCGAATTTTTCTGAAATTCTATGAGAGGTTTTAAAAAAGTAAAGGGCTTATGCCATCAGACTTTTAAAATGATTTTAAAGTTAAAGTTAAAATGGGATTTAAAACATATCTAAGCTTAAATTCTTCACAAAAACTGAGAGAAATTTGAGAAAATAAATTGGTCGTCGCGAATTGCAATATGATTCCTACGACCAATCTATTTTCTCAAATTTCTCTCATTTAAGGAATTACAACGCAAATTTTAATAAATTAACATTAAATTAAACTAGATTGCTACCCTTTTGTAAAGTTTTTGCGAAGAATTTGGGCTTATATTTGTTTTAAACCCCATTTGTTTTTTTATTCGTTGGTCGCTCTCATGTGAATAGTCCTTAAAAGCTAACGGCTCTTGCAGAAAGTTTGTAATGCAAATTGAGAAAGAAATATATTTTGTATAAGAAATTACAATATTAATCAGAAAAAAAATGTTGTCCTTAGTTTTTTTCAAGTTGTTTTCAATCTCAAAATAAGGTGGCGCGTACAGTGGTGCGACAAAGCGATGCGAAAACGTTTGATTGCGTTATACGTTTGCTTGGGTTTGACATTCACAGAAAAAAATTACACGAATAAAATTTTGTTATTTCAGTGCTTTTGTTGTGTGATGCAGTTTTTTCGATAATTTTTGTGGCAATAATTTATTAAAGAATTAACAACAACACGGCACAAAATCGCTTTTACTGTGCGCATTATGTCGCATCTATTTATCGCATCTCAATATATATAGTTAGGTACGAATACATCCAATCATCATACTGATCGAAGCAGTGTAATGAAGCTTACTAACTATGGGATGTTGAGGGAATTGTAAAGTTGAATCGCATAGATAAGCCGTTCAGAAACCAGTGTGATCCAGAATAATATTGAAAAGGCTAAACAAATTTTTAAAAAAATTGATAGGTCGGTAGATGTACTTAAGTACTTCAAGACTGATACCACAAATAGATTTGGAAAGTGATTTCAAGATGTGTTCAAATCTATTGAGTGCGAATATACACATTGATATAAGCTAAGATATGTTTCCGCTTGTGCTCATAATCAGCATAACGTTCAAATAAAAACTTTTTATTTAAATAAACTAAGGCCCATTTACTAGAACGAAACTTAAAAATCCTTCCCATTTCATATCTACTCTAAGTGGATTCATTCCAAATCAATTTTGAAGCTACACAAAATCATTAAAAAACACATTTTTTACCTAAATATAAACACTTAATTGTGAACTTAAAAATGCACCAAAAATTAATCAGAGTATAAATACATTAAGTTATAAAACTAATAACTAACATTAACCGCATTAAGCGAGTTGTTTTTCATAAATAGTTGTTGATGAAAACTAAATGAAACGTGTACTAACAAATACGCGCATCGGTAGTGAAATGATCTCCTTATACATTAATTCATAAATGCTAATATTTGATTTGCAATTGTTTTTTCCTTACCCATTTGGTTTATTTATTTATTTTAAAAATGCAACTTCAAATAAATTTATTTGTCAGTTATTTTTTTGTGCTATTTAGTTCCAGTTGTGATTGTGATGGCAAAGAAATTAGTACCGCAACACTTTCGTTAAAATATTGCTGGTTAAATAATACGCTCCACTGGACTATGAGCATGAGCCAATCGGTTATAGGTATTGCTAAAGTATTCGCTTAATATTGCTCAAAGGCTTTCCTGTACACTTTCACGGGGAGCAAAACAGAAAAAAATATAACTATTGAAACAATAAATGCGGAAAACGGCATTTATTTATTAATTTAGTGTACACAAGCAGTCCTAACACACACAGTGTTCTCGTAGTTATCATCAGTGGCGATGGCGGCAAAAATGTCATGTTTGTGTTTCCGCCAAATATCCTTTTTCAAATATTTGGAGTAATGATTTTGACTTGTTTTTTTTTCTGCTGTTATTTTTGACTGTGGTGACAAGGACTTAACGTAGTCGTCCTTGCCGGTTCGATTCCTTGTTAGCCACTTTGTGTGCTTTGTGCAGCTTTCCATGCAGGATATTTATTCAGCATTCAGCAGGAAGAGTTTTCGCAAATAAATGATGATGAGACCGGAGGCTAGATATACATATGTATGTACATAATGTGTGTTGTCGGTCGTCGCGTCAGGGTATTGAGACTACATAATGAAGACATGGTGCCGAAAGAGAAGATGATAAGAAATTTTGACGTTCAGCATAGACTTTTTGAAATCTGAAGTACCTATAGGTATTTAAAGTTTGAATTCCAAATGCTTGCAGTTTTTGTGAGACATAAGATTCTTGTATACAAAATATGTACATATACATACATATATTGTTACAAAATATCTACAGATCTAATGAATACAATTGAATCACCTATTGGAAGAAGGGAATAAATCCATCTGATCTAATTGTTGGGAAAACGCAAAAAAACTGAATAATTTCTGTATGTGACTGTTCTAAGATGCTTTTTTAAAATCACCAATATTTCTATTAGAAAAACGGGTTTTTATTTTTTTCTTCGGCCTAACCGACAGGTCTAGGTATAGAGATGACATTTGCATCAAAATGTCATTTATTAAAATTTTGGCTTTTATTCCTTCTTCCAATTGGTGATTCAATTATTTAAAAGGATACCTATTACTTATATGAAAACAACACCGACTATTTAAAATACCTTTATATTGCGGTTAGATTACTGAACTAAGTTTTATTTAAAGTATTAAATTATTGTTTTAAGCTTTTTTTTTATTAAATCTATTTCGAGTCAAGATAAAATTAAAACAGTACTTTTTAAAACTACACACCATACGAGATTCCACGAAAAAATTGATTTCAATGCCTCACAACATCAAAGCAAGCAAAATCAAGAAATACCCCCCAAATATGATAACGCATACGGCGCAGGGACATAAGTCCCGAAAAAAAGTGGGACATAAGTCCCACCGTACTGAGACATAAGTCCCGAAAAAAATTTCGGGATTATACAATTATTTTTGTTTTATTTGGGACTTATGTCCAATTTTCAACAAAAAAATTCGGGATTTATGTCTCATTAATGTGGGACATAAGTCCCGAAAAAAAAAATTCGGAACTTATGTCCCGGGGACTCATGTCCCTGCGCCAACGCATACATACACATGCTTGCATACATGTGTCTATATCAAACAGAAAATTATCCCACGTAAATACAAATAAAATATTTGTAAATTTTGTTTTAGGTCCGAAAATTGTATGGGATTAACAGAATCCGTGTAGTGCTAATCGCTTAGCCCTGATGACACATTCTATATCCAATCCTATACGCATTCGTTTGCAAAACAACATGGGTTATGCTCAAAGTGCATTTAAAATACCGTTTAAGATATACATATAAGTACATGATTTACTGTGTGAGAAATAATGTAATCATTAAAAGCATCTCGAGATTTTGATCCAAATGCTAATCGATGCCCTTTTATAGAAGGCAAAGTGCAATATTCAGTAATTAAAGCATAAGCCAATCTGTACTTTAAGGAGTAAATTGATCATCTAACTTGGGCGTAAGCTTCTCTTAAAACCCTGACACTCAAAAAAAAATTTAAATAATGTCAACGCAGTGCTTCTAACCTGGTAACATATTCATTGTACAATTATTCTCTTCATCTCCACTTTGCATTTTCTTAAATATATATTCTTTTACATTTTAAGGAAAGATCTAAGTATTTTTTTAAAATATGTACTTACTTTATTTAGATGGCTTCGATCCATAAAGGTTTAATGTCCTCAACGAACCTGTGAGCATGCTGCTTATAAACCAAGCGCTCAAGCATTCGTACGGCTTGGTACTTAAACCCGAAGTTCAGTATTCAGTTCAGTTCGAATCTGTTGTTTCGGATTCTAAGACACCTTAGGCTCAATCGCATATTCTTGCCGAGAGATATTTACATCGACTGGACTGCCTCTACTGGAAAGTCATTGGTCTTTTTCAGAATTTGTCTCAATGCGAAGATTTGGACTATGATCGACCCGCCACGCCAGGCCGCAATGCACGTTGGAATAGTTGTAACAGTTTGAGACACTCATATATTACCTTAGATAGGATCTTTTACTTGGTTGAGTGTTAGTCTATTTTACTTCCAGTACATTGAAGGGAAAACTTCTTTACCTGAAGGAAGTTCTGAGATCACCATTTATTTATATTAAGGGTATTCATGTAAACGCGGAAAACCTTGATAAACTACGGAAACCAGATAATTTTATCTCTTCAGAAACGAGCTTTAAAAATTTGTATTGGGAAAACTGTCTGCAAATCTGATAAAATTATCTCACGAATTTGATGCGGAAAGTGAAGAAATAAAAGAAATATGGATTCTAACTTTTAATTTGACATTTCACGAAATATTACCTACATTTACGAAAGTATTTTTTGGCGCAGGGACATAAGTCCCGAATTTTTTTTTTTCGTGACTTATGTCGCACTTTAAAGGGACATAAGTCCCGAATCGAATTCGGGACTTATGTCCCACCGTAATGAGACATAAATCCTGATTTTTTTTGATGAAAATGGGACAAAAGTCCCAAATAAAACAAAAATAATTGTATACTTACACATTATTTTGTTACATGTAAATGTTTATGTACTAAGCATAAAATTTGCGATCCTTAAGGCTACGTTTATACATGTGTATATTGGGTACTTATGAATTCAAAGTATCTTTAAATCCAGCAGCATGCCCCCCATACATAATTCACTGTTTATACGCCATAATGTTGGTGCTAGAACTGATGTATTAACGTATACCGGTTCTATTATTTCGTCAGCTTTGGTCTCTTTAAATTGTTGCTATGCAAAATTAGAAAAAATATACAAGTGGGGCATAGGTCCCGAAATTTTTTTCGGGACTTATGTCTCAGTACGGGACTTACATATGTCCCTGCGCCTATTTTTTAGGGGGTGTTCATGAAAACATGTTGCGGAAAGTTATATCTTTCTACAAAGCGGAAAATTATCTCGTTGCATGAATACCCTTATATTATATTCGGTACAGTAAAGTTCATACTTCTCTCCTGGAATATATGAACATTTTATGTATTTGGATTTCTGCCATATAGAATACCGTTTTAAATGTATGGTCTGGACAAAACCCACTTCGTGTGAATATTCGTTGTAAGTAGGTCGGTACAGGTAAAATAGTGCACAAAATTCTTTAAAAAAAATATTACACTCATGAAACTTTGTAAAAAATTTGGCTTACGATAGACTTTTACGAAAATCTATGCTCACAGATTTTTTTTCTGAAGGGGAGAGAAGGTAAGTTAAACGTTCGTTAAAGTGTTTCAAGTAAAAATATCAAAAAAATCAATTTTTACGTGACTTTGATAAGATTTAACATATTACATTACCGATGATGGAGAAATCCTTTATAAGTCGACTATTTTCATGAAAACCAATACTTGACCTATAAAATAACTAACTCTTTATCAAATTTCAGAAACAATTTATCAGCTCAAAATGAACTTTCAAATTAAAGTAATTTTAAACCTAACTACCTACATTACACGTACATATCAACACATAAATAAAAAAAGCTTTATGACTTAATGTCAATACAACCATGATGTGGACGGGGTTTAAACGTAAATAATTCTTCGTACTTCCCCCATAAATAAAAATAATATTATCTGTTTTCTTTACTTTGTTTAAGCGAGTCCAAGAGTAAAGGTTCCTTCCTGAGTAAATAGGAAATGTAACCAGTGCCAGTGCCATAATCAATAGTCACCATCACCAACCGCGCTCCCCAGAAGTTAGAAAAGAGAAATGCTCTTCAACGCCACTCAAAGTTTGCATTTCCCTGATCTCCACTTCGACTTTACCCGCTGCTCTAGAACCTACACGAATAATAATATTTGCAATCAAAATATTTGTTAGAAGGTTTACTTTCATTCGTTTGTTTGCCGTATCATTGTGAACTTTTTCGCTTCGAATGGTTGGATTCCTCATGGACCCACGCTCGTTGAACTGTGCAAAGCAAAGCATTTGGGCTAGGTCATGACCAATTGGTAATTTACATTTGATTATAGGACTCTAAAAAAAGAAAAGAAAACGTTGCCTTCATTGACATAAGCTGTATGTTGCTTTGTCGTAAAACAGTTGACTAAGAACTTAGGAATCGGCTTTATAAATGAAGTGTTTGTTGTTGTACCTATAGGTATATTTGCAAAGACATTTAATGATTTATTTCAGAGTTTATTCATTTTTTTTTAGGTTTTGTTAAAGTCTTGATTTATTTACATAGGGGTTGGTTGAATGTAATGGTGAAATAAGAGTTTAATGTTGAGTATTAGAACGGATTTATTATGAAAGAGAAGATAGCTAATTTACAAATAAGTATTAGATTTGCTAAGGTAATTTTCTTCAGGAATATTAATGAGCATTTGCTAAATTATCATTCTAAGCCTACAAATTTTGTCTGGATCACTTTTAAAATTAAATAGATTTCTTCTAGCCACGAAATACACCGAAGCGATTGGATATTGTAAACGAGCATTATACTTAAACCTCGCTTCCTCCTGAGCTATACGTCTGTTATACGAGTAACTAACGGCGAAAACCGTTGATAGCCATTGAAAACTGTGGGCGATTTGCATAAGCCGTGATAATTGATGATAAACCCGAATCCTAAAGAATCCTTTGTTGATCTGCTATCTGAAATTCGTATCCAGCACTTGTCCTACTACTACGGTAAACTATCCAGGGGTAGCATCGAGAAATTATATAAACAAACTATTGTAACTTTTGTAAAAATAAATATTAATATATTATTGCTTACTTCAGTTAGTACCCTGAACACCGGCGAGCAAAACCTCAGTCATTGATAACAATAACTTTTCCATATCAACATGGTTTTGTATCTGGTAGGCCAAATTGTACAAATTTAACACTATTTACTAACTTTTATTTTAAATAATATTGAAAAGAGTTATCAAGTAGATGTTATCTTTACTGATTTCGCAAAAGCTTTCGACCGAGTAGATCATACAATTTTAATACAAAAACTTAAAAAAATAGGTTTTCATTCGAGATGGCTTGATTGGTTTAGTTCATATCTAAGAAATCGCATTCAATATAAAATTGATTCAACAATGTCTAAATCTATAACGGTTACGTCTGGTGTTCCTCAAGGAAGCCATCTTGGCCCTCTTCTTTTTCTTGTCTTTATTAATGATCTCCCTAGTGTTTTTTCTACCTCGTCATGTCTTTTGTTTGCAGATGATTTAGAAATATTTTCATGTGTAAAAAATACCTTTGATTGTTATCTGTTACAAGAAGACCTTAATAGGCTTTCTGAATAGCGCAATAAAAACAAACTGCTTATTAATATTTCTAAATGTCAAAGTTTTATTGTCCATTATTGTCTAATTATTCTATCGATAATATTGTTTTGGAAAGAGTTTGTGCTAGGAAAGATCTTTGGAGTTATTTCTGAATCTTGTTTAAGGTTTAACGTAATTCGCAATGCAAAGGGTTTAAAAGATCCGTATACACTCAAATCATTATATGTTGCATACGTCAGATCATTTCTTGATTATTGTAGTGTGGTGTGAAATCCAGATATAACATATTCAGTAAGAACTGAGAGATCCAAAGAAAATTTACTCGATTTGTTGTAAGAGACTTCATTGGAATATGGATAATATGTATTATTACACTACAAGATGTCAGCTTATTGGCTTGCATACTCTTGAAAACCGACGCAAGATGTCTTCAATTGTTTTTGTGCGTGATATATAATATCCTATCGCATTACTTGTTTATTTTTACTCAATTTGATCAAATTTTATGCAACAAGTCGTTTTCTTAGAAACCGAAATTCATCCCAGTTATTCCTGGAAGATAATCATAGAACTAACTATGCCTTAAATGAGCCAATAAATCGCTGTCAGAGAAATAAATAATATTGTAAATAATTTTGATTTTATGTAATTTTCATTATAGTAGAGATAATCTTAAAGTTATTTTAGATTTATATTTTTTTAATAAAAAGATTACATACAAGTTTTTGTAAATATCATAGTCTGTAAGAGATTAACTCAATTGATGATGAAATAAATAAATAAACAAAGTTCATACCCATACATTCACATTGTTTATTGGTGCCTATTCATGTCAATCTCATTATCTTGATTAACATATCTTTTCTTTTATGAGACATAATTCACCCCAAAAATATTTTAAATGGGTTGACATGAGTCGGCTGCGAGAAAATTTTTTGGTTTTTTATTCAAAGAATAATTTCATATCTGTTAAAATATTCCATGAAGCCTTTATGTTCTTAAATGAGGAGATAATAAACGTTTTTGTTGGAACGCCTCAACGCTCAGATATCGTTCCTAGTTCTCATAAACGAATACGACAAACACCGAATTGATCTGATTTTAAAGTGCACATCGAAGCCACCCTCACCTCATGTGCAAACCAAACCAATCACCCCATTATTAACATTATGAACTGTGAACACCATGAAAAATTATAAAACTAAATTGAGCCATTTGTCATGGCTAATTTTCACATATGGTATCAAATGTCAAAGACGTAGAATTTGCCACTGTGGGCAAAAAGAACACTCTAACACCTACAACGCATTTTGAAAACATGTAGCCCCTTGAAGGGTACAAGCAATAAAGCCAAAACAAACGCAATAACAAACCACCCATCAACGCAGCTCACATTAATTGAAGGGAGTTATAAACTATATCTACAATTTATTTGGCTATCCTAAATCCGGGAACGGAAACCGGGAACCTGGATATACGAATAAATGCCAGGCTAATGCAATGTTGTTGTTTTTTCATTAAGAACGTCAAACGTTTCAAAAAAGAACTTACGAGCGACAATTCACGAGCAAATGGAAAACAATGAAAAATCGCACCCCTCAATTTGTATTCAACGTTTTCAATATTAAACCCTTAAACGTGAAGGCGAGGCGAGGGTTGGAAGCAGCGTTTTGCAGAGTAACAGAACAGACGCGACTCCATATAGTCTCGATTGTTAACACAGGAAAGAATAATGTAAAAAGGATTTACACATTCAATACTAGGCCGCAAAAATGCGTACAATCGAAATCGGAATGAGGGCAATAAAATAATTGTGACAATAAGCGTCTCATTATTGTTTTTCTTCCTTTTTCAATTCATATGATTCAATTCACCTTGTGTCTATTTGATGAATGTTGATATTTGGCTCTTTGGTGTTGGTGTTGCAGGGGTGGATGATAGGCTTGGGAGTTGCAAGTTTGACTGCGATCCCTCATTCATTCCTTGCTAGTTTTTCTATTGAATGTTAGCTCGTTGAAGATTTGCTTTTGGAAGACCATTTTCCACATCAGAAAGTGCAGGCAGTTTCATTATAATGTGAATAATGGCATGTGCGTTCTAGGATTTAGGCAAACAAAGAGTGATTAAACTGAATTTAAGGCAGGAATGTCAGTCAGGATTTGTCATATTTGTATTAGGTATGTTGTTCCAATTTTGAAGATGCAAGTGCAACTGACGACAAGGAACGTTCGAGGTTAGGCAAATATTATTTTTAAGTGTGCCATTCCAACAAATAAACCTGTATATATTTATATATTTTACTCTATAAGCCGATATTAGACGCGATAAAATAGTTTCATCAAATATTGACTACCAAAGTAAAATCCCAATTGTTTTCGTGTCTGAACGAAAAAACCTATTCGATATATTGAAATGCGATTTTTATTTATTGTAGTAATTCCGCGGTTTTATGACGATGTTGCCACAGGAAGTCTCAGAAATATAACTATGACGAGGGTAGAAGGGAAATAATTTGTACTTCAATATAAATTAAGCGAAGCAAAAAAGTACGACTTTACTGGTGTTGAATAAAATCTTGTTTTGAATTTGAATATGTATAGACCAACAGAGCAGAGATTCGGAAGAGGCTTTTGTTAATTACATAGATCTATCTCTTAAACGTCATGTGATTGCAAGGTTCCTCTTAGTCATTTGAATTATTTTCTTTTCTAAAGCATACAAGAACGAAGGGCATTTCCACTGATCATTATTGAAAGATTTGCCTTTTATGTAAAATTTTGAATTTCTTTAAGAAATAGTTTTGGTTTATGAGTGGACAACATCTTCCTAGTATGTGGCCCGGTGTTTCCTCATGCATGTTGTAGAATCTGTCCGGTTGGGATACCTGTTATTTAGGTTATTTCTACTCAAGTTAATGCAATTTTCGTAAATTTGCTGGTTGTAATTGCCTAGTAGTATAGTTTCGTCTGCCTCAGTTTTGGGAGTTCTTTCAAATTTCTGGATCTGTTTGCCTCCTCTTCTTGTTTAATTTTGATTTGAAGATGACATTTTCTACTATTCCCCAATAGGGCTCAGACCCTGTTAAAGGGGTTGATGAGGTTATTTTTGCTAAGGAGACTGCCTTTTCGTCTCCACGAACACCCATGTTACCAGATACCCAGTGAAGTGTGAACCTGTTCTGTTTGCCAAGTTCATTTAGCCTTCGTATACACTCTCAAACCAATTTAGAGCCGATGGTATATGAACTTAGTGCCTTGAGTGACACTTGAATATTCGATCTACGCATTCTTAAAAGACGCTGCGCCGGTGGCCGTGCCATCGGTATAGAAAGTTTGGTTCTTGGCCCAAAAATTCGCTTGTTCTCGATCCATCAGTGTATCACTTGATGGTATATGTTTCAAGGGCGTTTGTTTCTTCTCCTACACAATCTTTTTGGTTGCTTAGCTCTAAAAAAAAGTTTTTCTCGAAATAATGAATTTTGATCATATACCGTCTCTTCTAATGTCAAGAAGGTTTGTTACTGTGGACCTACTGATTAAGTCCATTTCTCTGAGACCAATGATTTTGGCTGTCCCACTTTCTTTTTCTGAGAATCTCATTATACCTCGCATTGCCGTACTTCTGATGACCTCGCGTAGAGAGGATAGATGGAGGACAAGGACAACCTCCATAGCTGCGGTAGAGCAGGTTCTCATTGCTCCTGTAATACAGATACACGCCAGGCCTTGGATTTTTTCTAAGGTTTTCCTAGTTAGTGATAATTCGGTTCTCTTGTGTCATGCAACTGCACCATAGGTAATAATGGGTCTTACCGTTATAGTGTACATCCACCTGAGGATGTTCGGTTTTCATCCTCATGACTTGCCTGGAAGTCTCTTGCAAATCATTATGGCTTTTGTGGCTTTCCCGAATATAGCTTTAAAGTGTTTGTCCCAGAGGAGTTTACTATCTAGTATAATTCCTGAATATTTTACCTCCCTCTGCATTTCAATTACTTCACCAGCTAACTGGATATATTTCATACGTGGTAGAAATCTTCCTGGTAAATGGTATGATTATCGTCTTACATGGATTTATAGATAGCCCTACAGATAGACACCATTTCGTTGTAATTGTAAGTCCTCTTTGGATAATGTCGCAGAGTTTCTATAAACTTAACTACTGCAATGATAGCGATATCATCGGCAAAATAATAATTCATCCACTACAATACACAGCCCCGAGGACAGCCTGTTGTTGTGATAACTTTTTTTTACATTTTGTCGTGCTTGTGCCTCTGAATTTCTAGTGCCTAACATTTCTTTTAATTAGATCTTTTTTTGATTGGATATTTTTAAAGCGGGCTATAGGTCATTAGAAGATGTTATATTTTGTACGTCACGTAAATAAATAACAATTTTATAATATTTCTTTTATCCATCTAGTTATGGTGATGGGGTGATGGGTACGCATTTCCTAACAAGAGCTTGGCCTACAGCCTCGTTCGGATGTGTTGACGAAGGCTCCCTCTATGTCTAAGTAACCAGAGTACTTAAGAAACTTGGGTGTGTTAAAAGGAGTCTCAGTATACGAATTTAGAATACTTTACGTGGTTCAATATTTTCCTCACATTGCATGTTCAGACATTTGAAAACAATGTGCATCGTCTTATCTCTTTTTAAATCCTCTCCAACTTTCCCAACCGTTGGCACTGTGCTCAAACATTTTAAGGGTAGTCATATTCCATTTACTTCCATATGTTGGTAACACCATTGCGTAAGCTTTTCTTTCTGTCGAAAAAAAGGATTGACCCGTTTTTTGAAAACTATTTTTTTACATTTATATGTGGTTACCGTTAGTTTGAATTAAAATAATTTTTTTTTTCTCACAACTTGTGTATTATATGATTATGTGATTGTATTGAACTAGCTTTGACTAAATAAAATTTTGTGATTTTGTTTTTTTAAATCTGTGGAACAGTTTTTGAGAAAAAAATATCTTATAAAATTTCGTATGACAGGCACCGTTTTTTTTTTGGTCTTGAAAAAAAGCAATAATTTAAAAATGCTATCTACCAAGTTTGAAAAAAATCGTCAGAGCCGTTTAGTCTGTTGTCGAACCGACTAATGTTGAGTCTGATCAAAATCTCGAGTTCCATTTTGTATAATTTGACATATAAGTACCTACAATGTCGCAAGTAAGACCAATTGTTTTTTTAAAGAAAATTAAAATACATCAAACCCTTGATTCCTTAAAACTTATTATTATTAGGCTTACAAAACTCAATATTATGTCGTTTCAATTAAAGCTTGATTTGAAGAACGATTAAATAAAGAATGTAATGAACTACAAGGAGTCACTGGAATAATCGCATTTATAAAAGAAACTTGCATAAGCTACAGTAGTTAGGGAAGATGGAGGACCCTTTTTTATGCTTTACCGAATCATCCGAGATGGTAATCAACCAACCAATCAGAAATCCATTGTTTCCACCAAAGAAAACTTAAAAATCTCGTTTTTATAGCTGATTAATTGGCAAACTTCTGTTTCGTTTAAAAAGAAGGCATGGTGGCCAAAGTGAATTTAAATTCAAGAGTGATGAAAACGGTCGATCATTTGCGCTTTGTGCGCGTTAATTAATGAAGTAAAGCAGATTAAAAACAATTAAGGGGATTAATGACTTGAAAAGTATTGAAGCGTTTTATGAAATGGCCAAGCATTTAAAATAAAATAGAGAGCTGATTTCAAATACGTACGAGTATGTTTGCAAATATGTGTCAACACATAATCTTCTTTCACTACTCAAATTGTATATTATATACAGGGTGGGCCATCTAGTGATTTTTTTTCCTTAAATCATAGGTTATTTTCAAACTGACTGCTGTTTCCCGCTTGAATTTTTTTGTCTTTTATAAAGGGGAAGACCTGTCCGAATGTTGGTACCACTGCTAGGCAAATTCGTACGAAATTAAAAACGTCGTTTTCAAATACGTACGAAAATCAATTTCGATAACGAATTCAATTCAGAACGAAAATCAGAATAGGGGTGAGTATCTTACAGCGGAACGAACTGAGTCGCTTAGCGCTTGAACAACGTTCGGAAGTATTGAAAACTTATTTCCAAAGTGAGTGCTATGTAGCCCAAACAGTGCGTAGCCCATCCACTTGAACGACGATGTGTTCCATAACTAATAGGAATGTTTGATCTTATTAAAAAGCCATAATTACATGTAAAAACTTTAATTTTGTTCCTTTTATTGCATCTTTAAAAAGAAACTTGTATTTGGCTTACCCTTTATATATCTTCCCATGTAGGTACTCTTAGCCAAGGAAGAGACCGCGTAAGTAAGAAGAATAATTTTATGTGTTAATCAACACATAAAACTTATTCAGACTTCAGGTTTCACCTTCAAGTCAATGGCCTATTATTCTGTCAAAGTAGACGCTTCTTATTCTTTCTCGAACGAAATCCATAGTCCTTTAATTACCAAATATGATTTGGCAGCGATTTTCCATACATTGAAATTTTCTCGTCTCTTCAGCTTTTTTACAGACACAGAATTAAATGTGTAAAAAACTTAATTTTTTCGGCATCTGGGTCCATAACATGATTAAAATAACGACTGGAAGATTCCTAAAAAGCAGATAAATTACTAATTGCTTCGATGTTCAGAATAGAATAATAATATTTTTTCATATAGTTTCAAAACAATTGTGAATAGCAGAGAAAATATATACAGATATACCTTCATCTGCTTCAAATAAATAAAATACTGATATACATTTTTTTCAAATCAACATGGATTTAAAAAAACTCTCTACTTTTTTATGGAATTACCTTAAAATTGCACTGATTCATCCAAAAAGTGGAATTAAGTTTAGTAAGATATTCGATATTCGCATCGAATATTACTATTAAAATAAGAAAGCTAGGATTACGCGATCGTTTTCTTGTATGGCTTCAATCTTATTTATGTAATAGATCATACGCGGTACTTTTCAATGTCTAAACCTCCAAAACTTTTAACGTTAACTCTGGAATATCACAGGGCAGCCATGTAGGCTCTTTGCTTTTTATTTTAGTAATGTTTTATTCGTGCAGACGGTGTAACAATCTTCAAAACTATTTCAAATTCTCGTGATTGTGAAGAATGATGCCCTGTTTGTTTCTTAGCGTTGATAAACGTAAGACTATGAGTTTTACCAGAAAGATTTCTAAGACTTCTTTTAATTATTTGCTTAATGCTGTAGCATAATCATGAGTTAGCGGTATTTCCGTCCTTGGTGTGTTAGTCGACGGCAAGCTGGAATTCATACAAACATCAACTGCATATTTAATAGAGCCTATTCTCTGTTGGATAAAGAAAGAGTCAATGTAATTTTTCGATCATTTTGTTACAAAACAGCTTTGCATTGCATAACATTTATTTCACCCATTCTGGAAAACACTTGTCAGGCTTTGCAAAGCCAGCCATCCGGCCAGGCTAGAATCTATGGATACAATTTTCCCAAGGTTTGCACTTAATGCGTGAGGGTAGGATAATTCTTATGATCCCCTTCCCCTCCATATCACAACAGACTTGAACTTATCGATATATCTTGTCTTGAGAGCAGACGATCATACTTATGTTTTAACTTAATTGTTAAATTAATAAATTGATATTTTAATATGCTCCAAAGAAAGAATTTGACAAAATGTATAAATATTTCAAACTATCGGTCTAATCATGAACGATTTTCCTTTCCAAATAAAATTAATAAATTATATCCATTTATTTATTTACATTTATTATTAATTTTATTCTTTTATTGCTGAGCTGAATACATCGATCCGAACTATCCACAGGCTACAGATCAAAGGGCACGGTAGTGCCCAGCCAAGTTCTGGCACTACACCCTTTTTTACAGGAACAAACTCAGGCGAATTTTGACCCCTCCCTATCTTCAGTACTAATAAAGTCAGAAACTTGAAATTTCGAATATTTGCTAAGCTAGTCAAGCAGAGGCGCCTCGCCAAATTTCAATTTTCTACCATGAGCGGTTCCTGATATATAAGGCCTCAAAAATCACAAAAACCGTAACTGACTGACTGACTGACTGACTGACAGATCATCAAAATTATGGAGCACTTCCCGACATCATAGAATCTTGTAATTTTGCACAACGGTAGGTCTTGTCATGCAAGCAGAGGAAAAAATCGAAAATTTGAAATTTTCAATTCAGGGGGCGTGGTATCCGCCCACTTTCTCCGAATTTTGGAGCACTTCCCGACATCGTATTATGGAGCCCTTCCGACTGCTGTAAAACGATGAAATTTGGTGAACCGGTAGGGCTTATATTGCATATAAAGAACCAAAAATAAACACCAAGGTTTTCCTTTCAGGGGGCGTGGTATCCGCCCACTTCCTCAGAACTGATGTAAATTATATATGGCAAACTTCCGATTGCAGTAGAACAATGAAATTTTGTAGAGCGGTAGGGCTTAAATTGAATACTAAGAAAAAAATATGAAATTTGAGATTTTCTATTCAGGGGCGTGGTATCCGCCTACTTCCTCAGAACTGATGTAAATTATATATGGCAAACTTCCGATTGCAGTAGAACAATGAAATTTGGTAAAGTGGTAGGGCTTAAATTGCATACAAAGAAAAAAATATACAATTTGAGGTTTTCCATTCAGGGGCGTGGTATCCACCCACTTCCTCAGAACTGATATTTAAATTATATGGTTCACTTCCGATTGCAGTAGAACAATGAAATTTGATAGAACGGTAGGGCTCAAATTCTATATAAAGGACCAAAAATAAAAATTGAGGTTTTCCATTCAGGGGGCGTGGTATCCGCCCACTTTCCGAGAAAAAGTTTGATTTGTATAGAGCACTTCCGACTGCTGTAGAATGATAAAGTTTTGTGGAAGGGTATAGCTTAATGTACATTCAAAGCGAAAAATAGAAAATCTAAGATTTTTCATTCGAAGTGTATTTTTATTGTCATTTCGAAACTATACATGCATTTTGAAATTTCATAACTTTTCTTAGAACTAGAGTGCTCGATTTGGTACTCTATGTTATGTTAACATTAATGAAAAAAAGAAAACATTTGCCTACCTGAAAATATTATGAGTTTACATAAAAAAAACTCTTAACTGTGATGTGAACTATAATAAAACCACTAATTAGGCTGTTAATTGGTGGTCTACCTTCATTTAAAAAAAGGAGTTAAAATTGCAACAAAAACATCATCGCATCCTCAACAATTATTGCTTTTTTATGACTTTGAGCGGATGTTGGTACTAGTACGAGTATTTATAATCAAGGTAGGTAAGTTAGGGTAAGGTATCTTTCCAGGACAAGAAGAAACAATTGAAGCACAAATCAAAACAACCAATAACAAAAATAAAATATACCAAAAGAAATACGAAGCTATAAACTAAGTTGATTTTAGTAGGTAGAGTCCACCCTTCTTTCATTCCGTATCTTTCAAGATTTTGACATGGCAAAATATTAAAATCTTTGCAAAAAGGAGTGAGATCAGACCAAAAACATATATGTTAAAAAAAGAGCCAAGTTCTTCTATACAAAAACCTTTGTCTAACAAGTCAGCCGTGAAAAGTACTGAGATCTAAAAGTACGCCAAGTTCTTACTTCATGAAGGTTTAATATCGAATATTTAAAGTAGAATAATATTGAAACAGCTACAATGTAATAGAGAAATTTTATTATTTAATGACTACTGACTAAAATTTGATGGGCTTACTTGGCAAGTTTTTTCTTATGTCCAATTCAAAAGGTTTTGAAAACTTGACCAGTAAGCCCATCAAATTTTAGTCAGTAGTCATTAAATAATAAAATTTCTCTATTACATTGTAGCTGTTTCAATATTATTCTACTTTAAATATTCGATATTAAACCTTCATGAAGTAAGAACTTGGCGTACTTTTAGATCTCAGTACTTTTCACGGCTGACTTGTTAGACAAAGGTTTTTGTATAGAAGAACTTGGCTCTTTTTTTAACATATATGTTTTTGGTCTGATTCCTCTTAAGAAATGAAACTTATACCTTTATAAGGATTGGAAATGTTGTACAGAACACGCAGAAGGCTAAACTGATAGAATATAATATATATTATTATATGCAGTTCTCCACGGTCTTAAATAAGTTCAAGGAGATTCCCAATGGCCATTATGTTTGATTTTCTCTCTCCAGTTCACTGGGTAATTTAACGAAACGTAACAAAACGAAAAAGTAAGCATATAGATTTCTGCGCCCGGAAGCTGCTTTCAATTAGCAATTAATCCTTACTGTAAAGAAAACAGAAAAGATTTTTCGCTCAATTGCGCCAGAAATCAAGGACTGTCTATGATAAATAAAGCATCAAATGAACTGTGTTTGAAGACCCTTCATTTGGTATCCTTTCTTCCCATTTCAAGTAGTGATTATAAGTACACATGCCTTAAATTGGATTGTCCATTTTTAACACAACAAAACATACCTTACTCATTCAGAGTCCAAACTCCAAAGTCTTATTACTCTTTTGAATTAAAGTCGGAAATTTAAGATTATCCTGTTTCCTTTTTGGTTTGCGGTCCGCGATTGTTCTGAGAATGTTTTCATAGATACAAAAAGCCATTTAGGATGTTCTTTTAGCACGTACAATTCAATGTTGTTTTTTTCGAAGATTTGCAAGTGAAAACCAGAAGATTGTTAGGGAATTTTCCGACAGGTATGTATGTATGCGTGATCCTAACCTAGGTGAAAGGTATGCTAGGCATGTGTTAAATTAAAATGTTTTTTTACGATTTATTTATTCTATATTTGTTTGTTTTATATAACCAAACTCTAAAATAAAAATGTGTTAGACATCATTCTGCAATGTAGCCAAAACTTTTACATTCATACACAACGCGCGGAGTTTAAAAGTTTAAGAGGTTTAATACTCTGTAAGAAGACAACCGATACCTGGATTAGACATTATGTGAGCATTAAGTATTTTTGCTGCTTTTTTGTAAACTATAAGACTTAAAATAATAGCTCAATTCTTACTAGTAAAAAGAATGTTTGCATTGTTACGTGCTATCAAAAACAATTTGACAAAAGATATGTCTTTAAACGAACTAACAAATAGTCCTTTCAGATTCATCTTTTTCTAGTTTTGCCAAATACAATTTTTGTTTGCCATAATTTAAAAAGTTTTGCATTTGTAAAAAAATCGAACTCGTTGTTTTTATCAAACTTTTCACGCAATGAGGGAGAACACGAAAACGTGGGTCTCGTCAGCTGTATGTCAGTACTTCAACATACAGCCTTTAGCATTGAAGCGATGAAGTGTCTTCGCTGAAACCATAGAGGAGAAATTGAAATTTTTTGTAGCTCTAAGATGATGGGTTTCAGCCATAAAGCGATTATGAAAATTCTTATTCATCTGGAAAACAGCTCTAACGATTTTGATAAAAAAAATTAAGTGTGCTATTGACGACATGGTGTCTACATTTTGGTTAAAGAAATCCAAAAAATGTTAATCTTGTTTTAGCAATATAGAAAATGATTTTTATGCATTTTTCTCTAATTACATCCATGTTTTCATAAAAACATTTCGTACATTCCAAAGTGCGATCTTGCCGTGCATTTCGTTTTTAGAGAAATTCTCAGAATTATTTAGAACATATATGTAATTGATATAATGTTTGTACACCTTGTCGACCTTATATGGATTTTTTTTTTTCAATTTTTATGTTTATAACTATTTTATTTTGAAATCTAATTTTGTCCAATTTACGAGTTTATTTGTATCCAGTAAGCTGTTTAATTCCTAGATAAAGAGTGATAAAGAGTATAAGGTGTGCAAAAATCTAGGGCACACAATAAACAAGTCTTATAGAAGAAGGAGATTCATTTCTCTCATTCCAAGACGAAACTTTGATCACAAAAAGATTCATAGCCGCTAAATTACTGTGTCCCTTAACTCATCACGGACATTTTGTAATATGATTTTTGGGTGTATTTTAACATAAAAATTGCTCTAAAGTATACTTCTCCAATATTGGGATTTAAAAAAAAGTCCTATTTCGGTCTACTCTGATCCATGTTAACGAAAATAGCTCTATTAATAAGGAAGGTAGAAACTTCGTTTAGGACTTTATTTTTGCGTTTATTACTGCGTTTAAGTAAAGTTGATATCTTTTGGGTCTTCAAGAAACATATCCCGAAATATTCTGGATGAGTTAAGAGACATTCTGCAGAAATGAAACAACACTAGTCCTGATATACTCGTACGTTTCGATCGTTTTGTTTTTTTCATTTTTCTTTAATGAATAACCATCAAACAGGCTGGAGTATGACTAAAAATTAATTATTTTTTGGTGAAATGTGGTATGGTAAATCTACTGCTAGCTCTTGGTCTATGATTTCAAAAAATGGATTTGGAATTAAGTTTATATTTTAATATATTCATTCGTATTCACGTTAAAATTCCGCATTGTCTTTCTTGTTGGGGGATTCCTTAATTTGGTTGAGCGTCCTAATTTCAACAAAGATTTCCGCAATTAACAACGAATGACGGAACTCTAGGAAAGAAATTCACTCTTTACATGTTGATTTAAGAATGAGTAAGGAACTAATACACTATCTTAGTTTATGTAAATAATGTTTTATTTAATATTTAAATATATTAAGTAGTGGATCATACATATTTTTAAATCTGTTTATTTGGGTAAGTACTAGTACTCTCACGAAGACGAACGATTGGAGCGACATCTTAAGCATAGCGATAGTACCTGTTATATCTGCCCAATTTAATGATAAAATGTTCTCTATAACTCATATGTGTGTGTCATCATTTTGAGTTAAAAAAAAATAATACATACATTCTATGATGCATCAGTACAATTAAAAAATCACTCTCGCACCAGCATTGTTATTAAAAGGTTTCCACCGTCCTCCATATAAATTTACAAGGTTGAAGAGTTTGTATTTTATGCTTTGCTTGTGAAATTGTATATTTTTGTATGAAAATTGTAAATGGACGGATTGCAATGAAGTTTGGGTGTATTTGCGTATACATTTCTTTATGAGCTCAATTCCACTTCCTCAAGTTCAGCAATATCAGACGAATCGTGTTTGCTTTTAGAATTTGTTTATCGATTTGCTTATATTTAATTGAGACGTGATGATGATCGCATGAACCCAACAGCCACATCCCACACATATATCAGCTTCGGTGTCCCTTATGAGTTTAGGATAGTTGACTTGCTCCCAAAGTGTGCACCACGTATGTGTTTCTATTTGACATGAGCGTGTTTGTTTATTTGGGGAAAAGTTTTGTCATTCCACCTCCATTTGGTTGTCTTAACTTTAACCAGACGGACAGTACATATTTGCAATAATGTTTTTGTGTGCAAACATCTGCGTACTAATAACAAAATTGGGTTATTAGGTGAGTTTGTTTGTATGCTCCAACCAGTTTGATGTTGATTCATGTAAATTTGATTAAGTCAAAGGGAAATAAACAAAAAATCTTAGATTTCGTTCTTCAGGTACATTACAATACAAAACAAAATTTGTTCGGAAACCAAGGCAAGATTTTATAACGAATTTAATAGACATATTTTTCAATTAACAAACTAGGCATTTATGAACTTCTAACCTATGAACTCAAATTTGAAGTCCTTTCTTGGAATGAATTGGTCATGTATAACTATGCTTTCTCTAAAATCCAGCTTATGTGGGTGAAGATGAAGCCCCAATACGTTTTACCTTTGTATATAACCTATAGTATTACCATGGAACGTGATTTTGTGGTACCAACGCTATCCTGGTGCTGGTGGTGGAGCTGAAATTAGCGCACGATTTAAGAGTAGATATAGGGTAAGATACAAAGCAAGTAGTAAAAAGGAGAATATTTTATTATTAAATTTAGCAGAGACAAATCTAACAAGTACTATAGCTATGCTTAAGATGTCGCCCCAATGGTTCGTCTTCATGAGGGTACTTTACGTTTGATATACAAAGGTTTTACTAATACGATATTACCAAAAATTATACCCACCTTTACTCATATAGAAAATGTTTGTATCGCAACCTCTTTTCCAAAATGTTGGAAGCGTGCAAGGATAATTCCTATGCCTAAGAAAATCTTCGGCCCATAAGTATACTGCCTTTCTTGTCTTAAATCTTAGAAAAGTTTTGACTTACCAGAATTCAGACCGAATGCTGGTAAGTAACTTATTTTCTCCTGTGCTGCCAGAATTTTGAGCAGTCTACAGCTGCTCTTCGGCTATAGTTATTATTCCTTGAAGATATTCGAATTCACTCTGATCGAGGCATGACAACGCTTCGCTGTTTGCTGGATTTTAAAAAAGCCTTTGGCCGAGTTAGTCGCAGAATTCTGTGCAAGAAACTAAAAGTATACTTTGACTTCAGTGATTGGTCGGTTCGTCTTATGCAATACTACGAGTATTTAATTGATCGAACTCAAAATGTCATAGTTGGCAATGTTTCTTCTGATTCAATCAGCTTGCTTGCCAGTCTTTTTTAGGTCCTATTTTGTTCTGCATGCTTATGACTTACCACATGTTTCCAAAAATGTCAGCTTATATCTCTACGCTGATGATGCTCAAATTTATCTTTCGAGGCCTTTTAACTTACTGGAATATCTTACTTGCAGAATAAATGAAGATTTGGATGAGATTCAAAATTGAATCCAGCCAAATCCCAAATAATTGCCATCTGTAGACGAAAATTTTCTACCAGCAATCTAAAAACTGTTTTTCTTTCACAATTTGAAATTCAATGCCATCAACTTGTCCTAGAATGCACTTTAGAACATTTCCTTGAATCCAGGTGTTGTATTTTCTTGCACAAACTATACTTATGTACATATAAGCAAAAATATGCTTTGCGCAGTAAAAAAAACAAAGCTCTAACTTTAATTAACTTGAAACTCCAATTTTAAGGTAATATAAAAGACTTTGTCGGCGCCGCGCCGGCGATAAGTTAAGCCTGAAATGTGAAATTTCAAAGTTTGCTCAGTATTTATCTATTTTGCCTAATATTTACCTATTTATGTATATTAAGTCTGGAAAAAACAGTTTGGAAAAGTTTCTAGAAAATTTACGTTTCGCTTTCACAAAATGAGATTTTCTCTTTATATGGAATTTCAATCAATTTCAATATTCTCATGAAAAGTGGAAAAATTCTTCAAACAAATGACTTTTTCGCACTCTTAGACTTTTAGAATTTCCGAATTATCAAAAAGCTTTTTTTAAGACCGTGGACCAGCTGGGTTGGATCCACTCAATTTCCCTTCCAATAATAAGGTTTGGACATGTATGTATTTATTGTTGACTGCATGTTCTTTTTCATAACATTCTCACCATCCTGGAAAATTGTTGTTATTAAGTGTATTCAGGTGTAGAAAAGTACTTGATATTTCCTGTTGGATTTTTACAATTTGCGATTGGATATTTAAAATTTGGTCTAATAACCTGGATTTAAATTTCTCAAAGTGAAAAATATTTTATGCAACAATTTCGATGTTGATGCCTGTGATGCACATACCGATAACTGAAATCTGTTCTGTTTCTTAAATGCAAGTGCAGCGGAAAACGGGGTGCCTTTCGATTTACCGACAGGAATTGCATTGAGTTTTTTAAGCATTTAATTCTACTCGGATTTTGGTTCCCTATCCCTCCAATGTTTAACTTTATCCGTACAATTCGTATATGTCGTCCTTAGCTATCCAGTTGGTACTTTGTAAAGTCCACTGTCACTCATCCTATAGCTACATGGTATGCTCAGTTTCATTTTTGGTGTTTGCCCTTCTCGATTACGTCCACAAAATCCGCGCTGCTTCACATGACTTCTTTTTCGGATACGTTGTCTTTTGGATGTATGTAGAATATGTCTTTCCATAGCTCTTTGATGGGTAGTAACAAGATTTAGTAATCATTTAGATGTCAGCCACAGGTTTGAGATCCGTGCCATGACTGTAAGATAGGTTGGGCTGAGAAGATGTATTTATGTTTTCAAAATTGTTTCTATAGCTGTTCTATTTCTTTGTTCTTTATATTTTCCATCGAAACCATTTCATAACGGTAGAATTATCGAAATAAATATATAAATAAATTAGAGGCCTTGACGGCGCATGAAGAGCCTAAGCCCAATGACTAATAATTCTCAACCATTTCTGTGTTCGTGTTCCCAGCAATGGAGAAGACCTACAATTTAAAAAAATATAATTTATAACTCTACGTAAAAACATACAGTTCTTTTGTAGTTTTAGGCTTTTCCCTGGCAAAACATACTTACAAGCACTATTAAGGAGCTCAAAAGTTTTCTCAAACTCAATGAATCAGCTGCAAGTAAGCTCCATTTTTGCTCTAAAGGCGCATCCAGAGCGTGTTTTTGAATAATCGAGCTTTATATAAGATTAGATCTGAGGGCACAAGCTTATATGCATCTTAAAATGTTTCTCGAGTAACTTACACTTTCGTTTTATCTATGTGTAATTTGCAGAGCAAAGGTTTTTTTGAAGTAATTTAGAACTTAATTACCTTAAAAAAACCTTTACCTGGCAAATTTAATGCATCATACTTAATTAGTTGAAACAAATATTACATAATAAAGAAAAAGCAGACCACACAATTTGTCACCTTTATTATGTTTGCCTAAAGTCGTTAGAATTTCAAATCCAGCTCTAGCAGGGAATTTATTATGCTTTCCTCAAGATGCAGGCATATTTTTATCAATTTGAACGTTATTCGTCACTAAGTGTGATGTTATCTCACCCCCACACACCCGAAAACAGCATTCAAAAGCACAATAGAGAACTTGTATACCCTTATCTGAGATTTAATTGATCTAAAACCGTGGCAATTTGCTAGTCGACGACGACACAAATTGAAATTAATCCTGGAAACCATACGGATATTCGCACGTTCTGTAAATGTAGACACGTGGCACTGGCTCTGCCATTTTGCTTTCTAACTGACGTAGTACAATCTATGCACAAAGACTTTGGTAAGAATTGTGAGATACAAGATTGGTATTCATGCAAACAACATCTGATTTTAAATGTTGTTTTTAGTGTCTGACCTAATCCGACGGCAGCGTGAGGGTGAACTCTGCAAAGCGAAGGGGTGGATCTTTTAGCCGACACAATATTTTTGTGTAAATAGATGGCTCACTATTTTGGTTGGTACCCAACTGAATGGAACAAAGTGTTCACTGCAGTTTAATGTAGAACAGATACTTTAAGAATCGCATTAATCACGTTCTGCTTAACGCTTGGTCATGTGCCTGTATAAAATTTGAAGGGTGTGACAATGAATGATGGGAGTATTCATCATCTTATCGAAAGGATACGAAACACACCTTTGGAAGTGTGTCGATTATTGAATGTGAGGTTATCAGCATGAAACAAGAAGCACTTTGTTTTTTTATTATAATGTTAATATATCTATTTTTAAAGCCACGAGTTTTTTCTTATTGAAATAGGTATTATATACCTTTATAGATAAGGTATTTACACATATCAAATATACAAAAAGTTTTTGGGGATCAATCCGCGGATTTGATAAAGGATACATTAAAAGGATAATTAATAACAAGCAAAATTATAGGTATGCAATTTTTTTTTTGAAAAATGAAGCTAAGGTCGAAACTAAATGAACCAGCCAGAGTTTGGATCTGTTCTCAAACCGCTGGCCGGCCGAATACTCAAGTGCCCCACAGACCACTTTTTCGGGAAACTGAGTTAAAGATGCAGTTATACTAATTCGAATATTCTCTACCGTTTGGCGCTATCTCCGTTGCTCTATCTTTATTATTAACGAAGTTACAGAAAGTTCTTTTGCTTTATAAACCACAAATTTTTAGGTTCTTTAATGCTTATTTGCCGTATATTCAAAATGTGAACTAGGTGGGGCAATTTTTGTATAAAAGTTTGAAAAAAAACAAATTAATGCTTAAATTCCCCATTGCATTCTTTTTACTAAAATGGATAAAACAAAAATGGTAAAAAAACTAATGTAGAAAAAATGTAAAAAAAGTACCAAAACTTACTCTTACGAATGTTGAAGTATTTTTAAAACTAGTTCCGAATAAAATGGAAATTTTATGGAAAAAAGTTCATGTTCAGTATTTTTCAAAATTAAGTTTTAAAATACTTTATCGTTTTCATACGTTTCTTATAGACTCAAGAATAATCCAATGTGGTATAGAGGAAGGCATAGCCACTAAATTAGTATTACTTTTTGTTTTATGTTTTATCACTCAAAGTAAAATTATAAAATTTAATAATGCTGGAAGTTTTGATTTTTCTTACTATTTTTGATTTCGTTGATTTCCGAATGTCCAGCGCATAAAAGTCCTATTTCCATAGGAAATTTGAAGTTTCGTTTTCATAGATTTCACATTCGTATGGAAGATGGTTCTCTATCCATTTCTGAGTTTTTTCAAACTTTTTTTTTAAATAACCGTAACGTTTTTTGACATCAGGATTTCAAAATACAAGAAAAGGAATTGTCAATTAATATATAAATATAAAAATTCAAAAGTCGTAATTGTGAAGCAAAAAATAACGGAATTATTTTTCAAACCTTAAAATTCGCTTTCTGAGAATTAATTTTTATGAAATTTTTATGGGCACTTACATAAGTATTGAGCCAGCAAAATGTTGAAAAATGCATAATTTTTCTAGTTTTAATGATTAAGGGATGAATTGTTTAGTTATTCTTTAAGCTTATGAATATTTAGGTACTTGGAAAATCTTTCTAGGTTTTGAGAAATAGGCACTAAAAATGGTTTTCAACAAAAAAAAAAGTCACTGCCGAAAATTGTTTGAGCATTTTGTGCGTTGTTTTTTGTACAGCGAGTTTTAGTAGTGAACACTTAACATAAAAAAGTGCTGCTGGCTCTGATTTTATCGCGCTAAAAATAACTGCCTCCATACAAATAAAGTAGTACTTATTACAAAAAATTAAAAAAAGAGAAAAAAAACGCCAAAAAAGTGGGTGTGGAAACTTTTAATGGTGATTCACCATATTGCAACAACATAAGCGGGTATGTGGGGTTATGTGGGGTTATAGGCCCCATTTTTTCCCAATAGCTTTTTTACATGAGAAAGAGTAGCGTTTTCTACTCTTTCTTGTATATTAGGTTTTCATCTCTGTTTTTTATATGAAATAAGTCCAAAGTATTTTGCTTCGTTGATTGCGATAGACGCGAGACATGCTTCCAGTATCCTGGATGTCCGAACATTCCGAGGAGCCAACATAGACTCGGATCATTACTTGGTGGTAGCCCAAGTACGGATGCGGATATCCATGACGCCACAACGACGGACGGATGCTGTGAAAAGATTCAATGTCGCGAAGTTAAAATCGCAGGAGGTCGCCAGGACTTTTGCAGACCGAGTTTCTCTTAATCTCTCAGCAAGCCCGCCTCCAGCTTCATCTACGGAGGACCTGTGGAAGCACTGCCAGAATGCCATCAGTAGTGCCGCCACTGATGTGCTGGGTTTCACAAGGCCACCACAACGAAACCCCTGGTTTGACGAAGAATGCAGGTTGGCGCATGTAGCAAAGAACGAGGCCTACCAATTAATGCTGCAGGCAAGAACCAGAGCTGCTGAGAGAGATGCCCGGGAGCTTTACGGGCAAAGACGAAGGGAGGAACGCCGACTTCTAAGGAGGAAAAAGAGAGAGCATGCGAAGCGGGCGGTCGAGTCTATTGAGGACTGTACCGGCAGGGTACACCACCAGGGCTACAAAGCTAGAACGGAAGCCTATCGAGATGAGAGTGGGAATATGGTAGTGGACACGCAGTCCGTGCTGAGGATCTGGAAACAACACTTTTCCAGACTGCTGAACGGCGAGGAAGGCCACAATTCCGCAACTAGGCGGAACATTCCATTCAACCTTGACGATGATGGTCAAAATTTACGTCCACCCGACCTAAATGAAGTGCGGTCAGCGATAGCCAAGCTGAAAGCGTACAAAGCTGCTGGCGCGGATGGCTTGCCAGCTGAGCTATTTAAAGCAGGTGGATGACTTGGTAGGGAGCATGCACCAACTCATCTCAAAAATTTGGTCGGATGAAAGTATGCCCAATGAATGGAACCTCGGCATAGTGTGCCCCATCCACAAGAAAGGAGATGCCCTGACATGTGCCAATTACAGAGGTATAAGTCTCCTCAACGTCGCATACAAAATCCTGTCGTCTGTACTGTGTGAGCGCCTAAAACCGTTTGTCAACGAGCTGATCGGCCCCTATCAGTGTGGTTTTAGGCCCGGCAAATCCACCCTGGATCAGATGTTCACACTTCGACAGATTTTGGAAAAAACCCAGGAGTTCCAAATCGATACACACCACCTTTTTATCGATTTCAAAGTCGTGTATGATAGCGTGGACAGAGAACAACTATATAGAGCCATGTCTCATCTCGGAATCCCTGCCAAGCTCGTCCGCTTGTGCAGGATGACGATGGAGAAATCTCGCTGCTCCGTCAAGGTCGGTAAGAACACCACCGAACCTTTTGATGTCGAGAAAGGTCTGAGGCAAGGCGACGCGCTATCATGCAACCTATTTAACATCGCTCTTGAAGCAATTGTACGAAACTCAAACGTCAACAATAGAGGTACAATTTTTCAAAAGTCAGTTCAACTGCTTGCTTATGCGGATGATATTGATATCATTGGGAGGACGAAGCGAGCTGTTACCGGTGCGTTTGCAAGTATTGAACTGGAGGCGGCGAAAATGGGTTTGGCTGTTAATGAGGACAAGACGAAGTATATGCTATCATCGAGAAAGGAATCTCAACATCGTCGACTCGGGCAAAACGTCACGATGGATAGGTATAACTTCGAAGTCGTCAAAGACTTTGTCTACCTGGGCTCCACTATAACATCGCAAAACGACATCAGTGCAGAGATCAAGCGAAGAATTACTCTTGCCAACCGCTGTTTCTTCGGGCTAAGAAGGCATTTGAGTAATAAAGCCCTATCTCAAAGAACCAAGGAGACCTTGTATAAGACCCTCATCATCCCAGTCCTGCTGTATGGGGCAGAAGCATGGACACTGTCTAAAATTGATGAAAATCTGCTTGGGTGCTTTGAAAGAAAAGTTCTTCGTTTGATCTTCGGTCCAGTCTGTATCGATGGAGTATGGAGGAGAAGGTTCAACAACGAGCTGTACGGGCTTTACAGCGACGTTGACCTAGTCAAGAAGCTGAAAATACAACGGCTGAGATGGCTGGGACACATGGAGCGTATGGACACCGACGCACCAGCCCGTCGAATCTTCGAATCCACCCCTGATGGTCTGCGCAGCAGAGGAAGACCCCACCTCAGGTGGCGCGCACAAGTGGAGAGCGACCTCAACCAACTTGGAGTGCGTAACAGCTAGCTAGGGACCGAGCTAGCTAGAGGGGCTTGTTGGTTGAGGCCTTAGTCCACCCTGGACTGTGAGCGCCATCTAAAGTAAGTAAGTAAGAAAAATCTAGTGTAATATCTTTTATAAGAGGTCGATCTACATGAGGAATTTGTACTACTTGTACCTAGTGAATATGACAAGTTCTGTTTCGGGAGGGTCACACCACTCTGTTTAGTTTCTTAGATTGTTAAGAGCGTTTTGTAGGAGTTCTTTTAAGATGTTAGAAAACAGGTACATAATAGGACAAGTTGTGCATTTGAAAAAAAAAAAAACGAACGCGAGATTTTTATCAAACTTGACATTACGGATGTAGCTAACCGGAAAAAATGAGTCCCGCCATTTCGTCTGTCTGTTCTATATTCTTTTATCTTAGTACTTTAAGGTCTACAGCTTCTTCAAAATATTAATGTGCCGATATCAATTTTTTTTGGAAAATCCAGTACCTTCCCAAGCAACAATTTTTAGCCGTGGCTCCAGAATAACCCAGGTAACAAAAAAACCTTAGATAACTCTGGTCATAGTGGGGCTTGAAAAGAGACATTTTATTACTCTAGTATGCTTTACGGTAGAAACAAACCAAAAATTATCCTATGGTTGATTTTGGTAAAATTTTCTCTCTTGCACAACTTCTTGGTAATATATTGGTTTAAAAAATTCCATTTTTAAACTGGTGATAATATTTGGATATTTTTTAACCCTTTCAAAACCAGTTTGTCATTTTTCTGGTTCGAAAATAACTATTTTTAAATCTAGGTTAAATTTGAGTACATTTATCGCTTATTCCTAGCCTTTAAGAAAAATTACGTTATAATATAACTTTTTTTCTTACGATAAAAGTTATATATTGGCTGAAAATAACCCAATTTTATGCTAAGGTGTCAGTAAGTCCTTAAATGACTCTTTTTTTACCGTTAGAGTTATATATTGGTTTAAATTTAACCCATTTAATACCAGGTTTTCAGTGAGACTTGAAATAACTTTTTTTTTTTGTCGCATAAAATGTTTCATATAGGTTGAAAATTAACCAATTTTATCTAAAGTTTACAGTAAGCAATTATATAGCTTTATTTTTTGCAGAAAAAGTTATATACTGGTTGAAAAGTAACCAATTTTATATAAAGTTCACAGTAAGTCGATTAATAATCATTTTCAAACGGAAAAGTTTTGTATTGGATGCAAACAAACCAATTGAATACTTAGTTTATAGTAAGTTCTTTATTAACTTTTTCTTTATCGAAAAAGCTTAAGATTGGGTCCGAATTAACTACAATTTATCCCAAATTTACAGTAAGCTGTAAATAACTTCTTTTTTTTTTAACCGTAAAAGAAATATACTGGATCGAAATTAACCTTAAATTACTTTTTTTATACCGAATTAATCGGAATTTATTTTAATCAACCCCAGGTTTATATTCAGTTATTAAAAAGCTCTGTTTTAAATAAAAGGTTGCAAATTAACCAAATCCAGATTTATTCCCCAGCTATATTTTAACCCAACTCGAGCCATAGCTCAACTACTTAGGCACGAAAACACCCATTCCATCGGTAGTACTCGTAAAACAACCACCACGGTCATCTCTCTATGTCTCGTCATTGTTTTCTTGTTGGTTGGTTGAGTTTTCGTTCGTACGCGGTACGCGTGCGCGATTAAATTAAAAAAAGTTAACTGTGATTTGGTAAGTGGTTGGTAAGACATTTTTTTAGTTTTTTTTTTTTTTTCATGTTTTCCCTTGGATATTTTATTACTCGTGAGAATAGGATAAAACGTAAGTTAAACAAAATTTCAATTTTATTTTTATTTTTAAACTAGAAACGAGTCATCATCAGCACAGCAAATCCTCATCAACTGACACCACCGCCATCACTACACAAACATCAATATCTATTATCAGATACTTACAATTTTGCTTAATTGTTTGTTTTTTTTTTCTAATTGAATCGTTTATTTTCAAAACATGACATGTCCATCTTCAAAATTTTGCATTAAGGTTACAAAAACTTTTGGTTTTTCTTAAAACGTCATTAACTATCTATTTTTTGAAGATGTGACATATCATGTTTTCAAAATAAACAATTCAATTATCCACCCAGAGTTATACCTATACATATATTTAAATAATATAAGTATATACATAGTATTACGTTTATCAATATTCGTTTCTATTAGGCACTATTAAGTTATAGTTTTAAGTTATATACATACATATGTACTATTAAAATTACCAAACTTTTTAAATAAAATTTAATAATGTTCATTAAAAATATTTCTTTTTCTGTTTTTATTTTCAAAAGGATTTATTTTTTCAGCTGGGAAGAAAATACTTGAAAAGAGTTTCAAAATAACCCTATATCATCATACGAGTATATAAACGGTTATAAAAAGGCGTCAACAAAACTTTTAGTTCTTATTACAGGTTTCCTACAAACTGTAAATAAACGGTTATAAAATAACCACCAAAATAACTTTTTGGGATAATACAGGTTATTTAAAAACGTTGCAAATTAACGTCCTAGTAGCGTTTTTAAATAACCAATTATTGTACATATTACAGGTTTTCTAAAAGCGTTATACAAACGGTTTTAAATGACCTAATAAAAGCGTTCAAAAGATACGTTCAAAAATCGTTCAGTAATAACTGAAGTTATTTTGTTACTGACCATTTTCGGTTATGGAGATGCTTCTGGAACGGTTTCGGAACGGCTTTTTAGCCAATTTGTAACCCCTTGGTTTGGAGAACTTGAGCTCAAAGCCGGTTAATAAACCGCTTTCAAACCACAAATTGTTGATTGGGTTGAAAACGGAAGAATGATTGAGTATTTGAATTATTTTCTTAAATGTAGATATATGTATTATCATGTATTATCAAGTACTAAAAATTGGCATATCAAGAAAATTTCTAATATACAAAATCAATTAATTAATAAATTTTACAGCGGCAGATTTGAACCTAATGTTAAAAGATATTTATCACCCTGCACCCAATAAATGTACGTGTTGGCTTACTATAAACAGAAATTCGCCTAGGTGGTCATCAATAATTTATAATTATTTTAGTTTAGAAAATAAATAAATTGTACAACCACGCCTTTTATTTGTGCAATGTCCAAACGAATATCTTTTAGAGTTAAGGCTTATATATCTTCAGAAATATTCTGCTCGTCACCTTAAAGACAGGTTTCTCTTAATTGGTTTTTATGCTATGTATAAGATTTTCCGGACCAAGATACAATCTTATATTAACGTGCTACCAGTTCAAGCAGTGAATTTCAGCCACAGCTCCAACCCCACATCTCATCATTATAATTTATAATTAGGTTTTCCGAAAGTTAATTAAAATTCGGTTATGAAAGCGGAAAAAGTTACTTGGTAAACGAGGAACAAAAGTTTTCATTTGTTATTCTGTAGAATTCGTGCTTTTTGTCCTTTAAATCATCTCCTTTTTTTGGGTTGCCAGCCGTTCGTATCCATTATATATATAGGTACCTATCTACTCATGTAAAACCCCTTTTCTTTAAGTTCCGTTTAAACGAAAATAGGTTATGTTGTTTGTAAAACGAACAAACCTTAGGGTACGAGGCATATCTGTGTGCGTATAAATGCAAACTTTTGTACAATTTATATATTATATTCTTATAAATACATAGGTACATATATACAACATTTCCAACAAAGACAAAGACGGACATTATTTATTTTTCTGGAGATAGTTAAAATGGTTCTCGAGAATCTGTTATCTTGACTGACCAGCTGTAGTAATCGCTCCCAAATTATGTGGAACTGCATACAACTCAATATCGATAATACAAGTCAAGCCCACGTCCCACAAGTCCTTAGTTTCAATTTCACAGAAGCAAAATAATTGCGCGACAATCCAACTATGAACGTTAACGTTGATAGCCCCATGGGCAAAGGGTGTGTCGAGTATGTATCGCCCCATTGTTATGGCTAATAATAATTGCCATGGCTTGAAAGGGGCTGATGGGATGTGCTCTATCATCGCTTTTTGAATTTTCGTCCGTGACCGTATGCTGTGTTAATGGATTATACATACCAACAAAGACTGGATCTACTCATCATTCAATGGATATTACGGCAAGCAGCTTTGTTGTAAATATGAAGACTTACGTCAACGATACCAAATTCGTATTGTTGCCACTTTGGAACACTCGACTGGATGTACAAGTATCGATTGGTTGCATGAGTCTCATTAAAACGGACTTTCTTCGATGACGATGGTCAACATAACATTTTGCGAAATTTCCAATCCTTATAAGTACATACCTACACATGTTTTTATATGTGGATGACATGGTTATAGTAAATTATAAATATTAATTTTAGGTTGACAGGCCTACTTATTTAACTTTCTCCATGAATTTCATCCTTTGTGCTCACGATATACTATAGGGCAAGTTTTACGTTCGGAAAAGAAATTGAACTCGAAATTTTAATAAAAATTGACATTGCGAACTATGATGTCAAATGTATTTTCGAATGTTTGTGCCTCGACCTACAGACTTAATAGCTGAAACTATTTTCTTTAAAATTAGTATCCAAAGATCTGAGGTATTTCCTTAAGCTGAAATCAATATTTTTGTGTTGAATGTATAGATAGTCTACATTTTGGTGAACACAAAATTACAAAAAAATGCAACTTCACCGTTTTTTGTACAGGAACTTGAAATAAAAATATTTCTTGTAATTAAAAAAATCTAATTTTTGGAGTAGTTTAAGCAATTTAAATAATTAATTTCATGCTGGTTACATTGTTCTCTTATTGCAACAGGCTAAATTAAAAACAAAAATTGTTTAAATTCACAGGTGCTCGAACTCCAGACCCCGTTGCTAATATCTTCCGACGATATTAATAATAATCAAATGTATTCATTTGATACTGGTTGTTATGGCATCCTTTTCAATAAAAGAAAATTATTGTCGCCTAACCTCGTGAATAACCAGGGCCTATTAACTCACCCACCATTTCTGTGTTCTTGTTTTTGTAATAAGTCGACAGAAATGGATCTATTTTATTTCAAGGACAAATATACATGCAAGCATATGTTTTTTTTAATATTTTAATATATGGGAAATTTGGACGAAATAACTTGGCTATTAAAATATTTTTGGAGGCCCTGGAACAGGGATTTTAACTATCCAATATTATTTGTTTGTCTACAAAATTCTTTAGAAAATATGTATTATAATTTGTTTGCAAGTAAGTAGGTATAATCATTTTCCATTTGACTATGGGAAAGGGATAACTTGTATCTAAATTAAAACGAAAATTATATAGGTATTCCATTTCATTCGGATTCAGTGATACGAAATTCCAGGAATTTCGAAACGCTCGTACTGTGATAATCATTTTAAGGGTATAAATAACCCCTTGAGTGCGCGCAAATTATAAACAAAATATGTAATATGATATTCATATCCATATAGCAATGGATAACGTGATTTATTTCAAGTTCTAGGTATGAAAAGGCTGTCGAAAGAAAACTTCGTTTTCTTGAATCTCACCAAACCATTTTCGGGTGAACGTATACATTTCTTCTAATTTGCGATCGAATGTGAGCTTAACGGTATAAAAATGTGACAAGGAGAAAAGAAGTGTACAAAGTACAAAGCACCGCCTAAAGAATTACAAAACTTGTGTTGGTGAGCAAATTTTTTTTTTATTAAAATCATAGCAGTCTAGAAATAGTATAATTCTAATTAAGATGTTTAAGCAATATCAAACACAAATTTTGTTAAAATTAGAGATTCTTCTATGCAACACTATATATGCTATTGGAATATTGAAGGCATGCAGGACTATGTTCTTAGTACTATATTCTTTTCTTGCGGAATAGTGGAAAGAATAAAAAAATCTTTAACACTCTTACCTTTATTCCAAAAGGGTACGACGTGTGTAGAATTAACTCCGTCAAATATTACTTTCTGAGAGTAAATGAAAGACGAAAAATAATATTTGCCTTTCAGTCTGACCATTATAGATTTCAATAAGTTATCTTTATTTTAAAGCTCTTACAGGGTTGCGGTAGTGAGCATTTGAAATTGCCTCAAATTTCACAAAAATATAATCAAAAACAATGAAGACCTAAATAAATTGAATCTATCTTTTCCAACACTTTTTTAAGAGTATCCCTAGTGGGCCTAACCCGTTTCTATGTAAAATCAACTCACAGAAAAAACTTAATTAGGTAAGTAAAAACAAATCACGTCATTACTCCGTCATTCTCCATTCAAGCTTATTATCAAACTTTCCATAGCATCTTCAGTAAAAACATCCGTTTACCACATCTTTGGCTGAATCTCTTTCTCAACGTGTTCCACACATCGATGGTGGGATGTACGTGAGCTCTAAGAAGGTTACACTAAAAATTTTAATGGAAATCAGTGATTTTGTTTCTTATTTCAGTGGCAATTTCTTAAGGTGCCATGCAAACAGCAGCAGGCACCAGTGTTTCTGAAAAAACTCGCCCATAAGGCCTGTACTGCAAATATAAATTAAACAGAGTATATTTAGTTGAATGAAATTTGTATTAGGGAATTTTTTTTTTTTATATTATTCGCCGACCCACTCAAGGGGTTATGAATACCCTTATAATTTCAAAAAAACAGTACGATAAATAAGGGAAGTAGGATATGATTACAAAGGAGATACCCATGCACATTGATTTTGAATGTCTGCACATATTCCGCCGGGTAAAGCATTCCACATTCGTGTAGTGCGGCTAAAAAAAGAATCTCTGTACTTGACCGTACGTCCGAAATTCTGCTCAAGGGTAAACTATTTTCATTTAATATAGCTTGGATCCTATAAAATTATGATTTCTTACAAAATAACAAAATCTCAGAACTTTTGAAAATCCCTTTTTATTCTGAAAAGTAATTTGTATATGAATAATAATCATCACCACCTCAAAGATCGAAATTCCGATGCAAGTTTATCAATTATAATATAATCAGCCTTTTCTCTTCTATAATGTTTCTTAACTGTAACAAGAAAATGTTGAACGATGTGGCTAGTGCTATAACTACAAGTAACTTATTTTATATGTTAATTAATAATTAAATAAGATACCCTTTGGCATAATGGTAAGTGCGTTGGACTGTCATGCGGAAGGTCTCAAGTTCGATTCTCAGCCGCTGCAAGAAAGTTTTTTTCAGGGGTGTACTGCCTCTTGCGAGGAATTGACAAATTCTCCAAGAGTATCTCTTGACATGGAAAGTACTGGCTCATTAGCCGTTCGGAATCGGCAGAAAATTGTAGGTCCCCTCCGTTCCTGGAAACCCGCACACAGGAATGGTTGAGAGTTGTAGGTAAGTCACTAGGTCTTGGTTCACTTCGAACTGTTGCACCACCAAATTTAATTATTTTTTAATAAAAATAAAAATAGAATCATCTTAAATGAAATTCACTTAATAAGTTGGTGTAAGTTTGCATTCGTTTACTTCTTTACATTAAACAACAAAATTAAAAATTAAAAATTAAAATAAAATAAAATAAAATATGTATGTTATATAATCCAATAGCAGTAACATTTCTTCAATTTTGATGACCGAGGCAGTCGCACAAGCTTCGTTTGTTTTTATTTTACTGTTAGAGTGATATAGATTCCAGTCCTGATAAGATAACAGATATTATTCTCGATGGAATAAAAAGTATTATCCTTAAAAGGACTTAAGGAGTAGGTGCCAAAAAAATTATTGGTACGGCAAAAAATACTTCAATGTCCCAAAGGCAGTAAAAGCGTATGGTAATTTGTAAAACAAAATTTGAAACTCTTCTTAGTCAACGATTTCAACACTCATTCACTATAACATCCGATTTGTTAGCTCGCAAGAAAAGCAATTTTGCGCAGCGCAGTTTGTTGCAAATTCATCTTTATACAACACAGCGTCATGCCGTTATGTAAATTGTACATCTCTTTTTCACGTTTGAAGAAGCTTTCTTTTGCCCCGACAGAACCATCTTTCCTACTTTAAACGGCATTTGACCAGACGTTATTTAAAAAGAGCGAATCTTCTTCTGTCTCCAATAACCGACCAATTGCACTAACGAAAGTCTCCGTCTCGTATCAAAAATGCATGCATTTGGTATCGACGTGTTTCTCCTTCCTCAGATAAGAAAGAACCTATCTGACCGTCCAATTCAAGTTTTTCTGGCGAGGTTTAAAGTCGGGTATTCCCTAAGGTTCCTATTTGGTCTCTAACACTTTTCCTTATCTTCATAAATAACTTCTAACCCCTCATTATTTCGTTGATGAAAGCCCCCTTCAGATTTTCATATAAGTTTCCATATACAAAACCGTGTTCTTTACTTGTGGAACTGGAACGTCTGCGAGCGCTAAGCTTCCGATCTTCAAAGCATTACACAAGCGGATCTTAAAAACGGAATTTTATGCTTCGGAAACAGAAAGCTGTCGTCTGCCGGCCGGCCAAGTTAAATATACACTCAATGCCATTATCTATGAATGATGGCACTTGAACCAAATATGGCTCAAAGCTTTGTATCATTGTATCATCGAATGATCATATCAATATTATCATATATTCGAGGTAGCCGAAACGCAGTATGAATAATACTTGTTTTTTCTTAGAGATGTACGAAGTTTTTGTCCCCTTCTGATCTGGCTACCGTCTGATATAATATAAAGACCATGGCACAACATTTTAAACAGCCTATTATTAAGGTATTAGTATGATACTACTTAAAAATTCGCTAACTTTAAAGCAGTTTACTAACTCATTCTTAATTTTAAACTTTTTCTAACTAATATCGTACTAAAGAAATTTTCTTAATAAATTGCTCCTGAACACAGCACCGAAAATAAAACTAAGTAAAAAGACCTTTTGTGGCGTTTGGAAATAGCACGATACTAAAAAAATAAAAAAGGTATTCGATGATTTTAACTTTATTAAAAGGGTAAAGAAAGTATGATGTTATATTCGATTAAAATTTGCAAAATGTTTGTTTTAACATAGTTTCATACTTAAACAGCTTTAACATCATACTTACTCAACTAAAAATTTTGCGATCATATCTATATCTGCCCCAAAGTAAGCGTAAATCTTATATTTATCGATTTCCACCATTACTCATTTGAACCTGTTGGAAAGAATCCAGAATTGAGCCCTTAAACATCCTTTACGGAGAATTTTGTTTTTCTTGAATGCCGCGCCGCCGCACAGTGTGGGAATTCGCGAATTTAGCGGAATTTAATTCGAAAAATGACTAGTCTCCATTGATGCCAAAACCGGTTTTTCTTAAAGCTAAAAGATTGTAGAAATTGATAACAAAAGCACTGTTGGGTGGGGATCATGTAAACAAAAAAAAAAGTAGCATTGAAGTTGCAGTTGGCGATTTTTATTCTGTATATTTGCTGGAAGAGATTACTTTGCTCTTAATTTTTTTTCGTGCGTTTGGTGTGTGTTTTAATAAAAGTCTTATTTTTTTATATTTCCTAAATATCAAGATATAAGAATAAAAGTAATTTTTTATTTCACAGGGTGTTTTACATTTTTGTTTTTTTCGATTTTTGTACCTTTATTAGAGCAAAACTTTAGTTATTCCGCGTTATTGCGCCTCGAAACAATATTCACTGCAAAGCTTGATTTATTATCTATGAAGAATCACTAAAATTTGACACCCCAATTATGTTCTGATATATTTTTTTTTCAATGTTTCTAAATGACTATCCAGCAAGAAAATGATGGCATACGGTCAAACTCGAATAACTTTTTGGGATTTGGTTAGAAGAAGAATGTTATAGACTTAAAAACTTTTTTTATTTCACGGGGTGTTCCAAAAAAAAATAATTTTGTGACTTTGATAGTTACAACAAAAATACAGGGTGTTCAAATTCAAACTTAACAGTAAAAAAAAAAGAACTAAGTTATTTAAAAAATTAAAAACGGAAACTATCAATTAATAAAAAAAAACTATTAAGTATATCGGATAAAAGGTGTTCCAATTATAATAACAAAAATAAATTAATTTAAAAATAAAAAAAAATGGATTTTTTATTTGAAGAGCAAAAGTGCTTTTTATGCGTATTTTACATAAAATTTGATTTCATAAGCTGCTTATTGCATCAGATCCATATCTATCAAGCCTAAGGTGTATTCCTAAAAGAAAACTAAGTAACTTAGAGCCTGAGGTTCTTGAAATTTTGGATATTGCAAGCTAATCTAAAATGTAAATAAAATGTGTTATATGTATGTATGTTGAATTGTTGAATGTAGTCAAAATTATAGTAAAGGTAAAATTGTTCACAATAAAAACAAAACATATAAAAAACAATTAAATAAAATTGTTTTAAATTTGCTTTTTATTTTACAAGAATAACAGGATGGGTAAATAAAAATTGTCTATTCCAGTGAAACTGTATGTTTTCGACAGGAAGTTTTCGGTTCTTTTAATTTCTGGTACCGTTGATGATGTATGCCAGAAAAATTTCGTGATACAACACTTACCAATATAAAAAAAAAAACATTGATTGTCTAGAAATAAAAATAATTTAAAACTTCCTTTGAAATAGAATTTCTTGTACGTTTTAATACCCTTTTTAATATGGAGTTTATTTAGTTCATAAACAACGGCATTGACATATCGGTTTGCAAACAAAAAGTTGTCAATTCTGATAATAATTAACTTTTTTTTTATTTTATTCATATTTGTAATAAATTAAACAATACATCATTCCTCAAAAGATTTTTTTTGTAAATTATGATTTTCAAAAAAAAAAGTACTTTTTGGTGTAAACAACCTGTCACTTCAAAGCTCATTTTACAAAAACTTAAATAAAATATGTCCAAAATGTGAGTTACATTTGATTGTATAGACATTTTCAATGAACTAAACAAAAAAAAAACTACACAAAAATTTAAAATGCAAGCGTTATTAATTTTATTCCGCTAAATTCGCGAATTTCCACACTGTGCGCCGTGTCGTGCGTCGTAAGGATTTTCGCTATTTCTATATCAAAAATGCTTTCAAGAACTAGCCAATTGCAAGCGCTAGACAGCGTGGTGCTTCAGGGCTAAATTTAATTATGCTTGGCTACCTATTATGTTTAAAATAATATAAATTTATAAACTAAGAGGAAATAGTTTCAGAATAAAGGGGAACAAGCTGCGTGATAAGCAGGAAAGATAGGATCGAGGCGACTCTTAGAGGTATGGACTTGTAACACAAATAAGTAGTGGCTATAATAGACATTATGGAGACATTACATAATTATTTATTAAGTAAATAGACACATCTACTTTATATATATATTACATATATTATTTATATTTATTATTATATCTTTAATGGACTCCGACAAGAGGACGGTTTGGCCTGCCTCCTCTTCAACCTGGCGTTGGAGAAAGCAATCCGTGACTCTGGCACGGCAACCATCGTCAACAGGTCCAGCCAGTTACTGGCTTACGCAGACGACATCGACATCATCTCAAGAACCGAACAAGCTGTACACGATTCCTTCATCCAGATCGAGCAGGCGGCACAAAATCTGGGGCTGCACATTAGTGAAGGTAAAACAAAGTACATGGTGGCGTCGAATGCGAGAGGAACAGTTGGTCAAACAATCAAGGTTGCGGAGCACGAATTTGAAGTGGTGCAATCTTTTAAATACCTTGGGTCTATAGTAGCAGCCGATAACAATATAGAAGAAGAAATACGCGGGCGGTTTCTCAAATCCAACAGAGCCTGCTATAGTCTGTCAAAGCTCTTCAAATCCAGAAATCTCACCATAACTTCAAAACTGCTGCTGTACAGGACCATGGTCCTGCCAGTACTCACATATGGATCCGAGACTTGGGTGCTTAGCAAAAGGCACTTCATCCTCTTAGCTGCGTTCAAGAGAAAAGTCTTAAGGAGAATTGTTGGCCCCGTATGTGAGGAAGGACGATTCCGGAGACGGATATCGTGACAAAAATTAAGCTCGGTAGACTCCGGTTGCCAGGGCACCTAGCTCGCATGAGCGAAGAGGAACGTGCTCGGAAAGTTCTTTTTGGTACATTCTATGGTAGACGACAGCGTGGTAGACCATGCTTGCGATGGAGAGATGGCGTAGACCAGGACGCCCGAAGCCTTGGGGTGCGCAACTTGATGGCGTCGGCTAGAGATCGGGATAGGTGGAGAGACTTGTTGAAAGAGGCCAGGACCGGAACCCGGTTGTCGAGCCGATGATGATGACATATATTATATTTACGTGATGAGATCATAGAAGCTGCACTCACAACAGCATATATCTAATTATCTCCCAATAACCGGCACATAGAGAAATGTACTGAAACTGTACGCACTTCACAATCATGTAATCACCACTGATAAATGTACAATGTACATAAAATCAAGTGATTATTCGAAATATTATTTAAATTTATGTAATAAGCACATATAGCATAGTGCATAGAACCTTTACTCACTATAATAATATCATCACGCATCACCGATAAACTGCACTTTTATCTACCCATGTCCATAGAATCATTTATTGCCTACCTCATTGCTAGTTAATTTTGTATTAGCAGTACATTTGATGAGTACAAATACATATTTATGTTCAGAGTGAATACTCAGTTGAAAACTGAGTTTGTTACAAAAACACACAACTAATGTTAACTTAGTTATGATTTTGTTCTTTACTGACTGGACATTAGATGACGGAGTTAGTCAAACATGATAAAGATAAGATCACAGTTCCACAAGACGCAGCTTGGTACACATCTTAGGCCTATTTCGTCTTAATCGCGAGAAGGATTCTCACAATTTTACCCATCATGTCTTTAAAGTTCATATTTCAATTTAAATCAATTATTAGCTCTTACTTAAAATAAGCACATAGGTTTCGGTTTCCTTCTCTTCAAAGGGAAACGAGAAATACCACTACGGCACAACTTTATATTTAGTACTACAATTCAGAAACCTCATTTTCACATACGGGTAGGTAGATAGATAATTTTATGTCACCTGATGATGGCAATGCAAACATTATTCTTGCTGAACTGAAGACCTTCACAGCCACTCAGCAAGAGAACTCGATTGATGAATGATGAACCACTTGTGGTTTTGTATGTTGTTGGTGTTGTTGTTGTTGTCAGCGGCACTTTCGTTTGATTTCCAGCATACCTCTATGTAAAACATTTAAGTAACAGAGGACTAAGAATACCTAATGCCGTGCCGTCCGCTCATAGGTATATCCTTTTTTGTTTTGGTTTTTAAGCAAAACATACTTGTTTCGTGAGTACATATACCTATACACTCATATACCAACTGTTATTTTACTTGCCGTTGTTGTTTTTTTCTGATGCACTTCTGTCGGATGTGTCCCAAGTCCCAACTATAGCTACCAGCAGACAGACAGCTAGAAACAAAAGATAGAAAAGAAAACGAAGGCAATGTCTCTTATCGTCACTTGCCACTTATTCATGTAGATCAATTGCACAAACATTTCAATTTTTCAATTACAAGCCTACGAACATACATAGAAAAGCCATAATATTGACTGACTTCAGGGCGCATGTCCCCCCGGTATTCGTCGTCGCTTCGTGTATGGCTTTGTCGGCCATATTAACGCTGGGTGGTGAATCAGTTCACCCCATCTGAAAATCTATTTACAAAAGTCTTCTCGAGTATCTATGGTCTATTTCGTCTGTCCACCCCCGAGCGATGTGGCTCGTAGACGAGTGTGCCCCTCTTTTGGTTTGTACAAAATGTCGCTTAAAGCTGAGCGAATCGATGTCTCCTTGTAAGGACTCCACAGAACTTTGAAGGAAGGTGGGTTTATATGTAGATAGGTATAGATACTGAATTCATTCTGCTGGTAGTCATCTCTTTGAGTGTTAATGTTTCGACGATAGTTCATGGAGAATCTTCTTTGTGAGTTGTGCCGTGTTCGTGTTCGTGTTCCTGTTCGTCGTGAGCTCTTCTTGCTCTCGCTCTCTCTCTGCCGTTTTGTCCCTCTGCAAACAAACAGGTATCCTCATGGGCATACCAACCAGAGTCGGGGTTTATTTACACATGTTGTCTATGTATATACACATCCGAGTGGAAAACGTCTTACATATAAATATATATATTTGTGTGAGCAGTATAAAGTGGAGGTTTTGTCTTTCCGGAGGGTTTGTGGGAGCCCAACAATTTTATACTGGGGCCCGCACGACCGGAACCCTTCCCTTTCTTTGATATTTTCTATATAAATATTTTTATACATGTATAAGTATCTGAATCTATATATCTAAGCCTAGGTAATGACATTTTATTGAAGAGACTTTAATGTCCTATATCCCTGTATAATAATATACCTATGTGTACGTATGTATGCAGATGTATGCTTGAGAACAGTCCGTCGACGCTCGACTAGGCATTAACGTCATTTTGTGTAGCTTAAAGCGAACAATATGACATGCCATATGGATAGACCTGTATGGATACATCACATAGCACACTAACCGCCTAGAACGTGGTGACATTTTACTTACCTAAGAATTTTAAGGTAAGGCCTTGCCACCATTCTTGTTTTTATGGATACCTAACATGTTTTTTAATTCATTTCATTTTATTCTATAGATATGATTTAAATTAGTTAGTAGACTGAACAACAAAAATAGTAAACAAAAATATATTGATTGAGACATTGATTCGGGATGTGGGTAATTATATACATACATACTTATTTACATAGCTCATCTATATACCTTAAATAAATTAAGTCCATCCATATACCAATACCATATATATGTGCTTGTCCTCACATTTGGCAAATTGAATAAAGCTGTGTTTCAATTACAAGTTTCCGGGTTTCCTCTCCATCATATTGTATAATTTCTAATATCTAAAAAGAAAAATTGTTTTCTTGGCGCAAGCCACACATGTAACCCACAGTCTCTAGTCTGCCCTGATAAAATAAAGCTTTTTTTAAAGCTGCATATGGATGTATTTACACGGATTTCTCGTGGGAAAAAATATAATAATTTGCAAACAATTATTTAGAAATTTTTTTTTAAATAAATGTATTAGTAATCGGTAATAGTTTAAGAAAAAGTATAAATATGTTTACCAAACTACCTTTATATTATATAAAACGTTGGTGAATTTTGATGGTTTCATTGAACATACTGTTTTTGTTGGCCTAGAAAATGGTTCTACCTACGCGTAGTGTCATCAATGGAATTATTTTTTTTACACGCAAAAAGTAAACTTGGCTCAAACTGTTAAATCCTATCAGATGTAGTTTACATTTTGCCCATGGCCGTAGCTAGGGGAGGGCTTTAGGGGGGCAATGCCCTACCTTAAAAACTCCAATGCCCTACCTTAAAAAATCAACTATCGTATCGTAATGCCCCTGATTCAAAAACTGCTTTTCCAAAACAAGAAAAATCCATTTCCCAAATCCAAGCTATGGCGATGTGGCAGGACAAATCAAATAGAGTCTCTACAACTAGCAGTGTTGAAACGTTGATACATTCAAAAGCCTTAGAGAGACATAGGTACTACCTACGTTAGGTCTATTATTGAGGTTATACAATTTTTCAACGAATTAGTTTTGAGTGGAAATTATATTTTGAAGGAAGAAAAAGAACAAGGATTATTTCAGAATTTGTTTGAATACACCTGCATGCTGCATAAAAGATCCAAATTTGAAAGAGAAAGAATTTAAGCAATGATTATACCAGTAAGAAGTTCCATTGCTTAAGATATTAATGAATCGGACCTAAACTGGCTTACTATAATGGAAGAAAACTAACCAAGAAAATACATATTGCAATAGCAATACGCTACGTTAAAGATGGAATTGTCAATGTATCGTTGCTGACAGTTACTACTACTGGAAATCTTGATGCAGCCAATTTTACGGAATTAACCTTAAATTACATTGACCACTCTTGTATGCTAAGCCTATGCTATGATGGCGCAAGTGTACTGAGTGGGAAAGTTTTGGGAGTTTCGACCAGAATAGAAAATAAATTGGGCCGAAAAATCCCTTATGTTCACTGCTTTAACCATCGCTTGCATTTGGTAATCATTAGGGTTATCTCGGAAATGACTTTCGTTCGTTTATTTTTTGATCCATGCATCATGTTACATGAATTTTTTTAGCATGGAAAAATAGCTGTCTGAAAGGAAAACACAATTGATGTTTTGTACCAGCGAGAGAAGTTCAAAGATACATATGATGTTTTTGCATCTGTGGCGAACGTAGGATGTAGCACTGATGTGTGAATCTACGTTTTCGACTTTGACTGCAATCAGTAAGCCTCATAGGCTATCAATGAGTCATGAAAGAAAGGCAGGCATTTCTGGCCTTTGAAAAGAAAAGAACCAGCTGATCTGGATGAAGTCCTTCATATTTTTAATATACCTATGGCGAATCAAAGAATTCAGTTATTCTAATAAAAGAACTTTGTATTGTTATCTATATAGGTATACTAAATATAATATGTTAAGAGAAATAATAATATAAACCATTATATAAATGAATGTTTAGCACATATCTATCACCCCCTCCCGACAACCAGGGGCGTATTTACCCTAGGGCTAAAAGGGCTACAGCCCGGGGCGGTAAGGCTGCTGTGGGCGGCGCCAGCCGCCACAAGTAGCACAGAATTACTTAACGAAGTCTTTAAGAATTCTAAATCGGTATCTGACATCTTCTATAAGACGGATTTAAGTTCCTATTAAGTAGAGAAAAGCGCAAGTGGGCGGTCCGATAGAAGGAAATAAGAAGATAAATTGAGTCTTAAAATGGTCTTAAATCGGGATATCATTCTTCTTAAATACTTCATTACTCCTTCTTAAATAGTTCCTTACATCTTCTTAAATACTTCTTAACTCCTTCTTAAAGAGCTACGGCAATTCTTAAAAAAATTATTAGAAAAAATAAAAATAAATTTTTTTTATTATCTGTTTGTTTTTTTATTATTGTTGATTATATTCTATCTTTATGTGAATTTTTGCTGGAATGAAAGAATTTTAAAAGTTAGTTTTTTTAATTTACCTTTGTGCTTCCACTGAGATTCGAACCCGAGTCCTCTCGCTTGCCGTGCTTGTGCTCTACCTATTGTGCCACAGTGACACTTAAAATATCTTGTCTCAAAGTGCTACTCAAATAACTCTCTCGTGTTTTTAATATTATACTCTTTAAGAAGACTTAAATACGTATTAAAGAATTTGAAAAATACCGATTTAATACCAAAATAAAAAAGGAATGTTTTTAGAAGGATTAAAGAAGGAATTAAGTAACAAAAACAACCGATTTAAGAAATGCCAGTTTAAGAAGTATTTAAGAATGCTTTAAGTAGAAGTAAACACACCATGTTAAGTTCTGTAAAGCAATACCTAAAAAAGACGAAATTAAGACGGAATTAAGTAGCCATAAATTAGCACACCTACCCAATAAAGAAGGAATAAAGTATGAATTAAGTATGGACATTTTGTCAGTTACATAAACGGATGTCATCAAAAAAGTCAAATTTTAAATAAATGTGACGTTAACAATCAAACAGAGGCTAAAAAAATGAACATGAAACCGCGCAAAAGGGCGGAAAACTATAATTCCTAAAATATTTAAGTTAATTCAATGCAGTAAATTTTGTAAAATTTGTAGAAGTCTTTTTTATTAGATTGACCAAAAAAATACTAAAGGGACCTTTTATTTTCGTCCTTTAGTGAAATGTTTTTTTTTTTAGGCAGTTTTGTTTGTTAAAAATATATTTAGCGCGTTTTGAAAATAAGTTTCTTAAATTTTGATTCTCAAATGCCTGTAAAATTAAAAAAATAAGAGAACATTTAAGTAAGGAAAAGTTCTTTTTATTGGAATTCATTAAAACTTATTTAACAATGATAACAAAGAATACGATAGGTAAACTAAAGATCCTTTTATAAGGGTCAACAATTTTAGCGCCCAAAATTATTTAGCTCCTTTTGAAAAAGAATCCTATCTATTTGATTTCATTTAGAGAAAAATAGAGCTGTTTTGAAAATTACAAGCATATTATGAAAAATAGCTTGTTAAAAAATAACAAATAGCCTCGTTTTTATCCTTAACTCAACATTAAAATAGTAATAACTTCTAAACTAGACCGTTTTGAAATACAATTTTTCCACCATTCTATAGCTCTCTTTGATACGCAAATTTTGGTATACCACACTCCATATTTTGAAAAAAGTGCCTTTAGCACCGTTTTGATTGTTAACGTCACAAATGCTATTTTAATTGTTGTTTGTCTTCAATAATGAAACAATCTCTTTTTTTTTAAAGATTTAATAAATTCGGTTTACACATTTTGCTTTCCATCTAAAACTAAAAGTACGAAAACGGCGTTATTAATCATACTGTTTCAGAAGACTTAAATACGTATTAAAGAATCTGAAAAATACCGATTTAATACCAAAATAAAAAAGGAATGTTTTTAGAAGGATTAAAGAAGGAATTAAGTAGCAAAAAAAACCGATTTAAGAAATGCCCACTTAAGAAGTATTTAAGAATGCTTTAAGTAGAAGTAAACACACCATGTTAAGTTCTTTAAAACAATACCTAATAAAGATCATATTAAGATGGAATTAAGTAGGCATAAATTTACATACCTAATAAAGAAGGAATAAAGTATGAATTAAGAAATGTGATACCGAAATTATACCATTTTGTGCTACTTGTGGCCTCTAGCAATTGGCTAATTTATAATGTTTTTTGAAGCGATTGAACTTTCAAGACATACAAGCAAAAGGGCACAAGCTGCCCCTAGCAATTGCCCAATTTATAATATTTTTTCAAGCGATTGAACTTTCAAAACATACAAGCAAAAGAGGGCAAGCCCCTCCTAACAATTGTCTAAATTATAATATTTTTGAAGGCTAAACAAAAAATACAAAGATTTAAAAAAATTCAATTTTTTGAGTTTTTCAAGCATGACAATTTTTTCAGTGCCGTGAGTGTCCGGCTGTGAGAGAGATCACTGTAACATGCCACTCACTTTTTTCACCATTTATTATTCTTATTTTTTATAAACGATTTTTTATAGCGAAAATTTATAGTAAAAATATTTACAGACATGTACCTATTCTTTGGAACAAATTCTAATGAAACGAAAACATTATCAAAAAAACACACTAGAAGAACTTTGGCTACGGAGTCGTCGTAGCTGTCAAATCCTTGGCAACCCGTGGTCTTTCTTTTCGTAGCAAGATAGATAAATTCTGATCTATACATAACGGGAAATTCATGATGATCTTTCATCATTTCTTTCTAAGCCTATGCAAAGTTTTGGCAATCCAGGAAAACGAAACACATCATATTTGTATTTTGCTACCTATGAAAAGATTATAATAATTGTATCAGTTACGAGTAGAGTCACAAAACCGATTATGGAACAGCTTCAAAGGTAAAAATACTTCCCGTTGGGCGTTGATTCGACTCCTGACATAAGAGATATAGACCAGCTTTCATTAATTTTAAGGTATTGTAATATTTTTCCAAGGTTCGTTAAATAAAACTTATTATTCTTTCTAATATCTCTTCTTTATTTTTACTTTCCAAATCACAACAATAAATCTCAATTTATAATCAACTCAAATACTTTATTCAATTTAAAATCACACTTGGTTTACACTTTACACAATCCAATAAGCAGAGTTTTGCACACTTCCGTAATCAAAAATCAACTGTCTCGCTCACCATGAACACTCCCTTATATACTCAAATTAGTTGTTCTCGAAAGTTCTTGTCTTGGAATGTTCTAGATGTTTGGAATAAGGGGAAATACATTTGACATTGGAAAAGAGCTTTTTGTTTCTTCCATAAATTAGATATGCAGTTTTCCAACAGATGGCGCTGTAGTAGTATAAAGCTCTGTTCACAACAGTATGTTCAAGAGAAAGCAGAACTCGTTGAACGATTTTTCTGCTTTCTGCCAACTACAGGCCATAAAGCAGAAGACATGTTACAAGCAATTATGGATACTTTTAAGTCATTTAACATTGACATAGAAAATTGCAGAGGTCAATCATATGATAATGCAAGTAAGCATATTCTTTAAATTTGATCGGATCATCGGCAGCTGATTCTTGCCCAGAAGCTGCAAAATTTTTCGGCTTATTACAAAATATACATGTTTTTTTTTTTTACGGCATCAATAGAGCGAGCAAAGCTTCTTGTTCATTTTTTAATGTTTCCGAAAATGTCACATTAAAAAATTTTTCACTTACCCGTTCCCGTTGGACGATGCCTGTACGAGCTTAAACTGAGATTGGGACTAAATAATTTCGGCTCTCAATGCACTTAAAAATGATGCCCACCAGAAAACTTTAGTGAAAACTGAAGCTAGCGGCTTATTGTCCCAATTGAAGTCCCTTGAGACAGCAATATTGTCTCACCTTTGGGGTCCTATACTCAAGAAATTCAATATTGGATAAAAAAAATTCAAGGTGTTGATACAGACGTTGAAACTGTATCCAGGCTCTACGAGGCAATCATATCGTTTGTAAGAGAAAAACGAGAATGTTTTGATGTTTTTGAAGAGATAGGAAAAAGCAAAACCTCTGAAAATTACAAAATAGACCGAAAAAGAATCGTCAAGAGGAAAAAACGAGATGAAGATTTTCAAGAAGAGTGTGTCTTACTTAAACATTTTCTGGAGCAAAACAACACTGAAAATATGAGTTTAAGGCAGCTTTACCTTCATTTATAAGAGAAAAAGAATTGAAGGAAGCATTTCCATATTTTGAGGTTGCTTTAAGAATATACTTGTGCACTGCAGTGACAACTTGTAGTGCAGAAAGATCGTTTTCCGTATTGAAACGAATAAAAACCTATTTAAGGTCTCGCATTAGCGAAGAACGCCTTAATAGTTTAGCTTTTTTAAATATAGAAGCTGAACTGACCAAAAATTTAGATAACGAATCTATTGTTAATGAATTTTGTAATCAATATACACACAGAAAAAAAAATTTTAAAACATCAAATATTATGCATTTTGTGTTTTTTGTTATTATTTTTTATTACTTAATTTTTTTGGTGTTATAGGGGGCGGCAAAATTTATCAGCCCGGGGCGCCAAATCCTTAAATACGCCTCTGAAAATAGTATAGCTCGAATTGAGCAGATACAAAAAAAATTTACTAGGTATGCTCTTCGGAAGTTTAACTGGAATAATAATATTTTATCATCATATCAGGAAAGATGTTGTTTAATCGACTTAAGTACTCTTCAATCACGTAGAAAATATTTTCTTATTATGCTCGCTAGAGATATTATGAAAAATCATATAGACTGTTCATATTTGCTAGCACTATATTCTATATAGGCTCCCACAAGACACTTAAGAGAACGCCAACTATTTAGTCTACCGCGTCACTTTACAAACTGTGGGAAAAATGATCCAGTAACTAGTTCTTGTCAATGCTTTAACTCGGTCTGCGATGTAGTCGACTTGTATGTCAGTAGAGACAAATTTATAAAAGTTATAAAAAATATTTATTTTATTTTGTGTTTTAAATTGTATAACTTAATTTATATTGTTTTGTATAATAATCAAATTGTGATAAATTTTTTAATTTGTTTAATGTATCATAATCTAAGAGAATTAAGTTTCGATAGATGAAATAAATAAATAAAAAATTAAGGACCGCTTGAAACTCGCTTCAACCCGCATCGAGTGGTTCAAAGTGTTGCACGAAAATGAAAACAAAAATGCTGCCCAACTCTTGCAGCTAATTGTTGCTTCGTTTGTAGCTGCGTTTCGTTGTATTCGTCGTATTGAATTTATTGAACTTTTGTATATCAAATATTTAAAAACATATTCCAGTTGCAGCTCCAGAGCAAAACAATAATTTGGTTTACAACTTCCAATCATGTACCTACAACGAAGACGATTTTGTCACCCCTAACTACTGGCGACACATAAAATACAATATTAGTAGCTTTTTCTTAGTCAAAAATACATTCTTTTTCAAATTATGTAAATCAAGTTATTTGAGTATCTGCTATACTATACTAGCATATATGAGTATGTAAGTTTTCAGATGGCTAGAAGCCTTAAGATCTTCATAAAAGTGTAAAACTCTAACAATAAGCATTTAACATGTTCCCTTTCCTCAGCACTTCCTCATTTTGACCTTAGTTCCTAATGGTCAGAGTAAAATAAAGTGCAGACTTAATCACCCTTATATCACAGGCTCCTTCGTAGCGAAGTTCCGAATGGTTCGTTCCGCTACTAATACGAGAAAATTCATACCATACGCCCCCAACGAAACGTGAAAAAGCATTGCCACACAAAAACAATTTGTTCTGACTTTCAGAATCAGCTGGTAAATGTCAAAATGAGAAAATCAAAACAGAAGTTTAATCCCGCTGGCTTGTAGATAAATTGGTTTTTATTTCTTTAAAAATGGATTCATTCGCAATCGAAATTTTTGCAAGAAAATTTGAAACGAAAACTCGGATTAAAAATACAAAGAAATATTTTGAGGGGTGCATTTATTCCATTTGACAATGATGACAAAAAGGGAGTAACATTTATATCTTCTCAAACCGTATACATGGTCCTTGGTCCTTATCCACATTCAGAAAAAAACTATAGAACTAATAAAGCTGAACTTAAATAGATACTTATTGGAAGAGGTGGATCAAGAACTGGACCTGTGATGGGTATTCTCATTTTAAATCACACCTATCATTAGACTAGCCGCTCTGCTCAGATTCCTGGCAGAAGGAAGATTTCAATACGGCGGCGTAGGAAAGGATTTAAAGGATTCCGATTTAATGGCACAATCTACTATTTCTGCAAATCTGATGATTAAATTTCCACTAATTTCCTTTTAATATACCTACATACCTAATAAAACGAGACGGTGCTATTTGCAGCATTATGTAAATTTACCTTCCCCCAGCTGTTGGAATCCCTTACAGGTGAACGAAGGCTGTTTGATTTTTCTTTTACCTTACCCCAAAAGACGTTGGCGCAAAATTTTAAACATTTAAAACCTACTCTAAATCAATTTTAGAATGGGAGACGACTCTAAATATTGAGTATAAAACAACGAGAACCGACTTTTTGTTAATTTTAAAGGACATAAACTATAGACTATACTTTAACGTTAAAGAGCTCGTCTTACTTTAACAGCAGCAAATAGCTAGTTTATCTTTTAAAAGTATACTTTATCCATATTGACAGTGGTAATTTCATACAAAAGAAAATCGAAGAAAAAATGTTTACTGATGTTTTATTCGATTTTTCAAAGATGAATATATGTAAATTCGAAACAATCGTACGAAAGTGCTCTACGATGAACAAATCTGTAAATACAAATGTATGTAGGTACATACATATCTTATGTATGCACGCGCGCCGCCGCCGCAGCCGGCCGAGACGAGTATAGCTAAATGAATCTGCACCTTGCAACAGCAAATTGAGTTTTTATGCTGTGAATTTATAATTTATACTTTATTTTCATCTAAAATAATGTAAATAACTTATAAACAATCAAAATCTGTACTCGTAAAATGTACTTTTTTCGGAGAAAACTTATTTGGTTTAAAGTTGTCTGTTCTTTTTACTTTTTTTTTTGTGTTTTTGTAGTTGTGTGAGTTACTCGTATGTAGGTATCTGTCAAATTAAGGGTTGTTCAACGCAAATTCGCTTAGGTTCTGTTGTAAAACCCACATCAATTAGAAGAGTTGTCTAACGTGTTTAAAATTATGCAAAAGTTAGACCAAGTCTCCAAGCTAAACGACTGCGTTAAGTAGAGACGGTTTTATTCCTTAAACGAGAACTGTTTAAAATTTTGCGCCGTTGACTTTTATCTTTTAAAAATAAAAATATATATTGTTCCTAATAATTTTGTATTTGAGCTTGCATCTTTTTTTTTGTTTATATTTTTTCCATTCACCTCAATAGACAAAACTGTTATTATATTTAATTTTGAATTAAGTTCCTACCAAAATATCTGTAAGTAGCGAAATCTATCAAACTTCCTATTCATTCGGGACTAAATGATACCACTTTTCTGAAAACCGAATTTCGTACCAGAATTATCCAATACGAACGGAAGTATGATACTTTTTTTCTAGATTCGTAGAACGAATCCACTACATCGCCGTCCGGGCCTGTGATAGGGGTGAATATATTTAGCTTAAATTGACGAATATTTCTTTAAGTTAAATTTTCTATATTCTGTGGTATAAGAGTGCATGTGATTTCTTGGTTTTCTTTTTTAGGTTTCTCCTGTATTTTTTTGTTGTCATTCCACAGTTGTTACAGAGCGGAACTCTTAAGCTAAATTTCTCTCTTTTGATATCAAAATATTCTTGACAGATTCTTTCAAAGGTGAAGAAGTTCTCATCCCGTGTATTTCATTCAATACCAAATTCGAAAAATTTTTGAAGATGAGCATGTACAATGGTTAGGTTAGGTTATATGGGCCGACGATTGATCTTGCTCTCGTCCCACTTAGATCATATTTGATCCATTGTGCTGCCCGAAGTATTACAAGTTCTGTAATATATAAAAGAACCTATGAGTCAACAGGGAGTTCTAGCCATTTGGTGGTCTCAATAAATTTCAGGATTAGTTTCAGAGGGTAGTTAGAGAGATCCTCTAGATCATCAAAGAAGTAATATCCTAAAGTCCTATTCCTTATGTGACTGAGTGCTGGGCAGTGGCAGAGGAAGTGAGTGGTATCCTCGACCTCGTCGGTGCTGCCGCAGCCTCTACATATGTCATCCGTGCTAAGTCCTAATTTAGTCTTGTGATAACCTAACAGGTTGTGACCCGTTATGACACTAATATAATAATATAATAAGAGATTTTATGGATGGTTTCTTAAATAGTAGGATTGAGTTAGATTTTTTCTCGTCCCACTGAGGCCGCAGCCTCCTGGTGATACCGCATGTACCAAGGAGGCTCCATCTTGCATTGCAATTACGCTTGGTTATGCTGCCAACGTATTGCTTGATAGCACATGGGGGCAGGGCCCGATCTAGCTTTTTTGCCGCTCTGGGCAAAAGTATTATTTGCCGCCCTTTAAAATCAAACCTTAAAAGACATACAAAAGTTATTGCCACCGTATGTTTGTATTGTTGGTAAAAAAATTGTTTTTTTTTTATACATAAATATGTATGTACGAGTATGCTTCCTTAGATCGACTAAACAATCAAATGATACTCATAAAGTTTAAATCAATTATAAAAAAAAAAAAATCAATTTTTTATTTTAATTTTAATTTCGGTTACAAAACGAATAATCAATTCTTGAAAAAAACACAAATTCAGTTAAAATATTATTTAAAAAAATAGTCTTTTTTAAAAAAAATCTTTTTTAAAATAATTTTCTTCGCAATTTTTGCTCTGCAAAATCTTTAATTATTTCTGCCAAATTTATACTATCGCAAACCTTTTTTTCAATTGATATCAAGGCCAATCCCGTTAATCGTTTTTGTGTCATGGTAGACCATAAATAGTTTTTAATGAATTTCAATTTAGAAAAGCTTCTTAACTCTAATGAGTGAAAGAATACTTCGACCTTATATTTTTGGCAGGGATCAATAAAATTGGTTCGTCATCACATTCGTAATCAAACTGCCTCTTTTTAGAGCGGGCGCGATGTTTAGGCACATTTTCAAAGTCTAACACCTCGCTATCAATTTCAGCAGCTAAAGCTTTGAAGTTTTCACAAACTTGAGTAAAATACTCTTCTGATCGTGAGTTTTCAAAAAAGACTTTTGTATTTTTTATCAATTTAATGACAGAACTTAAATCAAAATCCTTACTTTGCATTAGTTTACTGACGGGATTTATTCGATTCAAAGTTTCGTACCAAATTATAATAGAGCACAAAAATTTAAAACTTTTAATTTGATTTAATAACCCTGAAGCTTCATCCGTTCAGAGGTATCCATGTCCGTGTTTTGGTAAACACTATATAATGCAGCGTATATCTGGCCTATTTGATGTCTTAGTGGTTTTATTGCTTCGATACGACTTTCCCATCTCGTGTCACAAAGAGGCTTAAGAGTAATGCCTTTTACATTCAACAATAGAATAGACCATCTCAACGTTGAAGAGGAAAAAAAACATATATTCTTTGCACTATATTGAAAAAATTTGTAGCTTCTAATGAAGACTTTGCCACGTCCTTTACCACTAAGTTTAATGAATTACTACTGCAAATAACATAATGCCTTTAATATTCGATCCGTTATCGTAACCTTGCCCTCTTATGTTCTTAAAGGACAGTCCAAAATCTGATAATTGTTTTAAGATAACTTCAGTATATCTGTAGATTTTTCAATTGGTACAAATCCTAAAAAACTTTCATTTATTATAATTTCTTCCGTTCTTGGATGGTTTTCAGTTTTATTAATAGTAGATAATATATCTAATTATAAGAGTCATCTGCTCAGTTTTGCTTACGTCGGGGGTACAATCTAATATAATAGCATAATATTTTGATTTTTTAATAGCTTTCAGAATATGGCTTCTTATACTGTCGGAAATCTTAGTTATTAACTCATTCTGAATAGTTTTACTTAAGTATACGTTGCTTGTTTCTCCTCTTTCTTTAAAACTCTGCGTACATGTTCTTTCATAACTGGATCAAACTCTGCTAATAACTCTACAAGTTTCAAAAAGTGGCCATTGTTATGTTGGTACAGATTATCAGCTATACCTTGAAAAGCCAAGTTACTTTCTGCTATTTTTGGTTTTGGCAATTCGCCGCTTGTGACTTGGATTTACATTTATCTTAATGGCATCATACACCCTAGTGTCGATGTTTTATTTTTAAATTAGATTGAAATAAGCTTTTAAATTTTAATTTTTAGGACTTGAGCAGTTTGTAAATGAATTGTTATTGTGCTTCTCGCTCCCGATTTTGCCGCCCCAAATTGTTGCCGCTCTGGGCAATTGCCCAGCTTGCCCCACCCTAGATCGGGCCCTGCATGGGGGGATGTTGATTGTGCGGTCTATTAGAGAGAATTCAAGTGTCGAACCCCTTCTAGCGAGTTCGTCAGCTTTTTCGTTGCCTGGGATACCACTGTGTCCCGGGACCCAGCAGAGTCTAACATTATGCTGCGAGCCAAGAACCTTGAGCTCTTCGCGACAGCAAGAAACAAGCTTCGACTTGGTTAGATTGGCAGAGAGTGCTTTTATCGCTGCTTGACTGTCAATGAAAAAGGTGATATCAGATCGTGATAGCGCCATCATTGACACCTGTGTTGCAGCATTCTTTACTGCCAAGATCTCGGCTTGAAAAACACTACTGTGATCGGGGAGTTTGAAGTAGGAAGCAAGGTTGAGGCTTTCTGAGAAGAAACCTGCTCCAACCCCAGTATCCATTTTCGATCCATCTGTGAAAATGGAGTGTGTTGTTTCATGTCATTGTTTCAGCATGTACAATAAGCAGCATAAAAATTAATATTGCGTTATTAGAAAATACTATCGCATCCAAAAATAGATGACAATTAAATTAAATATGTAAATGAAGTTTTTGTTTACAAATTTAAATATATTTATTTTTCATTTTATGCATGAATTTGTTGGGTCCCACCGAAGCCGGCGGCTAACCGCTAGTTAACAATACAAAAATGAGCTCTTGAAATAAATGAATTACTTCTAATCTACATATCAAAAAGAACTTCTGAATGAATTTAATCTAATTCAGTTATTTATATAGAGATTGAAAATTGATATTTTTCAATAGTCCATCCATTAATAACTTGTAAATCAAATTCAGATATCGTACCGCTTTATAATGCCGTTGACACAGAAGATATTAAGCTCGAACGCTTGCAGCTAAGGGCTGTTGCAGCTTCCACATGTTATAACAAATAAAAAACATAAACCCACTGGAACTATTTAAGTTTGTTGTACCTAATAAGTTGGGAGTATAGTCTGATAGTCAGCTACTGGTTCGCCTTCGCATATTCCTACAAAACCGCCAGAAACAATTTTACGAGAACACTAAGATTGACTTATATTTGTATTACGAACGAGGTTATATTCTAAATAAATTAAAAATTTCATTGATTACTTATACCTAGGTTGTTTTATTCAAATTTAAAGATAGAAAACGCTTACTGGAAAGCCCCATATGTAAATATACAGCCATATTTATAAACTCATTATAATGAGTACATAAGGCTATGCAACCCTTATAATGCCTCTAAACGCAAAATCGTTATTTATAAAACTTATGTGAAGTTGAATAGAGGCATTATAAGCTAAACGCGTTTGGAGGTTGAATAGTGTCTGCATAAGGACATTTTAGTATTGAACTGTCACATTCACTTTGACATCACATTGAATTATAAAGATTTTCAACAAAAAAAATTTTAATACACAAAAATATTGAAACTGCTGGGGAGCCTTAATATAGAAAAAAATGATAAAAATCGGTGGTACCGTTTAAGAGAAAATCAAAAACAAAAAAATGGTTCCAAGGGGGGTACCAAAAATAACCATTTTTTGAAAAAAATTTTTCAACCATTACCTAGGTTTAACTAAAAGAAATTTTATGATTTTTTTTTTTTAAATCTGTGGGACAGTTTTTGAGAAAAAAAATATTTATAAAATTTCGAAAAAAAATTCGTATGGCAGGTACCGACAATTCGATGCATTTGAACATTTTTATCTCATTAAATCCATGTCTTTTATTTATAAAATGTACATATTTTAAATTCCAAAGTACTTTTACATAAACGCAAGTTCGTGCGGTCCAGTCGTGCATTTTATTTTTTTAGTATTTGAATCGTATTTTTTAGATTCGTCTCAATGTTAAGAGCGAATGCATGCGAGGGAAACATTGTAGTATCAGAAAATATAGCAAGCATACGCTTTGCATTCTTAAATTGCTGTCTTACATTTGTTGTATACTCCAATTTTATTTCCAACTACATATTTAAAATCCGTCTGTTTAATTCCTTTTCTTCTTGATTGAAATTAGTATATTCTTCCACATAATCAATTTCTTCACTTTTTAGATATATCCTTATTTTCATATTGTTTGTCAAAGATTTAGTTTTTGTCTCGACCATGTCTCGAGATTAGAACTCGAGATAAGACGAAGCAAATCTGAATTTGTCCGCATATTTTGATTTCGTTCTTATGTTTCCAATCCAAGTTTTGGAAGAGTTCTTCTAAGACGGCTGCAATTAGGTGATGAAATTGGCTCTCTTTGTCGTATTCCATGGTTAATTCGAGCATCGCGTCTTAGTTTGCCAGCTCTTATTCTTGTAGTGCTATTTTTGTAAATATTTTTAAGCGTTTGAATGTAAGTGGAATGAATGTGAATATAATGTTTTTCCAGAGCTTTCCATATATACTTTCAAGTTCCACTGTATCAAACGCTTAGCTAAAATCTATCAAAGAAACGTAATATTTAATATCATATTTTTAGATCTCAAATCGTTTTAAATAAGTGCTGCTTTTGATATTTGTTTTCTGTACCTAATTTCTTTTATTTATGAAATATTTTGAAAACAGTATCTATACATTTTTCATTTATGAAAAATATTTAATACTTTACTTGAAAAGTTCTTACTTTTAGTTAAAAAATAACTATTTTTCGAAATTCAGACACACAAAATTATTTGTTTGTAAGTTTGTATACCTGATTGTGGGACAAAAGTGTAATCGAATTTCCCGTGTATACAAAACGAAAAGAAAGTGTACCACCCTTGGCCAGTCAGTAATAATTTTACTAACCTCGTATAACAACTCTCAGATTAATCGCAATTCTTATGATTCAAAGACACTTGAATTTATCGTAATTCAAGACAAACATTTATATCATCAAACGTTCTTTATCAACCGATAACTACAATGTATGTATCTATGTATTACAAAGTTAGTTCCTCCGGAAAATAGGAATATCTAAGCATATGCACCTACATGTGGAATTGTTTCTTTATGTACTTACATATAAATGCACTAACACATCAGCTCTTCTGAGTGTGAGAATAATAATAGAACTGAATTGGGGTTTTTTAAGTTTTTCTTATCTCGTTGAGTACCTACATTATATTGATAATAATTTAAAACATGTCCTAGGTATAGGTGAACCATGGCCTTAAATGCCATACCTTAAATGCCTAACATAACTAAACACAATTTTTTTTGGCGAGTATGACATCTAAGGTTGAAGTGGCATTATAAGACTGGTCATGGTTCTCCTACGTTAGGAAATTCAGGAAATTAAATCATTTGTCTACGAAATAATAATACATGTGTTTTTTGTTTCTAAAAAGTGTAATTTGGAACATAATAACATAAATGTAACATTTCTATACCTATTGTCCTTTCCCTCGACCATTCACTTTTAAGGTACATAAATATACCTTCAATTTAGTATCCAAGAGCTTTCTTCGGACTTAATGCACACAAAATAATATGCCAGAGGAAGAAAAGAAAGAGTAAATAGCTAGCCTTGTACCAACTGTACATTCCTACCAAGTGCGCAAAAGTGCACACCTTGAATCACGTTCATGTGTACACAAAAGCGCTGATAAGAAAATAATTATTTACGGCGAGTGTTTTTCCCGGTGCACTTCGGTGAAGATGAGTGCAAAATTGTTTGTCAACTAATTAAAATTCTTATCGATTTTTGCCGCGAATTCAAAAAGCCAATCCTTATCTTTATTATGAAGATAGGTGTTATACATAATATACTCTAGGTACCTATGTGACACAGAGGAAGGAAGGACATTTCTCATTGATGGAGTTGTTTTAATACGAGTATCGTAATCGTTAAAATGAAAACTGATAAGCCCACAAAACTATTATGAAGCTTGAGTTTCAATTTCTAACAGGGCAACCACTCCATTATCGTTGCACACGACTGCGATTCAGCCCAGCGAAACAAACCTACCTAAAATCATCGCTCTCAGGCTATCGGGCTTGTACAGCAACATGGTTATCATTGCACCAACGGAAAATGTATACCATATGAACGCAGTTCGATAAGCAATGGCTGTGCATCGATTAGTTCTTACGTTAACCCAACAACCCCTAGCTTCTATGATGATGTAGTATAGTGCACAGATATAGGAGTAAATAGGTAGGTATCACAACAGCCGATAGAATACAGAATTTTAAATGCACAAACGTGGTCTTTCCGTTGTGCCGAGCAATCTGTGTCAATGCAGTAGTTCGTGATTCGAATTTGGATATATTTTTCATGGCTTTAGTGTTAATTGTGTTCTTTCCTCATTTCTATGTTTAGGTTTCGAGCGAAGTGAATTTTTGAGATTAAATAACTTTGGAACTTTCGAAAGAGCGAGAAATTCGCACAAAATTAAAAAAGTTTTTTTTTTTTTAACTAACTATTATATACCGACTCCTACAAAGCAATATTATGAAAATAGGGTCGAATATTCCTCAATTTGTTATTCGTTTAAGCGAAAGCTTTTTTCAAAAGTGGTTTGAGGCCATCAATTGTAATTGAGCTGCGGCACCGTCCGTCAACCTATTACTTTAAATGTGAACATAAATCGTAATTATTTTAGGTATATGGATATTTTCAAAAAGTTTTAACTAGAACCTCGTTAGCAGAATCAAAACATCGATATCAAAAAATTATGAACTACTTTGGACAAAGCATCTTTTCTAAGAGGAATTTCAACATTCAATTAAATATATATATAAAAAAACGGTTACCTAGTTAGATTTTCACTGTTTATAACTTTGATATAATAGGTTGGTGTCCTATCTCCTTATCTAGGGCTTTTTGCTTTTAGTCATGAATAAAATTATAGTTCAGTTAGTTGTAGATGTGAGCGTGCCGGCGTTTGGGTATATGCTGATGGTTTAGTACTACATATACATAAGTGTCAGAAAAGTTCACTCCCAATATTAAATGAAAATACAGAAAAGGCTTTAAGAATAGTTACGAGTAGTAACTGGGCTACGAGTTTCAGGGCTTAACGTATTAACTAACCCCGACTCAACGGGCAAACACTCTCGCCCTCTCCCAGTGCAAAATATGTATATAGGTGCATAGCTGGGCATTAACTCGTTAATCCGTTAATCGTTAATTAACGAAGTTAAAATTTTGATTAACGGATTTACTTTCAAGTTAACTTTTAAAAATGTTAACGAATACGTTAAATCCGTTAATCCACGTTAAGTCCGTTAATCGTTAATCCAATGCCTACTATTTACCGGCGCGAAAAACAGGTTCAGACAAGTATGAGACAAGTGTCGTGCGGCGCGTGCCGCGGGTGAAACAAAAACAGCTAGGTACGTATTATATTTTGACGGCGCGTGCGAGTGAGAAAACTGCGAAGAGATTCGTTTCGTTTGATCATTTCATTATGCCGGTCGTCCACTATGTGCGCGATAAGTTCAACCAACTTCGTTCAACTTTTTATTCAACTCTTTCGTTGGATAAACGAATTTACAACCTCTTACACTAGTGCAGCAATTTACGTAGTTCACGTTGAGCAACTAAAGTTGAACAAAATGCGTTTGGAACCCCGTACACATAATTGACCAACTTTCCCATATGTTGATTAACCCCGCACACCTAGTTGATCAACTCTTAAAACTTATTCCAGTGTTGAATAGCTCCGTACATCTAGTTGACCAACTTACTCAAATGTTGAATAACCTCTTACACTAGTTGATAAACTTGTTCGATTTTGACAGACAAATTTTTTTTTCGAGTTGATCAACTGCGTTTTCGATATTGTTGCTCAACGAGTTGATACCTTCGTACACTTAACCAAGGATCACTCGTTGGGGAACGCGTTGAACGCACCACGATAAACAAAAAACTCAAACGTCAAACCTGAAATAATTTTGACTTCAGTTCGGTACATTAGGCAATTGCATTTTCGAGGAAATTTGAGACCAAGCCAGTTCCCTGGCATCTTGATTTTTATAAGAGGGGCTCTTAATGTCCCATATATTGGGCTTTTCCTCAATTGCTGAAATCAATTGCAAAATTAGTTCCGTGGTCCACTCTGACTTTTTATCACCTTCCAATATTACGTCAAGAAATCCCAAAGAAAATTAAAAAGTTGATCAACGCGTTGAACAAATAATGTGCCACACATTATCTTGAAAATGTTGCTCAACGTGTTGATCGAACATTTTCAAGGAGCAACACGAGCTCGTACACTAACACTACCTGTACACTTGTTGCGCAATTCGTTGAGCAACGGCCACAACTATAGATCCAACCCGTTGGTTCAACAGAATTGAAGGCACCGTACATTAGAGTTGAATGCGTTGAATTTGAAATTTGTGCGTTGATCGCCTAGTGGACGACCGGCATTACTTAGCGCCGGTGCTCAGAGTAAAAAAATATAAAAAATGCAATTTTTATCAAATGTTACGGGTTAACGATTAACGTTAACTTGCGTTAATTCTTCCGAAATTTAACGCTTTAACGTTTAACGAAGCTAACTTTTTTAGTAGCGGATTAACGATTTACGAAGTTAACTGTTTGATTAACGGTGCCCAGCTATGCATAGGTGTTATTATTGACCCTTTATTAAATTGGAAAGAAAATATTGAAGATATAGAGTTGAGAAGGCCTGCATAGCTTTTTATGCCTGTAGCGAAACGTTTGCTAAAAAGTGGGGTCTCCAATCAAATATCATCTTGTGGACGTACAAAGCCGTGATCCTCACTTATGGCAATATTGTGTGGTGGCCCGCGCTTTCTAAAGCACTGCCTAACTAATGTCTTAAGCATTTTTCTGCTCCTGTGTTACACATTAAGTATCTAGTATCTTGCAGCGTATTAAGAATAAAGGATTCAAATTCTTAGTTTCTCAAATCTAATGGTCACAGGAATATTAATGAGTAGATTCCAATAGAGATGCTTTCGACTCCCACCTTGACCTTAGGATTGCATCAGTAAAGTTTTTAAGTTTATATACAGAGGCGTATTTAAGTATTTGGCGCCCCGGGCTATTAAATTTTGCCGCCCTTTAGAACAATGAAAATAAATTAATAAAAAATAATAATAAAAAAACACAAAATGCATAATATTTGATGTTTTCAAATTTCTTTTTGTGTGTATATTCATTACGAAATTCATTAACAATAGATTCGTTATCTAAATTTTTTGTCAGTTCAGCTTCTATATTTAATAAAGCTAAACTATTAAGGCGCTAATGCGAGACCATAAATAGGTTTTTATTCGTTTCAATACGGAACGCGATCTTTCTGCACTACAATTCGTCACTGTAGTAGAGCTGTGTCAATCAGGATGGATTCAATTTTTTCGATTCGATCATCGAAAAGTATTGATGATCAAAATCACAAATTTTCATTTTAATCGATTCCAATCTCAATCATTTAGATGATTCTCGTTTCTCGATTTTCTATTTCAATCTCAATCATTTCAATGAGTTTCGATCTTTAATATCAGTTAACACGATTAACTATGATTTACTCGATTCCATTTGGTGTTATTTCAGGTATCAGGTGTGGAATCACGTAAGATGATAGTTGATTGTCATTTTGAATATAACTGTCTCCATCATATCAATAAAGAAATATAGAGAGAACGATTGTCAAAACGACAATCAATTAATTTAGTGATCACTTTACTCTTACGCGATACGGGCCCAGGATCTGGTATGTTTACTGTGGGAATTGAACTAGTAATGAGACTTAGCGAATGAAAATTTTCGACTTACATATCTATGCGATAGTATCTAAAAGTTAATTTATTCGTTAATACCAAGTCATTGAGTAATTATTAGTCCTTAAATTGATCTTTTAAGGAGCAACAAATGAAATCTTTTTATCTTGAATTTTTTGACGCTTTTTAATCAATGGACATTCGATGTCATTTGGCAATTTATGGCTTACAATATAGAGTATTTTGTGAAAACCTCAACTCAATCTTATCATCGAAATCGAATCGGAACAGTATTGAACCATTTAAGTGAAATTAAAATGATCGAATGATCGATCGATTCAAATGATCGAATCATTTCCGTTATCGATTGTTGAACGATTTACACACCTCTACACTGCAGTGCACAAGTATATTCTTAAAGCAACCTCATCATATAAAAATGCTTCCTTCAATTTTTTTCTCTTATATGAAGGTTAAGCTGCCTTAAACTCATATTTTCAGAGTAGTTTTGCTCCAAAAAATGTTTAAGTAAAACACACTCTTCTTGAAAATCTTCCCCAAGATCAACCGGGTATAATTTCTGAAGAGTGGTTGCATTTTTTCGAATTGCTTCTTCACTCATGTGATAATAGATTAGATAAAAAAATAAAACCATTTGTTTTTGCTTCATAGGATGAATTTCTTCTCTTTAGCGCACTCAATAATGGGTCGCAAATAGGAATGAAAGTATTTATTTTGAAATTTTCACGACCACAAAAAAGAACCTCCCTTCGCGACACTCATCATCTCGTCTTTTCCTCTTGACGATTCTTTTTTGGACCATTTTGTAATTTTCAAAGGTTTTGCTTTTTCCCATCTCTTCAAAAACATCAAAGCATTCTCGTTTTTTTTCTCACAAACGATATGAGTGCCTCGTTGAGCCTGGAGTCAGTTTCAACCTCTGTATCAACACACTGAATTTTTTTTTGATACAATATTGAATTGCTTGAGTATAGAACCCCAAAATTAAGACAATATTTCTGTCCCAAGGGACTTCAATTGGGACAAGTGAGCACGATACTAAAAATATCAAATAGGTATTCGACGATTTTAACTTTAGTAAAATGCTAGAGATAGCGTGATGCTAAATTTGGTAAAAGTTAGCAAAATCGTCTTTTTAACCTAGTATTATACTAAAATAGTTTTAACATCGTACTAATTCGACTAAAATTTTGCGCCAATAGTTTTTAAAATAATACCTATCCTTTTATTTATCCATCATTATAAGCTATTGTACAAAAAACAATCATTATATTGTTTCTTAAGTCCTTCAAAACTATTGACGAAGGGAAGGGTATTTTTATATACTAAAAAAATTGAGGCATGATTTGCTGGGTATATAAAGAATAAAAATTTGTGTGTGACCTTATATCTAGAATCCGGCTTGAAGGATTTTATAAATTTTTTCTATAAAAAGGGACTTTTTGTAGATGGCTTAAGGTGTGTCCACACCAGAGAAACATTTCAGGAAACATTGTTTAAAAAACGTTTCTGAAACGTTTCCCATTTGTTAAAAAAACATTTCAGAAATATTTCAGAAATGTTTCTGATTTGGGTTTTTTGGTGTAGACGCTTCGAGAAACATTTCTGAAATGTTTTTTTGTTTCCCATTGTTTCCAGATTGAGTTGTCTGTAATTTTTTTCCTCGCCTGTGTTGCACTTTAAGCGTATGAAGTTTTTTCTTCTTCTTCTTTATCGCAATTTATATTTTCAGATATACGAGTATAATCGGCTTTTTTGATTTTATTTTTTTAAATATTTTTCGTCAAGACTCGATCCCACAAAACTTTTTTTATTTCAAGAATTTTTATGAATTGGATAAAATTCTCTTGCTCCACACTTTTCGCGACATTTTACATTTATATTAATAACCACTCACGCATTTCTACCTATGTAAATGCTTGGGAAACAAATAAAGTTTCCCATTCGGAATGGGAAACAGAAAAACATTTCATAAACATTTCAGAAATGTTTCGCGAGCGTCCAGACCAAGGAAACATTTTTGAAACATTTAAGAAACATTTCAGAAATGTTGATCAGTTTCTGAAATGTTTTTTAAATGTTTCTGAAATGTTTCTTAAATGTTTCTGAAATGTTTTAAAAATGTTTCTTTGGTCTGGACACACCTTTAGAAACAAAAAATTAAGATCCGTTCTAGCCCATTTTTGGAGAACTACATATGTTTCAAAGAATAGGTATACATGTCTGTTAATATTTTTATTATGAATTTTCATTATAAAAAATCGTTTATAAAAAATAAGAATAGTAAATGGTAAAAAAAGTGAGTGACACATTACAGTGAACTCTCTCACAGCCGGACACTCACGGCACTGAAAAAATTGTCATGCTTGAAAAACTCAAAAAATCGCATTTTTTTAAATCTTCGTATTTTTTGTTTATCCTTCGAAAATATTGTAAATTAGACAATTGTTAGGGGTGGCATGCGCCCTTTTGCTTGTATTTTTTGAAAGTGCAATCGCTTCAAAAAAATATTATAAATTGGCCAAGCGCAAGCCGCCCCTAGCAGCCTTGCCGCCCCGGGCTGTAGCCCTTTTAGCCCTAGGGTAAATACGCCCCTGACTATTTTGATACATTGGGCACCAGATAACACAAGCATATTCTAACACTGATCTTACCAAAGATATGTATAAAGATTTTAAAGTGAAAGGATCCCGAAAATCCCTGGAATTTCTCTTTATAAAACCTAATATCCTATTACTTTTATAGATCATGTAATTATAGTGATTGTGAAATTTTAGCTTGGTATCGAAAATAACACCTAAATCTCTCTGTTCTTCGACTCTTTGAAGTGGTATACTACTTATATCATAAGAGTAAGCTATTGAATACAAAGATCTAGTAAAGCTCATGATTTTGCATTTGGAAATGTTTAAGCTAAGACAATTAATATGACACCAATCTGCAACTTTTTCTAAGTCAGATTGAAGTTTTAGACAATCCGCAGTAGATTTGATTGGTAAAAATAGTTTCATATCATCTGCAAAGAGAAGACATTTAGCATTTCTAATTAACATAGGAAGATCATTTATAAATAGAAGAAAAGCAGCGGTCCCATATGACTTCCTTGTGGAATACCTGAATGATTGAGAACTTGCTTAGATAATTGAGACCCAATATTGACATATTGATAACGACCTGATAGATAGTTTTGTATCCATTTAAGAAAGTTAGAATGAAATCCTAGTAATTCAAGTTTTTTTAGTAGAACATTATGATGAACTCTATCGAAAGCTTTTACGAAGTCGGTGTAAATGGCATCTAGTTGACCTCCACGTTCCATACTATTTATACAAAAATTTGAAAAAACCCCAAGATTTGTTACCGTGGACCGACCCGTTACAAATCCATGTTGGTGTTCACTAATACCTTGCTTGACATAGTTAGAGCTTCGAGTTCCAATTCTAGCTCTTGTTGAGTCAACATTAAATTACCAATATATTCTTCATAGGTATCATAATTTTACTTGATAAGTTTGTAAAATAATTAAATCAGCTGAAACAAAGGTTAGAAATCTGTATAGATGTATTGTGTACACGAAACAAATATCACGTACGGCACTTTTTGATATAAGGAGATCTTCCAGGTGCTGTTGGGGTTCCAGTTGCATCACTCCATTATGTTTAACAACTAAAGCGAAAGGGCTAACGATATTTACATATATTATTATTTATTTTGCTTCAAGATCAATTTTAATACTCAAGCTGGTTTTTTTTGTTATTTTATATTATTGAACTGTTCTGTTTTCTTAGACTATAGCTATACAATAATCTAGTCTTTTTTCTTAGTTTAGACTTTAATGGTAATTTTTTATTGATTATTATTGAAAATTGACGAAAAATCCCACAATATCCTTTAGCTTTTTGAATAACACAGATTTCATTTATTTTGTATTTAGTTCAATTTCTCCCGTGAACAGATTTTGAAAAGTAAGTATATAAAAAAACACCAAATGTTTTCTTAGAAAAAAGTATTATTATTTTTTCTCAAAAACGAAAAAAATATAGGTAAATTAAAGGTTTTTTTGTGATAATATAAATCTTATTTCTTGTCGCTTTTTATCCCAATCACTCTGTTTATGCAGGTGCCGCCATATCAACGCACTTTCCCCTTTATTTATTTGTTTGTTATTTCAGATTTAAAAAAGTCTTTTATTACCAAATAATATAAAAATAAACGCAATGGCGGAAAATTTTGAACAGCCAAGTGTTAAGGTATTAGTATGATACTACTTAACTATTTGCTAACTCTTTTTTAATTTTAAACATTTTGAAACTTACCGAGCTTAATCTATTTTTTAATAAATTACTTCTCAACAAGACAAAGTAAACACACCTTTTTTGATGTTTGTTAATGTTAAAGAGCCATATGAAGTTAGCACGATACTAACAAAATAAAATAGATATTTTATGATTTTAACTTTAATAAAATGTTAGAGAAAGTATGATATCAACTCAATTAAAATTTACAAAATCGTCGTTTAACCAAGCATCCTGTTAAAACAGTTTTACTAATCTCGTAGTATTCGAATACGATTTTGCGCCAATATTAATAAATTTATCATCATAATACGACACATCACAAGTCCGCCATTTTTAAGTTCTTTTTTCGTGTTCCCATGGTCGAATTTTGTTTGATCTCCGATTTAGGAAAATGACTTGGACTTATTGTCAAATAACTAAAATATTTTAATTTAATCAAAACAAAAATATATACAATAAACATTAGCAATTCATGCATGCGGGAAGCGAAGAAGTTGCAAAAATTTGTGTGACTTAAGAACGCCATTTGCAATTTTACTTCTTGCCTCCAGGAAGTCAACAAGAGCAGTTGTATACGGAAGAATGATGTTTTAGCTCCTTCTATCTATTAAAACTAATTTTTTACTCTGCAATTTGTTTAAACAATTGTCGTCAGACGTCTTTGAATAAGTTCCGTCATAAAATAATTTGTCGCGCCCTTCTTGCCCAAAAAAATGCCCTAAATATGACAAAAGTCCTTAAAATAGCATTTTTTCATAAAACCTAGCACTACCATACCAAAACTATCTCTTAAAACTAATTTTTGACTTTGCAATTGGTTTAAACAAATTGCAGAGTTAAAAATTAGTTTTAATAGATAGTTTTGGAATGGTAGTGCTAGGTTTTATGAAAAAATGCTTTTTATGGACTTTTGTATTTTCATGGCATTTTTTTGAGAAATATGATGCGAAAATTTTTTTCTTTTACGATATATTTACGACAAATTTACGACAATTATTAACGCTGTCCTTTGCCTTTCGCGAGTTCATTTTACCCTGTTTTGCGGGGTGGTAGTGCTAACTTGACTGTCAAGTTAGCATTACCAGGGGTCATTTTTTAAAAAACAAGCGCGACAATTTTTTTCGTTTCACGACAAATTTACGACAAATTCACGACAATTAATCCAATTATTACATTTTTAAAATTTTGAAGTGGTAGTGCTAACTTGACGGACATAAATTTTCCAGCCTTTCAAAAGTGCCGCTTTTCGATTTCGATAGGATTTTGTTAAATTCAACTGTCAGAAATATCTGCTTAGGTCTTACATTGGCTGAAAAACAAGTTCCAGACTTACCCTAACATTAATACGATCCGCACTGAAAAAGTGGCCTTAACGAATTTTTGTTTATATTCATCGTTTCGATGTAATTCAGCTTATGCTAAATGATAATGTTAATTAATATATAATCACTTCTACCACATATCTGTATAGTGTTTCCTGTAATGCTTTTTGCCAACATGTATCTTTCAATTTTTGCTGCGGTTTTGTTTAACATGTTTCACATAACGGCTCAAAACTGCGTTCGAATTATGAAAATATTGCACTCGATCTTCCGCTGGGTAGATATAACCAAGTCCCAACCTTTCCAATTCACAATAATATTCAGGAAAAGGACAAAACCGCAGCGGCTGCAACGCAGGATAATGCAATCTTAGACATGGTTGCTATGTATAAATCATCTTTCGCGATCAAACAAACGTTGTCGGTTCTAGTCTTTCAATAAGTAGGTTTACTCGCAAAACATAATTACGAGTATATCTACATTTGAAAATTTGAAAAAAAAAAAACAATTCTGTTAAATTTTAAACATTGAAAATATTTGTTTTTATTTACTGTGTTTATTATTTACATCTTTTTGTTTTTATTACTCATAGTAATATGGATTCGTGACAAAAACGCTATTTTTTAATCGTAAAAGTTTGCTTAAGCTAATAAACTTATTGAATAATTAATAATTACAATAGCTACACTTTATTGACATAACTTTCAATGGTTAATTTATGTTTTTTGTGGCTTTTGCTGTATGGTTATACATAAATTGCATTTAATTACATTTTAACAAGATTTTTTCTTTTTTTCATACGTTGGTATAGAATGTACTTTTAAATGGAATAAGTCATTTTTTAATTAACTTTTGCTTACTATCTAAGTTCAAAAACTGTATGTACCTACCTTATAAAGTAACCAATTTAAATTGCCTATTGAAGAATATTCTTGGATTCGTTAGTTATCTATTGTAAGCATTGATAGTAGATATTTTATGTATTACAAAATAAAAATATATTATATTACAATGTTTACATGAACAAAACAACAAAATTATTTACCAAAATAATAACTGTAAATATATAAAATGTCTTATGTGCAGATTCTGTATATTATATTAATTATTTAATTCGATTTGTAAAATTCGATTTTGCTTAAAATTGTGCTCAACTTGGAAACTTAAATTGCACTTTTTTTTTAAATTATTATTACATATATGTTTTTATTTACATAGGAGAAAGTTATTGATTCTTACGTTGTGTTTAAAGTAAAAAAATGACGGAGATTTGATACGAAAAACTCAATTCCTGTTTTCTTAAAAAAACCGGATTATTTAAGATATATTCAAGTGTTTTCCTGGAGTGTATCATTTATTCAAATTGAGGAAGATGCGCAGTAAAAATATTTCTTACCGCCAATAGGTATTGCAAAAGATATCTTTTAAAACCGAAAAATTCAAAGTATCTTATATACTAGGCTTATCATCTAAATCACTTTTGATTGTTGCTTATTTGAAAAAAAAAAAAAAAAAATAAAAGATCCATAAATAAAATTTAAGATTCTGGTAAAAAGGCATTAATCGAAAACGGAAAGATTTTGTATTTACATTTACGAAAAGACGACTTGGGATTTACGCTGGGGAATATCTTCAACAATATTGTTCTACAGACTTTATGTGCCATATCATCGTTGTTATATAATATATAACGCAAAATCGAATAACGTTAAAAATTCGTCAGAAACCGAACGCCCGCCAAACACGCCGTGAATGAGAGATTCAGGATTAATTTTGAGGTCGAAATAAGCTCACTTTTTACGGAAAGCGGCATTAGCTTATGTTGCAATAATAGAACTTATCGGAATTCCAAATGCGCTTAAGCTAGGGGATACTGATGTCACAAACTAGTAGTTCCTGTTGGCCCATGATAACCTAAACTTTGGTAGTAAGAATCTTGACCCAAGGCAGCGTGTGAATTCGTGAGGGGACTGAGAGCGTTGTAGCTGGCGGCATATTGGCTCATGTCGTACATCTTGATGTCCGCCTTGGACTCCGTCGGTAACAGGCGATTGATCGAGAACGGATGGTTTGAGGGAGTGTAGCCAGTCGGTTCCTGCTTCAAGTGGTGCATAGAGGAATGGTAATCACTTATGAGCGATGGGTGACATCGGTTAACCATGGCGGATATTTCTTCTGGTTGCATTTGCTGATGGTGGTGGTGGTGATGATGGCCGGGAGGAATATGCTGCGACGCCTGTTGTCCTAGGCACAATTCGGCATTTGCATGGAGCATTGCTAGGGTTTCGGCATCCTTGCTGTGTGAGGATCCTAAAAGACCCGCACCTGAGCCGTCCTTACTATGATGATGATGGTGGTCTCGGTTGTGATGCTGATGATGATGGGGATGATCATCATGATGGCTATCTTTCTTACCGGGACTTGTAGCTTCGAGGCTGCTGTGTGAAGGGCTCTTATGCAATTGTCGAATAGCTTCTTTCTTTTCGTCCTTAAAACGCTTCTGCCGCCTTAAATAGCAGCCGTTCTCAAACATATTCCCAGAATCTGGGTGTAACGTCCAAAATGATCCCTTCCCCGGCTTGTCCGGTGTGCGCGGAATTTTCACAAAGCAGTCATTGAAACTTAGCGAATGGCGGATCGAGTTTTGCCAACGCTGCTGATTCTGCCTGTAAAATGGAAACAGATCCATGATGAACTGATAAATTTCCGAGAGTGTTAGCATGCGGGTTGGGTTGTTTTGTATTGCCATTGTTATAAGGGAGATGTACGAGTACGGAGGCTTAGCATGTGTGTAACTCCTGCGATAAGTTGTTGGTTTTTCAACTCGGGACCTCTGCAGAACACTTGAATTCGGCGACCCTGTATCTAAGTCCCGAGCGTTTGCCATCGACGTGTAGCCACCCATCGCAGCCATAGTCGACATTCCACCGCCTCCCATACATGAGCCCATGTTGCCAAGCGGTGAGCCCATTGATGCGTAACTTATGGAGCTAGGTGTCATGCAGTTATTTGCCATTGAATTCATTGCTGCCGCTGCTGCACCCATGCTGCTCATGCTGGCCGCTGCTGCCGATCCAAGTACACTTGAGCCGAAAGTCGCCGCACTTTGTGGCGAAACGGATGTCATTCCACCAACTGTCATACCCATGGGGTTCATACCGTAGGCCGACGGTGTCAAAGGACTCATCGTTCCCCCATTCGAAGACGGATTTGTGACTGCTCCACCGCCACTGCTATTCCCACCACCTCCACCCGCACCTCCCCCGCCACCACTGTTTCCTCCGCCCGCCATGCTGACTGAGGCGCTGGTCGGGGCGTCCGCATACAGCTTTTGCATGATGTCAATCGTAAGGGCTTGAGGAGGGTATCCTCGGTCCGTTTGGAGCTTAATGTTTGCAGTTGATTGGTATCACTTAATTCAAGAATAAAATCCGTTCAAATTCCTTGTTTTTCTCTTCACCTATTTTTTCAATACGCAATGCAACTATGCATTACCCTTTAAGTTATGATTTCTTTTCTTTAGTCACAATCGGAGCAATCAATGAAACTGTTTTCACACTAATCTTATTGTTTTGTTTGTAAAATTTATTTAATTACAAGTGGTTAGGTAAATATGTACACTTGAGCGAATCCACACCGAAAATTATCAAAATTGGGATGTCAATGATTTTGGTAAACATAGTTCGATGTGATTTTGTGACCCGATAGGCAGAGTGAGAGTACAATTAATACTTTATGTATATTTAATCAATTAGACAATCGTTTGATAATATTTTCGTTAATATATCTTTTGTTTATTTACACAAACACGCGTGGTAGGCATAGGCATAGGCACCGACCTACCTATTCTTTTTATCTATCGCAACAGGTTAGCGTTTGCGTTCGCACTCGCTTTCGCCCCTGCAAATTTAACTTAATTTAATCTAAGCGAATGTTCGTTCATCTTTATTGACAATTGCACAAGATTAATTTATTTATTTTAACCGCAATCGATTTGCAATAGAACAACAGCACGATATATGTGCGATTACAATGGTCGGTCGGTCTCGTTCTACTAGGTGGGTATAGATATATTGTGGGTATAGAAAGTAATTTCCGAAAACAAAACTTTTAAGAACCGTTTATTTTTGGTTGCAAATAAAAAAACCGAAATATCGACATAAAGTCGAGGTGATGACAATAATAGCAAAGACAACGACGGCGGTGATGATGCGCTGGTGATCTCTAGCTGCTCTCGAATGCGACTGTTTGCAGAGGGGAATACCTACTTACTATTTGGCTTACTAACAAACATTGAGCTCTCAAGTGTTCTTTGAACGCGTTGCTGGTGCAGGCCACTGTTGTACGTAATGTTCACGTTAACCCACCCCAAGTCTCACACACATTTGTCTGCTGTCCATCCCGCTCTTCCTCACCGGTTGAATGAGCAAGGCCGAAATTCTGGATGTGTGTATGCATGTGTTGAAAACGCGTGCGCTTCAACCATTAAGAACCAGTTGCTCGACGTCCCCTCCACACCGCAGGGCGTTTCCATTTGTGTTGAAACAGCCTATGTTTGGTTGCCAAGGTGACATTCGCTTGGCTCCTCCCATGTCTTTCTATTGGACACACCTCTGGTTGATATTTAGGAATGTCGGCAATTATAAGTGTAAGCGGGCGTTTCTCCATTGCTCTCAATGTACACTAATGACGTAAGCTTGTACATCCCCGCAAGTCGTGATAAAGTGCAGCAGCTGTTCTCGGAAGAAAGCCGTCAAAACGATTATCGGTTCTTCTGGGATGATGTATGCGATTCGGACTGGTTCTGTTGGATCTGCGTGGCGATATACCCCTGTCTCGCTCGATGTTTTCTATTTGTTCAGAGAATTATTATGAGATATCAGAATGGAAGTCGAAAAAAAAAAAACAAAACAAAAAAAAAGCAAAACCTAGAAAGAGGACAAACGGGAGGCAAGTATCTCTATTGATGTAACTGCGTCCCATCTGCCACCCTTCACTCTCGAATTATTCTATTCAATGAAGGACATGAGGCGCGCATGCAGTTGACACGCCGCAAAACCAGTCTAGTCGCCATCTCAATTCGAATTTGACGCTTATTGCTGTTTTTTATGGGATTTCAATTTTTCGTTGATTTTTTTTTGCATTGCGAGAACCTACTTTTGGTTGGCTAACAATAAATTGATAGATCTGAAAGATACTCTTCCGATTTAGACGCAGCTTGAATGTTTCGTGGAATTCTTAAACTTGATTGCATTCGGGTGGAGGAGTTTTGTTTTATATTCCTCGTTGCCTCTACGAGTAAATTTTTTGCAAAAGGTGTTTTTGTTTGTCAAGAGGACGAGAGGACTCCGCGAATAGGTACAATATTCGCGCGCATTCGTACGCGTTTGTGTGGCCTTGACGATGGAAATCAGGAACACAAAAACCAAACAAAAAATACATTCTCCTCGCTACAGTGACTCAAGTTTTCCAGAGCGTCTTATGGTTAAACGTGCCTCAACACTTTTATTTAACATGTGGTTGGCGATGGCAGCTTCGAGTTTTATTTCAAAAAGTAAAGTTCGTCTTTAGAGTGGAGTTATTTTAAAACGAATTTTGATCTCACGTCTGAATAGAAAATCACTGTTCAAAGCAGTTTAACAAATGTAAGCGTCGCGGAGCAGATATACCTTTATCTACCTACCTTATCCTTGCCTCTATATTTTAATTAAAGTTTTTGAAACGAAGTGATTGATACTAAAAACTCGCTAACGGTCTTGTGATTTTTTAATGTGCCTAAAAGTGTTTAACGGACTTAAATCTATACCACACGGAAGCGGAATTTCTAAATGGATCCATGTGCAGACAAAGGTTAGCTCTGCTACAAATTGCATTGTAAATCTTACTTACTTGAGTGTTTTGGGGCTTTAAATTCAAACTCCTTTAAAATTGAAGAGATTTGAAATCATTTAAATCATTTGTGTCCGAAAGCCAACATACCTACCTACCTATTAACATTTCACATTCAATTCCTGTGCGGGTGCCTAGGTATTTTGTGGAAAAAATGATATCAAAATGGTGTGATATTGGAATCAACAATTTTTGTGTTTCATAAGGTTTTTCGGTTAGCAAAACAGCAACGTTCAGAACGCAAAATTGTTCGTTCAATGTTCGCGTATCGATAAGCACACGTACAATTATTATAACAAGTAGATATATACATATAACTATGATATACTTAGGTATATAAGTGATAAAATGGAGGAATAATATCTAGGCATATACTACAAGGAAGTATAGGTAACCAGAAGCCATTTGCAGAATTATTAAACATAATTTGAATCGTTCCAATTCTGGTCTTTTTCGATAGTTCCAAAACCGAATTACTGTCTCCAGATGTGTGTAGCTAAAATAAAATAAGAACTAAATTTAGTGGAAGGTTCCTTAGTTTTTCTTGAGAGTTTTTTGTTTACTGTTGTTGTGGTGCATCCATTTGCGAAGATATATGGGTGATTCTGATTCTACAAACAATGGAATAAAATGATACAAATTTCGGCACGACATTTTTGGATTCCAAATGTCGTAAGAGTTGGTCTAGATGATCATTAGAACGTCCCTTTGCGTTGTTGAAAGCGGCCAGTTAAAAAAATAAAAAATGACGATTTTAAGGACATTTTTTTGAAAAAGGATGTTCAGGGTAGGTACTGAGTTTTTTTTAAGGGAACTGAATAAATCTTTATTTTTTTTTCTTATTTTCTTTTGGGTACACATTGAAATATAGAAATTAAATTTAATTATTCTTCATAAACATAAAAATTCATGGTAAATAAATATTATTTAGCATTTTATTAAGAGAATTATAATATATTATAATTAAATTTTTTTTTTCTAAGAATCAATTTAAAATAAATTATATTCTTTTTAAAAATTTTAAAAATATTTCGCAATGAAGTTCGAAGTTTGATATAACTAAAAATTTCTCAGGTTTCTGAATTAAATATCATTTGCTCATTTATTAACCAGGGGACTGAGGTTTTTCATGGTTTTTGCGCAAAAAAGGGAATTAAGGTTTTACTTTAAAAAATAAAAATATATACCTATATAATATTACAGTTTTATTAAACCTATACTATACTTCTAACAAATATGCCTTCTTACATACAAATTTGTTTTGTAAAACCTCACCAGAGGACTGATAATCTAAAGGGACAATCCACGACTTCTTGCACAAATGTTTTTTTCACAATACTAACATAAGAAATCTCAGCCGTTGCAAGAAAGTTTTTTTTCAGGGGTGTACTACCTCTTGCGAGAAATTGACAAATTCTCCAAGAGTATCTCTTGTCATGGAAAGTGCTGCTCATTATAGCCGTTCGGAATCGGCGGAAAATTGTAGGTCCCCTCCGTTCCTGGTAACACGCACACAGGAATGGATGAGAGTTGTAAGTCACTAGGTCCTGGTTCACTCCGAGCTGTTGCACCACAAAATTTATTTTTATTTATATAACATAAGAAACAGAATCGATTTGCACCACAATTTTATTGTAAGGAGATTTGGTACTTTAAATTGCCAGTGCTGGAAATTCGATTGATTTTTTCGACTATTTCAATATGCCTGGGGACTGTTACAAAAAGCGGGGGACAAAGTTTAATTAAGTTTTTTTGTAATAAAATAAATTACTAAAAAATATTTATCTATTTCGTAGCAAAGATGTGTTATTTTCCGTAACTTTGGTGCAATTCATCTAAGTATGAGACCTGAAATAAGAGAACGGTAATAATTTTTCTTTGCGAAAACGCACTGGGGACACGTCTGGGGACTGAGAATCAGACACTTTGAAGAATTTTTTGAGCAAGATAAAATAAGGTCAACCTAATACGAGTAATATTGTTAGGCCAGGTAGATATCAACAAGATTTAATTTTATAAAAAAAAATCAGATTAAACAATTGAACGGATTTTAAAATATTTCTCGGGCCACCGAAAGTTCCATCGTTTGTAGAATCACCATACCTACATATATTTATATGTAAGTCGAGTTCATTTATGTAAAATATGGGCAAGGCTTCAAGAATTACGATCTGGCGGACATTGTCCTTATAAAGTCTTGAACTTATTTGTCTTGGTGTTTATCGTTTGTCATGAAAAGAGCTTTTCATTTTAGCCGATTTACGATCAGTAACTCTTCAAATTTATTTATTTTCTTTACCGTAGGCTTACGTTAAGAAAAACCGACTAATCTTACGTTGGTGAGCCGTTTTTTTTTTTACCCTTTTCCATTTATGTAATATGAAAATAAATACTTCTTGAAAAAATCAAATGAAAATGTGAAATCGTTCAGATTATTTAAATGTTTTTAAAACATTTGACACACATATTCAGGTTGTGAATGTTCTTCCAAGCATTGTTTTCGATTTAGGCAACATAGATACCTACATATCACCTCAGATTTATTTTCTTAGCTTTTTTCTTTTTCAGTCAAACAAATAGCAAATCTGCCTCCATTTTGTGTGCCTATAGTGAAACAAATCTTCTCATTCAGTGTTGCTGTTCACTGAATATTCCAAACGTATGAAGTCTCGCAACAGATACAGACCCAAAAATTCAAGCCAAAAGGAAGCAATTCAACTCATTTGTTTCGAATTTCGACAAATTTAAACTTTATCTTGTCTATGACTGGTTGGGTGTTCCCAAAACAGAACTTCTATTAAACATTGGAATTTATATTTTATTTATATTGGTAGGTATTGCTTCTTAAGAATCGATACAATATTAAAACATCTATTCTTATTTAAAAGTTCAGCAACTCAAAAATTTAAATAAATACCTACTTGCTGAAAACAATACTCATTTCTATCAAAATCAAGATAATAATCATTTTGAAAGCATTTAAGCACATACGAATCAATACTACGAAATATGCATGCAACCTAGTGTTTGTCCCCGAACTTTAAGCAGTCAAAATACTTTATATTTTCGATGATTATTTTCTAGATTAGATTTTTAGAAATAAATAGGAAACAACCAAAACTTCAACACAATAGTTAAACAGTCAAAACTGGGTTAATTGCAATACTTTTTCGGGCCGGACTCGTGCAACTGAAAGCACAAACTTCAGCCTTGTAAAAACAACCAACAATTGTACTTGATGGTCTCAAATGAGTTCTACATCCAAGTCATATGTATAAAAAGCGGTTCAGCATCTGCTAAGCCCACAGGGGCTTATATATTTCTATAGCTATAGTATTTAATCATCAAATATTCAATAAAATATTAAACAAAATATTCAACAACCTTTTGATTGGATAAAATAGGTATATTCCTATTTGAAGAAATAGAAAATGAATAAATTACTAAATTAATATGGATATGTAGGAATGTATACATATATGTAAATGTTAGTTTATTTATCATAGAATCTTAACTCAAAAACGAAACTTATCTTTTAATTTTAAACATATTGTATAGACATAGACTACTGTACGTGATGAGTTACAAAATAACGTCCTATCTACTCGTATCATATACCTAATGTAATTAAACTTATCTCTTAAATGAAACCAACTTTCCATGTGGTAAGTAATAGGTGCACATTGCTAAAAATAAAAATTATAAATTTGTATTATGTCTAAATATAAACACTCTATCTTTTAGAAGGCAAACATTTATTTTCCAAACTAGTTAGAGTCATTAGAACCGACCAAAGCAACGAGTTGTTTTCTTTCTTCCAAAAATATTTGCCCGAGAAATATTATGATTAGAAATAGAGAGTCATCTCTAAACAATAACAATCACTCAAAAATGGCGTTGTTGTAAGAGATTAGGTACGGCTTTTTAAAAATGCCTCAGTAGATATAATTAATATTAGATAGTTTTAGTCTTTCCCGACTGGCGTACATCTCGATGAACAACCAAAAATGGTCGCACCTTATATTTTAGTAATTCATGGAGTTTGGAATTTCGAAGATTTATTGGTGCGAACTTCGGAATACTGTTCTGTATTTATAGATACTCGTATTAATATTTTGCAAATTAAAACAAAAATTAGTTTTAGTTTTGAACATTTTAAAAGATATAAGATTTAAGAAAGTTAAATGCAAGGGGAGGGGTATTCATATTCAGTATATATCGGTTCACAGCTATTTGAAATGTTTTTTTACAAAATTTCAAAAAAAAAAAAAGAAGTTATTTCATGACATGGCAGCTTTCTTTGAGCTGAGTGGAAGTGTCATCGATTTTTAAAACATATTTTAACTTATTGTAAGCTTCAGTAAATTGCTCTTCATAATAGACCATAGGATGGGAGAAGGTTTTATTTTATTACTTAATTTGTAAACGACTAATCATCTGTGCCCTTACATGCGGTCTCCACTAGCGATGAATCCAGAGCATGCTTTAAAACATGCGTTCATTATCGCAAGTGGAGACCGCCATCGCAGCTATATTTTCATCGCTTGCGATAGAAAGTATGCTCTCATCGCATACCATCCATCGCTTGCTTTATCGCAAGGAGAACTGTCATATTGTTCTGGCGTAACCAAATTTAATTTAACTGAGTTTGAGTTTTGCGTGCGAAGAAAGCTTTTGCTTGGGGTTTACGTTTTTCTAACAAAATTTAAAAAAAATCTGATTTGAAATTGTCCATAGAACTCATTTATATCCATTAAAATTATTCACTATACTAAAAAAGTATGCGATGAAATGCCCAGCCACAAAAATCTGACAGTTCTTCTGCTCTCTGCTTTCTGCTTTGGCTATTGCGATTGCGATGGATTTATCGCTAGTGGAGACGGCGTGTTATGCCGACGATGTGACAATCTTCAAAACTATTTCAAATACCCGTGATTGTGAAGAATTACAATGTGATCTTAATTCGTTTTTCTACTGGTGTACTCTACTCGTAATTGTTTGTTTCTTAATATTGATAAATGTAAAACTATGTGTCTTGCAAGAAAGTTTTTTTATTTTGTTTAATGGTATATCAATATCTCATGAAACCGCTGTATCTATTCTTGGTGTCACATTTGATCGCAAACTCAAATTTATTCAACATATTAACTCCATTTCTAATAAAGCTTATTCAATTCTTGATTGGATAAAAAGAGAGTCGAAACAAATTTCTGACCCTTTCGTGACAAAGCATATTTTTATGTCTTTTGTTCGAATGCCATATAAATAGACTAAAACGACGGTAACATAGACTCTGCACCTTCTGTCTCGTATTACGTTTAATATTTCTCAAAGAAATAAGTATACTTATTCCAAACTATCTAACCAATTATAAACAATTTTCTCCTTTAGATAAAATGTTTAAACTATTCAATTTTTACAATAAAGCATCTATTTGTTTAATTCATGTAAATTTAAATCAACTTTATTCCTTACAGTTATTGAAAATCTTAATATACACCTTTGTAAGATTTGTTTGTTAAACGAGCAATTTAGTTATGTTAATAATAAATAAATAAAGTTTAACTTTGCTACTGTTCGCCCCAAGGGTATAGTAATATAGTCAGTGGATGACGATATAACGCAATAGCGGCACTAGGATTCAGCTTCGCGGTGAAGGGATCTGACGGCTAAGTACATACCCCAGTTAGCGAAATACGTTTAAAATTTCCTAAATACCTATATACATATTTCAACTTGGAGGAAACCATTATTTTATATTTCCTAATTGAAAAATAAATTAAATTATTTTTAGGTTTCCGCACATAACTGACATTTAAATGATGGCATTTCTCCCTGTGATGATGTTGGTGTTGACGTGTTGTCGTCGAATCTTTAACAATTTGTAAAAATAATTATTTCATATAATTATGTACTAACATTTTTTCACTCAATATTTAAAAATCATTCTGTGTTCATTTAGTATTTTAAGATACATAATAATGTAAACCTTAACACGGTAGTACCCCTTGGCACAATGGTTAGTGCGTTGGACTGTCAATGTCATGCAGAAGGTCTCTGGATTTTGATCAAACTTGACATGATACGGAAGACTGACAAAGTGGGTCTCGAGATTCTGTCATTTCGACCACAGCCTAAACGGATCGGCCGATTTTCTTTAAACTTGGAAAATAGCTTGGTAAATAGTATTGCAATTTATTTTCGGGATATATTTTAATATCGGTACCTGCCATACACATTTTTTAGAAATCTTAGAAAATATTTTTTTTTAACTGTTCCATAGATTTAAATGAAAATTCAAAAAGTTTCATTTAATAAAAGCTTGCTAATGGTTGAAAAGAAAAATTTAAAAAAAATTATAAATTATAACTTCAACAGAACCATTTTTTGGTTTTCTATTTTCTTAAAAACGTTAAGTATTGTTTTTATAGTATTTTATGTACAAATCTTAACAGTTCATTCTTTGAATCGTTTTTAAATTTTAATATTTCTAAACACCTTTTCGATTTTTTTTAATTTGGCGTCGCGTATCTATTAATGTTTTTTTTTAAAGCATCTTCATATAAGAATTACAAAAAAAATCAGTTTTACCTACAAAATTGATTGCACCATACAAATGTTAAAAGTGGGTGGAAATTTCGAATTTTGACAAGCATTTTTCTGCTTCGCTTACTTCTTACGATCTACATGTATATATAATATAGTAAAAACAATTTTAAATGGAGAAATTACAGACAGTACCAACCATAGAATAATTTTTCGATTGACTTTTTATAACGGATTTAAATGAAATTGTTTATACAGAAGCTTTTAGAAAGTTTAAAAAACATTGAATATTTTGTAAAACTAATAAAAAAATATATTTTGAATTTAAAAAAAATATTTAAATTTTTTTTTGAAAAGTACAAAAACATGCCATTGATTTTCTTTCGGAAATTTAATATTTACTTGCACAATAAACTATAAATTGGCATTTATATTTACTACTATAAAAGTTGTTTTAGTCTTTTTAAAACTTGTTTTGTGCTTCCGAATATTTTTCACAAATAACATCCTTTTTTAAATTCTAAGTCTCTTGAACATAAGAGCAAGTTCGTGCGATCAATTCGTACATTTTATTTTTTAATAATTTGCTCGCCATAATAAATTTGAATTTAATGAAATTTCTTCTTTAATATTTAGAAAAGTTTTTTTTTTGTTAAAAAAATTTATACTTGTGTACAAACGTTTGAAAGTTTTAAAAATTTTTTTTATTTACTTATTTGAATAAGCTTTATACAACCTGCTTAGTAAAAAATTTAATTCAAGATAGCTAAGATGGTGTTTTTGACAGAATAATAAATTAAAATATAACAAAAGACTTAATGAATCGAACTCTTGGACTGCAAACCTTATGGCCAGCAATATTACGGTGAAGAAAGGCCTAACAACATAACAGTAACTGTCATAGCTGTGGAGACCAGCGTGAAAGGGAAACATTTTTCCATTTCCTCTGCAAATGCACTCCTCTCACCAAATTAAGAGCAAAATCATTAGGAAGGGCAATTTTTGACGACCGTGACGAAATTCGAAATAAAGGTCAAAGATTTGATCTCTTATCTCAATGCGACGTTTGATTCTTTAGATCCCGAGCTAGAGGAGTGAGGGCTTTTACGGTGGCTTACGGTGGAGGGGCTGGATGATCAACAAGCTGCCTAGCTTGGCACAATGTAAATGGTGTGGGATGACTGTGGTGGTCCGCTTGGTCGAGTATCTGAGTGATATATCAAAACCTAACAGATCTCTTCTTCTTTTTTAACTCAATCCAAATTGTATGACTCCATGCGAATGTCCACAATTTACCATATCAATTCAATCCACAGTTTCACACGAGTTGGTGCTAAAATGGCGCATTTCAACGCTAATTGGGCCACAGGACTCCTCTGGCAGTGGTCGCCATTTCTACCTACCTACCATACCTAATAGCATTAGGTAGGTGCATACTAAAAAGAATACAAATAATAAATACAACTCTTAGAACCGGAACAATATGCTTTTACTCAGAGCTCAAGAAATTCAAATCAAACTTCAGGGAGTCACCTAAAATCTTTGCCATACAGATACCTGCCTTCATAAAAATACTGACTTCAGCAATAGAGACATTCAGGAATTGCATATCTCTCAGAAAGGTACAAAATTGTGGGAGACAATTTGTTCGTGTTCTATTTAATCGCAATGTGAGGCTTGATCAATATTTCCAACTCAACGTTTTTACGGATCTTAAACTTGGAAGTTTGTTGTTTATTTTTGTACCAAGAAGGAACTTGAATATGAAACATTAAAAACAAAATCTTTTATTTCCTTTTATTATTATGTATTTAAATTGTTATCGAAAACATGTTACACGTAAGACTTTGTTTTAGCTCTATACCCAATATCTATCTGTATGTTTTGATGTCTAATGCCTCAAGAGTATAGGATCTAATGTTAACCAATACCTTCAATAATTATACTCTAACGATTGTTTACTTTCATTTACCGAATAAAAATAACTTAATTAGGCACGTTGAATACAACAAAAGAAATTTTCAGAACCCTTGTGTAAACATTTCACCTCTACTAATTAGGAACTCTTGTTCTATTTATATACACAATATAGAGGTAAGATATCGTGTACATTCTTTCATCTTGCATTGTACCTACCAGGTAGTAGTATTGTGCATAATACTCATTGGTGGTGAAGTTATGAATGAATTTCGTAGGTATGTAAATTGTGACCGTGGAAATTGTTGGTAAACTAATTTTCTTCTACAAGTAAAGTATTAAACGGATTATGTTCTGGTTTATGACAGGAAGAAGAAGGCGTCAGTTGTTGTTTAGTAAATTTGGCTATAGAAATATACCTACACCTCGACATTTTATTACTACTTTTGTTGAGTTCCACTACCCTACCTGAGTTGGAAAAATCTGAAATAAAGCCCAGAAATCTGATATCATTTCGCAAATATACGTACGTTATGTACGAGTATGCATGAATGAACTGTATTGGGGTTTATTGCACTGCGACCTGTAGATCTATAATGATGAGCTGGCTCATCCTACAGTTCTTCCTCCAAACCTATTGCCTTTAGGAATTTTAGTATTTGGTGCAATTTTAGAGACGGTAGGTTGCTCTCTTCCACCTGGTACCGTCCCAGATGGGTTTTCCTTTGGTGCATGATTGGACAACACTTTCCCAGTATGTGTACCGGAGTTTCCTCATGCATGTTGCAGAATCTGCAAGTGGCACTGCTAACCACACCAAGTAGATTAAGGTGTCTTCTAACTTTACAGTGTCCTGTTAGAATACCTGTTATTATTCTTAGGTTATTCCTACTTAGGTTGATACAGTTTTCGAAACGTTGCCGGTTGTAGTTCCCCAGCAGTTGTTTCGCCTGTCTCAGCCTTTGGGAGTTCATTCCAGTTTTTGATTCTGTTTGGCTCCTCTTCTTGTTTAATTCTGGTTTTGATGACATTTTCACCTATTCCGCAATAGGGTTCAGGCCCTGTTAGAGGAATTGAAGCTCCTAATTTTGCTAGGGAATCTGCCTTTTCGTTTCCAAGAACACCAACGTGACCAGGTACCCAATAAAGAGTGACCCTGTTCTGTTTGCCTAGTTCGTTTAGTCTACTTATGCACTCCCCCACCAGCTTAGAGTTGATGGTGTATGAGCTTAGTGCCTTTAGTGCTGCCTGACTATCTGACATAATGGCAATGTTCTTATTACGATAATTCTTTTCGAGATTGCGATCTACGCATTTCCCTATCGCGTTTACCTCCGCTTGGAAGATGCTGGTGGACTGTCCCATCGGTATGGAAAGTTTGGTTTTTGGCCCAAAAATTCCTGCACCAATCCCTTCGCTTGTTCTCGATCCATCAGTGTACCATTTGATGGTATTTATTTCGAGTGTATAGTTTATATCCTCTCCTACCCAGTCTTCTTTGTTACTAAGGTGTAAGAAAGTTTTTCTCGAAATTATTATCGTACGAGTATGCATAGATATAACGGGTGATTTTTTAAGAGCATGAGAACTTTTTTTAAAAAAAAAAACGCATAAAATTTGCAAAATCTCATCGATTCTTTATTTGAAACGTTAGATTGGTCCATGACATTTACTTTTTGAAGATAATTTCATTTAAATGTTGACCGCGGCTGCGTCTTAGGTGGTCCATTCGGAAAGTCCAATTTTGGGTAACTTTTTCGAGCATTTCGGCCGGAATAGCCCGAATTTCTTCGGAAATGTTGTCTTCCAAAGCTGGAATAGTTGCTGGCTTATTTGTGTAGACTTTAGACTTGACGTAGCCCCACAAAAATAGTCTAAAGGCGTCAAATCGCATGATCTTGGTGGCCAACTTACCGGTCCATTCCTTGAGATGAATTGTTCTCCGAAGTTTTCCCTCAAAATGGCCATAGAATCGCGAGCTGTGTGGCATGTAGCGCCATCTTGTTGAAACCACATGTCAACCAAGTTCAGTTCTTCCATTTTTGGCAACAAAAAGTTTGTTAGCATTGAACGATAGCGATCGCCATTCACCGTAACGTTGCGTCCAACAGCATCTTTGAAAAAATACGGTCCAATGATTCCACCAGCGCAGCGTACAAACCACACCAAACAGTGCATTTTTCGGGATGCATGGGCAGTTCTTGAACGGCTTCTGGTTGCTCTTCACTCCAAATGCGGCAATTTTGCTTATTTACGTAGCCATTCAACCAGAAATGAGCCTCATCGCTGAACAAAATTTGTCGATAAAAAAGCGGATTTTCTGCCAACTTTTCTAGGGCCCATTCACTGAAAATTCGACGTTGTCTAAGTTGTAAGTCTATTCATGATGAAATGTTAAAGCATACTGAGCATCTTTCTCTTTGACACCATGTCTGAAATCCCGCGTGATCTGTCAAATACTAATGCATGAAAATCCTAACCTCAAAAAAATCACCCGTTACATGGCAGCAGCAGCAAAAGATTAGATTGCAATTAAAATCGTTTTTTTGTATATAACATACCTACATATTTACACACATGTATAAACATAGTAGCGCAACCGAAATTTAAATGTACCTATCTAATATCTAAGTTCGTTAATTAAATGAGTTTTAATTAAGTACGAGTAGTATATAGAACTTTGATTTTAATTTGAACTCTTCATCAAATCTAATACTCATTAAGGTAGATTTCAGATTAAATTCGTTTTATTCTCCTCGACACTCACCCTCATAATTTAATAATTCACCACAAATATAACAAAACAAACTGCTTTTAAGTTCGGTAAAATAACTCGAAACTCATTTAAAAATAGTAGGAAATCATAGTCATCATGTCCCCAAACATTCATCCCATCACGTGTCTTCAACGCATTCGAAAATTATCTATCCGCAAAAAATGGGACGATATCGAATAATGTACATATTTTATAAATGAGTTAAAAGAGAAATTAATATTGATGTCTATTGAAATTAAACTCCTCAGGTGAACTAACGTGGGCCTGAGTACCACCAGTCTACCACGGCGCGGCTGAAGCTCTAACCAGTAATAAGCTTGTTGGATTTCGTGTCTATAATCCCAACATGACAGCCAATGTGTTAGTGCAGGCTCTTCCTGTATAGTAGCTTTGTAGCGGTTAAGTGCCTCTCGCGCGTCTATAACGCACTCGGTGTTATTTACAATTTAAGTGGATTCTAAAACGTCGAGCAAATATTGAATTTTAAATTTACAAAAAAAAAAAACCTTCAGCATCACCCGTACCATTGGCTATTGGTGGTTGTTGGTTGGTGGCTGGGCTGGGTTCCATTCTGCTTCGGTATTTGGTACAGTAAAGTTGGTGTATCGGTGTATCGCTTTTGAAGGAAGGGGTCAGGGGAAAGATGTGGAACGATTTTTTCTGTTAGTTTAAATTTTAATTTTTGTGTAATTTCTCGAGTACCTACCTACCTCTTTATAAGTAATAGCGGTGAACATCGGCTTTGGCAGATAGTCTGGCACCATCCCCACTTTATCAACCTGATACTTCGTCGTCATCGTTTTCGATTCTGTTTAGTTTTCAACTTTAGCTATTTGTTTAGCTTGGGAAGAGGCTTCAATGGATGACGATGAACGATAGTAATATTGAGGTGGATGGTGGTTTGTAAGTGATATGTATAATTAATTTGTTTATACCAACATACTTATTGTCAGTTGTTGTTTTTTTAAAACAATAATATTAATACGTGTGTATGTATGTATTTTACCTTTTAAATTTCTTTTCGCTTTATCTTTCCTATCATCGGGTAAAAAGACAAAAAATTGTATAATGTGTGTACTTATGTACGTGTACATTTTTCGTCTACATTTCACTAGATACTCATACGTGAAAACAGATTATACTTATTTTTAACACTTGCGATATGGCTAGTCCGTATTTTGTTACCTACTTAATATCTACCTACAATGTTTTTTTGAACTTTCGCCTTTTGAATAAATATCAAACAAAAATAGTCTGGTAATGTAGGTATAATGTTTGCTTAGTTACTTTTGAAAATCCTAGTAACAAATAAAATACAAATTTCAGCGCGTTTAAAAAGGGCGATGCTGGATAGGTAGACGAAAAAATAGATATTGAATATACTTAATTGTTCTAATTCAATTGAAAGTCAAGTGGCCTCAGCTCCAAGATGCGTTTTTCCAAGGTACGACAATTAGACGCTGTTGCATCTTCCTTAGACGTTGATGCTTCGTTATAAAAAGTTTCACCACGGCCATTTATATTTTTGCTGTCTGAAATTGTGCAAATTCCTTTCGATATCTATATGATATAACATATATAAAATCCAAAGATGCTGTGATTTTAAATAGACTCGGTATATATCGTCTTAGAATGGTACAACAGCATCTAACCGATATTCAGATATATTCAATCACTTCACTTAATCAGAGGTAGTTCTATTATTTTATTCATCTTCGTTACACCTGTTCTAATGTTGTCAGATTTTTTATGAGAGCCGAATCCAACTTGAAAATACTTGGAACCAAAAATAGCCCCATTCTGCAATTGAGTTCCTCTTAGTGCAATTTTCACGGGATATTAACATTTTTTTGCACAAAAAATGGAGTTATGGAAAATATTTTTTTTTGTGTTTATTTAATGAAGTGTTTATTTAACGAAAAAAGGTGAATATAACTTTGACAACAAAATTAACAAATAAAATTTAGAAGCAATAGCTTCTTTATTAATTAAAATTAAACTAAGGTACTCGCATTTTACCGTCAAAATCTTATCTTCAAAACATTACATAAAAGAATTTGTAGTTTTCGACTCTAGTTTTAAATGATTCTACGTTAAAAAACATCGACTTAAGTGGTGAAAAGAATGAATGTGGCCGAGGCAGTTTCGACGTAAAGGTAATTCGAATTAAAGGATGGTTTTATATGACCTTTTTTAACTTCCCATAGGGAGTTATTGTAATCGGTCCGATTTGTCAAATTGAAATTTTTGACATTTCTCGACGTTTCAAGGTTCCTAGAGGCTATATCAATCATTTTTAGAGAGATGTCTGTGTGTGTGTGTGTACGTACGTTCGTACGTTCGTACGTTCGTACGTTCGTACGTTCGTACGTTCGTACGTTCGTACGTTCGTACGTGCGTACGTTCGTACGTTCTGGTACCATTTTTCGTCGTCGATATCTCAAGAACGAGTAAAGATATCGACTTCAAATAAATTTTGTTTAATAGATAATAACTTCGAAAGAGGTTGAAAGGGCGTTTATTAAAATTCAGTGAGTAGTTTTTTCACTATAACGGTTTAAAAAAAAAGTAAAAATGTTGGTTAGTTTCAAATATCTCACGAAAAAATAATGCTATTGATTTCAAATAAAATTTATGTACTCATTATAAGGTCATACAGATTTGGTATAAATTTGGAAAAAAATGAACATACCGTTATTTTTTTAAATAAAAAAAAAACTGAAAAAAAAATTTCATAACCCAGATATTCTAAGAACGGAAATCAATTTGAAACTCAAAATAATTTTATTTTACGAAAAATAATGTGTTTGACAACTGGTGAAAATTTCAAAAAAAATCAGTTAAAAAAAATTGTTTTTCGACTCAAATTTCTCGAGAACTAGTAGTGATATTGACTTCTAATTTAGTTTATTTTATACATAGTATAATTTTGTACAATTGGTAAAATGTTGACAATTATTGAATTAATAGTTTTTTTTTTAAATAAAAAAACTATTAGTGGTAATATATGCTTTTCGACTAGAATATCTTGAGAACGAGCAATGTTATTGGCTTTGCCATTATTTAATTTTATACATAATACAATTTCTAACAAATGGTTTATATTTGACATATATCTAGTTTTAGAGCGGATATATTTTGTAAGTACACTTCCATCAATAATAAAACCATATCTTTTACATTTGAATATTTCGTTTTTAAATTTTTTTTTAATTAAAATGCTTGGAACCGAAATAATAAAGTAATTTCTATAATATAATACATAATTTTTTAATTTTATTATCAACTTAGTTTTTAGAAGAATGTATGTACTGTACATACGTATATGAATAAGGTTGTTCAGTTGTACCCAAGTCCCACATATTCAAATTCCATTAATAGCTATGGTAAAATTGAAGAAAACGTCACAATATGTTTTCATCTTTTTGTCCATGAAAAAGATACTCAAGGTTTTCTTAGGTGTAGGAACACAGATATATAATTCAGTATATAATATGTACCTACCAACCTTCGTAAATATTACAAGAAATTTATCATTTTAAATAGAAAATTTTTAAATTAGTTAAACACATTTTCTGTAAAAAAAAACATAAAATGAGCGACTAAGTATCCTCATCATCAACAAAACAAAGCAAATTTCCTAATATCATAGTATGCCACAAGCATCATCGATTTTTAAAACAGCAGTCATTGTATATCCAGTGCAGATCACAGCCTTTCAATCCGGAAAAACCGCAACAACAATTGCACTATGAAACCATCTACTTCGATCTTCCATCTACTACTTAAAATGCTTAAAATGCTTTTCAGTCTTAAAATAATGTTTATTTGAATTTTACAGAAAAAAACTAAATATAAAGTTTTCAAGACCACAAATGGGAAGTTATCAGTGTGGGTCGCACCCAGCCTCTTTTTTATTTTTTGTGTAAATACATATGAAAAATACTTTTCCTATAGGTACCTTATAAGAATTTGTGTTGGAAGGTGTATTCTTATGACGTAAATTGAAACATCTCCCTTGCAATTATACGGGATCTACTGCATTTTTTGTACCAAAGCATGCTTTTTCGTACGAGGATATAAAATGAAGCCAATTGATCTGCAATATCTATCAATCTCCTTTTTAGGAAATATCGGGTTTTTCAATAAGAGCGCTACAAAGTTTTTTTTAAATAAAACAAAAATGGCTCCGAATTTCGGTAGCAAATTTTAATAATTTTGACTCGTTGTTGGCTCATATATCTTTCCATCATGAAATGGCAAACCTTACTGAAGATAAATGTCAAAATAGCGGCAAGAAATATGGCGTCGTTTGCTGTCCCTTTCGCTCTACTTTTGTAGCGTCCCTGTTGAAAAACCCTTTACTATCATCTTAAGCAGCCTTTTAGTTTAATTCACGATTCATTGCTTTGACAAGAGCCTGACAAAGAACTGGCGCAAGCTATAGTGATCGTAAAGGGAGACATAAGCACCCACTGGCGAGTAAAAGTGCACTTAAGTACCTTGGCAGCTAGTTGGATCAGTATTTATATTTCGACAGAAATACATATTTAATGCTGCTCTTGCGAGGCCTAGGAGTAGGAGATCCTTTGCCCTGATGAAACTGTTGTTTAAGAGTAGCCGGCTTGATAGCCCTTATCCGACAAATGATTGCCTATGCGCGCCCGTTGTGATTCAACCTTGCCCCATCTCAAATGGATAAAATGTTTGAGAGGCAGTGTCTTTTGACGTTGCCCTGGATTACACAAAACACCAGTGTCGAAGAACAAACAATATTATTCCATGGCCTAAAAAGCCTTAAATGCGAGAAAAGTAATAACAGAGAAATCTTATTAAATAACATTTCTATTCGACTCAATGTTGATAGTTGATTTGTGTTAGGTAGTTGATAAAAGTGATGGTACCCCCAATATCATCCCAATTGCAATATCTCTAGATAATGAGTTTTAGTTTTTAAATTCGGTGTACTACAGAGTTACCAGTAGATTGGTATCTGCCAAAGGGAAGATATTTATCTCGCCAAACTAAATTCTGTTGTTGAAATTTGGCGTTGGACCGATTGTTGGTAATATAGGGATTGATGTTAACATTATCTGAGTTTCCATTAATTATAAATAAGTCTTTCATATATACGACGATGAACCATATTTGACACATTGGAAAAATGGATATGATATCAAGGCAGAATAATTATTTTTTATACAACCAAACCCTTCTTTGTTGAATCTTACAAAATATATGCTTTTTTCTGTTTCTGTTCAGTTTTTTCACAGTTTGTGTATGGAGACATGGACGAAGGGAACACGGGACGAACAAAATATCCATCTATAAAACGGATTCATGGGACGTATGGTTTCTTCTATTCTTCTCAGTTAAACTGACGAATCTAACATCGAAGAGAAGAGTAGGAACTTTAGGAATAAGACGTAGCTGATCTCCCAGCAGGTTGTTGACAACAAAGGCTTGATCACCTGCGGAAGTGCATAAATGTCTGTCTTGAATTGGCTCCACAGAGTTAGAACCAATCTTTGAAAATAGGCTGATGGTATCCCGATCCACTAATGGCATTACCAAGTTTCCGCTTAAGCACAACACTAGCTGTTCCGGTCGCTTCTAATGCAATTTTTGTTTGAGATTTCAAACGCCGGACGGCCAAAAACTCTAGTTAAACAGTTTTAAATAACGAGAAGCAAAGAAAACAAGAATTAAGCTCACAGCAATCAAATATTTAAAAATGTGAAGTTGCGAATAAATCATAAAAATGAATTGAACAAGTGCAAGTGATTGATTTATTGTAAAAAAAAACCACTTGACAAATAGCTTTCATCATATCCTGTATGATGTATGTTACTTGATATAAACAAATGTGGTGGCGCTTAACTTAGGTGGGCGGGTAATTCTGGCTGTGAGTGTATATCAAAGAGAATATAATTATAGTTATATAAAATACACCGTATAGTTAGGATTCTGGAAATAAGGAGCAACAAAATTGGTAAAAGGCCTCATAAATTTACAAACAATACACCAAGAAAACACCATTTTTATTGTTTGTGATGTTGTTTCATTATTTATACTTTCTTTAATTTTTTTAAATTAGAGTTTATGAAAGACAAGAAAATAAGAATCATAGCTTAAAGATTAAAATTAAATTTTACAATCACAATTAGGTACACCTGTTTCTACATATCCCCTTGCAAAAAAATGCGTTCAGCAATTATTTATAAGTTAAAAAAATAAAGCCCTTATTCTTTTTTAGGAATGTTTATGGGGTGTTATTTCGTAAAAGCGTATAATATTAATTAATAAAACAAACCGAACTCAGCCTGATCCGAGGCTCTGAAATTAGTAGTAATAAACAAATATTTACTTACTCTTAACACAACTTCTAAGCCAAATAATAAATATTTTTCAAAATACATTTTCAAAATTGTGTTAAGACCTTGACATTTTAATAACCTCATTAGCTCTTTCAACCGACTGAAGTGAGAAGAGATTCAAAAATCGTAGTGTCTCTGTGTACATTTGCCCCTTCAAACTAAATATCTTAGAAATAGCTTCGAAGCAACACAAGTTTCGTTCTCCTCAGTTTAATAACAATACACGATGAAGATGAAGATGAACAACGCCACAAAAGCTCTTAACGTCTAATTCAATAAGGAGTGATGATGTAGGTAGTCTCGGTCTTAAAGAGCATCCAAGACCAGATTCGACTCGCCGTCATAATAGTGTTACATCATCGACCATATAAGAGGACCACAATTCCAAAGATCACGAATGTGATGAGAAGTTATATTAAAAGATCCCATATCTTAGAATTTTCGGATTGGGCTGCTTCTGATCGCTTATGCTTTGTACTGTCTCCCTGATGAGATGCTTTTGAAAGATGTGGCGCTTATAAGAGATGCTACTTGACCCTTGACTGGGAAGGTAAGGTAAATGCACTATGTTGATGAAACACCAATGCCTTTTAACACCGGTGTTATTTTAACTGAAATTCGGGACGACGCGACGCGATGGTGTGCTCACTCAACCAGCAATGTGTTTGGAACCCATGCGATGGCAATAATGAAGGTGCTTCCTTGATGTTCAATGACACTCGATGGATTATAAAAATACGCCGAGAGAATCTTTCTATCTCGCCGAACTTGAACGTCCTGGGTGGTCAAGTGATCATAATGTCCGCTTCGCACTACACCTCGGTAATAGAAGATACGCAGGTGCACAGGCGATTGAAGACTTTTGCCGACGCAGCAGAAATGTGTCGTCTCTTTTCAAGTGGTAGAAAGGTATAGTATTTAAACAGCGATGTCTTAAGTGAATTGTGAAATTTAGATTTATATATGTACCTACATATATGCAGGTAGGTTCCTCTATGTATTTATTCAAATATTTTGAAAGAATTGTGATATATGACTGTTATCGTCGATGAAATTATGAGAAAGAATTTGATCTTCAAGGTTTGAATGAAACAACAAAGAATTGAAGCCTCGAAGGATTATATGATTGATCTTCTGCTCTCCAATGACGACTGCTAAACAATAAATAGTAAATTAATAAATGCAGTTATTTTAAAATTAAAGAAAATATAGTTAATTAAAAGTTATGGGGCCTTTCCAATAACCAAGTTAAGAGACTACTTTAATACTTGAATCAGGGTTGTAAAAGCTTAAGTCACTTTTTAGCTTAAGCTTGGCTTTAATTCACAAGCTAGTGGGTGACTTATGAACCAAGAAAAATGTAATTCAGCAGGTTTCTATCTTTTTCAATTCATAAGTCACTTAGTAGCTTGTGAATTATTTTTTTTAATTCATAAGTCGCGAACTTGCTCATGACTAAAATTTTTTTTTAATTCATAAGTCACTTATAGGTAGGTAGTGAATTATTTGTTTTTGAATTCATAAGTCACTTAGTAGTTTATGAATTAAATATTTTTTTAAATCATAAGTCACTAACTAACTTATGAATTAGATTTTTTTTAAATCACAAATCATCTACAGACTTATGACTTATGGTTTTTTAATTCAAAAATTCGCAACCCTGATTTAAATGAAAGGAGCCATTATCTAATGGACTCTATATGTAATTAATCATACATGTTACGAACTTAGTATTTAAGTGGACTCTGAGAAATGAACCAGTTATGGTATACAAACTAAAAATTGAAACATAGGTAATGGTTAATTATATAGAGTCTATTGTAAACTTCACTCAAATATTAAAGTCGACTCTTAATTTGATTGTAGAGCTCAGCTAAAAAAAAAAAAAAACAAGTTACCATTTAAAGTTAACTCTCCACCATGAGGAGAATTCTGCACAAAGATCTCGGATTATTCGCTTACAAGGACCAATTGCCTCAGAAATTGAAGGCGTACGACCATCCACTTGAATGAAGCACAGTGGGCAGAAAGCGTGGTTTAAGTGGTCAAAAATCCATAAATTTTGAACCAGTTGAGTTTTTTTTTATAATTTTTTTAATTTGTAACTTTATTTAAGTACCTTTCAATATATAGCGTTTAATTTATCAAATATGTGTTATTTTGATTTTAAAATAAATAATAAAAAAAGTTGTTTTTCTCCCTGTTAATGTGGGATGACAAATTTTTCAATATTGACTTTAATTGGATACAAAACTTTTTTAAAAGAACTTTCTTGAAGATCCAACAAATAGTGACCAGTAAACTATTTGTTTGAAATTCTTAGGTTTGCCCTTTGGGTCTTCACAAAAACACTCAACACAACAAAAAGAAATTTGTAGTTCCCATTTTGTCCTTTTCAAGCCAACACTTTGTTTAAGAATAGTTACCAAACCTTAAATCAATTTTATCATTTCCATTATCCAATTATTAAATGTAACGGAACAATTAATGAGAACCACATAAATAGAGCATACCATTTTTTTTGGGCACAGAAAATAAGTGCAAGTAAATTTACTAACCGCACTAAATCAAAACAATATGGTATGTTAGGTTAGATTAGGTTAAAGTGTCTGTCATTAAAGCATCTGACCCACTTAGACCAATAGAGGTCCATAGTGATACCACGATCTAATATGGAACAAAAAGGTTCCCTACTAGTTAAAACCATTTGCAGCTTCTAATGAAGCGAAGGAGACTTTTAATGTCTGTATTTATGAGATCGCTTAGTTCGTTATAGAAATATTCTCCTAGATGAAGTTTGCGTTTGGGTATGTACAAAGAAGGTGTGGGATTGTTTCCTCTTCCTCCTCGTCCAAGCAACTCCTACAAAAATCGTTTGATAGTACACCGAGTCGTGTCTACCTATAAGACAGTGTAAAGTTATGACACCTATTACGGAGCTGATCTGAGATCTGCTGAGGGACAATAAATACATTGACCGCTTCAAATCCAGTGTGGGCCAGATTTGTTTGGTCGCCAAACATGTGGTAGTGTTAAGCCATCTTGTGTTTGATTGTTCCAGAGCAATTCGCTTCAGCATACGTTTACTTGTAGCTACAGGCATACCTATGTTTACCCTAACGGGCAAGAAGGGCATTTCCGTTCAAATTCTGGCGAGTTCGTTGGTTTTACAATTCCCCGGGATGTCCCTGTGTCCCGGCACCCAGAATAGGTGAATATTAAACTGTTTGGCCATCTCCATTGGAGACGAACGACAGTCTTGGTACATGGTTACAGTACAATATGAAAGATTTTGCATACAGAAGAGTCGCTATGTAAAATGTTTTTTCGCTCTAACTCGTAAATGCGGATACATGCGGATATGAATCTTTCGAGTTTCGATAGAGCACATATTCAATTTTCAATTCGTAAACAAATTAAAGTTGTGAAAAGTTGTTAATTTTTGTATCGCCTTTATAAACTGGAAAATTGAGTAAAATTAAGAGGGGTGTTTCAAAATCAAACGGTACTAACTACTTAACGTTTCTTTATATTTTTTTTTGCGTATTATAACATATAAATATGTGAAATAATTAGCTGTAATAAATTCGATTACTTTCCAAAAGGATTTTCAAGAAAATCGGGAAGTAAAAATTGTGCCAAAAATGCTTCATACATCGATTTACAAGTTTTTCTCACTTTGAATTTATTTTTCTCTTAACCTCAGCCTCACCTCATTTAAAAAAAATGTCATATATTTAACGTATACATATTTCTTTAATTAATTAAAATTAAACTTATGTGATTCGAAAACAAAAAAAAATATTTTTGACCGCTTAAATCACGATTTATGCCCACTGTGCGACGTTGTGTTCCATAATAATTGATGGAAATGTTTGCTCTTACTAATAATAATAACGCCATAATACATGCAAAAAGATAAATTTTGTTCATTTTATTGCATTTTTAAAAAGAAACTTGTATTGATACCAGATGAAATTTAGATACATGCGACCGCTCCGATTATTCCGTCAAAAGTTCTCTGGCTATAGATATTAAGTGCTTCCCGTGCAAAACGGGCCGCGTAGTTATAGTAAGAAAATAAATAATTAAACAATATGTTAACTCGTATTACGTATGTAATACGTACGAACTAACCTTAAAGTCAAAAATGTAACATGTGCAAGAAAAATTAAACAGACTTTGAAAGAAGACATCGTAAGGGTCAAAGAGGATATCATTTTTATTTGAACGCAGTTACAAAAGGTAATAAAAGTCCTAAGCGAAGTTTTATTTATATAAACAGTTATCTGAGCTAATTACTAGCTTTACAAAATTAATTTACTATTACTGTATAATTAGCTAAAATTACAACCATGATCAAACATATTGATCTATTAATCATTGAACACATTATATAATTAAGAGGGAAAATTCGGTCACAATGAGTTCGATTGTTGAAATATTCATGTATTCTGGCCAATTCCTCAAATTGAAATAATTCGGAGAAGCAATTCCCAAGTTGACACTTGCCCCTAGTATTTTCTAACGTTACGAGACACATCTGGATCAGTTCCCCGGGTTCCGGTAATAAGGCGATCGCCATATGTATGCAGAGCTTTTGCTGATGAATGCTATCAAAGGCGCCTTTTGATAAAAATGTGGTGAGTCTCGATTTTGAAATTCGTTGGTTTTTCCAAGATTGACTTCAGTGTGATGGTTAAGTTTTTGTTCGAGACTGCCGTGCGGTCTAGTTTATATATGTACATATAATATAAATAAACTACAACTTGTTTTGCTTGGTGAAATTTTAAAAGGATATACGGTTAGAAATCGTCTTATACGAGTATATCCTCGATGGAATGGGTTTCTATCATCGATTTCGTTCAATGGACTTTGCGTTACCTTTAAAATAATATCTGACATGTAAAAAAGTTTAGTTGTTTTGAGGACAATAACAAATTTGGAAAACGGTTTTGCGCTTACTATCAAAGCAATATGAATAACCTATAATCCATAATCTTTTATCGAAACGAAGAAAAACAACCGAAATTGCAGGATGCGGTAATAGTCATTTTGTTTTTATAACTTTAATGAATTCTATGTCGGTAGTTCACAAAAAGAAAATAAAACGCGGTTACGTTTCCAACGAAGAAATATGAAATAAAGGAAGAAAAAGGAAACAAAGTCCTCCACGTTTTACATCCTATATACCTACAATACACACATGCACTGTACGTTAGCCATAGAATACTGTGATGGGGATGACCAAGCCCAACGTCCGTCGACGGCGGCGGCGGCAAATAATGTTTATTGCACGGCACAGACATAAGGACCTAAGCAAGCACAGGCACACAGTCTCTATTTACTTAACATGCTTTTACGTTGTTCACAGGATAATGGGATAGCATTTGTTTAGGTAAACTTCCTTTTATGGTTCTCTTTGTCTTATGCGGTGTTCCAACAAAATGTTTTGGAATCTGGATCGGATTGTTTTTAAGTTGTGTGGTAAAATTAATATTGTTTCTTTTTTCATTTGGTTCTGTAATAATTAATTAGGTACTGTTTTTCTAGACTAGATAAAAGTGTTTATGGTTTTGTCTCGCCACTTTGAGCTAATAGTTTATCTGTGGTGTGAATTTTTATTTTACTTCATGTGTTAACGTACTTTTATACTTTCTCTTATACTCGTAGGTATCTATTTCTGTTGAAGATTGAATGTTAGAGTACGAGTATCTAGCTACAACGAGGTAGGTATTATGTGAGGCCTTAAATTTAACTTTGAATTTGCATGTATGAAACTAGGTACAATAGGTTTGGAAATGCAGCATCATTCTATTTATTCTGTCGGCCAAGATTTGTTTATGGTAATTGTCATAGTATATAGGGTGTCACCTAATTCGTCAGGTTATCTTTTGATATAATGCCTAGGTGGGTACCTATATTTTTCTAAAAAACAATCGTCGTAAAGTAAATAGTTATCTTTAATACTGACATCAACTTTGGAGAATTAAGAAAACGTTTTCATTGGTCTACCCTCACCCATGTTAATGGAAGTCGGTCTGTTAATATGTATTAATGTTAGAAACTTTTATTTTTAATTTTAGAGAAAATGATTAATACAACTTATCTGTAGGTATATTACGATTTTTGAATTGCAAAAAAGGTAAAATATAAAACATATCTATCTGGTTGGTGTAGCAACAACGATCTGCATCTAATTTTTTTAAAATGTCAAAGTTAATAATTTTGTTCAAAAAAACCTTGCCGATCACTTATGATTACAATATTAATGGAACCTTTTTAACAAGAGCAATGAAAAAAAATTGGGGTTATATTTAATACAAGGCTTACTTACTTTCAATAGTCACATCGATTATATGGTAAGGCCAAGTCTATGTTAAGGCCAAGTCTATGCTTGGTTTTATTTACCGAAATTCAGATCCTTCCACTTTAAGATCTATTTTGGATTACTGCTGCATCAGTGTATCGTACCTATAGAACGCACATTATAAAGTTCACTCCTTAAGAATAGCTATAAAGACATTGAGTTGGAACATTGATAAATATATGCCCTCTTTTAAATCAAGATGTTTATTACTAGGGATCCAATATATCTGGAAAGTCGGAGGTCATATTTTGAAATAATGTACATCAGAGAAATTATTAACTTCGTAATCAACTGCCCCTTCTTGCTTTCGCTGGTAATCCATGCGCTACGCACGCTTATTTTTAACTTTGAGGTCAATTTTCTCCAGAAATTGAGTAATAAACAAAACTTTTTATTATTTTTTTTCGTAAACAGCAACAATAATAAAAATAAAAACCAACAACAATGTTGCTGGAAACCCCATAGATTTTATGATGCTTCAGAATAGGTATCCTATGCAGGTGAAAAAAAATTATGTTTTTACGTACGTTTCTAACAAAAGTTGAATATATGAAGGGTTTTCCAATTAATAATCATTTTCTGCAATTTTTTAATATAGCATAGTTACTAAATTTTATTTATGCGACTACTTGTCAAAACCCCAATTTCTTTCATTTGGATACTCATCGTCATCAAAACCGCCTTTTTCTTAACCCGTACCTAATAAGCTCTCAAAAGAATTTAGGTTTGGGATATAAAGTTAGTCGAAAAATTGTCTACACAAGAATTGTATACAGATAAAAAAAAAACATAATTTTAATGTTTTACACAGCAGCAGAACACTTGCTTATAAGCGTTTTTATAAACGTTATATTTTACCGTCCAATTTTGGTAGATTTTGCTAAAGTTTTGTTAGCCATAAAAAATCACATTAAAGTACAGTACAGTACAGTACCAGTAAAGTAGCTCTCAAGCAGCATAACCATAAGTACTATCAAAGGGTTTGACTTCTACGTTGTTAATCGTCTTTTCCAAAATCCATATCCAAAAATTCCTCCAAATACTATCTTGATATGCGGTTCTTTATTCGTATTCAGAATTCCAGACCAAGAGCTTCACTTAATCTACTGGTCAGCTTTTGAATCGATTTAAATGCTCTTATGTAAGTCCCATCTATAAATCAGGAGCAAGGAATTTGGTAGTTAACTATCGAACAATCTCTAAAATATCTGCAATCCCTTAAGTTATTTGAGCTTATAGTTAAAAATCATCTATTTTTTAATATAAAAGAAGATATTTGTGTGGAGCAGCATGGATTTATGCCAGGAAGATCTACCGCGACAAATCTCATGCTTTTTGCAAATACATCACCGATTCTTTTGAATCTGGTTACCAAGTAGACATCGTCTACACAGATTTTGTCAAAGCTTTTGACTCAATTTGTCATAAGATTCTTATAGCTAAGCTTATAGTTTTTGGTATTCATGATTCGCTTCTGAAATGGACATCTACAGCTACCTAACTGATAGAACGCAATGTGTGAAATTAGGAAATTTTATCTCTAGCGTTATAAAAGTTTCATCTGGAGTTCTTCAAGGAAGCCACTTGGGTCCACTTCTTTTTAACATTTTCGTTAATGATATCCCATTTCTTCTTCAAAATGCTTTATGTTTGATGTATACTGATGACATAAAGATATATTTATGAATTAAAAACAGAATTAATCAACAAAAGTTTCAAAGTGATTTAAATATCTTATCTGTTTGGTGCGAAAAAAATATTTTTCTTTTGAACATACGAAAACGTAATGTTTTTACAGCACACCGTACTTTAATTCCAATGATTCACAAATATAAGCTTTTGAATCAGACTCTTGATCGCAAATCTGAGATTCGTGATCTTGGAGTCATTTTTGATCCAAAGTTATCGTTTTCGTTGCATGTAGACTACATTATTGCCAGGGCAAATTCAATGCTTGGTTTCGTTAAGCGAAACTGTAACGAATTCTGTAACATTCTGCATTAAAATCTGTTTATATGTCTTTAGTTCGTCCAATTCTAGAGTATTGTTCAATTGGATAACACGTACGAGTATTGAAAGAGTTCAAAAGGTCTTTACAAGATTTGTATAGTCAAACAGCTAAGATGGAGAATTGATTTTCCTTCATATGCATCTAGGTGTGCCTTGATCGGACTAGATACTTTAGAAAAAAGACGGGCTGTTGTTCAGTGTGTATTCTTTGTGCATGATGTAATTTCATATCGTATTAAGTGTCCACAGATTCTTCCCTATTTTGAAATATATGTTCCAGAAAGACAATTGCGTCTACGACATGTTCTTAATAATCCAAGGCATAGATACAATTATGGGTGTAATGAATCTTTCTCCAGATGTAGATATCTATTAAATTTTTTAATTCTTTATGCAATGAACTTGATCTCTCATATTACAGATTGGAATTTAAAATAAAATAACAAAAATAAAAAAAATATTGTAAAATAGCTTTAAGTGTTTTTATTTGTTAAATATAAACTACAACTTGAATTTGTTAGTAATCTGTAAGATTTATATCGGTTGATGAATAAGTAAATAAATAATGTTCATTCACAAGATGTTCATCCGACAAAATAAAATTTTTGCAAAAAGTAGTGAAATCACAACAAAAACCATAAATGTTAAAAAAGAGAGCCAAGTTCTCGTCATATGTATATACAGAAACCCTCCAAATTTTTATGAGTAATAATAATAACAAAATCTTCCCTCATAATTTTAATTTGCTTCGGCATAAGGTACTGTACTTAGGAAATTCCATATAACACTTCATAAACTTCGAACTTGGCGTACTTTTAGAGCTTGACCCTCATTTTAAATTTTGTGTTTTTTGTTGTGGTCAATATAAAGAAATCCGTTCCATTAGAGCAGTGTTTTTCAAACTTTTCGAGTACGCGACCCCTTTGACAGTAACAAAATTTTGGCGACCCCACATTATAATGTGTCAGTTATTTAAAAAGCTACATACACTGAAACCCTTCCAAGCCTGGTCTAATTACACAAGATTTTATTTATTCGCGATGAAATTTTCTCCCGTATTGCCAAAGCAAATTGTAGCAGGCCTTGCAGTAATTTTCGTTTCTTTTTTTTGAATTCTTAAGAGCGCATCAGAATTTTCATTTAATTTTTTTCAACTGAGAGTAAGTACTTATTTAAAAATTAAGTGTTGTGTTGTTTACGAGTGATTATGGACAAGTTTCTCAAAAGACCGTTGCAGCCTTGCACATCCGGTGCAATTGGAAGCGGAGGAAGCAACGAAAAAAAAATAGACTTTATGACGTAAAATATCTTAAATATGGATTCACAGCTTTAAATAATAATAAGCCTCAATGTGTTCTTTGTTGTGAAGTTTTATCTGCCGAAAGTATGAAACTATCAAAGTTTATGCGACATCTCTCAACTAAACATTCTAAACAAAAGAAGCAGATAAGCCGTTAGAATTTTTCGAACGAAAATTTATTTTGCCTGTGGCCTTTGATATGGCTGAAATTATTTTGGACAAACAGGAGGCAGATAAACTTAAAAATATACCACTTTCTGACAATACAATTGAGCGGAGAATAAGTGACATGGCCGTTGACATTCAAGAATAATTAACTGAAAATTAAAGATGAGTCCGCATTTTACCTTGCAACTGGATGAATCTACTGATGTTTCAGACTGTGCACAGTTTGTGGTATTTGTTCGTTTTGAAGCAGAGGAAAACATTGAAGAAGAAATTTTATTTTGCAAAGCTCTTCCTGCTAATACTACTGGGTACTGGCCAGTGTTTGTACTATATATATGTTTTTAGAAAGCTCTCGCGACTGCGAGATTGATTGGACAAAATGTTTTGCTATTTGTAGTGATGGTGCTAAAGCTTTGACGGTCAACAAAAGTGGGCTCATTGCAAAATTAAAATTAATAATGCCAAACGTTTCATGGACACACTGCTTTCTTCATCGACAAGTTCTGGCATCCAAGGTGTTACCTTCTGAATTAAATGATGTGCTTAAAGATGTGATTAGAGTTGTGAACTCTATTAAAGGCAAGGCCTTGCAAAGTCGGCTGTTTAGGATCACTGGGTTCACTCCATCAAAATCTCCTTTTTCACAAAGAGGTCAGAGGGCTGTCAACAGGAAAGGTATTGACACGAGTTCTGGAATTGAAAGCCGAATTATTGATGTTCTTACAAGATTCAAAATCTGGAAATTCGGATCATTTTTCTGATCCCACCTGGCTCTTAAAATTATCATTTTGCTGATCTTTTCAACCACTTAAACATATTGAATAAGAGCCTCCAAGGGAGAGAAGAAAGCATAATAACTGCAAAAGATAAAATCAGAGGATTCCTCGCAAAACTTCGTCTGTGGTCAGATTCTTTACAAACAAACAGTTTAGATTATTTTCCCTGCTTTCAAAAGATCCTCAAAGAAAATTTTATCAGATGAATCGATATCATTAAGCTCTCATATTCATCTCATAGTACAGAGTTTGCATAATTTAGAAAAGAAACTATTAAGTTACTTTCCGGAACTGGATTCTGAAAGTGGAGATGGACAAGGATGTATATTAAATCCTTTTTTGAATATGTCAGCTAAGCTCGCTAATATACCATCGGTAAAATAAAAGAAAATCTTATAGATTTAGCTGCAGATGGCAGTTTCTGGATAAAGAGAAGAGGAGAGGATCCTGAGCTGGCAAACGAGGCTTTGAAGTTGTTACTGCCATTCGCCACTTCATACCTGTGTAAAGTCACATTCTTTTCAATGTTTGACATTAAAACTAAAAAAAGAAACAGACTAAATTTGGAAATTGATTTAATCTTAAAAGTGTCAAAAACTAATCTAAGATTTGTACGTTTATTAAAAAATAAACAGGCACATATTATGTATGTTGCACTAACAAATTTTTTGTTTTATTTAATTTTTTTAGCACAGGACTTTTGTTTATTAATCTTACCGGCTTGTGACCGCGACCCCCTAAGGATCTCTTCGCGACCCCCTAAGGATCTCTTCGCGACCCCCTAAGGATCTCTTCGCGACCCCCCAGGGGGTCGCGACCCACAGTTTAAAAAACACTACATTAGAGCAAATACGTTCGACAACCAATCATAATGGTTTATCTAAGAAATCTTAAAAACTTGGAACCTTGTATGAGGCTTACTTTAAATATCAATTCATAAGTAAAAAGTTGTAGAGCTTAAGCAAGATGAAATAATTCAGATTCATAAAACTATACAAATCCTTAACTACATTAAAAAAATAAATCGACACCAAAACGATTCACACTAAGGCTTTGCAATTCCGTCCGACATGAGGACTTTGGGAAAATGTTAATAAAAAACTTAATTCTTTTTTATTTTCATGCGACAGATAACCTTATCAGGCAGTAAATGCTAAATGTATTATTATTTATCATTAAGTACCTGGGACCTAGCCTTTTTTTCTTGGAATTGTTGCAGTGATATAAATAACCTTAGGTATGGTTATGATTTATGAATCATCACTTCATCAGTGGCACAGATAGGTATCTTATAAGGGTTTCGTTTCGAAACTTCAAGATGTGTTATCTTCACGGAGACGATAAGCACTCATTATTTGTTCAAGATAAAGTTTTAATAATATAATTGATACTCGAGCTAGGTAGATACATACATATATCTACCCGTGAATAAAAAAATAAAAGATGTTATTTTTCTTGGTTGTTATCCTAAAATAAACATCGACTAATTTACATCGTCTTGTAATATACTGTATGTCCATACATAGCCGAAAGTATATACGGTTAAAAAAACTGAGGTTTGTATGTAAGTGTGTGTATTTCGGAAACCAACAACAACTTACTCTGGAATTCGTGACACCAGCTTATTCGTGCCAATTCAATAAACTCTATTAATATGAAGTCAATGGATTGATGTTATGATAAGTGCCACAGGAGCCAGATACATATACATATACTCATGCGAGTCATTCTCTGCAATAGGAATGAATATCGTCAAGTTGTCGTCGTCTTAAGGTCTTATTATGTTCAGTTTTTAACATTTTTGCTACAAAATGTGGCATGAGAGTGTTAATTGCTGGTTCGTTTTATCAAATTAACAACTTGAATATCTCATGAGTATTTGTAAACTTAAGAATCATCGTTTCCAGAGAATTTTTGTAAATTCGATTTGATTTGAATTTGTTGGCTTAGTCCCAGGGAAAGGCATTTTAGATAAACATTTCACTTTTCATTTCTTATACCTTCTTATTATGAATATATAGGTATAGACATAGACAATATACAATTTCCACCGTTTGCTTGAAACAGATAAGAGTAAGGGACAAAAATAAAATTTGGTAAATTTCACTGAAGCTATAGGTACCTTTAACTCGAATCAGCCATAACCACATGCAGCACGTTTAAAAAAAGACCTTATAGCTACATGGCTGAGATGATGAATGCTCAAACTCTTGGGAAGCGGATGACCCGGAACCAGGTTTATGTCGTGACTGACGATGCGATGATGTTTGTAAGGACTTCAAGTTCTTAGGTTTATATGTATATTACCTACGTATCGATACCTTCCCGTAAGAATGTATTAAGCGACACTTTTTTTATTTATTTTATTGTTAAGCCTAGTACTCACTTCAAGTGAAAATGAAAATTTCATATAAATGTGGCGGCTGTTTCACTCGCATGAAATCCCCAACGAGAGGTGAGTACCAAAATGTGGATTGGAAAAATAATTATGTTCCACAACTTTTTCCACGCCAAATTTTCATTTCTCAATGTACAACCATCAGGAAAATTTTAAGGCAGCTTTTAAACAGAAATAAAGAATAGATAACGAATTTTTTGATACTGCTCTCGAGAGTTTACTTAATGAAAGTATTCAGTATTTCATGTGAGTATCAATAATTCACATGGAAAAATGTATTCTATTTTCATTTTTATTCTCCGCGTGTAAATTGGAACGTATTTATTTTTCATTTCATGCTAGGTGAGTACTAGGCTTTAAACAAAACTCATGAAAAGAGTATCTAAGAATCAAATTCATATTTAATTTACACAATACATATCTAAGACATAAAATATTGGAATGAAGTAGGTATTATTCAAACTACGTAGAAGTTCTTGTTTTTAAAATTAGAACACAATTTGTCGAGTTACACTGGTCAACAAATTTGTAATTTTTTTTTGTCACATGAAAACTTATATCAAATTTTTAATATACTAGGGCCACCAAACAATAATATATCAATGAAAAAAAATGTACACATCAGGTTTTCTTGTGACATCAAAACATATATTTTCGTAAAAAGTACAAAAATCAGCCACACTTACAGAATTATTTCCTAATATCTAATAAATACCTATTATTTTCTTGAATATTTGGCTTTTGGTAGGTCTCTTTTAAGTATCCAACAATAGTCTGCTGGCATTCCTGGGCTCCATTTTCCTTGATAGCGCTTCTCCATTAAGGAAATGTCCTGATGGAACCTCTCACCTTGTTCGTCACTCACAGCACCCAAATTTGCCGGAAAGGCATCCAGATGAGAGTCCAGCATAATGTATTTTTAAGGACATATTACACTCCAAAGTCTTTCCAGATCATTTAGATTTTCTTCAAAGCTCTTATCCGTTATGAATTGCTGTATTTGTGGACCTACAAATATTCCCTCTTTGATTTTCGCCTCGCCTAGTTTGGGGAATTTCTCTTCTTGTTTCGTCCAACCTAATTGGAGCCTCACACACGTTACACAACATTTTATGTGGAACCAAGGGGTGGAATCGGCTAAGGTAATAGATTGTGATTGTCATTTTGACTATAGCTGTCTCCCTCATATCAATAAAGAAATATAGAGAGATCGATTGTCAAAATGACAATCACAACCAACTATCACCTTGGCCGATTCCACCCCAGGGTTTGTCTTGATTCCTTACAGGAAAACCAAAATAGTGTAAATAGCACTGTTCAATTAGTCATGTGAAATTTCGACGCTGAGATGTAAAAGTTAATTCTCCACACACATACGAGTAACAAAAACTGTCCGGGTTGCCACTCTCGTGGCATTTTTACGATCTAACTAACGTAAATAAAATGTAATTTAGCAATCACAATAGTTACACAGTCGACTAAATGCAGTTTTTTAAGCAAAGAAACGTATATAAGGTTAGAAATGAATATGTAGCTGTCACAAGAAAACTGGATGTGATAGAAACAAAACTGTTATATATTTTTAATGAGGGTACATCAACATAAACAAAAATCATAACAAAGTTCGTGTGACAAAAACAGTGTTTACCAGTGTTATTAGCAATATATAATATGAATATTTGAATAACTCTGAAACAAGACTCATCAATTTACATGTACTTACACGTAGAAAAGTAAAATCTAACCGTAAGCATTTTTCAGTGGATACAAAAATGTGTTAAAAAATAGCAATTATTTAATAATTTTATTAAATTATTAATTATTAGTTCGTTTAAGATTTTCACTTAGTTATATCTTTGTATATAAAACTTATAGTACTATCAAGAAGACGAAAGTATAGGGACAGTACTTGCTAGATTTGTCTCTGCTAAATTTAATAATAAAATATTCTCTTTTTTACTACTTGTTTATTATCTTATCCTACTTTCCACTGTAAAATGTAGCGCTAATTTCAGCGCCACCACCAGGCTAGAGTTCGCAATACAAAATCACGCTACATGATAATACTATATAGGATATATACACATGTACTCGTATTATATACAAAGGTTATATTAATCGAGAAACTAGGCTCTAAATTGGTATTTTCAAAATTATATTCTTTAAACGAATAATTCGCTTAAATCAAATAATCATACATTTTATTTAATACTTTTCTTATTTAATATTAAACAATTTTCTTGTTTAAATTAAATTTATTGTTATGTTGTTTGAATTGTCTAGATTAAAATAATTAACAATTAACTTAGTAAATATGTTGTAATTTTAAAAGTAAATAATCTTCTCGTTTGATTTAACCCTATGGTGATGATAAAATAACAAGTCTAATTCCTTATTGGACACCAGTTTAGTTAGAACAATAAGTCAAATACGTACGTTATTTTAACATTATTCTGCGTGTACATTCTAGCCTAATATAAACCCACCTGGACCCACAGCCGCATAGATACAAAGACAACAAAATACCGATGAACGTCATCGCAAAAACCAGTTTTTTTTAGAATTCTCAATAATCGATTGTTATTTTCGATTAAAACTTCGAACATTTGTTTTTATATACAAGCAATACTATACATACAGTCCACAAATGGCATATAGGTTTGGGAGACATATTTTTATGACAGAATAAAATACATACATAATGGATGTACCCATATAAATTATGCCACATAAATACTTCTATAGCTTATGAGCTACTGGTAGACGGTATTTAAATAATAAGTTTGCATTTTTTATATGAGATAATGTAATACTGCCTTAGCTTATTAAATTTACTATCTACATTATCCAGTTTTTGTCAAAACAAACACGAAAACCAAATCCATAACATAAAGTAAATGTAGGTACTGATATTCTGTTGTCACATTTGTTTTTGGAGTTCTCAGAGATTTCTCACATGAATATAAAAATCATAGCTATTAAGATGATAATCCTCGTTTGTAAATATTTTGAAGCAAAAGAGAATGAGATAAGTTTGCCACAGAAACTATAATTATGTATACACTTTAACTATGGCTTAAATTTATGATCCGAATCTAAAAATAAAATTATATCCATGTCTGAAGCATGATAAAAAGCTTCTCTTTATTTTTGAAGCCCTAAAACCTAAAATGATTGTCACTCTTAACTATATTTAACATTCAAAAGCTTGATTTGCTTTTATGACCACTGAAAAAATGTGTGCTCAAACACTTTCATTTGGAATCCGAATGTCCAGTTTTCTGTTTATTGGATTGTATCTACACATAGTTTATCATCAATAACAAATATTATAAATATAATTCACAGATCTAAACCAACAATCTGGAGAAAAGCCCATTTGGAGAAGTGAGTCCACTTCTATTGTTGACAGATAAGCCGTTAATTGTAAATCAACCAAAAAGCCGGCCTGCTGCCATAAGCGGCGTATCGTGATCGATAAGGTAATTAAATTAAGTTCTTATCGGGAGATCCAAATTGTTTTAACTTGTTCAACATTGATTTCATTTGTTTTCGACAGCAACCACTGTAGACAGTTTGTTAGCCGATAATGTTGCGGGTTGTACACTATATACACAAGGTGGGCGAACAGCGAATGCAAACAGATCTGGTTCCGCTACGGTTCTCAAAATATTATTTAAGGTAGGTCGCTACTGTTTTTCTGATACTAGCATATTACCACTCAACAAATATTGATTACTTTTTTTCTGACAGATAACGAATCATATCGGTACTAGGTTTTATAAGTGTCATTCCAAATGTCAACTTGGAAATATTATATGAATTCGTAAAACAAGGGCGGAATGGTTCATTCAATGACTCGTGGTTGGTTCTTCAGCTGTCACAATGACCAATTTTACCACTGGAACTATAATTTGGTTGCCTACTTAGCGATCTGTAACCACTTGAGTTTTGACATTAAGTGAAATAAATTTCCAATATTGTGCGAGTGAAAATGAAAATTGTGCAAGTCACTGGACTGGTGAGGATATTCTGAACGGCAGAAAGTCGTGGATGCCAAGAGCATAATAATAACGTCAATGACTGGCATAAATGCAACCCGCTAAACTACCCTTGTCGCCGCCGCCGTCGATAAAAATAAAATTGAAATAAAATTTTTAAAAAAGTGTCGAGAATATTATTGTTGTTGATTATGATTACTTTCCTTGGTTAATTACAACATTGTTACGGCATTTAGGTGCCAAATATTGAGTATAAGTTAATTAACGGTTGAATGACTATGGGTAGGTACATATTTTTTCTCAAAGTAAAGTAGTGTGAACATTGAATAAATAAGAAATAACATACATACATTAATTGTATTTTTGGAAAAAAATATTTGAAAATAAGAAAGTTTAAACAATTAAAATACGAAATAACTGTTAAGTCTAAAAGTAAGTATCGTTTGAAGACCGTTGCGATAATTAAACATAAATAGCCTTATTTATTATTTTTCCTTTATTTTGAAAGCTAAATAACGGGTGATTTTTTAAGAGCTTGAGAACTTTTAAAAAAAAAAAAACGCATAAAATTTGCAAAATCTCATCGATACTTTATTTGAAACGTTAGATTGGTTCATGACATTTACTTTTTGAAGATAATTTCATTTAAATGTTGACCGCGGCTGCGTCTTAGGTGGTCCATTCGGAAAGTCCAATTTTGGGTAACTTTTTCGAGCATTTCGGCCGGAATAGCCCGAATTTCTTCGGAAATGTTGTCTTCCAAAGCTGGAATAGTTGCTGGCTTATTTGTGTAGACTTTAGACTTGACGTAGCCCCACAAAAAATAGTCTAAAGGCGTCAAATCGCATGATCTTGGTGGCCAACCTACCGGTCCATTCCTTGAGATGAATTGTTCTCCGAAGTTTTCCCTCAAAATGGCCATAGAATCGCGAGCTGTGTGGCATGTAGCGCCATCTTGTTGAAACCACATGTCAACCAAGTTCAGTTCTTCCATTTTTGGCAACAAAAAGTTTGTTAGCATATTATTTATCAAAGAAATTTTTTTTTTACAAACAGTGATTAAAATGCTAATCTTTATGAAAAAAAATTAACGCATGAAGTTACATAAATTTCAAAACTTAAAGATAGGGTAACTTTAGAGCGCTGTATCTCGCATATCCCTTGAAAAATTTCACAAATTTGGGGAAAACATGGAACAGTTATATATCTATGAAAAAAAATGAAACAAATCCATATTCCAAATTTCATTTTTTGTATTTATTTCCGAAAAAGCACCACTGTGCGCCACGTCAAACAAATCCTTATTTAGCCGTTTTAGCTACGCCTTCCTTATGTTAAATATGTATACTACCAAGAAAAGACACTAATCTAAAACTCTGGTTATTATACACGTAAGCAAACCCCAGCTGATTTCCATTATTATTCTTTTTATTATAATTGTATGCATATTAACAACTGAATACATTTAAACTTAGATTGTATAATGTTCAAATCCAATAAATGAATGTACCAATTACCAATCTCATTGCGTCCCCAATACCGCAGAACTGTTAGAGCGTTTGAAAAATATAAATAATTTATTAATGGAAAATATCTATCCTTTTTGTCTTAGTAGCAAACGGAAAAAAATAGCTTACAATCCTTTTTGTAATGACATTTAGATACGATACTAAAACGGACTTAAACCTCCTATGAACCAGTTTTAGCTTATTCCACCGCTATTCCTCGTGCATTTTTATTATAAATAAGCTTTTCAGGATTAGAGCCGTTGGAAAGTCAAAGTAACTTTACTCCGTCTCTAAAACGAGTTAGTAAATAAGGCTGTAAATGTATATTAAGCATTACGTATCTTTGTACTTATTTTTTGTTTTTATAAACTATCTAGAATAATACAAATCGTTTATTTATTATAATAGACTAAGAGCCCACAGCAATTTTTGGGTGTGATTGATAACAAAAAATAATTAGCACAATTAGATAGGCCTTTTATAGTTATTTACAAATGTGAAAGGCTTGCATACTCTAGTGGGAGCAATAGTGCATAATAGTGCATCAAGTATGCAGTTCTTTCCAAGTCCAAATAATTGTGATAACAACTTTGCCAAAATGTAGAGTTAAGCCCCCTGATTGAAAATATCGAGGTCCAAGACGTTTTACAGACAGCCTTATGCCTGCCAGACGCGATAAGAAGAGACTTCTTCTTGCACTAAGAAGGCCACCTTCAAAACGTCTTGGACCTCGATATTTGCAATCAGGGCACTTAGCTCTTCATTTTGAAGTTATGCAAAATTTTGTATCCCAATTTTTTAGAAGAACTGCATACTTGATGCACTATAATGCACTATTGCTCCCACTAGAGTATGCAAGACGTTCACATTTATAAATAACTATAAAAGGCTTATCTAATTATGCTAATTTTTTTTTGTTATCAATCAAACCCAAAAATTGCTGTGGGCTCTCGGTCTATAACGAGTGATTTTTTAAGAGCTATCGGAAATTCAAAAAACAAACACACATACAAAAGTAGAGCGACAGGGACCAGGGTTGTCAGGTTTCAAAAATCAGTATCGCCAAAAGTAAAATATAAATCGCCAAAACATCGCCAAATTTCAAAATTTTTCACTGAATCATAAATTATAAAAATCAAATTAAATTATGCAACTTGTAATTATTCCATCACTTTTATTAAAAACAAAACAAAAACAAACTTTACATATGTATGTATCTATGTATAAGGAACTTCAACCGAAAAAAAAACAAACAAAAAAGAATTAACTAGTTTTATTCTTATTCTTCTCCAATAAAATCGATGTAAGTGTCAATGACTTCGCAGATTGAATTTTTTTCATAAATTTTCGAATTAAATGCCGAAAGCATTTCAGCAGACGAATCAAAATTTTTGCAGCAAATTTCTTTGACTTTTCAATGAATCCATACTCTCATTATTGCATTTAATGCTTCAATTTCCATTTTTGAACTAATTTTTTTTTGTTTTAATAGCATTCATATATGAAAAAGCTCTTTAGACCACTGCGTTGCTTGCTGCCAGAGAAAGTGCACTCAAGGCAAATTCCGCAAGCTCCAGAAACTCCGGTTGTCCTAAGGCATTCATCGTTTTGAAAAATTTAGTCCAAAATTTCACAGGGTCATCTTCGAGTATATTTTCTCGATTAAATTCGTTTGACCAATTGACAGAAATTAATTTTTCCCATTGAGACTCAGCAAGTTGTAAATTTTTGGGTGGTATCAAGCTAACAGACAGACTTTCAAAACAGGATCGCAGTTGGCTCAAATGAACGCCTGGTGAAAAATATCCAATCGAAACAAAAAATTTATTGCACTGAGACAATCTTTTTCGCATTTCTCCAAGTAACGCAAGAATGAAATCGTTAATTTGCTTCTTAACTTCATTCAGATGCTCTGTGTTAATACAATTTTCTCTCGCGTTTCTTTCAAATTCCGACCCTTAATCAATATCTTTCCAAGCTTTCAAGTTTTCTGTCTTCGTTACTAGTTGTAATATTTCATCACAGTCAGAATTTAATGGCGGAACAGTTGATAAAACCTTATTTGCAAAGCAGCGTGCAACAATTTCAATTTCTTTTTGTGCTTTTAAAAAGTTGATATTTGTAGCTTGAAAATAGGTGTTGAGTTTATTCATTTCCTTTATTATGGGCAAATTCCTGAAAGAAGTTTGCTAAACCTCATTGTTGTAGGAAGGGAAAAGAAAACGAAATTCAGTTTCGGTGTGCGTTCCGTTTTAGTATTTTGATGGCTCCATTCAGTAAATGGCAATGAAAAAGATTGAGTTTAAACAAATTACAAACAAAATATTAGAATTTCGATTAAAAGAAGAAAAAACGCCAAACTAAAAAAATATCGCCATTTTCGGAGTACATCGCCAAACTGATTTTTGTGTCGCCAAATGAAATTTAAAATCGCCTGTTTGGCGACAAATCGCCACATCTGACAACCCTGACAGGGACAGCAAACGACGCCATATTTCTTGCCGCTCTTTTGACATTTCTCTTCAGTAAGGTTTGCCATTTCATGATGGAAAGATATACGAGCCAACAACGAGTCAAAATTATTAAAATTTGCTACCGAAATTCGGAGTCAGTGGCCTCAACGTTAAGAGCGCTACGTCCAATTTATGATCGTCATAACCGTCCTAGCAGATCAACAATTGAGCGTCTAGTGGAAAAATTTGAATCCACAGGCACAGTACAAAATGTTCCCGTGCCAGTGAGACAAAGAAGTACCCGTAGTGTCGACAATATTGCTGCCGCTGAGGCTTCAGTTGCAGAAAGCCCAAATGTGTCTCTCACACGTCGTTCTCAAGCGTTGGGCATCTCTGTGACATCGTTGTGGCGAGTTTTGCAAAAAGATCTTGGCCTACATCCTTACAAGATTAAATTGACGCAAGAACTGAAACCGCTTGACTACCAGAAGCGTCGTATGTTCGTGAATTGGGCTGAGCAACAACTTGAAAATGATTCGGATTTTCATCGAAAAATCATCTTCAGCGATGAGGCTCATTTCTGGCTGAATGGCTTGGTCAATAAACAAAATATGTGGTATTGGTCAGGCAGCAATCCACACGTACTCCATGAGTCATCATTGCATCCCGAAAAAATTACGGTTTGGTGTGGTTTATGGGCCGGCGGCGTCATTGGGCCGTACTTATTCCGTGATGATCAAGACCGGCACGTTACTGTGAATGGGGATCGCTACCGTTCAATGATAACCGAATAGGACATGTGGTTCCAACAGGACGGCGCCACAAGCCACAGAGCGAATGTCACAATCAATTTATTGGAAACCAAGTTTGGAGAACGTGTTATCTCACGAAATGGTCCAGTCGCTTGGCCGCCTCGGTCGTGCGATTTGACGCCGTTAGACTATTTCCTGTGGGGCTACCTCAAGTCTATGGTCTATGCCAACAAGCCAGCGACGATTGATGAACTTCGTACGAATATCGAATGTGAAATTGCAGCAGTATCGGCCAATTTATGCTTGACAACCGTCGAAAATTGGGTTCAGCGTCTGGACTTCTGCAAGCGTGCCTGTGGTGGTCATGCAAAAGAAATCGAGTTCCATACATAATGGCATCGAACGTACTTTTACAGGAATACAAAATTTCATTGATTTCTAAAACCGTTTTTGTTTTATTTAAAAAAACTTTTGTAGCGCTCTTATTGAAAAACCCGATACAACGATGATATTTGGGTAACATACACTTATAAGTTTTTCAGGAAATTTGTTTATGATTCGAATTTTAATTGTTGATCTAGTTTTAACTTTTACGGGCTGCCATTTCAATATTTTTTTAACAGAATAAAAACAATCAATAATTTATTGATTTAACAAAGGCCAACTGGTATTTGTTAGAGGTCATTGAAAAAGACTAATACTTGCCCTCAGCTTGACAATAGGTATACTGTGAGTGATACACAAACTCTTTACTACACTACTAGATACGCCCTTTATTGCATTTATATCAATCACTCCCTCTTGTGTAAGTGTGTCCTTTGATGACAAGAAATCCATTTTAATATAGGATGCAAGTGTATATAGGTATTATACAAGGTCAAAATGTTTTCGGGAGCTAAACGCACTAAGCTAAAGCAAAGCTTGAAATTTAGGATTTGATTTTAATAAGTAATATAATTTTTGGAAACTATTGGATATGAAAGCTCCATAATTTAATAATTTGACACACTCTAATGTGACCCAAAAGATAAATGCAAGGGACGGAAAAGATATAGGGTGAAGTATTCCACATTCGTGTAGTGCGGCTAAATAAAGAATCCTAGCACTTTACATTATCTACGTCTAAAATTGTGCTCAATTTTGAACTTGTGTAAGTTCCTAGAAACATGACTCCATATAATATTAAGACGATGGTCGAGAGATATAACTGCTTCAGTTCCCATTATTAAAGCTGTTTTTTGAATTTTATCCATCATACTCGTACTTAGGTATTTTGAAGGAGCACCAAGCCATTAATGCCAATTGTACTCAAGGTTGAGCCGGACGTACATACATCTCGTTAGACGAAATACAGATTTAATTAAATTAATTAATTTAATTTTTTAAACTGCAAATTGCAATACTAAAGGACTTAACAGCTTTTATTATTATGTGGAAGTACCAATCGAGAGGAACAGTTGGTCAAACAATCAAGGTTGCGGAGCACGAATTTGAAGTGGTGCAATCCTTTAAATACCTTGGGTCAATAGTAGCAGCCGATAACAATATAGAAGAAGAAATACGCGGGCGGCTTCTCAAATCCAACAGAGCCTACTATAGTCTGTCAAAGCTCTTCAAATCCAGAAATCTCACCATAACTTCAAAACTGCTGCTGTACAGGACCATGGTCCTGCCAGTACTCACATATGGATCCGAGACTTGGGTGCTTAGCAAAAGGCACTCCGACCTCTTAGCTGCGTTCGAGAGAAAAGTCTTAAGGAGAATTGTTGGCCCCGTATGTGAGGAAGGACGATTCCGGAGACGGTACAATCATGAACTGTACGCAATCTACCTTGAAGCAGATATCGTGACAAAAATTAAGCTCGGTAGACTCCGGTGGGCAGGGCACCTAGCTCGCATGAGCGAAGAGGAACCTGCTCGGAAAGTTCTTTGTGGTACATTCTATGGTAGACGACAGCGTGGTAGACCATGCTTGCGCTGGAGAGATGGCGTAGACCAGGACGCCCGAAGCCTTGGGGTGCGCAACTGGATGGCGTCGGCTAGAGACCGGGATAGGTGGAGAGACTTGTTGAAGGAGGCCAGGACCGGAACCCGGTTGTCGAGCCGATGATGATGATGATGATGGAAGTACCAATCTGGCAGTATTGTTTTGCCAAAAATTTACATCACAAATCATAGAAAGCAATTCACATAAATGACCAAAAAGTCACAAAAGTGTTCTAGTGTGACTTTCGGTCTATGGGTTTTTCATCTGCGTTAAAAAAAATATGTGACAAACATAATTTATTTTCTTGGTGATGTGATGGCATTGAAATAAAAATTGTCTTCAGAATTCTGGTCTTTTACAACTTAGTTGCTACTGGTTCATTGTATTGAGGGCTGTGATGTGACTAAGAAACCATTATTTCCGACTTTTATTAGATGTACCGCGCCGCCGGGCAGCCGCGACATTGACGACTAAGAAGCGCAAGTGTTGACAGGTACAAGAGTCATTTGTATTAATTTTCATTGGTTGTGAAGTTTTGTGTACAAATGGACACTGCTTTCAGTTTTACATCAGCCGTAAACTCTCGGACCAGACTTGGAGTCCACTATAGGTTTTATTATTTATTGTTTTTTTTTTTCTTTAATGAATGACAGCTATAAAGTACCCAAAAGGTGCTAATAAAGTGACTGGCAGTGAAGTATGTATATGTTTGATGACTTTATCATACCGCTGCTTCAGTGTTAAGACAAGATTAATGCCCTCTGGACCGTCGCAGTCGGGTTGTCGTCGTGCCTTACCATCGGATTCATATTTTGATTGTATGAGTAATGTCCTGTCGGAGGAGCTGCCAGCATCCAAAGGCAAGAATATCTCAACGTTTTTATTTTCAGTAGCTGTATTCCGTGTTGATTTCTCGAGTCTCTCCAACAGAAGTTTAAATTAATTGCTGTCCATTTGTAGTTTTATTGTGGTGGCTTCCTGTAAAGTGATTGTCAGAGCTGCGTGAAATGTTTTTATGATGAACTATATCGACAGATACGCTGGCAGGTAAGAGTTCGTTTGCTCTAGCGATATGGCATAGTATAGGCTAGGATAGGTACACCTTCAAGTGGGATAAGTGATGTCGGCAAGTGTTTCATCTGCAAGACGTGTGGTCGGCCATAAGTTCGGTACCGTCTAGGTGACTGAAAAGTGTAAGAAGTCTGCACTTACAATTGGATTTGTTTCGTTGATTAATACACCATTATGTTATTGGAGAATAATGATCAAACAAACATGTTCCAAATTTTAAATTTTAACTCTTCGATAGCACTTTTAAATACATTCATATTTGTATGTGCATACGTGTGGATATCTTTTTTATACAGAGATTTGGACTTCTGCAGTAGCTACAGATATTATTGATTTTTTTCTATGCATGCATTTAAGTGGTATATAGCACGCGCATAGTCCGCAATGATGATCAATCCACACTTTATTACGATGGTCTTCTTCATGATTTTCCCATCATTACAAAATCACGTGTATCAGATATTTGTCACGAGACATGCATATAGTACCTGTAGTGTGTGAGCGGTTAAACTACAAGTCCATACTTGACATAATTGCATAATTTTAAATGAAATTTCCTGATGTAAATCGACACGAGCTTGAATATTTTATTCATTGCATTATGCAATCCAACTGAGCAGTATGGAATCGTTGGGTTTTGAATAATTGCAGACGTGCGTGACTGCAAATGTTTTATATTTTTTCGGTTCTAGTTTTTTTTAGTTTTTAACTAGATATAAATCGATTCAAATAGTTTAAGCCAGAGTAGTGATGAAGTTCAAAAGGCTCATTTTCGATTAATGGAACCAATCGAATATTTTCAATTCATTCAGATTATTTGGTTGGTATAAATTAATTTTGCTTCTAGAGTTTGAGAAAGGGAAATCCCGCCTTATACCGCAGGTATCATCATTATTAGTATTGATATTATGCACTGCACAGGGTTGACTTCGGGATTCTTTACAGTCTTATTATTTCTGTTTATGCTTGGAATCCAGGAATCACCTTTCTTAAAATCATTAAACAAAATCGTGCAACTCGTCTGATGGCGAGGAGGATTTTGCAAGAAATCTTGATTTATGATTGTTACGACTTAAACTTTATCTATCTTGGGCACATGCATACATCAACTTAGTAAATTTTGCGTGGAGACTTCTGCATTCATCCACATGAAATCCAATGACCCATCAGTATTTATAAATATGCATGTAAACACATATGTAAAAATAAATTCACTAGTTTACACAAAAAAGTACCTAAAAAAAAAGAATTTTCTAGACTAATGTTGACTCTCTGAACAAGAATTTTCAATTTATTTTCCAAAGAAGAGTTTTCGAGATATGAGCAATAAACGTGTTTCAAAACGTGTTTTTTGCTCCTTTTCCATGTATAAGCCTAATTCTCAATAACGGTCAAACCAATTAACAAATACTTTATGTTTTTGAACAGATATTTTGTTTGTCTTTCCAACAGTATACGACTTGTGTAAATCGGCCCAACAATCATCAAGAAAAAGCCGTTCAAAGTTTCAAAAAACACAATTTTTCGGTTGTTTTAAGTCATTCCGTAAGGATAGAAAACAAAATATTTAAAATACTTTTAAGATCTCAGGTGGAAGACATTGTTTTTACAAAGCTAAAACGCACAAGATCATTTCATAATTTTTATTGCAATAAGAAGTATTAATTACACTTCTTCTTTTATCTAGCGTTGAATCTTCGCGAAGCTGCATCCAGCAGCAGTACCGCGTACTGGCCTGCAGGGTGGCTACATAAAATACTGCTGTTTTCTGTGTTTTTGGGATAGCAGAGCAGATGAAAAGCATTTCATCCAAAAAAGCACTCGTTGCAAAACAAAATGTAATACTTCCACCATTGCACATAAAACTCGGCATTATGAAACATTTTGTAAAGGCCTAACCCCCAGTTTCACAGTGAAGTTTAAAACCCACTTTTGGTTTAAACTTCAGTTCAACAATAAATTTGGTTTCACAGTCCTTGAACAGAGTTCAACGGACGAGTTGAACTCAAATTTAAACTTCAGTTAAGAACTTAAGTTTAAACTCTCACTGTGAAACTGTGGATTAGCAAAAGATCCCGAAAACAAAGTATTGACATATTTGAAAACAAAGTTTCCGAAACTGTCAACCGATAAAATTAAGGCGGGTATATTCGTTGGTCCACAGATTAAAAAATTGTTTAGTGACACCGGATTTTTGAATTGTCTAAAAAAAAACGAGAAAAGAGCATGGAATGATTTTCAAGACGTAGTTCATGATTTTTTGGGGAACCACAGAAGTCCAAACTATCGTCAATTGATCGAAAAAATGGTGCTATTCATTTCATGCTATTGGTGAGTATTAAGCAGATTAGTGTTTCAAAACAACTAAAATTAAAATATTTGTATTCCTTTCAGGTGCTGGCATGTCTTAGAAAATCCACTTCCTGCAGCCATTTGGAAACTTTTCCCTCGAATTTAGAAGCTGAAAGCGATGAACAGGGAAAAAGATTCCACCAGGACCTTACCTTGCAATCATGGAAAAGAGGTAAGAGGGCTTTTGGGACCAAGGGATGATGAACGACTAGTGCTGGATGCAGCTCCACGAAGATTCAACGCCAGATAAAAGAAGAAGAGTAAACAATACTTCATATTTCATCTTGTGCGTTTTAGCTTTGTAAAAACAATATTTTCCACCTGAGATCTTAAAAGTATTTTAAATATTTTTTTTCTATCCTTACGGAATAACTTAAAACAAACTTTGAACGGCTTTTTCTTGATGATTGTTGGGCCGATTTACACAAGTCGTATACTGTTGGAAAGAAAAACAAAATATCTGTTCAAAAACATAAAGTATTTGTTAATTGGTTTGACCGTTATTGAGAATTAGGCTTATACATGGAAAGGGAGCAAAAAACACGTTTTCTTTGCTCATATCTCGAAAACGCTTCTTTGGAAAAATAAATGAGTGCCATTTTCTTGTTGAGAGAGTCAAAATTAGTCTAGGAAATACTTTTTTTTTTTGAGGTAAATACTCGCTACAAATAAAAAATTTGTAAACTAGTGTTATTTGTGTCATGGATATTCGTAATTGGTAGCAGAAATTCCCTAACTTTTCACGTCAATATATTGGGTATTATAGTATTTGATTGGAATATTTTGCACTCTTCAAAAATTAATCCGGCTTTGTGCGGGTGCAATTTAGTCCGATAATACCGGTATCACAACCCTCTTTAAGGATTTACACATACATCCTTAACAAAAGTGTGGGTAGCCAGTGGCTTTTTTTATAAGTTGTGAACAATGAGCATATCCACCCTAACATCTTTTGTTCTGAACTTATTTTAAAGCCTTCTTCTTAAATCGCCAGGATATTAATGGAATAATACATTCATTACTTTTTGTTGAAGAGGTGAACAGTTTTGAGGCTCTGACGGCTTGGGTGATGTGCATTTCCCTCAATAAACCAAGTTATTTGAAGAGGGTTGAATCGATTATTAGCATATTTGCATCACCTGAGTTATTACATTGCCACGTGACTTGTTCATTCTTCAAATTATTTTATGTGACAATTTAATTGCAGGTGAGTTGATGCGTTTGTCCAGATCATACGGACAACAGCATAAATAGACATTTATTGGGGGTAAATAGTCATTATCATTGCCGACATTACAATGTGATTCATTATGAGTAGGCACAGGCACAAAAGGATGAGCTTACTTAAGGCACCAAGCCGTTGGCTGTGGTGGCGAGCGGTTGATGGTGTGACTTTTTTTTATTCCATTCACGTCGGTTTAAGATATAAATACAATTACTTGTGTGTGAAACTCGTACCTTATCGTGGGCGAAGGTCGAGTTTTAATAATGATGATGACCCTTTGACAATCTTGTGTTAAAGACGAGGGGTGAAATAATTCTCATCACTTTTATTGTACTATGATAATGGGAGCAGGGGTTTTTGAAATTGTAACGAATATACACACAGTAACTTGTGTCCGCTATAGAAATATAGGAATAAGTATTCATACACACTTAGCTTTTAATAATTTGGCCCAACCTTTTTTTTTTGTAAACATCAACATTTCCTGTGAAATGTATACTTGTTACTAAGAATGTAAAAATGTAATAGCTGTCTATATTTAAGACTGGATTCGGTTGTCAATAAAACCTAACTCAAATGGTACTCTATTAATTAACCAATAAATCATTCAAGTCCAACTAAACCTTTAAGGAAGTCTAATAAATACGACTGTTAATATTAACGAAAACCAGTATAAAGGGCAATTTAAGAATAAACGATACGTAGCCGAAGGGAATATACTCGGTATTTAGTATCAACGTCTCTGAGATGAAACTGCAGGATTACTTGTCTACCTCTTTAATATTGCGGCTATTAAAACAAATTTTTCTGGGTTTCTTAGGTTTTCTTTAGGTTGCTCCGAAAATAAACACTTCCGGTTGCATTTTTGATTGAGTAAAAGTATCTGCCTATCTCAAAACCGACTTACATATATGAATTTTGTATGCAGACTTTTTGTAATTGTAAATTGTTAGCACGAGTCCGTTATCAGTTTTCAAAAAAAAACAGAAGTATATTTCTTACTCTTTGGGTTCGATTCCCAGCCACTGCTGTTTTCGGTGACAAATTTTCCAAGAGTATCTCTGTTTATCTTGTCTTCAAAGATTGTTTAAAAATCTCAACCATTCCTGTATGCTTGATGTTGTCTTGTCAGCAACAATGGACAGGACTTAAGTTTTCTGCTGGAAGAAGAACTTTCGAGCCTATGAAGAACTTTGACAACCTTACGCATTAACCATTTAAATGGGTACGTATACTACTGAAAATTGAATCCACTATTTAAGAAATTATTATGACGCATGTATTTATTAAGTTTTTTCTGTAATCACCAAATAGCCTTAATCGTTAATAACGAAAAACATTTTGGACCAAAAATCGCAGCATTATTTTTGTTTATATAAAACAAAAGGGGAAGAAGGAATTGTTGTATGATATATCAATTGACTTAATTCTATTTGCGTACAGTTCACGGGACCTTCCTTTAAAAATAGCATAAGCATAAAGCAATATCAATTATTGACCGAAGAAGTGAGGGGTTCTTTGAGTTTTTACGTTTTCCTCAATCAATCAGTTTCTTTCCCCCAAAAAACAAGTTAGGTAATGTTTAGTAGGCAATACAGAGAAACACCCTCTTAAGTTCTCCTTTGAGGGTGGTTGTTAAAGTGGTACAACCAAAAGCCGCTGGAAGGTTAGTTTGAGTACTTACCAGTTGGCTGAGCCGAAATGAACAAACAAATCAGCATGAAACACCGAAACACTTCGAACTTCGCTGAGAAATGTAAAGATGGAAAGTAATTACTTTGCATAAGCAAACGGCACATGCATGTTTTTCAAGTGGCCGGTGGCGGTGGTGTGCCGCTTAGATATTATCTAAAGTGGGAGCGACAAAAATTTCTTTCAAATATCTATTGTATGGAGGCATTGTTATAAATTATATATAATGTTTTTTAAACAGTTTTTTTAGATGAAGACTACTCAACGCATAAACGCATATTAAGTCATCAATGAAGGAGTAGATAGGGATGCACCATGCGAAAATCAAAATATAAGCTGAGTTCGTGATTGTTAAAATTCGTTCATAATTGTAAGCCAACAGCAATAACCTTATATGAGTATGCCGAAACTTGTATTCATAAAAGTAAAATGACAGACAGTAGGAAAATCGCTATTGTCGGCCGTCTGTTATTGGATTTCTTCCCAAAATGACTTCAGTTCATTTAAAACAAACTGTTGGAAGATTTTAATTTATTTGAGAAACAGTTAAATACTCGTACAAAGGGGCTTACTTGAAATGAAGACCTATGTCCTGTTACACCATCTTACTAATTTGGGATTATAAGTATTTATTACGAAATTTGTTAACAATAAAATGGGCAACTGGTTATTCGAAAATGGTTTTGGAAAATTGCACCCGGGAGTTCTTTGATCGTTTAAAGGAAATTCGGATTTTATGGAATGTACGAGGATAATCATTCTAAAAGTTTTTGTATTCAAAAACATTTACCTTCTTCTCTCATTGATTTTATTATTTCTGCTTTGTTTTGGCCGATCTTTTCAAAAACGATTCCTTCCGAAAGACTTAGAACAAAAAGCTATAAAATATTTGTTTGCTCTTTTATCATTGTCCGTTTTCGAAAAAAAAAGTCAAATTGACGTAACTTTGATCGTCAAATGATCGCACAAAATTTGTTCGATTAATGCCAGTCTGTTTTCCCGTATACTGGTTTGACGTCTACGAACACACTCTCTGGCCTCTGAATATTTTTGTCGTCAACTAGATTTTTACTTGCGATATACTGTAGGTACTATAGGGCAAGTTCTGCATTTGAAAAAAAAAATCGAACTCGAGATTTTGATCAAAGTTGACATTACGATAATAGCGAAGACGAATAAAGTGGGTCCGACAATTCCGTCTGTCTGTCTGTCTGTATGTCTGTGGCTCGAACTACAGCCTAAACTACTGGAGGTATTTTCTTCAAACTTGGTACTTAAGGGTTGTCGGTGATTCCCTAGAGGAGAAATTGAAATTTTTTTTTTAGCTCTTAAACTAACGGTACCCCCCATACACCCGTAATGCATAATCTTATTTATCTCGAAAACGGCACTAACGATTTTGATAAAAAAAATTAAGTGTGATATTATGGACATGGACTATATTTTGAAAAAAAAAAAATTGGGGGGAAATGTTATTAGGGGTACCTGTCATAGAACGTTTTTTTTTTATTTTCGAATTTTTCATCAACGGCTCAAATGATTTTAACCAAAATTTTTATGCAGGAGCTCCTATACATTTAAAAATATAAAATCTAAAAATTTTTTCGAAAAAATAGTTTTTGGATTTTAAAAAAATAATACAATTTTTTTTTTTTGAAAATTCAATTTTTGGAAAACGGATACACGAATAAATTTTTAAATTACGCTATAAAATGTATTTTTAAATTTTTTTTGCGTAAATTCAACTTTTCCGAAAATCATACGGCAATTCCTTGCATTGTATTTATAAAATGTATTTTAAGTCCCAAAGTAATTTTACATAAGAGCAAGTTCGAGCGATCCAGTCGTGCATTTTATTTAATTGTAGAGTTATGCCGCAAATAATGCTATCTCGATTTGGGTTTTTGAACAGTAGACTTTTGCAGTTTGCGTTTAAGAACATCTTGCAAATGCATTTTTGCCCAACTGACATTTTTTAAAACGACTGAAAAAATTAAGTTACTGGGCCTTACTAGTAACCCAACGTTTCTGTCTGGAAGGTCAACACTAAGTGACGAGTTTAAACAAAATGCTACAAATAATTAATTTAATCTTTTCACTAACTAGTCTCCAGATTTTTCTATTACAGAACTGTCAGAATTTTCACCAAGGTCTGCCAAAGTTCAGGAACTGTCATAATTTGCTGTAAACCTTCAAAGTTAAGTAATGCCGTATTCTTTTTTAACAGAAAGTATTATAGTTCTTATAGTATGTACGTCAATTAATTTGAAGTATCGTAGCGACTTTTCAATTGTTTTTTTAATTTATAACACCATATTTTTTAACAAGGAAATATAAACATATTTCTTTATTTATTTTATATTATTCTAATATTTTTCGTTCGCAATTTACATATTCATAGGTACCAAAGCAAGAAACTCTTAAAATTAAAATATTTTTAAAATTAAAATAAAAGCACAATTGAATTGTTATTTGTTTCTTATTGGTAAACAGTAGAGGCCAGTTTTTCACAGTATGTCATCTTCAATCCATGATTATTTCAAATCGTTACAAAAAATTCAAAGCTTGAGTTTTTAATCATGGATTTAGCTAATAAGCCGATTTTGTTTGATTAACACCATTAAACCAGAACCTCTGAAACCAGTATCAAAAAGTTATCCTACTGTGAACAAACTGGTCCTTAAAGTATTTATGCAAGGGCATAAGGTCGTTAAAGTTGTAAACTGCGTAAATCTATCAAATTTTGTATGGAAAATTTTACAAGGTATATAACGAGAACGACTGTTTACGACGAATTTTATGCCTTTGTATTGTTTCAATTTAGACTATTATCGAAATTTCGATTTCGACAAAGTGCTATGCTATTGGTCGAAAAAAATTATAATTTTGTTCAAACCAATATTGGAAATCTAAATATAAATAGGTACCAGTTAAACAAATGAATTTTAATTTGGTTGATTGGTTTTGAACATTGGATTTGCCGCGTATTTTTCAGTATTTGGTACTAAAGAAAGATCATCCCAAGATCTTGTAAGATAAGTTCTTCAAGCTCATCTAACTGTTCTGAAAGTGGTTCAAGTGATATTATTTCTTGTTTTCAAAATAAAGACCCCTGATACCTAACACGGCAGTACCTTAAGGTACCATAACACAGCACAGCAAAACTTTTTATTTAGTGTTCTACTTTAATCATGGCTTTCCGTGTATTAAATTTTTACCTATTACTAACGACTTAACTGGAGATTAAGTTCGTTATTGGTCTTTTGAGGCCATTTTCTTTTTTTGTATTTCTATCATATTAGCTTAGTATATTTTAGATAGAGCTTGCAATTACGAACTCAGCCGTACTTTCAATATAAACATATTTAAAATAAAATACAATCAAATATTTTCAAATTGAAATCAGTGGAAAATTCGTAACGCAAATGTAACAAAACAGAAAATTTACTACCTTAAAAAAGTGCAGTAAAACTGGCTGAGAAGATGTAATGATATAGAATTATACAAAAAAGATACGAAAGATACCGCAACAATGGGGCCTATTGTCACAAGAATTATGAATAACCGGGACGCGTATTGCCAAACTGTATATCAGTACAGAGCTCCGACGCTCTATAATAGACTACAGAATGCTCATTCAAATTAAGAGCATACTATATACTGTGTCAGATCAAAAGCAGATTTTTCTGTGTTGGTATACATTTTGCTCAGGAAACTAAGAGCAAGCGGGCCACCCAAGGTACTGTTGCTCAAGACAAAACATTTTATGTTTGGCCTTAAGTCACAAACAAATTTGGCCTTTTGTCACTTGGCCTTATGTCACGGCACCACACACCACACACAATAACCACACCAACGTGAACGATGGCTCTGTAATCACAGGTACTTTGCTCGATCTGAAATAGTATATATGTAGTTTGCTTCAGCTTTTTTAATATTTTACAAGCAAACTGCATGTGACCACAGAGCGCTCTGTGGTAGCATACAGTCTGCTCTACAATACTTTCAAATTCGGTGAGCAGAAAATGACTGAGCACAGACTAAGGAGATCTGTGCTGATATACAGTTTGGCAATACGCAACCGGGACTATACCATCTGCTAGTTTTGGGGAAGACAATACAAATACAAATAAAAAATAGATAAGTCTGTAGCTATGTATAAGATGAACATTTTCCTCCTTCACGTTATTCTGATTTTCAGGGAAACCCTGTTTTTTAGCTGTTACTTCTTGCCCCTGTTACTTTTAGCCCCACTCTCCCCTCCCCATGGTCTGCTTTATTTTTGTTTGACACCCATTTTATGTCTACATTTTTAGTTTTTCTTCAGATTAGCAATATTTAAATGCTTGCTTTCATATCTAAACAAACATCTACCCTACATAAATTAAAATGAATGGAATATTTCAAACTTTTTCTTTTGAAGTAAAACTTTAAAATACGAGTATTAAATTAAGTTACATTTCTGACTATAGTCCAAAGTATCGAAGAATTCGTTCCTGAAAATTAGTCAATTCTTATTTAACTAAATTATTTAGGTCTCTAACTTAATACTGCTATCATAATTAAGTAGATAGGGCATCTAATCATATTCTGCGGCCTATTCGATTCAATACCTATCTTAAACAACCCTAGCATTTGCTACTTGCATCATAAACAACTCACTGTGACGACTGACTCTGCGGTAAGTCTAATTTCAACAAATTAACGTCAACCTGCTGCTCGTGTTCTTTAGAAATCCCTTGAGTCGTTGCCTTTTGTATTTTGCAGTGCAATTCTCAACAAACCGTGTACGAGATAAACTTTGATTGCGTTCCGTTCACCCTGCAAGTGTTTGCCCTGGGCGGCTGGCACACAACTTTCTGTTGAGATTGAGGGTGCTTTGATTGAGAGATGATGGAAAAGAGTGGTGAGGTTTTTTAATATCGTCAAGGACCTGCGTAATGTCGGAGATGAAATAATAAAATTGCTTGTTTCCTAACAAATATATATGCCGAATAATAGTCGCCTAAACATCCCAAGGGCTAAATCTTCTTTTGATTTCAATCAAAATGGATAAAATAAAATTTTGGGGTGAAGCACGAGTAGGTATGAGTGGAATTTTTGATGGTGGCACAATCTCACGCTGTTCAGTAAGGCATAATCTAAGGATAATAGAACTTAGGACAGATTCGTAGTGTTTTAAAAACAAAGGAAGCTTTATAATATAATTCATTTCTCAACATTTGGCTCGAATTTGGGATATGTTTATTTTGGAATTGCTTGATTTTGAATTTTGTTTTAAATTTGAAATGGAATGCATTAATGCATTTAACCAAAACCAATCTCAAAACATTTTTGGTAAAGTTGTTTTTACAGTGCCTATAACTTTTGCAGATCCATGGAACCGACCAACTCAACGGTGAATGTGCTCGGTAAAAAGTCAAGAGCGAGGCCTGCCTCCAGCTTATAGTTTAGTCTGGCTGAACTTAATAAAATCGCACTATGTAAAAGACTAAACATTTTCTAAATTAATGATATTTATCAGCATAAGATTATCTTTTTAAATTCTTTTAGTAATAAGGGATAAAAACAGAATGCCGTGCTATTTCTTAAGCAAATATGAATTTATCTAAAAACAAAAATTAAAAGTCGTTGTAGCGGATTTTTAAAAAAACTAAGCTTTTATTTACAAAATTTTTATAACATTTTTAAGAAAATATTTTGGTACACCTTTAAGTCCTTAAGGCGCCGTTTTCGAGAAAAATACTATTTTTGAAAACCATTTGTATGTGGCTTATTCTCCAGAGTTTTACAATTTATACGCTTTTACTCCGTTCCGGCAATGTTAATGATTATTATTGATTTACGTTGGAAGCCGCGGCCTACGCTCCTTAAACATGAAATATGAAATGTATATTGAGAAATAATATTTAAATAAAAAACCACATAATGTAAGGCCTTGGAATAGAAACGCCTAACGAGTTCATATGTTATTATTAAATAATTTATGTTCAATATAAGCTATGTAGATTTGGTCTTATTATTCTATTTATGTATCAATTACATATTTTGGCCATTATGATATTTTCCCGAATTTTTCATTTACTACAAAAACTGTGCAATGAAACAGAACTGTTCCTTTGTTTTACGTGGATGCCTAGCTATTACGCCTTTACCCCACGAGTGGCCTACCACCATCGGAGTCAGATTTAGTCCTGACCATTAACCCCAAGACAGCCGAAGCTTCTTAGTTGCAAAGCTGTGTCATGCAGGCATGAACACACCTCTTGCTTAAAGGCGAGGTCTATCTAACATCTCTTGAATCCAGGTGTTTAGAATTCTAATATAATATATTTAACTCTGCTAAGACAATTTTTATTATATCAAAAATTAAACTAAAATATAAATTCAAATACCTAATTATTGATTCATGCAAAAATAACTGAAACACCCTATAAATCTAAATTATGATAAGTTAAGAATTAATAATCATTAACTTTACTTGTTTTTGCAATATAACGAAATGTATGTATCTGCCATACATAAATTCCCCTCGTAATCAGGTGATGAAGCTTAACTTAATCCGGTAATCTCTTTACATAATGGGAAATGTATGCATTGCAGATCTTTTTTTTTTTTTTTTATCACTTTTCGTTATCATCTCAACTTGTACGGATCATTTTTGCATTAAAGCCAGACTTAGAAACTTACATGTTAAATAAATCGAAACTATTATAACGTGGTTCAATCGAAGTTTTTTTATTTTTTAAAGGAATTCAACTTGTTGAAAGGAATTATAAGAATTCCATATTCGGTCTAAAAAATATTAGATTGACAAAACACCAGGCACGCCTGGAAACCATATGTCTCCGCATTTGGAATAAACCACAACCACCACGATACACCTACTACGCTATTGTTTACAAACTTCATGGATTGCTCGCGTTGTATGCGACAGCTGCACCTCTCTATCGGAGATAGAGTAAGAGAGCCCGAAGACATACTGCTTACATTCCTTTGGGCAACTATCTCCCGTGGTACCAGAATATAGCATCCGGTGGGCTTCGCAACCTCCAATTGTGTCACATTTGCAAACGGATTTCCATGCAAAAGCCCAAGACCTGCCAGTCTCATTGATATACGTTTTTCTAGACCTGATCGAAGTAGAAACCACGTCCAGATATGCGTACTCCTCAGGTGAGTTGTAACACACTCCTTAGCGGATTCCTACTTTTAAAGGATACCGTCCCGTTTTTGTTCCCATCTAGTTGGTTCAGTTACTTTCGTAACCTATCCACAGACACCGCGAGGAGGTCGATAGGAACCTGGAAAGACAGCCAAAGCAAGGTAGTATTCCGACTCGCTGGTAATTCAGCTGAGCAGGCCCCAAAGAACATCAACTAAAGTTGACCAACTCAGCACCCAGGCGCGAGGCCTGTCTGAGAGGAAAACAATAACGAGTTCAGTGAAGCCCTGGACAAGCCATACGACTCAAGCCCGCCGTACAGTCCCGCCTGCTGTGCAATGAAACAGTTAAATTATTCACGAAGGTAGTGAAAATGTTTGTACAATATTGCATCCAATTTTTTAAAAACTTTTGTAAAAAGCGATTAATCCGCTAATAAACATCCTCGCCTTCGTTAATCCACCAAAATCGGTCTGTTCAAATCTTTAATAGCGGGCTATAAACATTTTGACAACTTAGCCATTTTATTAAATTACTAAGGATTTTGCTAATTTTAAACGATTTTAACAAATTATTATCTCTTAAAATTTTACTAAAGTTAAAATCACAAACTAATTACATTAACTTTTAGTAATTTGCTGAATCCATATGAATTCTGTCATTTTCCTCAAATTTCTTGCCAATTTTATTTGAAAGAAGAAAATTTTATGATTCGTGAACTAATTGTTTATAAAAGTAAATAAAATAATATGAAATGTTTTCGGAAGACGAAATTTCGATATGTTTGAAGACTCAGCTTTGTGCAGAAAAGTGCGATGATTTAAGTCTCAAGCAAATACTTTTGAAGAGCTGGACGATGGAGAATTATACTCTGTTGTTAAGTAAACTTCATAATGGAACACAATGGATATACTTGGTATACATTACATGGAATGGTGCACAGTGGGGAAAATAATAAGAAACATTTCGAAACCAATTGCTTCGTTGCTCCCACATTTTATTAAATTTCCGTCATCCCATGCGGAATTTAATAAGCTAAAATCGGGATTTTAAAGCAACGCCAGGTTCCCAAAAGTGATAGGTGCGATCACATGTACATCACATCACATGTAAATTGTAGGTTGTCACTTTGACTTCTGACAAATCAAATTATGTATTAGGTTCCTCAGATTTTTTCACGAACTGTCATTGTTTGGACGTGTTCAGATGCACCGGTTTTTAATAAGAGGCAATTAGTAATTTACTAGTTAGTAAAACGAAAAAGAAGGTTTAAAATTCTCGAAGATCTAGTAAATTACTAAAAGTTTAACAAATTGCTAACTAGTAAAATGCTAAGCCCTTAATAATAGGTTGTTTAAGATTTTGCCCCAATGCCTTGGGTAGCAATTAACCCAGGAGATCTCCTTTTTATTATATTTGCATTATTAAAAAAGAGCTCCAAACACTAAATGGAGGACCATTAAGTAAGCTATCCACTGTCCATTATGATTAATTTATTGAACAATTTTTTTTTAATTTAGCAATTTGCTAACTTTGGAAATGTATCGTGAAAAGAGTTAGCACAAAAAAAGGAACCAAAGTTGTTTAATTTTATTTTGAAAGCCAGCATTCGACTTTTGGTGCAGTTCGAAATTATAAAAACACTGCTTGGATGAGGCAATGCTCGAAGTTCGTGATGTATAGGCAGTCTTTGAAATAAATTCGACGATAAATTCACCTTTATAACTATAATATTCATTAGTGCATATGTTAAAACCAAGTGATATACAAATACTCGAGATTTTGACCAAAGTTGACATTACGATGATGGAGAAGACGAAAAAAGTGTGTTCAAGATTTCCGTTTCTCTGTCTGTATGCATGTATATTTGCTTGCCTGCGTGTCCGTACTTCGACGTAAAACCTAAGCCGCTAAATTTATTTGCTTCGAACTCGGTTATAAAGAAATATAAATGTGCTGGACTTAATTTTATTTCTATCTTTAAAGCCTTTGTGACTTCTTGACCACAAAGTATCCATTATTCCTTCCTACATGGATTAAAATATGCTATTTTAGACTACTTAAATCATATTGATGTCGTGCCTTTTAATTCATTTTGCTGATTTACAACAATTCCCTCGAATTTTCTGTAAAAATACAAAAAAGTTGGAACCTTAGTTGTCCAGTATATGTTTAAAAAAAAATCCTTTCCCATTTCAATCGACTCGGACCGAAATCCTATAAGATTTTTGTAAATCACAGACAAATATTTCAAAAAATATTCTCACAAAAATACATTAGTAAATTGTTCAACCACTTACATACATACATATATACATGCATAAGTCTGTGATATTTAATATTTTAGTTTGAAATTGATATCATATTCGATATTCCTTTAATTCAGTCATTGATGGATTAAAAGAGAGGGACATCGACTTATGGACAACTCATCCATCACATCCACTTAACTGTTTAAATATTTGCCAAAGAATAACTCTTAGGATTCTTGAATTTCCTTTCCGCAGTGTTAAAATGTAAGGCAGTAATCGCAATGCTTAATGGAGTTTCAGATCCCTCAATGGTTGTCAGATGGACATGGTTTTACTCACATTGTAAAACTAATTGAACATGTGAGCTGATACTTCTATTAAGCTCCCCAATATTCCACCCTTAAATGTGTTTTCATCGCCCAATTGATGCTCACCAAAAAGTTAAAAACAAGTAAAAGCAGATCTCTCTAACGACCATTTCTCCGCAAAATAATCTAAGACAGAGCCAATAGTGTTATTTTCTTACTTGTTCCTTGTCAAATAAGCTGGGACCTCCCACGTTGATTTAAACTAAATAAACAAATAAACATCGGTGCATCATCAATAATAACATGAGTGGAAAAGGACTCATCCTTTTTTTTCAAAACTACTTGCTAAAAGGCATAGCTGGGCATTAACTCGTTAATCCGTTAATCGTTAATTAACGAAGTTAACATTTTGATTAACGGATTAACTTTTAAGTTAACTTTTAAAAATGTTAACGGACACGTTAAATCCGTTAATCCACGTTAAGTCCGTTAATCGTTAATCCAATGCCTACTATTTACCGCGCGGCGCGAAAAACAGGTTCAGACAAGTATGAGACATGTGCCGCGCGGTGCGTTCCGCGGTTGAAACAAAACCAGCTAAGTACGTATTATATATAGATATATAAAATTGTTCGATTTTCACAGAAAAAAAGTTTTTCAGGTTGATCAACTGCGTTTTCGATATTGTTGTTTAACCAGTTGATGAACGAGTTGATACCTTCGTACACTTAACCAAGGAACCAAGGATCACTCGTTCGGGAACACGTTGAACGCACCACGATAAACAAAAAACTCAAACGTCAAACCTGAAATAATTTTGACTTCAGTTCGGTACATACATTTATTGTCGACGTACGCCTTCGCTTTAAAATATTCTTAAATTTGTTCCGTATGAGTATGATTTCCTCTAAGAAAAAAAAAAGTGGCTGCCGCATTAATATCTAATATTAGAAAATGAACTACAAAGGAAGAAAAAACAGCCAAGACGATTCTGGGTAGATGATTTTTCTTGCGTCGCGAAGAAAATTGCTTTTTCAATGAAATATATGAGAAATTAAACCGGTGCTTAGAGAAAAAAAATATAAAAAATGCAATTTTTATCACATGTTAACGGATTAACGATTAACGTTAACTTGCGTTAATTCTTCCGAAATTTAACGCTTTAACGTTTAACGAAGCTAACTTTTTCAGTAGCGGATTAACGATTAACGAAGTTAACTTTTTGATTAACGGTGCCCAGCTATGCTAAAAGGTTACCGAAACGAAAATAACACTGACCGGTTGTAAGAGTTCAAAGATTCAAGATTTTGAATTAAGTAGTTTTGGAAAGGTGAGAAATTTAGGATTCCTGTGTAAATAAAACTTTAGATTCACAAAAAAACGTGTGTTTTACCTAAACTAGACATTTCTTAGATTCATCGTTTTTTCCCTTTTGAGCAATTAGTTAATTAAAAAAAAAAAAATAAAGCAAACTTTTTAACTGGAAAGAAGACAGAAAATACTTTGATCGAGAAAGCAACGATGTGCTGATATATATTAGTTAAGGCTCTTAATTCACAGAGAGTTGCCAACTAATAAAAACTTAAACGTAGTTAAATAAAATAGATTTTATTTTATTTTTTAAAAAAGATTATCGGACTTTATTAGGACTTTTGTCCACCGGAATCAACTTAAGACTAACTTAAAATATCATTTTAAAATGATCAAGTGCTCAAAGTCTTTCAATTCAATAATGTAAACATTCCCATGTCCGAATCTAATCAGCGGATATGATCTCATCACAGATGTTTATGGCCAGTATTGAACCGAAGTTTAAATCTTTTATGTAATATGAAACACAATATCTTATTTGATTTACAAGAATCAATTAGTGTTTTTGCCTAAAAGTCACGAAATCGCAATAAAACATTAATAGAAAATGATAAAACATGTGTATTATGATATGTTCTTAACTACGTATTCAAAAAAATGTTAGACTCAAATATGTTTCCTGAAAGTGTAAGAACGTCAAAAATATACTAAATAAAATTCACAACTGGGTTGCAAGAACTTGGTCTTATGTTTAAGAGATTTAGAATTTTTAAAATGGAAGTTATTAGACAAACCATTTCAGAAGGACAACATTTTTAACCAAAATTCTGGGTGCCGTTTTCGAAAAAAATACGATTTTCAAGAATAATTTTTTAACATCTGTATTGTTATTTTAACATAAAACTACATATGTATTTCTTTTCCTGTACATCTTTTAGAAAGTGTTACAAAACTGTTAATTATCAAGTTAAAAAAATTGATCCCGAGGTTTCGGAATGTTGAGTTTGTAAAGAAATTTCAAAACAATTTTTTTTTCCAAAAAAAAAAAAATCAAAAAAATTTTTTTCGAATATTTTAATATTATGTACAATAGTATTTTAAACTTAATGTTGCTCCTGTCCTTATAAGCACACCTAATTTTTTATATCAAAATCGTAAGAGCTTTTTTCGAGATAAATAATACTATGCATTACAGGCGCAAGGGGTGTACCGTTAGTTTTGGAGCTAAAAAAATGTCAATTAACCCTCTACAGAATCACCGAAGACCCCTAAGTACCGAGTTTGAAGAAAATAGCTCCAGTTTCTAAGACTGAGGTACAGATATACAGACAGACGGAATTGCCGGATCCACTTTGTTCGTCTTCGCTTTTATCGTAATGTCAACTACCTACATACTAATGTATGTATATCGCAAGTAAAATTTGTACATTATAATCGTTGAGAAAAAAAAGACTTAAAATATAAGGCATGACGATTATGTCGTCTGCCTGACTAACAACATTTCGATAAGTTTTACAATATTATTAATTATCAAATGAATTTTGAACGAACTTGGTAAGAAAAATAATGTCACATTTCATTGGGTATCTGGACACGTTGGCGTCCAGGGAAATTACGAAGCAGACTCTCTAGCTAAAATAGGTGCAGTGACTTCTTTAATAGGGTCAGAGACCTACTGCGGAATAGGAAAAAACAGGCTTAATAACTAAATCAAAGCAGAGGAGGAGGCTAAAAGATCCATAAACTGGAAATAACCCTTCAAGCAGAGGGAGGCTATATTATTACTTGGCAACTATAACAAGGATCGTTTCATGTACTGTATCAGTTTATGAACAACACAAGAAAAGTAACGGATCTTTTCAGAGGTCATTTTAGGCTAAGAAGACAATTCAGTATTCTTGGCATGGGAAATAGTTCCATTTAAAGATTCTGCAATACTCACGGGGAAACGCCGCCGGCCCACATGCAAGACAAATGTGAAGCAAAGAAATAATCTATACCAGGTAGAAGAGAGTGACTTATCCTCTGTGAAGGTACTCCAAATAATCAATTTTGTTAAAGGGATGAACTTGGAGGAAGAGCTGTAGGCTTAGCTACTCTCATCTAGCTCTAGAGGAGGCACAGTAGATTTTTTAGGTTATAAATTATATATTATATTAATTCATTCGGGAGCAACGATGAATAGTGGTCGATGTTTACCGACTCTCTTTTTTATTATATGGCACTCAAGGGGTTATGAATACCTTATGGTATTAGACACAGTGCGAGCAATTAGGAAAGTAGGATAGGATTAGAAACTAGATACCGAAGCACATTGATTTTGAATGTCTGCGAATTGCAATAAGTGGAAAATATTGAGCCGGGTAAAGCATTCCACATTCGTGTAGTGCGCCTAAAAAATGAATTTCTGTACGTCCGAAAAGGGTAAACTGATGAGCATTCCTAGAAGTACGGGCTTACGGTTGAATTGTTTGAGGGAAGGAATGGCTATTTCACTAGAGCACTGTTTATGAAAATAGCTGTAAAATAATGAAAGTCATGAAACATTGCGGCGTTGCTCGAGGCATAAAAATGTTTCAATAAGACAACGGTCGCCTATAATTTTTATAGCTCACTTTTGAATTCTGTACAAGAGACTCAAGTAGGTTGTTGGAGCACCTGCCCAGATATGGGAATTGTACTCGAGTTTCGGAAGAATATAGGCCTTATATAATAACCATATCAGATTGGGTAAAAAAGTTCTTGCATCGGTCTAGAAAGCTTAAACACTTAAGTGCTAAACAAATGAGCTATACGAACTGCGAATGAATCTTTTTAAGCTATTTTCACAGCTAATATCAATTTTTATTTCGTTTTAACTTTACGACGAAGTGAATTAATGATCGAATCAAATATTTAAAAGGAAAACACTGCATAAAATAATTATAAATTGAAATATTTTGTATTTTAGTATTTTTTACGCGACCAACAACGTATCTTCTGCGAACTGTCAAATGTATATTTGAAATACAAAATATTTCAATTTATAATTATTTTATGCAGTGTTTTCCTTTTAAATAGTTGATTCGATCATTAATTTACTTCGTCGTAAAGTTAAAACAAAACAAAAATTGATATTAGCTGTGAAAATAGCTTAATAAGATTTATTCGCATTCGCAGTTCGCATCACAAGTGCTAAGCACTTTACTAGCGTTTTGACAACGTTAAATATGTGATCACTCCACAAAAGATGGTCTGTGATGCACATACCTTAAACTGAAAGGTAAGTATCCTTGATTTGATGCTAGTGCCACCCATGGAAAGTGGCATTGAGGGAGGGTTACGCTTTATCGACAATAAAGAGCATTCGAAGCATTAAATTCTACATGGTTTTCGATTCCATATTGGACAATCCTGTAAAGATCAGAATTTAATGAGGACAAGGGTGTTAATTTAAGAACGAATATCGAAAGCTGAGGGTACTGTCGTCAGCGAAACAATTTAGTGGATTAGAAGTTTCAGACAAAAGATCATTTATGAACATAAGGAAGAGTTATAAAAACACACCGATCAATACTGTGAACTTAATATTTCTAGGGATATTTGTCTTAGTTCAAACACCTATATAAATGGCCGTGGTCAGACTTTTTAAAGCGATGATGAAGAAAATTTGAGAATTAGTAGTAGGTACGAGTATTAGTTCCTTATAGAAGGTTCCGAAACCATCTAACTGATGAACCACTGTCATACCTGGGCGAAACTCATTTAGTACCTTGACTTTCAATTAATTTATATTCAATCTTTTTACTCAATCAGAAGTAATTCTCTTAATTTCGTCATATTCATTTGTATTTTACATTTTTTATGATTTCAAGTCTAGTCCCACACTTATTTCTGTACGTTGATATTCATTTTAATCGCGTTGAGAATCATAAATAATATTTCAACAGTGCCACACAATTTTGTCAAATGACTTTTTTTAATGACAAGGATTTTATATACTTCTTTTATGCGTATGTATATATTTACCAAAAAATAAATTGAAATAACAGGAAGGGGCCTCTCACATTAACTATTCTTAGTTGAAGTGATGGCAGCCATTGTCATTAAGATAGAGAGAGCCATTTTCATCCACTAGTTATTAAGCAGATGCGGGAATATGAAAATGAAAGAAATGAAACATGATACTTTTTCCCCGAGATGATGAAGGAAAGGCCAATCAGAATGTACTTACTTATGTACATATATTTAAAACAAATATCTTTCCTGCTTCATTAACTCAAACAAAATGAAACTTGATAACCTAACCATAACAAGTAACCCAATGTGGATGTGTTTTGAAAGTATACAAAAATAGTAAGTAGCTCTCAGCTCTCAGGTATAGGTTTTGTTAATACGTAGGTAATTAAATTCAAGACGAAGCTATGTCGTTTTCTATTAAACATTTTGGAAAAATAGGGTACAACATTTTGCAGGAGACTAAAAGTGGTTAAGAAGCTCACAAACCTAGTTACGAAACTAGAGAAGCCAATATTTATGAGCGCTAATATAACTATGAGATGACTATGAGTATAACGATTATTCTTAAATTATGATTGCACTTTGTCAAGAAACATAGATAGTTGAAAACTTCTGAAACAAATTGTGTTTCACAAGAAAAATATTTGAGTTATGAGCCTCAGACTATAGACTGAGCACTCAAAATGGAGAACTACCGCGCTCTTAATTATTGAAACTCTACTATCAGATGAAACTGCAGCTGTGTTCCGTTTTGTGTGTAACAAAAAATTTGTGTGTACCTACTATTACTTTAGATATCTAATTAAATATCAAAGCTAGATAGATTGTGGCTACAATTCCAGTAATTAGTCAGTAAATCTCCATTTTAATAAATTTTGCGTTCAAAAGCAAAGTAGATTCATATCTATTTAAAATACTTTTATTAATGGTACTACCTGTCATAAAACTTTTTTTTTATTTTTCGACTCATTAAAAGCTCTAGCGATTTTAATACAAACTTTCACACAGATTCTTCTTCAAATTAAATTAAATATTGTACAGGTTGGCGCATAATTAACGTTATGATTTATTGGATGCATAACATTTTTGTTTCTGTTTTTTGTTTAACTTTGACATTTATTAAAATTTAGATCATACTCGTAGTTAGGAAATATGTTTACAATATGTCTTAAAGATAATATCTATCAAATGGTGCCCATTATTTGCTTCGACCTCACGTGGTTTTTCCAGAGAATTTTCCATTAATTTTCTTAGAATTGCAGCACTCAGTGGCCACACTTCTTCTCGGATATTGAGCTTCAGCTGTTGCACGGTTCTTGTCTTATTGGCATACACCTTACTTTTTACGGATACCGAAAAAAAAAATCTGGAGCCTTTAAATTGTAAGAACGCGGTGTTAGCTGTGACTCCAGTTTGTTGGAACCACTACTCTGAATTGTTCCTACTTCTGGCCTTAAATTCGATCATTGACCGGTATTGAAAGCCATCCAAATTAACCGTATCTAACTGGTTCGTCATTTTCGTAAAAATATAGGCCAATGATCCTTTCTGAGGTTATTCCACACTATACTGTAGATTTAATTGTGTGCATTTCGCGTTAAACAATTATTTTTGGATTTTTGATGGACTTTATTCTGCAATTATTTATTCACGTTACCGTTCGTTGAGGTGAAAATGAAACTCATCGCTCTTCATGAGCTTGTGAATAAACTCGTTGTTCTCGTTGGTTCTTTGTTCTGTGCCGAGTATTTCCATCTTAAGTTACCCAAGTTTTTTAAAGTTAATTCTGAAGAAAATATGTAAACAAACAATTTATTCAATAATTAAATCATAATGTTACTTATGAGCCACGCTGTATATGAAAATTTTCGTAAAATATTTTTTGAATTTTTTGAATTTTTGAAAAAAAAACGTTCAATTTTGTTTAACTTAAATATCATGAAAACCGGCGAACCATTGGTTTTTAAAATTATTTCTTTTAATTTATGTTAAATATTTAAAGAAATTTCGCATGTAAATAATAAAATTATAAATACAACTTCTCTAACGATTTTTTAAATTTTGTTTGAATATTCATATTTTTTTCAGAAATCAGACATTAATTTAAGCAACGATATGTGTGTGCGAGTATTTGATTTTTTTTCTAATAACATCCATAACCGTAATACATTTGATAATAGTGTTTACTACTGCAAACTAAGATTTCATAAATTTGTGCATGACTGTGACAAATGTTTAACAGTTTCACCACATTTTGATGAAGAATTTTAGGCTTTAGCTGTCAAAAGTTGGTGTACGTTGCAGATTGCACTACTTTAGAGCAAAACTACTGTCAGAATATTTTATAATATCCTGCCACTATCATTTTTCTTATTTGTTTTATTTAATTTTAAAATTGTATAAGTAACTCTTAAAAAACAACCTTTAGTTAGCCTTCTTTTGAATCTTTTTGATCATCTTTGAGAAATCATTAATTAGACAATCTTACTTAATTCTTCGAGAGCTGCCTCACTTTGTTTTTAAGAATAATTATTGCCAATTTTTCTCGTACTGAATTCATTATTACAGGCTTTATCAGCTTCCGCTTCCAAGAAAAAGAAAATTAGCTATCAATGCAGTTTTCTATAAATTAGAAATCAAATCAATACTTACCATTAGAAAAAGTTTTCCACTTTAAACATACTATTTTTCAGTGTTTCCGACAAGAATGCATGTCGGACACCTTACGATTTGTCTTGTTGCGGAAAATATCCTATTCAAATCTTGACAGTTTGTTAATGACGTCGTCTTTGAAATAATATACCCTAATTGTACCAAATATGTTCTAAGAGTAGCAATCAAAAGTACCTAATAATTCCACAAATCGTATTGATGGTTGATGAACTAACTAAATTGTGCTGCCATCTGTCTCTTCACGACGTATCGAGTCCAGAAAGTACGTGTCCTTGGTGTATACTACATTTAGTACATCCGGTTTGTGTCAAAAGTGTGGAAGTATAATTTGTGTGCAATGTAGTGAAAATATTAACTAAAGGGTTCTAGTATTGGGTATCAATTCAATAGCCTATGAATTGTAAGCGCAGGGACTTTTATTATCTGGTTCTGGGATCTGATAATAAGTTTCAAAGGTGACCATTTGCATATAGAATATAATTTTGAAAGTTGTATTTTATTATCTTCGGATGGATGTGTACATGTATATAGGAATAAGTGCGTTTTATTATTGTAATATTTTTTTTACTAGGTTCGCTAAATAAAACTTATTTACTCTTTTTAGTATTTCTTCTTTATTTACACTTTGAGTTGATTATTATAAATTGAGATTTATTGTTGTGATTTGGAAAGCAAAAATTAAGAAGAAATACTAAAAAGAGTAACATGTATGTTAACATCCAGATTCCAGAATAATGTATCTGTACTTAATGGACGTGTTTCATTGCTGAAGAATCAAGTCGACAACAAAATGGAGACGTTTTCAAAAGAGTTAGATGAACGTGTTTCATTGCTAGTCGACAACAAAATGGAGACGTTTTCAAAAGAGTTAGACCGTGTTCGAAACATAAAGATTCGGTAAAGTTCTGGGGAAACTTTTAGAAAAAAAGAGATGCAACCTCCGGACAAACTTCTTGGTCAATATAGAAGCAATTTGAAGCAGCTTCCACAACAAATGGCTGGGATGAGGCTGAAAAGTATATAGCCTTAACCCTTGCTCTTAGAGGAGCAGCTGCTGAGTTATTGCAAACCATACCAGCAGATAAGAGCGGCGACTTTAATTTATTGGTTGAGGCTATAGACAAACGCTTTGGCAATAGCCATATGAAAAAAGTCTTCAAGGAACAACTCAATTCTAGAGTTCAGAAGAGGGGCGAAACTCTACAACAGCTCCAAGCGGACATTGATAGGAAATCTGTAACCAGTTTGCAGTTGAGGCATTTGTTCGCGCCATTTCCGACATACATCTTCAAAGGGCCATGCGAACTGCTGGAAAACGAACGCTTTCGGAAACACTAGCGTTTGCCTTGACAATGGAAGCAGCAGAGCAAGAATCTCAAGGAGTACATCGACTTAGAGAAGCCACCGACGAAGAATGCTCATGCCAAAGAACTGATGTCCAAAGGAACCAACGAAACGGACTTGCAAAGTGCTGGAATTGCAACAAGACCGGATATTTACAGCGTCAATGCCGATTACCACCAAGAAGAGCTTGTCAACATTGTGGACACGGAGTTTCAAACCCAGAACAAGGTAACAATAACATCAGTGTTACTTCCCGAACATTTTCCCAACAGAAAAACGAGTAAGAACCAACTTCGAGGGGCAGAAGCTGGTTTCTGGTATCGATGGCCCAAAAACACTATCCAGGTTTCTCAGACTAAGCGAGACAATAGAAGTCTAACTGTCGAGGCAACTTTAAATAGCAACAAACGTGTGGTCACCATCCACACCTGTGCCACAGCCTCCATTGTGCGTCAAGACCTAGTTCACCTGAATTGACTACATAACACCAATAGCTACCGTCTAAGAACTGCCAAAGGAGAAGCAGCCTGGGGTTATGGTGAAGTCCAGATCTGAAGATCTGGAATTCTCACACAAATTTCTGGTGGCAGATATATGTAACGAGTGCATCATCGGAATGGACTTCATGAAAGAACATCGAGTAGTTTTGGATATTGGCAACCAGGTACTCAAATACCAGAATACAGAGATTCCAATGATCTATGGGCACGAAGGAACAACAACTCTAAGGACTGTCATCGAAGAAGACGTGATTATTCCTACTTCTTCTGAGGTATTTGTTTGGACAAAATTAGAAAGAGAGTGTGGATGCCATCGATACCTAATGGTGGAACCAGGCCCAGATTGTTCTTCCCAAAACATCATCATTGGAAAGACACTCGTGGCTCCGAAGAACAATATGGTCCCCATATGGATACAACACCAAACCGTACGATGTAAAGTTGACGAAAGGCGAAGTTATCGGTAAGTGCGAATCTGTCGCAGCCATAACACAAATTGACGCTGAAACACCGAAAAAAACATTAGACCCTGAGGAGCTCAATAGCATCAAGGCAAAGATAAACAATTCATCTAACCTAGCCCTAGTTAAAACAGCAGCAAACCTTCTGAATGAGTATGCCGACATTTTCGCTTCACCAAACGGGAAATATGGAAAAACACAAATGGTGTAGCATCGAATAAATACAGGAGATGCAAGACCCATTCGTCAGCCCGCAAGACGTCTGCCACTGGCCAAACAAGGTGAAGCTGAGGAAATGATTACCACCATGAAAAAGGATGGTTTGATTGAGAACTCCAAGAGTCCTTGGGCGTCACCAGTGGTCCTAGTCAAAAAGAAGGACGGAAGTACACGGTTTTGTGTTGATTACCGAAGGTTGAATGATGTGACCAAGAAAGACAGCTATCCCCTGCCAAGAATCAGTGACACCTTAGATGCGATGGAAGGAGCACATTGGTTCTCCACATTGGACTTGAAAAGTGGATATTGGCAAGTTGAAATTCACCCCGAAGATCGAGAAAAGACAGTGTTCTCTACAGGTAATGGGATCTGGCAGTTCAAGGTTATGCCGTTTAGTCTTTGCAACGCTCCGGCAACATTTGAGCGTTTGATGGAGTGTGTCCTTTAAGGTTTGACGTGGAAAACTTGTCTCGTCTACTTGGATGATGTTATCGTTTACGGAAAAACATACGACTAACACTGCAAGAACCTAAGGGGTGTGTTCCAGAGACTTCGAGAGGCTAACCTTAAACTGAACTCAGAAAAATGTGCACTATTCAAGACTGAAGTGAAGTATTTGGGACATATCATCTCGTCCCAAGGAGTCAAGACTGATCCTGAAAAAGTTGAAACCGTCAAAAATTGGCCAATACCACAGGACAGACATCAACTACGAAGTTTACTTGGTCTTGCTACTTATTACAGACGTTTTGTTAAGAACTTTGCCGGAATTGCGAAGAGTTTGCATCAGCTTACGGAAAAGAACAAGCAGTTTAGATGGTCAGGTAAGTGTGAAAAAGCCTTCCAAGGTTCCAAGAACTGAAATACCGTCTATGCAATGCTCCGTTGTTGACCTATCCGACTCCAGGCAAGTCTTTTATCATCGATGCTGATGCAAGCAACGTGGGAGTCGGCGCTGTTCTGTCACAAGTGCACAATGGCGAAGAAAAGGTTGTAGCCTATTTCAGCAAAGTACTGTCGAAGACCGAAAGGAACTACTGTGTGACCAGAAGAGAACTCTTGGCACTCATCTTGGCAACGAAACACTTCCACAAATACATCTATGGACAGAAGTTTCTTCTACGAACCGATCATGGTGCTCTTAACTGGTTGTTGAACTTCAAGAACCCAGAAGGACAAATCGCAAGGTGGATAGAAAGTCTGCAGACTTACGATTACGAAATTCAACACCGAAGGGGAAAGCTGCATTCAAATGCCGACGCACTATCCCGAAGGCCTTGTAAAATAGATTGCAAGCATTGTAGGCGACAAGAAGAAAAGGAATTCATCAACATTCTTCGAATAAGGGCTGACCCCATTTGTGGATGGAGCAATGAGGAGATAAGATCTGCTCAACAAGAAGACCCCGACATTGAACCTCTTCTCGCATGGAAAGAACATGAAGAAAAACCCGCATGGAATGACATTTCCGATAGGAGTCCAATTTTAAAAGCTTATTGGGCACAATGGGACTTACTTCATATGCAAGAAGGTGTTCTTGGGCGAAAATTGGAGTCCGCTGATGGTAAATCCTATGTGATGCAGCTTGTGTTACCTCAATCAAAAATTAAAGAGGTTCTTCGAGAAATGCATGATGGACCTTCAGGAGGCCATTTGGGAGTCAATAAGACTTTAGAAAAAGTGAGACAACGATTCTACTGGTTGCATGCAAGAGACGACGTTGAAAAGTGGTGCCGAAATTGTGACGCTTGTTCTGCAACCAAAGGTAGAAAACTGCAAGGAAAAATGATGCAATATAATGTTGGCTCACCGTTTGAAAGGATTGCTGTTGATGTAGCTGGCCCATTTCCGGAAACGAATGATGGAAACAAATACATTCTGGTGGTAATGGATTACTTCAGCAAATGGCCTGAGGCATACGCTATCCCGTACGAAGAAGCCAAGACCGTGGCCGACGAGATTGTGTCTAACTGGGTAAGCATTAAGAAAACGAGAACCACACCACTTCACCCGCAATCTGATGGAATGGTCGAGAGATTCAACAGGACCTTAAAAGAGCACTTCACTAAGGTCGTAGAGGACTACCAAAGAAACTGGGATAGGCACATATCACTATTTTTGATGGCCTATCGAAGTGCAGTACATAGCTCAACAGGACAAACACCATCTGAAATCCTGTTTGGAAAAAGCATACGTCTGCATAATGAGATAAGGTTTGGACACCCACCACAAGAGTCTCAGGAAACAGGGGATTACGTGAGTGACCTAAAAGAGAGGCTAATCGGCATCCACGAAAGGACCAGGACTAGAATGAGCACTTACAGCGATCGAATGAAGACAAGGTACGACACAAGAGCAAACACGACAGGATTCCAAGTAGGAGATCGTGTATGGCTGTATAATCCACATCGTCAAAAGGGATTGTCGCCGAAGCTTCAACAAAACTGGGAAGGCCTTTATACTGTCGTCACGAAAATCAATGATGTCGTTTACCGAATTCAAAGAGGGTTAAGAGGAAAGCTAAAAGTTGTGCATAGCGATCGACTGCACCGATACAGTGCCGAAGCTGGTGATAGAGTTGTTCGGGACGAACAATCTTAAGAAGGGGGCAATGTTGCGAACAGAGCTTTATACTCCTACAGCGCCATCTGTTGGGAATTACATATCTGCTTGTGAGGGAACAAAACAAAAAGCTCTTTTCCATCGCATCTAAATTTCCCCTTTATTCCAAAGTACTAGAACATTCTATCCCCATATGAATTTCCCCTTCTTCCAAGCAAATGGAGAATTCTGGACAAGAACCTTCTAGAACAACTGGTTTGAGTATATAAGAGAGTGCTCGCGGTGAGCACAAGACAGTTTATTTTCGATTATGAAAGTGTGCAAAGCTGAACTATTGGATTGTGGAAAGTGTAATTAAAGAAGTGGATTTAAGTTGGAATAAAAGTATTAGAGTTGATTATAAATTGAGATTTATTGTTTTGATTTGAAAAGTGTAAATAAAGAAGAAATACTAGAAACAGTAATAAGTTTTATTTACCGAACCTAGTAAAAATATTACATTGGTGTCAGAAAAGTGGAATAAAACTTATTGTGCAGTGAAGTGTGGAAAAAAAAAAATAATAATAATAAAAATGAGCAAGTTACTAAAAGAGCTCAACTGTAATGAGCTGAAAAGTGAATTAGGCAAGCGAGAACTTTCTAGAGCAGGATCGAAAAATGAGCTTGTTCTGCGTTTGGCCGAATATTTGAAACAACAAAATGAAGACCCGGACATTTTCGTCTTTGAAGCTGACGCTGAGGAAGTGGACGTAAGTAAAAATGTAGATGTTTCAAATATGTTTAGTCTTCTGCTTGAGCGTCTCGAAGAGCAACGAAATGAACAAAAGAAAGAACAGGAGAATGTACAAAAGAATGTTCTCGAACGTCTCGAAGAGCAACGAAATGAACAGAAAAATGAACAGAAGAATATTCTCGAACGCCTTGACAAACAGCATAGCGAACAAAAAGACCTTCTCGAAGAGCAGAGAAACATGCTAGAAGGCAAACTTGTTAACATCGAGAATAATGTGTCTGCACTTGATGAACGTGTTTCATTGCTAGAGAATCAAGTCGACAACAAAATGGAGACGTTTTCAAAAGAGCTAGATCGCATTCGGAATATAAAGATTCGGGAAAGTTCTGGAGAAACATTGAGGAAAAAGGAGATGCAACCTCCAACCTTTGATGGACAAACTTCTTGGTCTATATACAAGAAGCAATTCGAGGCAGCTTCGACAACAAATGGCTGGGATGAGGCTGACAAGTATATAGCCTTAACTCTTGCACTTAGAGGAGCAGCTGCTGAGTTGTTGCAAACCATACCAGCAGATAAGAGCGGCGACTTCAATTCTTTGGTTTTGGCTATTGACAAACGCTTTGGTAACAGCCACATGAAAGAAGTCTTCAAAGTGCAACTCAATTCCAGAGTTCAGAAGAGGGGCGAAACTCTACAACAACTGCAAGCGGACATTGAAAGGCTTGTTCATCTTGCATATCCAGATGTTGGAGAGGAAATTTGTAACCAGTTCGCAGTTGAGGCATTTGTTCGCGCCATTTCTGACACACATCTTCAAAGGGCTGTACGAACTGCTGGAAAACGAACGCTTTCGGAAACATTAGCGTTTGCCTTGACAATGGAAGCAGCTGAGCAAGCTTCTCACGGAGTACATCGACTTAGAGAAGCCGTCGTCGAAGAATGCTCATGTCAAAGAACTGATGTCCAAAGGAACCAACGAAACGGACTTGCAAAGTGCTGGAATTGCAATAAGACTGGACACTTACAGCGTCAATGTCGGTTACCACCAAGAAGAGCTTGTCAACATTGTGGACACGGAGTTTCAAACCCAGAACAAGGTAACAATAACATCAGTGTTACTTCCCGAACAGTTTCCCAACAGGGAAACGAGTAAGAACCAACTTCGAGGGGCAGAAGCTGGTTTCTGGTATCGATGGCCCCAGAAACACCATCCAGGTCTCTCAAACTAAGCGAGACAATAGAAGTCTGACTGTCGAGGCAACTTTAAATGGCAACAAACGTGTGGTCACCATCGACACCGGTGCCACAGCCTCCATTGTGCGTCAAGACCTAGTTCACCTGAATTGGCTACACAACACCAATAGTTACCGTCTAAGAACTGCCACAGGAGAAGCAGCTAGGGTTTATGGGGAAATCCGACTTAGAATTCGAATTGCAGATCTAGAATTCTCACACAAATTTTTGGTGGCAGATATATGTGACGAATGCATCATAGGCATGGACTTCATGAAAGAACATCGAGTAATTTTGGATATTGGCAACCAGGTACTCAAATACCAGAATACAGAGATTCCAATGATCTATGGGCACGAAGAAACAACAACCCTAAGGACTGTCATCAAAGAAGATGTGATTATTCCTACTTCTTCTGAGGTATTCGTTTGGACAAAAGTAGAAGGTGAGTGTGGACGCCATCGATACCTAATGGTGGAACCAGGCCCAGATTGTTCTTCCCAAAACGTCATCATTGGGAAGACACTTGTGGCTCCGAAGAACAATATGGTCCCCGTACGGATACTCAACACCAAACCGTACGATGTAAAGTTAGCAAAAGGAGAAGTTATCGGTAAGTGCGAATCTGTCGCAGCCATAACACGAATTGACGCTGAAACACCGAGAACGACATTAAACCCTGAGGAGCTCAATAGCATCAAGGCAAAGATACTCAATTCATCTAACCTAGACCAACATCAGGTTAAAACGGCAGAAAGCCTTCTGAACGAGTATGCTGACATTTTCGCTTCACCAAACGGAAAATATGGAAGGACACAAATGGTGCAGCATCGAATAAATACAGGAGACGCAAGGCCCATTCGTCAGCCCGCAAGACGTCTGCCACTGGCCAAACAAAGTGAAGCTGAGGAAATGATTACCACCATGAAGAAGGATGGTTTGATTGAAAACTCCAAAAGTCCTTGGGCGTCACCAGTGGTCCTAGCAGCGGCGACGCGTGCCTAAAAAATGTAGTCGTTCAGTTTCAAAATTCTTATTTGCAATGCCAAGAAGTCAAACAAGTCTTTTTTTATATAAAGGTACATTACCTAAAATGTTTTTATTTTTATGTCAATAATAAATAGGTATGTGTTGATTAATCTTGTAGCTTGTAATTTTGTTGTCGCCAGCAACAAGATTATTGGTATCCTTCAAACACCCCACACATACTTACACATATTTGTTGCCTCTTACATGCTACAAGGTTAAGATACTAAATTTTAAGCTTTCCTAAGTTTTTAAATCATGAATATCTTGGCTCCCGTTTGTCGTAATGGACTAATTTTTTTTTTTAATTTGAAGAAAATTAGCAGGACTATAAGACAAAAATCCAAAACTGAAAAATAGTTACCGTGAAATACAGTTTTTTTCTCAATAACTATGAAAAAAAGGTATTAAAAACAAGAAAAAAACGTTGAAACCAACGGTAACTTTTTATGTTTTTGCTCAAACATATTAAATTAAATGCAAGTTGATAGAAAATATTGTTATTAGCAATACAGTTTTTTTTATTTTCACTTTGCGACATACTGGGGCTGAGATATTAATTAAAACATAAAATCAGTTCAGTAATTTATTACTCGGCTTTCGTTCCTCGTAGAGTGCTGATTTTTTTTTAAATTGTAGGGAATTACAAGAACTTAAATAATAAAAAATAAAAATTTCATCAATAAATGATCTTTTTTCTTAATAATCACGAAAAAGTGATTTTTAAACAACAAAAAATTATTTCAACTTACTATAACTTTTTTTTAATTTGTTTAAACATATGTTTTTTTTATGACATAATAGATAATGTTATTAGGAATAAATATATGTTTAATTTTTGTTTGTACGAGATAGTGGAGCTGAGATATTCGCAAATGACCAAAAAATGACACAAAACACATTTTTACCAATAACTTTGGTAAAAAAGGTTGTCATGTGGTGCAAAGTTGGTTTTAAGCCTTTCTCATAAGCACCTATCGATCCATGAAAAAAAATAGAACATGCCTCTGCGCGCAAGGTCAAATGACGCTTTGACTGGACTAAAACCGTCCCTATGAACGACGCGCGTCTCATTTCTCATATTCGAAAAAATAAAAAAATTAAATATTGGAATATGTACCAAAATAAATAAATAAACTACTTACTTACCTACTCCCTAGCTACCCGTTTTCCTCATTTCCATCATTCTATATATTAAAAAAAAGCTCTACTCGTTCAAAACAGATTTGCACGAAATGCTCCCTACAACGAGCGAATTGTTTTTTTTTTTTTCTTGTATGCTTTCTATGGGTTCATTTCGTTGCCAAATCGTATGAACGACTTGGGTAGATACTGATCGGTTGAGTGAAAAGAAAACAGTAGCAGGTAGCTAGTTCATTTTGTTTTATTTGGGTAGTTCACAGAAGGAATGCACGAGTGGGAAAATGGAAAATATGTACGTATACATTAGATATAACTATAAGGAATGAACGAACAGTATGAGTATGAGGTGTGGGTTAATTAGATAGAAATTAAAATAATGTCGCCTGTAAGCTAGTCGTTCATGCACGACTTGAACAATATGACGCCTCGCCACTGGGTCCTAGTCAAAAAGAAGGACGGAAGTACACGGTTTTGTGTTGACTACCGAAGGTTGAGTGACGTAACCAAGAAAGACAGCTACCCCTTGCCAAGAATTAGTGACACCTTAGATGCGATGGAAGGAGCACACTGGTTTTCAACACTGGACTTGAAAAGTGGATATTGGCAAGTTGAAATTCACCCCGAAGATCGAGAAAAGACAGCGTTCTCCACAGGTAATGGGCTGTGGCAGTTCAACGTGATGCCGTTTGGTCTTTGCAACGCTCCGGCAACCTTTGAGCGTTTGATGGAGTGCGTCCTTCAAGGCCTGACGTGGAAAACTTGCCTTGTCTACTTGGATGATGTTATCGTTTATGGAAAAACATACGACCAACACTGTAAGAACCTAAAGGGTGTGTTCCAGAGACTTCGAGAGGCTAACCTTAAACTGAACCCAGAAAAATGTACACTGTTCCAGACTGAAGTAAAGTATTTGGGACATATCATCTCGTCCGAAGGAGTCAAGACCGATCCTGAAAAAGTTGACACCGTCAAAAATTGGCCAACACCACAGGACAAACATCAACTACGAAGTTTTCTTGGTCTTGCTACTTATTACAGACGTTTTGTTAAGAACTTTGCCGGAATTGCGAAGAGCTTGCATCAGCTTACGGAAAAGAACAAGCAGTTTAGATGGTCAGGTGAGTGTGAAAAAGCCTTCCAAGAACTGAAATACCGTCTATGCAATGCTCCGGTGCTGATCTATCCGACTCCAGGCAAGCCTTTTATCATCGATGCTGATGCAAGCAACGTGGGAGTCGGCGCTGTTCTGTCACAAGTGCACAATGGCGAAGAAAAGGTTGTCGCCTATTTCAGCAAAGTACTGTCGAAGACCGAAAGGAACTACTGTGTGACCAGAAGAGAACTCTTGGCACTCATTTTGGCAACGAAACACTTCCATAAATACATCTATGGACAGAAGTTCCTTCTACGAACCGATCATGGTGCTCTTAACTGGTTGTTGAATTTCAAGAACCCAGAAGGACAAGTCGCAAGGTGGATAGAAAGACTGCAGACTTACGATTACGAAATTCAACATCGAAGGGGAAAGCTGCACTCAAATGCCGACGCACTATCCCGAAGACCTTGTAAAATAGATTGCAAGCATTGCAGTCGACAAGAAGAAAAGGAATCCATCAACATTCTGCGCATAAGAGCTGACCCCATTTGTGGATGGAGCAATGAAGAAATACGATCAGCTCAACAAGAAGACCCCGACATTGAACCTCTTCTCGCATGGAAGGAACATGAAGAAAAACCCGCATGGAATGACATTTCCGATAGGAGTCCAATTTTAAAGGCCTATTGGGCACAATGGGACTCACTTCATGTGCAAGAAGGTGTTCTTCGGCGAAAATGGGAGTCCGCTGATGGTAAATCCTATGTAATGCAGCTTGTGTTACCTCAATCGAAAATCAAAGAGGTTCTTCGAGAGATGCATGATGGACCTTCAGGAGGCCATTTGGGAGTCAACAAGACGTTAGAAAAAGTGAGACAACGATTCTACTGGTTGCATGCAAGAGACGACGTTGAAAAATGGTGCCGAAATTGTGACGCTTGTGCTGCAACCAAAGGCCCTGGTAGAAGACTGCAAGGAAAAATGATGCAATATAATGTCGGCTCACCGTTTGAAAGGATTGCTGTTGATGTAGCTGGCCCATTTCCGGAAACGAATGATGGAAACAAATACATTCTGGTGGTAATGGATTACTTCAGAAAATGGCCTGAGGCATACGCTATCCCGTACGAAGAAGCCAAGACCGTGGCCGACGAGATTGTGTCTAACTGGGTAAGCATTAAGAAAACGAGAACCACACCACTTCACCCGCAATCTGATGGAATGGTCGAGAGATTCAACAGGACCTTAAAAGAGCACTTCACTAAGTTCGTAGAGGACTACCAAAGAAACTGGGATAGGCACATATCACTATTTTTGATGGCCTATCGAAGTGCAGTACATAGCTCAACAGGACAAACACCATCTGAAATCCTGTTTGGAAAAAGCATACGTCTGCATAATGAGATAAGGTTTGGACACCCACCACAAGAGTCTCAGGAAACAGGGGATTACGTGAGTGACCTAAAAGAGAGGCTAATCGACATCCACGAAAGGACCAGGACTAGAATGAGCACTTACAGAGATCGAATGAAGATAAGGAACGACACAAGAGCAAACACGACAGGATTCCAAGTAGGAGATCGTGTATGTCAAAAGGGATTGTCGCCGAAGCTTTAACAAAACTGGGAAGGCCCTTATACTGTCGTCACGAAAATTAATGATGTCGTTTACCGAATTCAAAGAGGGTCAAGAGGAAAGTTAAAAGTTGTGCATAGCGATCGACTGCACCGATACAGTGGCAAAGCTGGGGAAAAAATTGTTCGGGACGAACAATCTTAAGAAGGGGGCAATGCTGCGAACAGAGCTTTATACTCCTACAGCGCCATCTGTTGGAAAATTGCATATCTACTTTATGGAAGAAACAAAAAGCTCTTATCCAATGTCAAATGTATTTTAACTTATTCCAACCATCTAGAACATTCCAAAACGAGAACTTTCGCGAATTGGTTTCGAGAACAACTAACTTGAGTATCTATATAAGGGAGTGTTCACGGTGAGTGGAACACAGTTGATTTTTGACTATGAAAGTGTGCAAAAGGTTTGCTTATTGGATTGTGGAAAGTGTTATTAAACAAGTGTGATTTAAATTTGAATAAAAGTATTTGAGTTGATTATAAATTGAGATTCATTGTTTTGATTTGGAAAGTGTAAATAAGGAAGAAATACTAAAAAGAGTAATAAGTTTTATTTAACAAACCTAGTAAAAATATTATACTATATAGGAGAATTATTTTTGATTGTTGAAGTTGGGTGTTTCAAAAGAGGTGTTTCCATCATAAGATCATTGTACCGTGATACGTCAGCAACAAATTGGAAAGCAAAAAGTACAACAAATTTCATACCGACGCGACGTCCAACGGCCAAAAGGGTAAAACAAGGATGTTTACTGACTGGACTGGTCTTTTTTCTATTTCTCGAAGATATTTGCTGTTTAATTTTCCGTTAATTATACTCGTTTTTGCAATGCTTCAAACATATCACCAAAATGTTTAGTAAATATTTGCAGCTGACAGGGCTTAAACCTGGGAATTTGCAGTGTTGCGTTAGAGAAACTTTCAGCGGCTTTCATGTTTGAACACGCAAATGGTGTTATTTGGGACGATACACATCCATACAAAATACACCAAATGCATGATCCCGTGGTAGTTCGGTTCGGTCCGTTCTTTTTCCAAAACGGAACTGGCATTGTGATACTCGTATCAACGGAGAATGCTACTGATCGAAGATAAGCAACTTCTTGTACCCTAAAGTGAATGATATACGTATGTATGTATAGCGCTGTCATGTTGTTTCAACCAGGGTTGCGAATTTTTGAATTAAAAAAAATCATAAGTCATAAGTCTGTAGATGATTTGTGAATTAAAAGAATTAAGTCATAAGTTAGTTAGTAAATTGTAAATGTTTAAGCTTGTTTTGACTACATAATTATTTAATTATTCACGAACGTAGATTTCAAGCTTTTGTGTGTCATAAAATTATCATGCTAGCTTATAAATTTTCCAAATAATAATTTTTTAATCCATTAGCTTATAAAATAATTTTTTTTTATTTCATAAGTCACTAGGTAACTTTTAAATAAATTTTTTTTTAATTCTTAAGTCACTTACTTGCTCATGACTTAAATTTTTTTAATTCATAAGTCACTTAGTAGGTTCTGAATTATTTTTTCTTTTTAATTCATAAGTCACTAAGAAGCTAATGATTTAAGTTTTTTTAATTCACAAGTAGTCACCAACTGACTTATGAATTAAATTTTTTTAATTCATAAGTCAGTAACTAGTTGCTGAATTACATTTTTATTAATTTATAGATCACCCACTAGCTTGTGAATTAAGGCCAAGCTTAAGCTTAAAAGTGACTTAAGCTTTTGCAACCCTAGTTTCAACAGGATCAACTTACCATTACCCAGGGCATTTGATTGTACATCTTACAGTCGCCTTCCAGACTATACTACGAGTATGTTTTGGAATATAAAACCACAAATTTAACATGACAATTTTTTTATTTTTTTTTTTCATATTCTATAGAAATTAATAAAATTTAGGTGTGAGTAATTTTAAGCAATAATTGTTTTAAAACTGCAAAATCAACGCCACTCCACCTAAAATCCATTTGGATGGTCGATCTTTAGTGCTTAGATTAAATGTCCACACATATGTTGATCCCCGTGATCTATGACAAATTGGAAATTGTAAGTAAAATATGTGTAGATGAAATATGAAATAAATTCATTTTCGTATTTGATTGGTTAGAAATATAATTTAATAATATCGATACCTTCCCGCAAGAATGTATTAAGCGACATTTTTAAAATTGTTCAGGAAACGAAAAAAACGTCTCATTTAGTTATTTTTTTGTGTATTTTATTGGACGAAACAAATTTAAAAATGTTGCTTAATACATTCTTGCTTGCGGGAAGGTATCGATATTATAAGAACAAAATTTCTTACATACGTACAGGATGCGTTTTATGTTCTAGGTCGATTTTATTTGGTTGCAATTTCTGTGGGAATGAAATTTGTCAGTTGGCATTGGCAATGAACATCAACGCCGGCTAGTTTGGAGTGCTCGAGTTTAAGAGTTCCCCGCCACTTTTTAATTATGAGCGACAAGGCACGTTTGAACTTGGCTGGCCTAGCTAATAAAAAGAGTAGCCGCTATTGGTTCATTGAAAACCATTATTAAAAAAAAAAAAACATCGAGCTGGAACATAAAACCCACCCCGTATTTACGGATATCGGGTGAAATGAAGAACATTTCTTTCATAACAGTGGCTTAAAACCGATTATTAATATGTTCCAATGTCACACAGTTGAACAACAATATAGCAAAAATTGGAAAAGATAATTTAAATTAAAACAATAAAACCATTTATCTCTTGAATCTTCTACACGTCCTAGATATACCTACCTTGTCTTATAAAGTGGACACTCATAAATTCGCCTTATAACATCTTGCTTCTCTTGAACTATTGATTTTATGTAGATGACGGGCATAGTGCAAATAATTTCCTTCGAACGCAAATTAACAAGAGTTTTTAAGTTACAATCCCAACTGGCCCCATCCAAGTAAAGCGAGTGCACAAATGCTCCTTCCATTGGGGGTAAGCTGAAAAAGAGGAAATGAAGAATTTTAAGGTACTCTCATAGATGGGAGGCAATTCCATCGCACTTAATATCTTCTTTATCCTTTTTGGTGACATCGCAACTTAGGCACATTCGGTCGAGGGGTAAATCATGTTTCCTCGCTGATTCCTGCATAATTGCTGTTAGAAAGCTTTGCGGATTAAAAAGGCCACCTAACCAAATGACACATGGGAGCTTAAAGTCGTTAAGCCAGATTGCTAATTCTTTAATGCGATGGATCAGATCGGCAAACCATCCCTGCAGGCCCATCATGCTTGGGTATGCCAATCTTGTCCAACTGTTTGGTAAGTAATTGTAAAAGATGGCGTTATGCAGCTTTTCCATTTCTGCAGTGATTGTCAATTCGCCTTTAAGTCCCAGTAGAAGTTCCCGAAGAGACCTCTTAATCTCCCTTATAAGCGCATTTGTTCGTTCGCATTCCTGCAGGGCAACAACTACAAATGGTGTTTTCTTTTCGATTCGGTTGAGAAGGCTGTTTAAATTGAATTCGTCCTGCAATTTGTCCAAAAAATCATCGATTGAAATTTTAACCAATTCTTCTCTGGGTGCTTCATAGGTTGAGTTAAGTTCAGACTCACGAGGCTGTAATTCAAAAATTGAGGTTAGGAGGGTCTCGGAAGCGGTTGTAAGAAAACTTATTTCGGCATTGGGATGGAGGCCATATAGAATTGGTGATTCGTTTGGCAATATTTCGTTGATATAATTGTGGTAGCCATTGAAATCCATATTTGGTGGAGATGGGAAACCTGGACAGAGTTCGAACTCCCCATCGATGAGGTCTTGTCTCAGCAGCTCTTCTAAGTATGTCTGACAAAGCCTACGGTCCCAATCGTCTGTAATATGCCCACCATACATTATTTCTCCAAAAAGATATCGAAGATCTTCCCAAGGAATTCTATTGCTTCCTTCTAAGTAATTGTACAGAACGTAAGCACTGATGTTTAGATCGCCAATATTAAAAGGATAAACCTTGTTCCACCCTAGAGGTCCAAATTTCCTTCGTTCCCCGACTACTGAGTGAAAATAACACAGTGTAAATAAAATGGACTTAAATTCTGCCTCTTGAGTGCATTTCTCCAAAAACTCTTGGTTGAAATTATCCCAAGCCTTGTGAAGATTTGAGGCCATGCCCGTTGGTGGCTCATTTACTATCTTAATTGATGACTCAAGTACTCCTTGTGGTATAATATGGTATTGCGGATCCAGGGCAGGTTCAGCACTAATGAATAGTCTGAAATCTGGATGAACGCTTTCGTCAATATTTTCTATTATTTTGTCAAGTTTTGGAAGCCAATTTACTACCAGGTGAATATTTTGCAGAATAACCCACTGACCGAGCTTCAAAGCTACTTCAATAGCCTTTTCAGCTGCAATTTCTTGTCCTTGTCCGAGGGATATATTATAGAGATTTCCTTGTTCCACTGAAAACTTCAATTGAACCCCGAGCTTCTCAACGTTTTGCATAGGATCAACGCCCGACGAAAGTATGAAAAGGACTGGTATATTTGGAGAAACTTCTTGGAAGGTGTCCGAAAATGGAGCTACTTTAACCTCTGAATACTTTTCACCCATGGTTTTTTCAACAAAGTACCTTAAGAAAAAGTAAAGTATGAAAACCGACTTATCTAATAATAACGAACATCATACCTCATAGAGTATGTCAGTCGATCAGGTCGAAGAGCACGAATAATGCAAAGCTTTTGTAATGAGTTTCTATGTTTCCATTCACCAGGGAAGGTCTCTCGTTCAGGGACGCTGCTTTCCACGAATTTTCTCCAACGTTTCGGATAGTTTTCCATATCCTTATCTATACCATAAAAGTGTTCCATTGATGCAAGATGTCGTATACCTCCCCATGCCGCACGACTCAAAAAATCGACTGGAGAAATGGCATTAGGATCGTGGGGATACCTCAGCAAGAAATCAATTTCGTCTTTAGTTATTGATTTTGAATAAAGCATTATGCGGATTATCATATGGAAAGTAAAAATAAGCTTATCCCGTTCGAAGAGGCCTCTTATTGTATATATAAAACATTGATATGTTATAGAATCGACCAGTGATAGGACACGTTTCTCTAAGCTTTTGTGCAGGTTTGGTGCCAGAGCTATTGCTCGACGAAAGACGACCATAAATGTCTTCAGAGAGAACTTATACATAGGGTTTATTTTGTTGAGATCACTCAAGACAAAAAATAATATGGAAGCGCGTTGAGCTGCAGATCGGTATATGTTTCGCGTTTTATCTACCTGAAGAGTGGTGATGTTTGCCTCTGCCACCTTAATTTCAATTTCGTCAACAGTTTTCTTAGTATTTTCAAGATTAAGGACTAGAGCATGGTCTTCAAGAACGTTTTCGCCAGAGGATGCCAGCCTAGCCAAAAGTTCGTCCTCTAAATCTTTGAGCGATATTTTAAATTTGTTCTGTTGAATAGTGACTTGAATTTTCATTTCTTCCAAATCTGGACGTTCAATTCGAACAACCTCCGCCAGCAGTTGTTCTTCAAGTCCGTCTTGAGTTACAGTAAAATTAATTAATGTCATCTGGGCTTGAAGCTCAGGTTTGTAATGGGGATTAGCTAATTTCGTTTGTAAAATTAAACGAAAATTAGAATTGAAATCGAGTTCCTTATCCCCAATTTTTATGTACCGTCCTTTCTTTATGAGGGCGCGATTTAACAACGGTTCGAGTACCGTATCGATTGTTTCTTCAATTTGCTCTATGAGAACAATATCTCCAGCGGACATTGATTTCTCTAAGACCTCCAAATAACCTTTCTGATTCAAACGAATCACAACAAGCCTATTAGAAAACGTGTTTTTGATCCACTTAACACCTTGTCTAGGGAATAAGAAATAATAAATTCTGTAATTTTAGACGATTATGATAACTTACAGTTGAGGATCAATCATTAAAGGCCATCTAGTAGAATAGGTTAATATTGTTGCATTTTCAGTCGACATTTGATCCATGGGCAAACCTTGGTTATTCCAAACGGCAATTCTAGCTTCATCGTGTAGAGACGTAAAGAAGTCTGCATTTACTGAATGTGGGATCTTCGGCTTCGGAAAAGAACGACCGCTGTATAATCTTTCACATCTATCATAACTTTATGGAAAAATACCAAAATACTTTTAAAATACGGCATCCACAGTTGTTCCCGGAGCTCAAGTCTATATCTGAGGGTAAAACTTCCAACATACGAAAGAAATGACGATATTAAGAGAATGTCTCCTGGGAGAGCTTCAATTTTGTCCTTCAGACTGCAATTGAAGGAAGAATAAAATTGACTTAAAATATTGATCTTTCCTTTGTATATTAAAAGAGGACACTAGTCTTAAAACGTATGTGCCCATTATTATATTAATTTTAGTATTTAGTATTTATTGATATGGAGTATGCATCTCTAACACAGTAAATAAGTTGAACATTGAAACATAATAGAAGCTATTATATGTGCGAACACTAAGAAAGGTAGGATTTGCAGATAGTATAGCCTCTCAGTCTCTTAGCTATCTTATTGGTAGAAGAATTAATAAAATACCTGGTTTTCTCTAAAAATGTAAATACCTTGTAAATCAACCTTTATCAATTTAAGTTTTTTTTTAAACTAAGAAATCAAAAGGGTTTCATTGGATTGCTGAAAGTTTTACCTCTTCAAAGCCGTTACCTCAATACAGACTCCTTCCAGCGAACATTTTCACTTGCAAGACCGTTCACAAGTCTACGCGCTAAATCAATTGTGAAAGCAGTTCTATCAGCTTCCTGTTGGCATTTTTGCTTTTGAGCTACGGCCTCTTCGAATTCGGATTGAATTTCTTTAAGTTTATCTTCAAGATTTGAAATTTTAGTCTTCAAATATTTAAGACGTTCTCTTGCTGACTTAAGTTCATCTTGAGAATCCTGCAGAGCCTTTTGCTTTGGACCAACTATTAGAAATACTTGATGATATCGGTGCAAATTGATGACCCAAGCACAGAGTCCTGCAGCTGCAACCGATTTTTGAACAACCTTATCCGGATTGAATTCAGGATCCTGAAACATGTACATATTTTGATTCAATTAATTCAACCAATTAAAATATTTTACGTTTCGCTGACCCTTAAATATTCTTGTAAGGTCTCAATAATGTTAGGATGTATATTATCTCGATCATAGTTTAGTAAATCATTCAAGAATTGATCTACTCGAACCATCATCAATTTAGCAGACTTCCAGCTGCGATCGCGAGGTATTCTTCCATTCTGAGCTAGAAGCACCATAACTGCGGCACAGACGTTAACCACAGCTTTTGGAGGCGAACCAAATGACTTCAATTCGGTTATATTATTTTTGTTAAGAGTGTTAAGCGCAGCCTGTGCTGCCACTAAGGCAGGTTCAGCTTTACGCAAATCTTCTTCAAACATTTGGGTTTTGATTGAAACGTCTTCCTCAATTATCCGAACACGCCTTTCCTCCTCGGAAGCTATTAGTTTTTCTTTTTGCACTTTATTGCTTTCTTCAGTAATGATTACAATCAGTTTATCAGCTGCCAAATTTTTTGAATTTAGTTGAACTTCTTGGATTGCTAGTTGATTCTTTGAAAAAATACTTTCATATCATATACATACTTATGTATATAGAAAATAAATTGAATAAATTGATTAAAAACAGTACAGCCGATTTTTATCGTTTTTTTATGTTAAGGCTACCCAGCAGTTTCAATATTATTCTGTATTCAAATTTCCCAAACATTTTTGTTTGCGTTTTCAAAACTCAATATTTCCAAAACCCCATGCTCGATTTTTTTTAAAACTTGACAAATAAAAGTTTCTTAATATAATCTATAAGATAATCAGAACAAAAAATTTATTTTACCTAAAAATAACTGTACCTTGCATACAAATGTTAAAAAATGGTTTTTGAAAATCATATTTTTCTCGAAAACGGCTCTGAGAATTTTGATAAGAAATTTTGTCTTCGATTAATTCTAACGATCTATAATTTAATAAGAAAAAATTTAAATCAAGATATTACTGACTGTACCTGCCATAGGAGTTGTCTACATTTCATTTTTATTCATTTCAAAAAATAAATTTTATGCTTATGAACATTTTTTCTCTAATAACATTAATCTTTTAAATTCTTAGTCTTTTACATAAGATCAAGTTCGTGCGATCCAGTCGTGCATTTTATTTTTTTAAACTTGAGAATTAACATTTTTGTATACTATTGACAAGATATAAACAAAAACATGGAAGAAATAGGAAATTAATAACGGTACCCAAGACAAAAAAAAAATGTTTTCGAAAATAATATTTTTCTCGAAAATGTCAAACGTTTAATTTTGATCAATTTAGAATGTTAACGATTTATAATTCAATACAAAAATTTAATTTTTAAATTACGACAGAATATAGTACCAACAATGGGCCCGTTTTTTGAATTTGGACTTTCTCATCATTAGCTGACGGATTTGGACGAATTTTTTTGTACAGGAAATTCTAGTGTTAAAAATCATTGAATATCAAAACATAAAAAAAAACATTTTTCTTTTTGGAGTACCCAAGTTTTTTGTTAAGGAAAATCGCAAAAACGATAATTTTTGTTGTTGCATAAATTCATATTTGTTTGAGAAATCACATGGCGTTTTAGTTTCAGGTCCAACTACTAAAAGAGTTGTTTTAGCCATAGAAAAAATGTATTGTATGCTTCTGAAAGTTTTGCAAATAACATCCATTTTTAAAAAATTTTTAAATTCTAAATGTCATAAACACAAGGAATTACGTTTTGTTTTATAAAAACAAAACATAATTTTTTTACTTAGTTTTAATAAAAGAATATTTTTGCCTTCAACTTTAAATCTACATTAAATGATTTTTATAAACAAATAAGCCTACCTTCAAAGTATCTACTTGGCGAGCACATTCTGCAAGCTTAGACATTCCACTTTCAAGTCTCTTAATGCGGCAACAATGTTCGCTATTTTTTTCCAGCATAAGCTTTCGATATAAGAAAATGTACTCCAGAAACGTTTTCGGAGTTGTGTAGTTAAAACGTTTTTCATTTTGTAGGTAGATTTTCGATATTTGATTTACAGTTTCATGAACATATGCCATAAAGTCGCCAACTGGTCCAACAATGTTTGACTGTTAAAAAAATACAAAATTGAGAAATGAGTTCTTATCATAATTTTCAACAAAAAAATTTACTCACGCTCAACACGCTCAAGGGAATATGAATACCCTTTAAATGTTTCAACACAGCGTGGGCGTGAAGTTACAGAAGAGAAAGAAGGATAGGAAAGATGTGTGGCACGATGTTCTGAGACTAAGGTGGTTGTCTCAGATTTTTTATCTCCAGGGATGGCGGCTGAACTAAAGCGGAGAATTGCCGTGTCTTATTTCTATGTCCCTTATAATTCGCATTATTTTATTCGTTTTTTATCCTTGTTGGGCATATATACTATGCCTAAACAACATGTAATGAGTAAACCAGCATCCCATTGATGACAATTTATAGAAGGTTTTTAATGGAATTAAAGAAGACATAGACGACGGCAGGAATCGAACCTGTTATATTGAGGTTGACAGGCGAGCACACAACCATCGTGCCACGGCCACCCCTTATATATATACTTGTACAAAAAGAACATTTTGGATACCTATCTATTTCCAACACATATTGCGTATGAAAACTAATTTCACTTTCTCTTTGGTGGTAACAACTTTTCAATTCACTATTTAAAGTGAAAAAGGGTAGAGGGAGAGGGAGGCAAGACGTTAACTTCCGAAAAAATTAGAAGATAATGTGTTTCTAAGTAATTGAAATATAAGTGAAGAGTATTCAATGCCACACCCAAATTGCAAAGGGATTTCTGTGTTTCAACTTTGGTTTCCGTTTTTTATTCAGTTCCGTACACTTCTTCCAAATATCCCGCTTTTTGTCGAACTGCACCCATTCAAACTCAATTAAAAACATAAAATTACTAAGTTGCATGATATGGTTTTAAGACCAAAAGCATGTAAATATAAATCAATTATTAAGGACTGTTTTTGGGTGCAGCACTAACACGTGCCATTTTAATTGTGCCCTGAGGTAGTTTCTGTATCCAATTTCAATTTCAAAATAAATAATAGTTCAATGGAACCCTAACTAATTTCGTATGTCCTAGCTTTGTTATGAAATACAAAATCCCAAGCGCAAAAGGAAAACCTCTCCTTCTTCAAGGGAAAATAACTTCATAAATACTCGTATGTACGAGATAGTACGAGTATGTCGTAGACATAACCGATTAAGTTTTTCTCATCTCATATTATTTTGTTCTACATTTTCATTCAGCCTTTTATTGTTTTTTTTTTTCTGAGCTTACCGGCAAGACCATATCGATTTCTGACAAGAACTTCCTTGATACAGATTGCAATGCTGTTTTTGGCCACTCGTGAAACCAGTCAATACAAGTTCTACTCACAATAGCTCGAAATTTCCTCACTCTTATTCGTAATGTCGGTCCAACAGGTGAAAAACTAAGTACGATTTTTAGCATCCGTCGAACTTTGTTGATGAAGAAGCGCCAACAATTATCCTTGGTATCTATCTGTCCATTTTGTTTCACTTCATTGCGTATTCCGTTGTATATCATTTCCACTTGGTCGTCACTAAAAAGTTGAGGAATGTCTCCTGATGCAAGCATATCATTACAAAGTGTCAATAGCGATTCATTTGGAATTTGAGCATCAGATAGCAAGAAAACAGACATGACATTTTTGAGGCCAACTTTAATGTAAAGCCCTGCGATATCTTCCTTCATGTCCTGCAGACAATAGCCCCGTTTCATTTGCATTTGAAATACACTGAGTGATGATATAAATGATGCGAGGCGGGCAAGCGTTTGTTTGCCAGAACCTCCAACACCAACAAGAAGAGCGTTGCCTGCGTTTTCTAAGATTCTGCTGATTCTGTAAAGTAAAGTTAAAAAGTAAAATTTCAAAAGAGGAAATCATTTTAGAGTATAGTATTTCTTGTTTTTCAGAATTTTAAATTATGTTAAACATTATTTTTAACGAAACACATGGACCGAGTTGTCTGGGCGCAATTTTGACTATGTGTTAAATTTATGCACCACCTCTCTAAAGCCCTAAGCCAATGTCTGGATAATTGTTTTGCAAGATTTTGTTTTAGGTAATTGCTTGTACAAATTCTGAAGGGCCGTTTTTTTTACCAAGCAATTTTTAAGAAAAATTAATTTTTTTCTCCATAGTGTAAGCAGTTGAACTTTTACCTAATACAAAACTAAAACATTATTCGGTTAAATAAATTAAATAAATAAGAGGATCCACAGCCACAACAACTGATCATCAGTGGTACCACTTTACTTCAATTGAAGTAGATCTACTTCTTTTTTTTAAATATTTTAAAATCTACTTCCTACTTCAGACCATCATTAAAATACGGAACTCTACTTCATTTTAAAAATCTCTATTTCAATCTACGAGTATTTCAATTTTACAAAAAATGCCCAAATCTACTTCTTTTTATCCATTTCACTCTAGGTAGTAGATAGCACCAGAATTCCCGTTCAAAAATGAATGTCAATGTCAACACAATAAAAGTACACAAATGAGTAATTTTAAAAGATTAGACACTCACCAAACTCATGTGTATACGAATCTTATGAAAATTTTGCTTGCGTGCGTGTTTTTATTTTAAAATTAAATTATATTTAAGTATAGTAATTTTAATGTTATTTTTTAGACAATTTTAAGTATTTAATAATGTACATTTAAGGAAATATTTTTTGTATACAATATTATTTCAAAATCAAAGAAGATCGGAGCTTACAAATTTTGATCGAAATCAGAAAGTAGAGAATAAAAAAAAGTTTCATGACAGGTACCGTTAATAACTTTTTTTGACCAAAATGTAGACCGCAATGTTGGTATGGTCTAAACATAATTTTTTTTATAAAAATCATTAGTGCCGTTTTCGAAATAAATATGATATTTAAATAATAATGGCTGTATGGAAGGAACCGAGCTAAAAAAAAAACAAACCATTTCAATTTCTCCTCTAGTCTGCAGGTTGAGGTACCGACCTGCAGACAGACGGAATCACTACTTTTTCGTGTTGTAATGTCAAACTGATGAAAATCTTGAGTTCAAATATTTCTAAAAGCTAGTAAAAAGTCATTTTAAAATCTATGTACTTCGATTTTTTTCGATTTACTTCATTTTTTTCTTCAAATCTACTTCGATTTTTTTTCTGGAAGTGGTAACGCTGCTGATCATATCTTTATTCTGTCAGTATATTCTTCTACCTAACCTAGTAGCAGTCTCTTTCTATTAAATTACAATAATTATATCTTTCTTTAATTATATGTATCTTCTTTCAGAACATTCATTTGTTTTTCAACACTTCCCACAATAGGATATTTTTTAGCGTTTGAGCCACACGAACCGGCTCTCTTGTGCGCTCAACAGCGCGATAATAGTGGTAATCTGGTAATAGTGTTGTGACACATAGCCCTAAGGCTAGGACCGCACTTGCGATTTTTCGTCGAGGCGATTAAAAAGTCGTAGTCGCTACAAATTATTGTCATGCACGCACTTGCGATTTTTTGCCGCACGATTATTTAATCGCGAAAAATAAAACACACTACTTTTTATGTGAGTGCACGCATTTGCTACAAATAAGTAGCGACAGAAAAATCGCTTGAAAAAATAGAACTTGTTTCATTTTTATAATCGCTACGATTTTTAAGTCGCATGTGCGTGCATTCACATTTAAGGCCATGTGTCTTACTTTTTGCGATTAAAAAATCGTGGATTAAAAATCGCGAGTGCGTGCATGCCAATTTCTCTTTGCGACTACGATTTTTAAGTCGTAGTAATTTAAATCGCAAGTGTGGGCATATCCATTTGAGTACATGTGTTTCATTTAAGTTTACGACAATCGCATCGCAAGAAAAATGAAACAAATTGCGACTTTTAAATCGTCATGATTTGTTGGTAGCAAGTGCGTTCATTCTCATTTAAATTCATGTGTTCTATTTTTGCGACTAAAAAATCGTGCGATTGAAATCGCAAGTGCGGTCCTAGCCTAAATCTGAATGCACGCACATGCGACTTAAAAATCGTAGCGATAGTAAAAATGAAACAAGTTCTATTTTTTCAAGCGATTTTTCTGTCGCTACTTATTTGTAGAACTTATTTCATTTTTATAATCGCTACGATTTTTGAGTCGCATGTGCGTGTATTCACATTTAAGGCCATGTGTCTTACTTTTTGCGACTAAAAAATCGTGGATTAAAAATCGCAAGTGCGTGCATGCCAATTTCTCTTTGCGACTACGATTTTTAAGTCGTAGTAATTTAAATCGCAAGTGTGGGCATATCCATTTGAGTACATGTGTTCCATTTAAGTTTACGACAATCGCATCGCAAGAAAAATGAAACAAATTGCAACTTTTAAATCGTCATGATTTGTTGGTAGCAAGTGCGTTCATTTTCATTTAAATTCATGTGTTCTATTTTTGCGACTAAAAAATCGTGCGATTGAAATCGCAAGTGCGGTCCTAGCCTAAATCTGAATGCACGCACATGCGACTTAAAAATCGTAGCGATAGTAAAAATGAAACAAGTTCTATTTTTTCAAGCGATTTTTCTGTCGCTACTTATTTGTAGAACTTATTTAATTTTTATAATCGCTACGATTTTTGAGTCGCATGTGCGTGTATTCACATTTAAGGCCATGTGTCTTACTTTTTGCGACTAAAAAATCGTGGATTAAAAATCGCAAGTGCGTGCATGCCAATTTCTCTTTGCGACTACGATTTTTAAGTCGTAGTAATTTAAATCGCAAGTGTGGGCATATCCATTTGAGTACATGTGTTCCATTTAAGTTTACGACAATCGCATCGCAAGAAAAATGAAACAAATTGCAACTTTTAAATCGTCATGATTTGTTGGTAGCCAGTGCGTTCATGCTCATTTAAATTCATGTGTTCTATTTTTGCGACTAAAAAATCGTGCGATTGAAATCGCAAGTGCGGTCCTAGCCTAAGACAAATAAAAAAGTGTTTCGGATTGGAATTTTACAACTGTGAGGGCATTCTTAAACCGTTGACCAAACTGTTTTTGTCAAAACATTCAATAAAAACGTTTACAAATTATTGAAATTCCGATTCGGTGATGCCAAATTTAAGAGCTTTGATGAGAAGTTTTGGTCCTAAGACAACAGGTTCTTCAAGGTACCGAGATAATTGCTGCCGTTCAAGCGTCCGTCTCAAACGAACCAAAACAATCGATTCCATGGCGTTTTCAAAAATTAGACATTGCTATGACGACATAAGGGCGAATTTTGCGAAAGGATCTTGCCTGCACACTTATAGGGTTATGAAGAACTAAGGACCATTTTCTTCACTAGAAGTTGACCTCAACTTTAGGATTTTTATTCTCAACTTGCGATTTTGTTTTTCTTCACTCAAAGTTGACAGTTTCAACTTTCGATTCTCAACTCTCGAGTTGATCAACTTCTGGTTCTCTTTCTCTCAACTTCTGAAAATACTAGAAGTTGAGGGAGCAAACTCGAGAGTAAAGTTGACATGAAACATTGTTTTTTTTTTATAAAATACATGCATTTTGCTTCAAAAGTTTGTTTGCTTGAGTTTTCACAACAAAAATAAATATTGGCATAATTTTCCGCAGCAATTAGCGTGTATCACTTTCTGAAACTATTATCGAAAGCAATTGCTAATCCAGCACCACAATTTAATCGAATTCACAACAAAGCAATTGATGGAACACTATCGAACCTGCTCTAGAAATTCCCGGATTTGCTGATTTAGCTGCCACAAATGTACCATGTATCTTTGGGGAAACGGCAACATCCATGACAAACATCCGTTCGCGATTGGCAACAACTTATTTTTATCCCTATGTAGATCGAGGAGAAAATCATTCATCACAAATATCACACAAAAATTCAATTAGATTGACCGAATAAATTAAAAGTTGATCAACTTGAGAGTTTGCCTCAAGTTCAGCTATAGTGAAGAAAACGGCCCTAAAGTCACTTTATCAAATGAAGTGACATTCATTCTCAGATTGCACTCTAGAAATGCTGGAATAAGACGACCAATTTCATTGCAAAAGAATCTTCAGTAATGAGGAGCATTTTTGACTAAACGGTTTGGACAGCAAAACCTTCAAGTGGGTCAAGAAACACCACTTCATCGACAAGAAATAGCTGTATGGTGTGGTTTTCATGCCAGTGGTGTCACTGGGTCGTTTTGTTTGTTGATAAAAATGACCGTCATCTGACGTAACGGTCAATGCAGATCGCATTTCATATAAACTAGTTATATTGACAAATGGTCCTGATGATTGGCCACCAAAATCGTGTAATTTAAGACCTCTAGACTTTTTTTTATAGGGCTACATTAGATCATTGGTCTAGGCCAATAAGTCAGTGTCGTGACGTAAGAGAAACCCAGAGCTAATATAGCGGGTGTCTACGTCAAAATGTCTGGAATAATCCTAAATGTGTGATTAATGAGAACCCGTGAACATATCGAATCTTTTGATTGTACTTCAAACCCATAGTTAACTATCGATATACCTCGAATGGTTTGCGTGTTATTTTTTTCAAAAAAGTTGTCAATTTCTTATTTGAAAACCCGATATAATGTCCAAAGTTTTCAACATAGCTTATTTTTTTCAATGCATAATTTCTTCTATAAGACATTGACCGCTGTCTTCCGCCACTTTACAGTATATGTATATTTTAATCTCAGAATCTTTTATCATTTTCAAACAAAACCTATTTCGTTATATTCACAATTCATGTGCGGCTGAACTTTCAATAATAAGCAAGAGGCAAATCCAATAAAAACTATTTTGACTTCATAAAACTAAACACAAAAAGGCTAAAAAATTCAGCCAAAAATAAAACATTATTTTTCAAAACAGAAATTGCAATGCTAAAAAATAATAACCAAAATACATACTTACCTACAAACGTGCAGCATAGCATCCTCAAACATCACGAGATTCATAAACCCCACGGATTCGTTGTAACTCGCCTGAGCTTCGTTGAGTAACTGGTAGAGTGCATCCCAGTTAGGAATTGGTAGATACTTCTGATCCACCAAAGACTGCCCAAAATGGCTGTATATAAGGGGCTGGGCAAACACAAACTCCTCGTCAAAGTCTTCGAAATTCTTCTTGAGGACATCCCTGATGATGACATCGAATGCCCTTATATCATGTTGGTCAACAAATCTATCATGATATACGCGAAAGGCTTCATGTACATAGAGACGCACTAATTCAATTGGTTTTGTGCAGGTGGCACCCGAACAGTTCATTAGTCCCTGGTAGATGTTGGTCATGTCCTGTAGGTTAAAGATGTAGTGAAACTTTAATGCAGTTGGGAGGAAAGCATTTTCTACACGACATTGCAAACACACGCTCACGTTAACCAAGAGTGAGCTGAGCGATCTAATTTCTTTGGAGAATCCATTAAGAGGGTTGTCGAGATGATGACTGAAGATGGTCGAGTAAATTCTATTTAGGGCTGCCTCATTTGGTGTATGCACAGAGAACACACAAAAGTGGCGTTGGAGCCTGGGATCAATGGTGAAGGAGCCAGCTGTGGGATTCATGGAGGCAACAAATTGGCAATTCCGAATGTCCTTCAAGGCAAGCCGACTGCGGTCATACCATTGCCGGTAGTCCATAAACTGCCGTATAATTGTGTGGGGCTGGACAGTGCCGTATGCATCAACTTCCGGCATATTCAGGTCGTTTATATAGTAAATCAAGTGTTTGTTTGCATTTGGCCCATAACATTTACCAGACTTCTTTTCAAGTGGTTTGTCGAGGACCTTTTGAAACATTTCCGAAGTGGTGTAGAAGTTGAAATGTGTTGTTTGCAAGATTCGTTCCGGGTGCGAAATTTGCCAGTCTGAAGTTGTAGTGTTGAAAATGTCCCTTAAAATAGCGCCCTTACCACATCCAGATGTACCGACAAGCAATATTGGGAGGTTACGCTTTATTAACAGCTTCAGGAAATATTCCAAGCGAATGGTATCAGCTGTTGGCACCAGAATATTCTATATACATAGAGCACAGAATGTAAAACAATTATTTATGTATAGATATATGAATAAAGTTTCGGAAGGCAATATTCACTACATACCTGCAAGGGAACGTCTGGCTGAACTTTAATTTCCTCAATTCGTGTCTCCCAACGATGGAACTTTTGAGTTAAATTATCTGGGAAGTAGTCGAAGATGGTGCCATGCGATGGGAATTTAACGTCCTTGAATTCACTCGTCCACCATTTGTGGAATTCCCGATGCCAATCTATAATGTTATGCTTGCATAGTGCTGAGCCGAATCCCCAAATTGCAGAGAATGCGAAAATAATCTCCAAGGTGGTTTCCATAGACTCAGCCTCAATTCTTTGATTGCTATCCAATAGACTCTCTATTAGGTGGCAGGTCATTTGGATCATTGCCATATCGGTGATTGGGGTTGTCTTTCGGAACTCTTGGCTTCGGTTTACCATACTGGGGAAGTATTTTTCAAAAAAACGGGTTAATAGACCGCGTTCAACGATATCCGGGCGAGTTTCCAGCCACGATGACACATAACTGCAAGAGTTTTCATTATTTATGGAACTTTCAAATTATTGTCTCATAAAATTGTCTGGAAATGACATCTTCTTATTTTTTATGTATATGCCTAACCTATGTACCCATATGTTTGTGGTTAGCTTATATGTTAAAGCCGGTTTTGGTTTTACTTAAGGTTATGTTAAGTATTTGGTTTTGATATTATTTAATTATCAATTGAGTGTGTTGATGTGATGGTCCTAGAGTCTATTGGAGCGGAGATGCCACCACATTTAATTAGAAGTAAATTTAACGTTTTACTAAAACAAAACAAAATAAAAATGGCCGCAGGATGAAAACGATGAAACTTAACACTTATTTTAACTTTTGGATCACAGTTTATTAAAAGATTAATCCGCACGGTTTTTAATAAATTGCTAAATGGCTTCCTGGCATTTTCATGTATAGCAGACCTTGTATCAAAAGCTGCATTTTAAATGAAAAAAAAAACATTGGAAGATACATAAAAAGAGATCATCAGCTATTTCAATATCTTAGCGATATTTTGTTTATGCTTACATCCTTCGGAGCTATGATAAAATTTCTTCTTATCATTTTTTCTTGCTAATTACATAAGCCATGGTCTAAGAATATGTTTTTTTCTGATCCAACCTTTCGATCTTTCAGTATCTGATACCTGTATATCAAATTACAGTTGTGCAGTTCTTGTATAACGAATGATATAATGTTTGTTTTCATTAACAATATCGAGTGCGTTCGTTATATCTATACATTTTTTAAACTCTAATTTTTAAGGACGAAATTAAAAAAATTGTTTATTCATACATTTTAATTTAATGGCCATGCCAATTAAGTTTATAAGATTTGGGAATTACTTTAAAAAAAGTAATCACCGACATTTTTACTTAATTTGAAATTTTAACCGGAAAGCTTTTTCTTAAAGCCGTCTCAATGTGTACGCGTAAGGCTTTGGCCACGCACTGAGCGATGAGCGACTGAGCGATTGAGCGACGTCGCTCTGTCGTTTAAAACAATGACAAGTCGCTCAGGGCTTCTGTGGCCAGCTCCATACAATTTAATGTGTTTTAATTTTTTTGCGTCGCTTAGCGACTCGTCGCTCAATCGCTCAGTTGCTTGTCGCTCAGTGCGTGGCCGAAGCCTAAGGCTTCGGCCAAGCAATGAGCGACTGAGCGGCTGAGCGACGAGCGATAGAGCGACGAGTCTGAGCGATGGGTGGCCATTTACTAAGCGTCATCGCTGAGCGATTAGTTGCGAAAATGCAATTGTCAAGTGTAGTTCGTCGTAGTCTTTAAGTTGAAAGTCGCATTCATATTTAAAGAGCTATTATAAGATCAAGAAAACGAAGGTTTGATGTATACCCAATAAATCGTATAAGGGCAAATTATGTTTAATCTTCGCAAATATCCAGACCTATTTTATCAATACTGTCGTATGTCAATAGAATCTTTCAATTTGCTGTTGGAAAAACTTCGGCAAAGATTAACAAAACAAAAGAAGCCAATTAGTGCAGAAAAGTGATTAATTTTATTACTAAAGTTAGTTTTTACTTGCGATATATATGTAGGTACTATAGTGCTAGTTCTGCATTTGAAAAAAAAATTTAACTCCAGATTTTGATCAAAGTTGACATTGGGATGATAGCGAAGACAAAAAAAGTTGGTCCGGAAATTCCGTCTGTCTGTCTGTCTCTTCCTTGATCTGCACCTTAAGCTACTGGAGTTATTTTCTTCAAACTCGGTACATAAGAATCTTCGATGATTCACTAGAGATGAAATTGAATTTTTTCTTAGCTCCAAAAGGAACGGTATGGGGGTATACACCCGTAATGCAAAATCATATTTAGGCATGGACTACAATGAATGAATGGATGAATGAACCGTTTATTTGATTTTCGAATTTCTCATCAACGGCTCTAACGGTTTTAACTCAAATTTTTATCCATCAGGAGCTCCTTTGAAAATATTGTCTATAATGGTCTACAAAGTTTTTCGAAAAAATAGTTTTTGGATTTGAATATCTTCAAAACGTTTATTTTCAAAAAATGTCCTTGAATCTATACTACTAAATACTTAAAATTGGCATCCCGAATTTCGCTCTTGAAAAATTTTAAAGAAATTTCCTATACACAAAATTACTTTAATAATAAAACGATTTTTGAGTTTTGTTTGCATTAATTCATACTTTTCTGAAAATCAGACGGCAATTTCATACATTTGAACATTTTTATGTCATTAAATCCATGCCTTATATTTATTTATACAAACATTTTAAATTTCAAAGTACTTTTACATAAGAGCAAGTTCGTGTGATCCAGTCGTACATTTTATTTATTCTTTATTTTTATTGTTTAGTTTTGCCAAAATAACATTCTGAATGTCGCTTTTCATCTCAAGTTTTTTAAACTCGTTAAATTTTGACCTAAATGGCAAAAGACTTTTGAAAAATTTCATATTTTAAACTTTCTATGCTTATTTTCTCCATGGACTAACTTCGTCGCTCAGCGATCGACTGAAAAATTAAAACAGATTTGATTCCAGAGCGACGCACGTCGCTCTGTCGCTTGAAAAAATCACAAGTCGCTCAGGGTTTACGTGGCCACCTCTATACAATTTCATGTGTTTTAATTTTTTACGTCGCTCAAACTCAATCGCTCAGTCGTTCGTCGCTCAGTGCGTGGCCGTAGCCTAAGCCATATCAACATCTACTTGTTGTCCTCATCGTAACATAGTAGTTTTGCGGCTTGCTGCTTCATAGGTAGGTAATGCTTTATTGAAGCTCCTAGCTAACTCATCTTCGTTTCAGAGTTTAGTATCGGGTGCCATTATTTCCCCAAGTTTCTGTCTGCTATTGTAGGACATCGCTGAGCAAACTTTTTTTAAATCTACACATTCTCAGTTTTGGCAAACAGAGTTTCAATAAAATTTCTTTTTAGATATGTATATGAACTTGTTGATTTGGGAGATCATAGTTGAAACGTGTACTCAAGGAGGGGGCCAAAGAATTGTTTGGACCATTGTTTAACAAAGCCTGGCTGAGCTTGGTTTAACAATAATCTCATCAATATGTGTGAGAAAGTTGAGCTCTCTATCACATACGACACAAAGGTCGTAAACCAGGTCAGCGGTGGTACACCCAGAGAAAAACAACATCATAAAATTAAGTAGGAAAGTATTTAAAATTACGTTGCTATAACTTTTGATTTATACGCTTTAATTTAAATACGATCAACTTTGTTTCAAATAAGAAAAATGTTTAATTAATCACAGTATAGTTAAACACCATTGAATTAATGTTTTTCTATTTTGAAATGTAATCGAGGCATTTTCGTTGTTCATTTAAAGACGTTTGATATTTAATTTATTTGAATCAAACTTGAAACTTAATACATCAAAGTGGTAACTTATTTGATTTTCTTTCCTTTTTGAATCGTATACATAATTCACTTTGAACCAAAGTTAAAGTACAACAAATCAAAGTTGTAATCCTTTTGACTTGTGAACGATAACAGTAAACATTTTGTATAAGAAAGAAATCATATGTATGTGTGTTCGCGGCTGTCGTTGTTGCGGGTCGAGGAAAATGTATCTGCCATTCTCTTTAGAGCTTGTGAGCTGTACTTATTGTGAAGTGTTACCGAACGTTATAACCTAAAAGTAATAAAATAAATTAAAATAATTCAAGTAGTGGACGAAAGCGGACAGCTTCGAAGTCTAATTTATTCTAATCCTGCTAACGAGAACAACCGCGACGATTCCGCAAAGCTGCATGAAGATCTGGAACTATACTTATTCAGAAATTTGAAGGTAACATTAAACTATCTCTTTTTTTTTCTTATTATATAAATTTTATTCAAGTTCCGAATTGATGACGAAACCCTCTCAGAGATCTCCAAAGTGGTAAATTGGCAGTGCCAAAATTGCAACAATTCTGATTCCCGTCAACAACAACATCAAGTTTAAAATCATTTCTTAAAATTGTAAGTATACATACATACATTTTTCTCAATATAAAAATTATAATGTAATACTCGTATATATTTTATAGGATATTTTTAAACTTTTTAACTCATCATCGAAAGGGAAATCATTGATCCTGTCTTTACAATCCCTCCACTACACTTGTATCAAATTAATAATGGCAAGATTTACATACATTATGTAAGACACAAATATTTGTAAATTTTGTTTGTTGTTTTGTTATTAAGTTAGTTTATAAGCATTTTTTTTATTATTTTATTTACAATAAAAAGAAAATACTTTTGCAAAAATAATTGTTTTTAATCGATTTGAATATAGTGAGAATGACTTTAAATCAATGAATGCTAGTAAATATTATTACATTGTTTGTAATTGATTTATTCCCGATATCTATTTACTTTAAACGCAAAGCGTGTTTAAAATCAATTGATATTTTTTTGAATCAAATGCGAATCGTATTTAAAACTATAATGGCGCTTTTCAATTTAATGTTACGTAGTAATTAATGTAAATATGTTTCTAATTGATTTGATTCCGATTTCTATTTACTTTAAACGCAAAGCGTGTTTAAAATTAATTGATACTTTTTTGAATCAAATGCGGATCGTATTTAAAACTATAATGCTACAACTTTAAATCATATTGGTTTCAAATTTGATTTGAAATGAAGTAGGGAATCACTTTTCATTGATTAACAACTTTGATTTAAATATTTTCGGCATTAGAGCCAAATTATATTGGTTTTACTTTGATTCAAAGTTGTTTTTTTGATTTTACGTGCTTTTTTCTCTGGGTGTATGGGTTGATAATAGTGAAGGTAAAAAGGGAAGGAGATTTAATGCGCTTTTGTAAAAAAGTGATTGATTGGCAACTGGCTATATATTTACTCCAAGCTATTTTACAGGCCGTCGAGATCAGACATGGAAACTCAAGTTGTTGATTCTGTAGCTTCGCTAGGTTTATTTCAAATAAATTATTCCAAAAATATATTAGGTAGAACATTAGATCTTATTTTTAGCAATAATAATATTAAATACTATCTAATGAATCAGCTTTTCCTTTAGTTAATAATCAACCTCATCATAAAGCAGTTTATGTAATTTTGATTTTTATGAATTTAACCAGAAATGTAAAACTGTTAATTGCTTAACGCTTAATTTTTTTAATTTTAATAAGGCCGACTTCAAAAGACTAAATAATTTCTATAGTTCAGTTGATTGGGAATTTAGACTTTGCAACAGATCTGTTAATTATATGTATGTAGTGTTTTAAGAAATAAGTTTTTATGGTATTGAACAGTTTGTTCCGGTTTTAAAGAAAAAATCGTTTTTTAAGCTCCCATGGTTTAATAAAAGATTAAAAAATTTAGAAAATGTTAAAAATAAGGCTTTTATACGTTCAAAAAATGCTCGCTTTCTTCAGTTTCGGAGAAAATTTGCTTTTTTGAATACATTTTTTTATCATCAACATATAAGTACTGTTGAGAGTAATATCAAAAGGAAAAGCAAATCATTTTGGGTCTTTTTAAATTCCAAACGGAAAAGTTCTTTTTTGCCGTTAGAAATGGAACTTGACAACGAAAAGTTGTGCGATATAAAATAATTTTGCAATCTATTTGCAAAATACTTTCAATCTTACTATAGTAAAGACGTTATTTTAAATATTGTCGATTTTTATCCATCTATTTCTCCTATTAAGTATAGTTTTTGATCTAAAGTGTTTTTCAGACCAAGATATACTTCATGGTTTGATTGAACTCGATTCAAATAAAAAGCTAGAGTTGATAATATTCTGCCATCTTTATTATCTAATTGTGCCTCATCACTTTGTTCCGCGTTAAAAATCATTTTAAATAAATCCTTAACAACTGGTGTTTTTATTGAAGATTGGAAAATATCTTATGTAAATCCAATTTTTAAAAGTGGCCTAAAACACATGGTTAAAAATTACAGACCAATATCAAAACTTTCTGCGGTGCCACAATTATTTGAAAAGTTGGTTACCCAGAGGATATTTTTTCCAGTCAAGGAATCTATAACGTTTGTTAGTGGTCGTTCAACTACGACTAATTTGTGCCTATTCTATTTTCTCAATTCTGTTTAAAATCCATGAAAAATAGAAAGCAAGTGGATGTCTTGTCCACAGACTTCCTCAAGGCTTTTGACAGAGTTCATCACGCACTATTGCTCCAAAAACTTCGAAAGCTGGGCTTGAATGCTAATTTTTTGAATTGTCGAACCTTGTCGAACCGGAAACAGGTCGTTCAGATTGAAGTTTTTACATCAAACTTTATTCAGGTTGATTCAGGGGTTCCCCAAGGTAGTCAACTTGGACCAATTTTGTTCAATTTGCTCATAAATAATATTCCGCAAGTTATTAATTTTTTGGACTGTTTGATGTTTGCGGACGATGTTAAATTGTACAGTGAAATATCTTCGGATTGTGACTGTTTAAACTCCCAAAACGATATTGATATGTTTTTAAATTGGTGCAAATACAAGGGCCTGGAGCTAAATTTTGCAAAATGTAAAATTTTTAGTGCCCATAGAACCTTATCCCCGATAATATTTACTTATAAATTTGAAAATAAATCACTTACAAGAGTCAACGAAGTTAAGGATATTGGAGTTATATTCGATTTCAAACTTTCTTTTTCAGCTCACATTGATTTTATTGAATCAAATGCAAGTTCTGTGTTGGGGTTCCTTAAACAAACTTCGACTGTATTTAAGGATGCGTATACACATTAAAGGCAATTTTCACGTCATTGGTACCCATCATAGAGTATTGTTGTGTCGTTTGGTTGCCATTTTATTTAAACGCTATTGATAGAATAGAAAAAACACAAAGAAGGCTCACGCGTTTTGCGTTAAGAAATATGAGATGGTCCCCTGATTTACCTGATTATTTTTCAAGATTCGCGTTGTTAGATTTGAAAACTCTGGAGAGCCGCAGACAAGCTCAATGCGTTGTTTTTACTCGTATCAAAAATATTTTGTTATAATATTAAATCGGAAGAACTTCTGGCGTTAGTTTCTTTTAACGCTCCGGAAAGAACACTAAGAAACAGAAATAACATACTCTATGTTCCCAATCACCGAACAAATTATGGTCTTAATAACCCAGTAACTCGTTCTCTTACGTTGTAAAACTCTATTTCATGTGAAGTCGATCTTTCTATGAGTAGGGATAGTCTTAAAAAAATTGTTCAAATTCTATTTCACTTCTAAGTTAAGCTAGATCATTTATATTGTTAAGTTTAAGCAAACATTTGTAATCAACAGATTGTGAATCCATTGATGAAATAAATAAATAAGTTAAATTAAAAAAATAGTAAAATGCAATACTGACTATGAACAAAAAATTGTGCTGTACATGTGTACTAAATTTGGAAAAAAAACTTTTTATCTATTAAGACTGTTTATAAATATGTATAGATGAATACGTCAATTAGGTGAAGAGCAAATTTTTAGTGATATACTTCTTTGTCAGCGATTTGACCAAATACTTACGGAAACCATCCCAGGTCCTGAGGGTTTATGTAAAGAACTCCAGCTCGTGATACAGTTGCAGGTGTTGCGGCCTTTAGATGACCAACCTCAAATAATAAGCGCATCTCCTTCGACAAGACTATTCGCTCATTGCTAGCTAATGTTAAAACCTTGTTGTCATCCATTAAAGTGTTTAAACTCTCAATCCACATTGGGTCAATATCACCATCTAAGACTATCCATTTGGGACTGTTTACTTGGTCTCCTTTGATGTTTGCCTGATCTCGCATAATTGACGAAAACAGCCCGTCCTTCCACTCTCTAGTAGTAGGATTAACAACACCAAAAAGTTCATCACTAGACATGGCTTTTGGATTAAGAACACTACAAAGGGGCTTAATTTTTTGAACAATGTAAGTTTGCAAAAGTGTTTGCCAAATTTTGGTTTTACCCGTTCCAGCGTCACCAACCACAAACACAGAATGCCTCACATTAAGTAGCTCCTGCAGCTGTACCACTTTCATAAGAAAGCTTTCTTGAGGCTGTAATTTTAATTCATGTGCTGCTTTTCGAACTGCCCTTTCAAAATCAAATAATCTTTTACGGGGTACTTCAATCGCAGGAAATAAATCTCCTATTAAACCCATAAATATCGAAACATCCTGGGTCACAATTTTTGGTATATTGAAGTCCCGTAACGCTCTCATCAGCACTTGATCCTCGGGTCGAGTGTGGTCTTCACGTTTGAGTCCACCCGCTACCACCAACACAGACTTAATGGCCCTCAAACCCCAATCGTAGTGATCTTGTTGTGACAACAGCTCACGACATAACGTATACAAGGTAATAAATTTTCTCGCCAACAATCGTGCGTCCTGGAATCCTTCGGCTACAAGCATTATTTCACATATAAGTGCAAAGTCCGGTACAATCATTGCACATGGACGGAACAACATTTTTAAGTTCTCTGGCAGTTCGGTACGACCGGCATAGCCTGGATTCATTGTGATAAAGATACCCACTGTACTAACCAGGGAAATACTCTCGCCCATGAAAGCAAATCGTGTCTTCTTCATCTGAAAATAAGTGAACAATCACATGAAATTGGTATTGCAAAACTACTTTGCGTTCCCAGCCCTAGAGTGTGTACCTTTATTGCTTCTTGAATGGTTTTCACCTGCACTGCAACCACGGATAAAACTTCCACTGATATCCGGTTGAATTCGTCAAAGCATCCCCATGCACCGGTCTGTGACAGTCCTTTATAAATATTTCCACAGGACTTGTAGTCCATTTGTTCAGAACAGTTGAAAACGTATACCATCACTCCCAATGCCCGACCCAGATCCTTTGTGGTTTCGGTTTTGCCAGTTCCAGCTGGGCCGGCAGGTGCACCACCCATTACCAGATGCAATGACTGATGGCATATGGAATGGAAAGGAAATGTTTAAAAATAGTAGGTAACGTGTGGTCGGGTTGGGGTTGAAGCTTTCGAAAAAGGAAAAATTAGTTTTCCTACAAAAAACTCTTGCAACACTGCACCCTCTATAAAGGCCTTTATATATTCAGAACTTCGTATACAGGATAGTGGTAGTGCATTAAAAAAGGCTCTCAGCAAAGACTTTTGGGCAAAGTTGAATGTAGACTAGCCCGCATTTGCAGCGTCTGGAAAAATTTGTTTCATTCAAATACTAGGAATGTGAGTGTAGGTCTGCACAAATTGCAGGGGGTTTAAACTGGGGTTTGCGGTATACCTTCGCAATTCAGGTCTTTAAAGCGTTTATGGTCGGAAAATGTACTCCTCTTCTTTGAGAGCCTCGTGGCCCACCACAAGTTTATTAAGTACGTGCCAGTTTCCGAAATAAATATGATAAGCTGATTGGCTTACAAATTATATAAATGTATCAAAATTAGGTTTACCTACATTTAAGTATATCTGCATTATATGACAACGCAATAGGTTAAGTGTTTATGCTGTAGGAAAAAGACTGGCTTGAGGCATTATTTCAAAATACCAAATATTACACTTTACTTTGTATTATTAAGTTTTGTACCCAACTGTCGGATTTCTTTGAACTTTCAAGTTGAACATGTAAAAATGGTGTAATTTTGTTTTATTTTACAAGATCATGTAGGCTAGGTGATGTTAACTTGATAGCCTGCATGAAAGTTGACACACTTAGACCAAAAGTTGGCCCATTGTGATACCACATTGAATCTAGAGGACTTTTTCTCTAATCCTAAACTTTAAATCGCATAGATCTTTACATCTTTTTGGAGAAAGTAAGTTTACTGCGCCTGATATTTCAAAAGCATTTGATAGAGTTTGGCAAGCTCTGTAATTGAAAATGGGTATATCTGGTATCGGTGATTCTCTTCTCTGTTGGATTACAAGAAATACAAATTACGTTTCCGACCGGTTTTAAATCTAATATTTTTAAGATCATCATTTAATCAGTGATCATCTGTCTGAAACTTTAAATCTTTTAAATTGTGTTGCCGACGACAGGACTCTCATATTTTTACTTGCCACATATAGGTACTATATGGCAAATTACGCTTTCGTAAAAAAAATCGAACTCGAGATTTTGGTCAGACTTGACATTGCGATGATAGGGAAGACGAAAAAAGAGGGTCTCGCAATTCTGTCTGCCTGTTTGTTAGTCTGTTCGACTACATCTCAAAAAGCTCGACGGATTTTCTTTAAGCTTGGTAAATAGCTTTTTTAACTTTTTCCCCACACGTTTTGTTTTTAACGGTAACTGAAATACGATTTTATATAGAAATTTTATAATTTTTTTTTTTCAAAAAGCGGGACAACCGATTTTGATCATCTTTTTTATGTTAAAGCTCCCAAAAGTTTGTATAGTATTGTTAATTCAAATTTTCAAAAATAATTGCAATTTTTTTCAAAACTCAACATTTCGATAGCCCCATTCTCGATTTTCTTAAGACTTGACAATTAAAAGTTTTTCCCTACAATCTACAAGATTTGAAAAAACATTTTATTTTATCTAATAATAATGGTACCCACAATGAAAACGGCACCTAGAATTTTGATTTCCTTCGATTAACCCTTACGATCTAAAATTCAATAAAGAAAATTTTGAAATTAAGATGTTACTGACTCATGTACCATAGAACCATTTCTCGAATTTTGAATGTTTTACTATAATTTTATTATTTTTATTAAATATTTTTTGAATTTTTGCATTTTTTTTCTCTGCCTGAAATTAGTCTGAAGGGTAAACTGATGAGCACTCTTAGCAAGACGAGTATCACGGCAAAATTGTTACAAGCGAGGAAGCGATAAAACAAAGTAAGACAAGAGACATTACGACGACGTGGCACAATAGAACTGTCTCCAACGGCCTATATCTTCTGAGGAAACCAAAGCTTTTCGCTTCATTTTTCGCAACATGAAATAAGTGATCATGCCACAAAAGATGGCCAGAGCTAAAAGATAGGTTTCATAGTGAGCACCTGTCAACTAAGACTTTATCGTACTTCTTTACCTACCAAGCACTATCGGGTTAAATGAACGGCTATTGAACAAAGCCCCTTTCCAGCAGGGACCAGATCTTGATTCCCCGACAAACCAACTCGACATTGCTACCATTCAATATGTCGTACGGTCTGCCTCAGAATTCAAGCCAGCCTCCACACTGTTCCAAATTTGCACTGCAGTACCACTCTTGGTCCGTGTTTTTTTTTTGGTATAACCACAGCCACCTCGTGCTCTCTTTACAAAGGGCCTACCCAATTAATAATGAGACCAAGGTTTTTACACCCTGGGGCTCTAATTAGTGGGGCAATTTCTTCAATCTCATTATTACCTAGGTACCCAATTTGAAGCTGACCGAAGCCAACCACAATCTGCACCAATATTCTCGATTAGTCTTTTTCGCCCTACAACAAACTAGGAACGAAAGTCCTACGCAATCTTTTTTTATCTTTTAGCATTGGGAAGGACCATCAATTACCCAGATTGCTTAAACCAACACATCGAGCAAAAGAGAACACTTCTCAATTGCTTTTCTTTATGTGTTGCCTGTGATTTCCCCTTATCACTCGACCAAGATTTTATATAAATAGTACCAGGGATCCGTTACTCAGATTACCTGAGATAGGATATAGCACTAAATTTTTTTTGGATACAGCTTGAGCTATAACTAGTATTCTTAATTTTTCGATTAGTCTTTATTCGAATACAGCAAATTAGGAACGATAGTCCTAAGCAATCTTACTTTACCATCATCTTAATCAATTCCATAGAATGCTAGGACAATACCTACATCATAGCAAAAGAGAATGCCCCTCTCAATTGCTTTTCTTCATGTTTGGCCGTGGCTCTTCTGATCACATAATTTTTCGGTTTTCTTAGTTGCCTAAATCTCCAGCTAGATTGCCGGAGGAATAGACGTAAGCCTCCCAACCACGACAAGGTAAAACCCATCGGGAGACAAAAGATGGCCAGTAATACACATACCGAGGACGGAAACTTTTTGGTTTCTTCGATGCAAGTGCCATCCATGGATGATGGCATGGGTGAAATATTACGCCAGACGGACAAAAGACAGCTTTGGGTTTTCGAAGCATTATATTCCACGTGGTTTCTAACACCCCATTCTACAATGCTGTAAAGATCGAAATTTATTGAGCTTCTAATACGCTGTCGTTGCAGAGCCACTTCCGAAGAAGAAGGATGAGGATCGGATCTGGAAACAAATATGAAAAGCTGAGGGAACTGCCGTCAGCAAAACAATATGGTGAATTAGAACATATAGAGACAAGATGAGGAAGAGGGTCAGAGACAAAACGGAGCCTTGTGGCATACCAGTATTTAATTTGTGAATATCAGACTTCAAAATTGGCATTCCAAAATTTGAAAATTTGAACTTAATAATTTGAGATAAAAACGGAATGTCATGTGATTTCTTAAGCAAATATGAATTTTCTGAACAACAGAATTTTTAAATCGGTGTATCGGTTTCTTAAAAAAAAGTCTGTTGCATACAATTTTCAGTCATAATTTCTTAATTTCAAATGTTTTTCTTATCAAATTATGTATCGTAAAAATAAAGCATATGAAACCAGTTTATATCAAAATTCTAGGTAGTTTTCCAGAAAATACTATTTTCAAAAACTATTTTTATCAATAAATTGTATGTTGAGTATCGTTATTTTCAGATACAATAATTTTTTTCATACATCTTGTAGATAATATAAAAAAACTGTTAATTGTCAACATTCAGAAAAGGCATGTATGAGCTTTTCGAATAATAGTTTTCACAAAAAAAAATATTTTGTAAACTTGAATATTATGTAAACTTTTCAGGAGAAAATCGAAAATAAACAAAATGCACGACTGGGTCGCACGAACTTGCTCCTATGTAATAGACTAGGAATTTTGAAAACGAATGTTATTAGAGAAAACTCTTCAAAAGGATAAAATTAAGTTTTTAAACTCTTTTAGTACGAGTAATAAGAGACAAAAACAAGATGCTATGAATATATAAATTTAGGCAAGAACAAAAATTATAAAAGGTTATAGAGGTTTCTTAAAAAAATAAGCTTTTATATACAAAATTCTTAAAACATTTTTAAGAAAAAAATTTGGTACGCCAACTTAAAGTTCTTATTATTGTACGAATAAAAATTAAATTTCCAAAAAAAAATACTGAGCAGTTTTCGAGATATCCAATTTTTTCATACATCTTGTAGATAATATTAAAAAACTGTAATTATCAACATTCAGAAAAGGTAAGTATGGGGTTTTCAAAATATAGTTTTCAAAAAAAAAAAAAATATTTTGCAAACTTGAATATCGATATTTTTTCGATTGGTTCGATACCATGTTAATAAAAATTCCTTGTCGTCGTATGGTGCGCATAGACGAGAATGTGGCTGCTGTAGCCAAGAGTTTGAGACTCAATTCATGAACATCAACTTTTCATTGATCTTAACAGCTCAACATTTCACGCACTATAGCCTGAGGAGAATTTTGCAGAAAGATCGCGGATTATTTGCTTGTAGTGACAGAATTTAATTTTGTTAATTTTATTGAATTTTTAAAGAGAAACTTGTATTTGGCCCACCGTTTATATGTAGTACCTATAAGTCGCAAGTAAAAATTCGTTAAACAAACTGGATCTCGTTATAAAGCGAGCAAGACTACCGATATTTATATTTGCCAGATGACTGAGATAATTGTTGAAAAAAATCTCCCAAATGGAGAATACGTCTTTGTGATAGAGCAGGACATGGGCAGAGAAGGTGAGCAATCGATACCTCCTCTTCTTTGTCAATGCAGCTTCTGCAGAAACCAGAATAATTGCTGTTTATATACTTGCATACTGGCATGTAAGTAAACCATTTTTACATGGCGAATACAAAGATTTACTGACAATTAGTCAATTGTGCAAATAGGAATTTTAAGATGAATGTATTAGAAATAATCTAACAATGATTTAAATAAAAATCAGATAGTATCTAAGATACTATAAACATAAATATTGCTTATAACTATACCAAAACTTACCTGTGTGAGTGTAATATAGCACCGATCTGTCAATGGAGTTATTACCAAACGAGAAGTATTTCCAAGGTATTCAAAGTCATACTGAAACTCAGCATCACATATATTCGCATAACAGTTGTCGGCGCTGTCATCCCATCGGTGTCGAAGCTGACTTTGCCACTGAAATGCCAATGCGTTTTCAACCTTCTGTTGAATAATTTTTAGCACAACATCCCGATTGTGTACATCAATAGTGCAAATCGTCATAATTTTTTGTCGATCTCCCGGCTTAAGTTCCCGCAAGAGTAAATTTATGAGAGTATTAAGTTGAGCGATCTGATGTTTCTGAAGATCTTTCATGGCGCTTTCGTAGCCTTCCTCCATCCATGCAAATGCATTATTGACTGCAGATGTCCAGCCGATTTGACTGCAGCAAAGGGCAACTTGCGCGGGCCAGTCCAGAAGCCAGTTTTCTGTTGATCTGTGAGCGATTTCCTTGAGTGCCTTCTTGAACAACAAATGCAAGGTTCTCTTCATTTGTTTAGTGATTTCATTCAGCCAGCTTTCAACCTGCCCAGTGCATTCAACAACATCGCCAACGAAATCAACATACTCATCATTTTCCTTAGAATGCAATCCGATTGCCGTATTAGATTGTCCATGCAAAAACTCGAGAAGCAAAATAGAATCGAATAGTTTTATCAAGTGACGACACACTACTCTGGGAGTGTTTCCATTTGACAATATATCGAGGAGGTCCGTTGATGAAATAAAATAGAATCGGGGAAATGCCAAACGTTTGGTTTCTAAGTAGTCGCATAGCGCTTTCTCGCAAATACCCAACTTTTCTTCCAGTTCTCCCAGAAGAGCATATATTTCCTGGTTTTGTGCTACACGTACAACCGACTTCACTGCCCCAACCTCCCTTAGAAGACGGATGAATTCCGAGTCAATCGCTTCGAAGCGTTCCGCATCATCGGGCAATTGTGTTCGAATATCCTCGGAGCCAATGAAAATACTTTCCAAATAAATCCATTTTCTTTGCACATCGAACCAACGCGTTATGACCAAATCAACATTCGATAGAATCTCTTGCCAGTGATTAAGTTTCGGAAGCAAATAGTCGATGTGTTTGGATGTTGATATGTTCTGGAGTTGCATTTGATTATCATCTAAAGTTTCGATTAACTCCTCCGAGACCCGGAGCAGCTCTAGTTGCCTTGGCTTGTGCAGCTCACTGTTGAACTTCATCTGGGCCCAAGTTGCTTTGATTTCTTCCAGAGCTTTGGTAACTGTTATTTCCTTAATGGCCTTGTCAACTGTGCTTTTCACTTCCTCGTCGAATTTGTGCAGACCCAGTGAGAGCAAGTCGTTCAATGTTGTTGTCTTGTCGCAGTGGAATTGCATCTGTGGAAATTTTGTAAATACGTTCTTAATTTATTTGGGAAATTATAATGGGGTGAAGTTATATAATGATAATAAATGGGTGTAAAATTCTTAGCGTCACATGTAAGGTGCCGCATTTAGCAGATTTGTGTCTTTGAAGTTTTCAATTAAGTTCCCAACTTTACTACATACATACATGTGACATTATTTAGATTAAATTTCATTTACTGCTCTTACTACTCGTAACTCGGTGGAATAATATTATATCGGGATGCTGACTGTAACTGAAGTTATGTTAAAGAATGTTAAAAATTATAATCATAAATCAAAAGAGATGAGAATTTAAGGGTTCGGGCTTATAGTTATCTGTTATTTAAAAAGCTGTGTACATATTTTATGATACTTTTTGGCCTCGTGGGGTGAAAATTCACCCTTTAAAATTCATTCCAAAAAACTAAGTAGGATTGAGGAATCGTTGATTTCTTCACGATCAGATCTGTCATAACCTAATTGCCCGGAAAAAATATCCTGTAACTCGTCGCTTAAAGTGTACTATCACAATGCTAGTGGCATCCGAACGAAAGTTTCAGAGCTTTTTATCAACTCAAGTCACTTTGATTATGATATAATTTTAATTGTTGAAACCTGGCTCCATCCTGGTATATCTTCGTATGAACTTTTCGATTCAAAATACTTCATTGTCTACCGACGTGACAGATGTGACACCCTTTCTGAACGTGGAGGAGGTATTTTGGTTGCCGTCAGTTCCAAGCTACGTTGTAAAGAAGTTTCACTACTTCATTTGGATGTTGAGCAATTATGTATATCGATCAATTTATGTTCAACAAAAAATGTTACTTTATTTTTTATAGTAAGTTACATTCCACCTAAGAGAGATTTTGAAATTTATGAAAAACATGTTATGAATATTGAAAATATTATTAATTTATGTTCTGATTTTGATAATGTTTGTTGTTTTGGTGATTTTAATTTATCTAACATTGTATGGAAGTGGTCTGAAGATGATAATTTATTCATTGCATGTAATTTGATGAAAGATTATGAATTTTATATAATTGATTCTCTTTATTCACTTAATCTCAACCAAATCAATTGTATTTATAATTCTTTAAATAATTTGTTAGATTTAATTTTTGTATGTAATGATTTTCTTAATTCAAAAGTCTCAGTTATTCCCTTTTCTTTAATTAATGAATCTCTTCACCATAAGGAACTATTTATTGAATTTAAACTGTATACGTATTTATAAAATGAATCAAAGCAATGTTCTAGCTTCTTTAACTTTAAAAAGGCAAACTTCATTGAACTTAACAATTTTCTTGAAAATTTTGATTGGTCTAAAACGTAAAGCTTTTAACAAATTTAAGCGAACTAATGATAATTTAGACTACGCTAATTTTATTAAACTGCGCAAAGATTTTTTTAGTCTTAATAAATTCTTTCTCAAGTGTTATACGAGCCCGAAAGCAAAATAGTTGGACTACCTATGATAAAAACAAAAATCTTCTGATTCTTAAATTCTATCGGAAATAAAATTGTTAAATACTTATTGTGAATTGGCCTAACAAATGAATTACTTTTTCTTAAATCCCTTATCAACGCTCATCCTTATTATAATATTTTGCATAGCACATTTATACCAAACCAATTAATAAGTTAGTCTCTAATAAACTATTGCTTGATAAACATCGTTTACTCTTTTACTTGTCGCTCAACAGGTTATGGGCCCAGAGTTGTCGCTTACAGTAAAGTTAAATTAGCAAAACGGTGTTTTTTCTTAGATAGAGGTAAATTGATAATTAAAATGAGTTCGTCTGCTCTTTATCAAATAGATAAATTAGATGACCAAAATTATGATGGATGGGCAATTCAAATGAGGAGTGTGCTCATTATTTCTGGCTTGTGGTCGTATGTCGATGGAACCACAGTCAAACAGGACAATCTGAATGCTCAGCAAATATTAGAATTCGACACAAAAGATGGTAAAGCACTTGCGTCTATAATTTTAAATATTAAATCCTCCCAAGTCAATCACGTTAAAAATTGTGTTTCATCGAAATCGGCATGGGATAATTTAAAAGAAGTTCACCAACCACGTGGCCCAGCCAGGAAAATTTCTTTGTTCAAACAATTGTTGCACATGAGTTTCGGAGAGAAAGAAAGCATGGCCGAATATTTAAATCGCTTCTCAAGTGTTATCGAGAAGCTTAAAGAGATTGATTTCTCTATTAACGACGAATTAATCGTAATTATTTTGCTCTCGAGTCTTCCAAAGTCTTTGGATAACTTTGTCGTAGCAATAGAATCTCGCGATGAGTTGCCAAAAATGAGTAGTCTAAAAGTAAAGCTTTTAGAAGAGGGGGATCGGCGATTGGAAAAAGGTGAAGCAGTTGGAAAAGATGACGTGGTTTTCGATGCACAGGCTTATGCCGTACGACATAATTCGAAATTTTCTCAAAGGAAGAAATCTATAGGAAAGTGTTACAATTGTGGTAAGAGGGGACATTTCTCCGTTAGTTGTCCAGAACCAAAGAAGCGCCATAGCAATAAACCTGTTGCTTCTTTTTCTATGCTTTCGGCCTCACACAACAATGTTCTTGGTCCGCATTGTTGGTGCATCGATAGCGGTGCAACTTCACACATGAGCTGCAATCAATCGGTATTTACCACTATGCGTGCGTGTAGAGAGCAAATTAAGCTTGCTGGTGATAACTACATTACTGCAACCGGTATTGGTACGGTTATTCTTAATACGGAATTATGTGAGCTCAGGCTGCAAAATGTTTTGTTTGTTCCAAATTTAAAGGCAAATTTTGTGTCCGTTAGCAAAGCTTTAGAAAGTGGATGCTCAGTTGAATTCTCAAAGAAGTTTGCCTATATAAAACAGAAAGGTAATATAATTTTGAATGCTAGTCTCAATAATGACTTGTTCGTTTTTCAATGTCACCGAAATGAGACTTTATATGTATATGTACATGCACAAGCAATTATGAAAAATGGCATCATAGATTTGGACATCTGAATGTAAAAAGCCTGAACAAAGTGTATGCGAACAAGATGGTCAGTGGATTATCGTTAGGAGTCATGCCTGAGGATTTTAAATGTAAAATCTGCATGCTAGGAAAAATTTGCACAAAGTCATTTCCACACGAGTCGTCAACGAGATCCCAGGATGTTTTGGAACTCGTCCATACTGATGTTTGTGGACCAATGAGGAGAGAATCGTTAGGAGGTGCAAGATACTTTGTAACATTCATTGACGATAAGTCGCGTAAAATATTCGTTTATTTCCTAAAGGCAAAAGATCAGGTTTTTGAAGTTTTTAAGAAATTCAAGGCATTAGTGGAGCGTGAAACAGGAAAATTTATAAAAACCTTACGCAGCGACAATGGTTCCGGGTACTGTAGCAACACTTTTGCAAATTTTCTTCAGGAATGTGGAATTTCGCATCAACACTCTGTAGTCTACACTCCACAGCAAAATGGAGTTGCAGAGAGGGCCAATAGGACTATTGTCGAGATGGCGAGATGTATGATCTTGCAGTCCGGTCTAGGTGAAAGTTTATGGGCAGAAGCTGTCAACACAGCAGTGTACTTGAGGAATAGATGCCCTACTAAGGTCTTAACTAATGTTACACCACAAGAAGTTTGGAGCAATAAAAAACCAGATGTTTCGCATCTCAGGGTTTTTGGTTCCACAGCCATAGCTCTAAACAAATCGAAGTCGCTTTCCAAATTTCAACCTAAAGGAGAGGAGTATATTATGGTAGGATATTCGGCTAATTCTAAAGCATATAGGTTTTTCGACAAATCCAAAAGAAGAGTAATTGAGAGACGAGATGTTTCATTCATTGAAGGTAATTTAGGTAACGATTTCGACGTGAGTAGATTTGAGTTGTTGGAATTGGAGGAAATTGAACCGGAGAAAGTGGATATGGAGGCAGAGGAACAGGTAAGGGAGAAGCTTGATCAGGAAGTTGGCCATGATACGAAATATACAAATTCGAGCGAGCGAGGTGAAGTATGTGAACAGGTGCATGACAATCAACAGCAGGGAAAATCTTTTTCAAAGCCTGATAGATATCCAAAGCGTAAGAGATCGCAGACCAGCAGTGAGGAAGAGGCAGAGAGAACTCCAACGTTTGGCAAGGGACGCCCAAAAATACTAAGAACAGGAAGGCCAGGAAGACCTAGAAAACAATATAATGTTTTGAATAACTTGTGCACAGCACAAGCCCCTACAATTCCACAAACTATGGCAGAGGCTTTGACACTTCCCGAATCTCGAATGTGGAAAACAGCTGCAAATGAAGAATACCAGTGTTTACTAGCCAATAATACATGGGAATCGGTAGAGCTTCCTGAAGGAGAGAAAGCCATAGGTTGTAGATGGGTATTCACTCTTAAAAAGGACGAAAGTGGAAAGTTGCAGAGGTATAAGGCCAGGTTGGTTGCAAAAGGTTTTTCCCAGAGATTCGGAATAGATTACACAGAAACGTTTTCTCCCGTCTTAAGGTATTCTACGATCCGATTAATCTTAGCTTTAGCTGTAGAGAAAAAGCTTATTCTGCACCAGATGGATGTTTCGTCGGCATACTTGAATGGAGACCTTCAAGAGGATGTGTTTATGGAGCAGCCGGAGTATTTTATCGATCAAAATAATCCGCGAAATGTGTTGAGGTTGCGTAAGGCCTTATACGGATTAAAGCAATCGGGAAGAGCATGGAACGAGAAGCTGGATGCGGTTCTTAAGAAACTTGGATTTCAACAGTGCAGTAGCGAATCATGTGTCTATTTTGCCGATAGAGAAAGTGACTTGAAGATCATAGCTGTTTACGTTGATGATCTGATTTTGGGCGGCTTAAGCGAAAGTTCGATAAAGAAAATCAAAGACCAAATTAAAAATGAATTTAAAGTCGTCGACAATGGAGTTCTACATCATTTTCTTGGATTTGAGATAACGCGCGAGGGATTAACTGGCCCAATTTCGATCTGTCAAAGCCAACTTATATGGAAACTACTTCGAGAAACAGGCATGGTTGATTGCCGACAAAATCAAACACCGTTGGAAGCTGGTCAACAGTTTGGCTGTAAGGACGAGAGCTGTAAACGAGCTAATCGAGAGCAGTATCAATCTATAATTGGTTCGTTAACTTATCTCGCAATATCGACAAGGCCAGATATCGTACACTCAGTCAACAAGCTAGCACGATTTAATGTGGATCCTCATGAAGAGCATCTTAGCGCTGTCAAACACTTGCTGAGGTACTTAAATTCTACGGTTAAATATAAATTGCGTTACTTTTCCACAGGTAAACAACTAGAAGGTTTTGTTGATGCTGACTGGGGTGGTGATGTTGTGGATCGAAAGTCATATACTGGTTTCGCATTTATGCTTGGTGGTGCAGCCATATCTTGGGAGTCCAAGAAACAATCAACAGTGGCACTGAGCAGCACAGAGGCGGAATACATGGCTCTTTCGGCCGCAGCAAAGGAAGCGGTGTATTTAAAGCGACTGGTCGCCGAGCTTGGTGGTTCTGAGTTTGCTACATCATACATAACTATACATGGAGATAACTTGGGTGCGCAACAGCTGGTTAAAAACCCAGTACATCACCCACGTAGTAAGCACATTGACATCAAATACCATCATATCAGAGAAGTCTACAGTAGAGGCGATATAAAAATTGATTATGTCCCAACAGATGAAATGTTGGCAGATGTTTTGACTAAAAATCTCCAAAAATTAAAGCATCAAAAATTTTGCAAACTTTTAGGACTTGTATTATAGAAAAGTTCATTTGCTAAATACTTAATTGAATTAAAATTACTGAATTCTTTTGTTAAACATTATAGTATATACAAAAAAAAAATGTTTATAAAGTAAAGTTTTCGCGTTGAGGGAAAGTGTTAAATACTTATTGTGAATTGGCCTAACAAATGAATTACTTTTTCTTAAATCCCTTATCAACGCTCATCCTTATTATAATATTTTGCATAGCACATTTATACCAAACCAATTAATAAGTTAGTCTCTAATAAACTATTGCTTGATAAACATCGTTTACTCTTTTACTTGTCGCTCAACAAAAATCAGTATTTTGGTATTTTTCTTAAGATATATTTATTTTGAATAGGAATAAGTAACAAAAACAAATTGACTTCAATTAAATAACGATATAGAGCAATAATACAAAATAAAATAACGATTGATACTTTTTTTTAAGCGCAAAATAGTTGGCCTATGGGTCTTAATTTTTATTTTAACTGCTTCTATGCGTCGTGGCATTGTGTCAACTAATTTTTGACATTCTTCGGTGCCAACAGATCAGATATTTATGATTTTAGCTTTAAGGTCTTGAAGAGGTCCGGCATGGTTCTTTTCGCGGTTTTTGTTTCATTTTATGCCAGACAGTTTCAATTGGTGAAAGGCTGGAAGGCCATTCCAGTAAAGGAATAGCTTCAGCAGATAACCACGCCATTTTAGACCTTGCTGTATGGCAAGAAGCTCCATCCTGTTGGAAAATATAGTCTCGATCACTAGCTTGAAGTCGTGGTATTGATGGGAGAAGCTCATTTTCCAGAATATCCCTGTACTTGGCAGCATTGACACTTCCATTTACAAAATGCAAATTGCCCATACCCCGCCCCGACATGCATCCCCATATCATTAGAGATGCTGGAAACTTGACCTTTTTTTAAGGCAATCTTTGTGAAAAACCTCTTTTAAATTTCTAATGACTCGTTTTCGTTCGTCGCCCACGCAAACTTCAAACCTGGACTCATCACTCCAAATAAAGGACCGTCATTGACTTAAAGTCCAGTTTTTACGTTGTTTGGCCCACTCTATCCGCTTTTTCTTTTGTTTAGGTGTTAAAAGTGGTTTTTCTTTGGCCTATGTTTTTAACGAATTAAAATTGCTCTAATTTAAATAAATCTAAAACAAACCTTATAAAATTTTTATCCAATTTTTTTCATAGTCCGTTTGCAAGTGTCGACCGAAACACTTTTTTTTATTCTTTCCCTCGATTGAACAGTTATTGCAGCGGCCGTTTGACGTCGATTTTCTTTTATTATTTTTTTTTTAAAACTCGGCAATCTCGAGGTTTTGCAATTGGTGGGCGTCCCGTTTTTTTTACCGATCTCCACATTTCCACTATTTTTGAACTTTGAGATAATGTTTCGAATTGATGAGCGCGGTAAATTGAATTGTTTTGCGATTTTATAGCTCGATAATCCCGTTTCGAAGGCTTTATTTATGGATTCCCTAAGGTCTCTTGATAATGCAACGCCACGCACCATGGTTGACATTAAACTGTTGCTGGCTTGCATAAAACAAGAGATCAATAAACAACAAAACAAGTGCATGTCATTTTTTTAATAACGGTTAACTGAAAATCTATTTAAATCTTCATAGGCCAACTATTTTGCATCCCAGAGAGAGTAGTTGTTTGAGAGAACGCAAACTGGAGAGCCATATGTGCTTTCTCGAATTTAGTTCTGTTTGGTCTAATTTACTTATTAAATGTAATTTATTACATCGACAAAAAAAAATTAAAAAACAACTGCTTGGGGACCAGAAAATATAGGCACATAAAAATGTTAATTGATGAGTAGGCCAACTATTTTGCGTTTGGGTCGTATAATGAATATTGAGACTAACATTAAGACAAATACTTCTTCGAGGAATTTAATTATTGACCAATTTGGATATAAGTAAGATGATTGAAAAAGGTTTTTCTTCGGCTATTTTGGTCACAGTAGTTTTAGTATTGAAACAAAGTGTGTTGCATACTTATCCCGACGTTTCGACAGGGATTGCGGGAAGTAATATTGTCTATGTGACTAGTGAGCAATATACCGCTGAGATGTTTTGTGTGTCCTGTTTACGATTCATGTTATTTTTGTTGTTTAATATATGAAGTGTTTCGAGGGTATAACGCTTCGAAGTATTTTTTTCAGTTTGAAGAATTTTGACACCTTCAAAATCTGGAGAATGGCCAAATTCAATAGCATGATTAGCGAGTGCTGTTTTAGCAGGGTTATTGGTGTTGATGTCAGATCTGTGATTTGACATACGCTGACGCAGAAATTGTTTAGTTGTACCAATATAGCATAAATTGCAGGATTCACCAGACTTACCATTGCAGTTGATCATATATATAACATCGGTGCGTTTGTCTTTGTCGGGTTTAACCTTTAATTTGGTAAAAAGGTGTGTCAATGTTCGGTTGGGTTTAAACGCTAACCGAATATCTTTAACTTTTTATTAACAATTTCTTTGAAGTACTCAGTTAGTTTTGGAACATAAACCACACTTTTGAAAAAGCCACCAGGATTTGGGTTGCGTTGTTGGTGGAGGGTTTTATTTTTGTTGTATTTTAACAACAAATTACGAATGACCACAGCAGGATATCCATTATTGATTAGAATATTAGTAACTTTTTGACGATTAGCAGAGTGAAATTTTTCGTCACTCAAAGTAAAAACTTTATTTATTAAGTTGGAAGCCGTATTCATTATAATGTGTTTGGCTTGGTTAGAAGGGAAGTTGATGAGTCGCCCTGAAGCTGTATTTTTCTGATATCAATAAAACGAAAGATGGTTTTCTTCTCTGAAGATTTTGACATCAAGAAAAGTTAATGCATTATTATTTTCTTTTTCGACAGTAAACTGTAATTTTGGGTGGAGTCCGTTTACAAATCCTTCTTCGTTTTGGACATATATAAATGTGAAAAGAAATACGTCACGCTACCCAAAGCAAATGACATTTGGGGACACAGAAGCATCAGACACATCATCAATACTTTGTCTATTTGCTGATTTTTTTCAATCCGTTTATTCACCTGCTAGAAATAACAGTTATAGTACACTCTTGGATAATTCAACCTATAGCGTTGATATCAGAGGATTACAACTCAGTTTAGAGGAAATATGTTCAGGACTCCAGTCTATAAAGCCCAAAACTATACCTGGACCTGATGGTATACCCGCTTTTTTCTTAAAATTTTTTTTTCTTTAAAAGTCCCTATGCTATCCTTTGTATTGCATATTTAATCAATCTCTAGCTCAGGGTATATTTCTAGGTGAATGGAAAATATCTTATCTTGTGCCAATTCAAAAATCTGGATCTAAAAATAAAATTGGGAATTATCGTGGTGTTTCCAAGTTATCTGCCATCCCTAAATTGTTTGAGAGCCTGGTAAAAACTAAATTGGAATTCATAACCCGAGAGTATATTTCTGACCGACAACATGGCTTTGTTTCCGGTCGTTCTACAACAACTAATTTAGCTCTTTTCTCAAATTATGTGTTAAATTCGTTTGAAAGTAAGAATCAAGTAGATGCGATATATACCGATTTCAGTAAAGCTTTTGATTCGGTGGATCATTCCACTTTAATACACAAATTAAAACTTTTTGGTTTCCATTGTACTCTTCTTGATTGGCTGTTATCTTATCCAATGGGAAGATCTCAAAAAGTCATAATAAATAACACTTTTTCGAGATCTATTCAATGCAGCTCAGGTGTTCCTCAAGGAAGTCATTTGGGTCCGCTCCTCTTTAGTATTTTTATAAATGATATAACTACAGGGATAAAATATTCTCAATGCCTCCTTTACGCTGATGATTTGAAACTCTTCTTTAAAATCAATTGCCTCCATGATTGCATCTCCGAATGGTGTAAATTGTCTAAAATTGAATATAAAATAATGCAATGCTATCTCCTTCTATAGGTCCTATGTCCACATTAGCTTTGACTACACGATCGACTCTAATGTATTATCTTGTGTAGAAAACATAAAAGATTTAGGTGTTATATTGGAAAAAAATTATTCCTTTAAAAGTCACATGGATTATGTAATTGGAAGAGGTAACTCAGCTGTAGGATTTATAAAACGGAATTGTGTTGATTTCAGTGATCCTTACGCATTACTATGCCTATTATCGTTTAGAAAAGGTTCAAAGACGGTTTACTAGATTCATATTTTATAAGATGAAGTAGACTTTTATCCCAGATTATAAAGCAAGATGTCTTTTTCTAGGTATTAAGTCTCTTGAATCAAGAAGAAAAATTCATGGTATACTGCTTGTGAGGGATATTTTATGTTATCACGTACGTTGTCCATCTTTGCTTTTAATTGCACCAATTTATGTTCCGTCAAGAGCTTTGCGTGGTAGAAAATTTCTGTTTGAATCTTTTCACAGAACAAGCTACGGTAATAATGAGCCGATTTTTAGATAATTCAATAAAGTTTGTCAATCTATTGAATTAAGTAATTTTAGCAGCAATGCTCGGGTCAGAGCTAGACGGATTCCTGGGGCTAGCAAAGTAATGCCGCGGATTATACAAAATCTGAGAGTTGCGAGTTGGAACGTTGGCAGTATGACAGGTCGAAGCTTCGAGCTGGAAGAGATGATGAAAAGAAGGCGAGTGGACATCTTATGTGTTCAAGAAACAAAATGGCGAAACACGGGAAACAGGGCCCGTTTCTTGGATACGAGGACAAAAAACTATAAGATGTTCTACTATGGAACGGAAAAGGGTAAAAACGGAATCGGAATCATCCTTGCAAAACATCTATTAGGCAGCGTATTGACCATTTCGAAATCCAGCGACCGTTTGATGTCCCTTAAATTGGTGATTAAAGGAAAGTTGTGGAATATTATCACTGCATATGCTCCCCAAATTGGATGTGAGCAGGTGCAAAAAGATGCATTTTGGCTAGACTTTCACAATCTACTTAAGGACATCCCAAAGGAAGAGTTTTTGTTCGTAGGCGGAGATTTGAACGGACATGTCGGGAAGACAAACGAAGACTATGAAGATTGCCATGGAGGCCTCGGATACGGAACCAGGAACCCTCCTGGTGAAGACATCCTGAGCATGTGCAAAACATACGGTCTTATCGTACTAAATACCATGTTCGTCAAACAAAGCCGACACCTGGTCACTTACAGCAGTGGTGGAAATGAAACCCAGATTGATTACCATTTGGTATCTAGTTTCATGAAACCCCGGGTAAAAGATTGCAAAGTGATACTAGGAGAAGCGATCGCCCACCAACACCGTCTCCTACTGACAGAATTTTTTATGGAGACAGTGAACGACAACAAACATACAAAAACTTTTGGGAAGATCAAATGGTATAATCTGGATAAGGAAAAAGGCGAAGCTTTTATTTCGAATATGCAAAACGTTCTGTATAACAACACCGATATAGTTCGAAATGAAGAGAGTACAGCACAAAGTATGTGGGATCTCCTACAGAGAACTTGCAAAGAAAAAGCCAAAACACTGTTAGGGGTTTCAAAAGGACACAACCAACAAGGCAAAGAAACATGGTGGTGGAATGATGAAGCTAAATCAGTTATAAGTAAAAAGAAAATGACTTTCAAGGCTTGGTCGAAGTGCCCCTCTAATGATACAGAGCAAAAGTCACGCCTCGAAGTGGAATATAGAAACTGCAAGAAAGAAGCGAAGAAGAAGTGCGCCCAAATTCAAGCAAAGAATACAGAAAACCTGTATCGGGAGCTGGATGAAATTTCTACCCCGACAGCTGGTGCTATTCAAGAGCTACGGCAAAACACGAATAAGGGCGCAACTATCTTCAAAATAGCCGCTCAAAGAAGAAGAAATGCCCAGGAGATTTGTTCGCCAAAGTTTATTAACAATGCTCAAGGCCAACTACTTGTGGAAGACAACGAAATTCTTCACAGGTGGCGACAGTATTGTGACGGACTTCTAAACGAACAATTTCCAAGGCTATACTTTCCAATAACTTCACCTAACTTAAGCGAAGTATCCGACGTCACAGTCGAAGAAGTTAGTGAGGCGGTAAAATACTCCAAAAAGGGAAGAGCTGTTGGCCCAGACGAAATACCCTCAGAGTTTTGGAAAAAGATGGGAGACATCGGGTTTAGATGGCTCATGATTCTTGTCTCCAAACTTATACGAGGTGATCGCATGCCTAATCAATGGAGGGAAAGTTACCTTCTTCCAATTTATAAAGGAAAGGGTGATACTCGAAGCTGTGATAATTACCGTTCGATTAAGCTGATGTCACACACCATGAAGATCGTTGAGCGAGTCTTGGGTAGCCGACTGCGAAAAATAATTAGGCTATCTGATGACCAGTGCGGGTTTGTCGGGGGTAAGTCAACCACGGATGCAATCCAGAGTATAAGAATAATTATGGAAAAACATCGGGATTCTTTGGAGGATTTGCATGTCGTATTGGTTGATTTTGAAAAAGCATTCGATCGGCAACCACGAGATCTAATATGGGTGGCCCTCAGGCAACGAGGAGTTCCAGAAACCTATGTGCGGATAATTATGGACATGTATGATGGAGCAGTTACTAAAGTAAGATGCGCAGCTGGAGTCACCGAAGAATTCGAAATCACAGTAGGTGTACACCAGGGAAGTGTCTTGAGTCCCCTGCTCTTTATTACAGTTCTTGATTACCTGCTTGAAGGCAAAGTGACGGATCCAAAAGTGCATCAGTTATTCTCTGCTGACGATGGAGCCATCATAAGTGAAGACCCGATATCCCTACAACGAGCACTTGACGTATGGGTGGATGTTCTAGAAGGAAGTGGGTACCGCATAAGCGCGAAAAAGACAGAATACCTATGCTGCCCATTTTCTGATCCACACAGGCCTATTCCAGACATTTATTTGAATGGAGTAGTGCTTCCCAAGTGTGAAAAGTTTAAATATCTGGGGTCTATGATAAATAACGAAGCTACTTGTGATGACGATATCAATCATCGCGTAAGCGTAGGGTGGATGAAGTGGCGGGAAAATTCTGCTATCTTCTGTGACCGAAAAATGCCCCCTAAGCTGAAAGGAAAGCTCTACACTTCAGTTGTGCGTCCAGCACTCACATACGGTTCACAATGTTGGACAATGTACAAAAAGTATGAGAGTAAGCTAACGGCAGCTGAGATGAAGATGCTTCGTATGACAGCAGGAGTTACAAAGCTTGATCGAATTAGAAGTACGAAGATCCGAGGAAGCCTTCATGTTAAGAATACCATTTCCCAAAAAATTGAACACGACCGACTCAGTTGGTATTGCCATGTTCAAAGGAGAGATCCTGAGAACCCCGTCAAAAAGGCAATATCATACAACGTTCCAATTCGGAATAAAAAGAAAGGTAGGCCTAAACACTCCTGGTACAAACAAATGCAAAAACACCAGCATTCAGTTGGCCTCAGAAATGGAACAATACAAAACCGGGAGGCTTGCCGCCGATTTCTGAGGTCAACCCGGCGAACCCCACAGGCGGATCACTAGTGTGAAGCAGATACGTGGGAGAGTTATGATCCCCTCGACATCGAGATCATAACAGCGACGAAGCAAAGGAAGAAGAAGAAGGGATTTGTTTAAGGCTAATTTATTCTTATTGTTTACTTTTTAATATACTTAAATTTTTATGATCAAATCTATTAGCTTTAAGCTTGTAGATAAATAAATAAATAAATAAATATTAGTTTTATGCACTATCATATGTGGCTAAGAGTAGCTTTAAATCATCATCATCATCATGTTCTGTAACCCGCGCCAACAATCGTGTCCACCCTTCACAGTCTGCGGCTAGGTATTTTAACTATGGCCACGTCTCTCTCCATGTTGTTCTTGGTCTTCCAACCCGCGCCGTGCACCCTAAGGATTCCATTCAAAGGACTGCTTCGCAATATCATCATTTGGTTTTCTTAGTGTGTGATCAATCCATTACCATTTTCAATTTCTTATGTCGAAGTCCACCTGATCTTGACTTTTGTCCTGCGCCACAATTCCTGGTTAGAAATAGTGTATGGCCTGCGAATCTTCAGGATGTGACATAGACAGTGATTCAGACACTTTTCAGGTTTCGCAAGCATATAACACCACGGATTCAATATTAGATTTGAAGAATGGCAAATTAGTGCATAAGGATATTTGACTAAAATTCAAAATTTTAGACAGTGTACGCGATCTTTATTGATTCTACTTTTAAGGTACAGGTAATTTAACTGTTCGATTTCTTTAATTGTAGTCTCATGTAGAACAATTAGCCGATGAAGGGAGCCGACCATGAGAATTATTTTTGTCTTGTTGCTGTTTTTTCTTATACTGATGAACTCTTCTTTCACCTGCACTGTTTGACAAATCCCATTCAGCCTATTGATGTTAATTACCACGAGACTAAATGGCTCCCCTCCAAACAGGAAACTTTTCAGAGCTGTTAATCACTATATGCCTTGGTTCTCTTCGAGTATGCGTCATAAAATTTACACAATTTATATAAACCCACCACCAAGTAATGAACGAACCTACACCTACTTAGCTTTTCATTATAAGATCATACAAATTACCCCTATGTACCCACGGATACTTGTTTGTCCTCGAAAAAAGTAATATAATATTTTTGGAATAAATAATCAAACATACCAAAGTATTTATTCCATATAAGGTCGTAAGCTTTAAACAAAGATTAATTAATTAATATAAAAAATATAAAATTAAGCGTAGAACAATTACTTTGGTGCAAGTCATCAATTCCATCCAATGTCTTTCCGTTATTGCTGGGTTTTGAAGTTCGGTGATTACACGTAATGACGAAACTAAATCCTTCAACACAGACACGATATATTCATACGGTTGCCAAGTTCGAACATCCTTATCCAGCGTCCTTAGTTCTCTGGTGAATTTCTTGCATTCATTTTCCACATCATCGGTGTCTATTCGGCACCATGGTGTTGATTTCCAATCAATAATACAAGACTGAATGACATGAACAAAATCCCACAGTTGCTGCAACAAAAAAGAAATAAAAAGGGACAAAAAAACGGAAGGAAAAGAAATTCTGTTTTAATAGAGCAGCTCTGTATGCGATTGATGGAGTTGTGTACTTTAACCCTCTTTACTTCAGCTTCGCATAGAACGAGTTTTGTGCCATCAGAAGTTGGTATTTCTAAAAGCCTTGCACAATGCAAAATCCGCTTGCGAGACTTTTTAAATCCATCCAACCTTCTGTAGACAGCATCGCACAGGAGATACACTCCATCACATGGGACAGAAAAAAACTGAAATAATACCGTGTGTTAAAGTCAGCGTGACAAAGGGACTATTAAGTTCCTGGATGAGGAACTGACGGATCTGACAACACAACGCTTACCTCTATCGTCTGGAAAGACTCAAAAAAGCTATTAACATGGCTGTTAAAAATTTCTACAACACCTCGAATGGCATTCTGTTGGTACTCCCTGACCTCCGCAAGACCATCAATTTTAGTTTCGGCAGTGTCCTTCAGTGTCTTCCATTTAATTGGCAAATGGTCGATGTCTTTTAACAAGCCCGGATCAAAATCCATGTTGTACGACTTCAGCAGAGTTATAATGTCTTTTAGCGGCTTAAATATATTGTTGGCTAAACATTCGCGTTCCTTGATTTCGAATTTTATTGACAAAACCTCTAATAAAGAACGGAAATCCTTCAGTTTTATGGGAAGCGATAATGCCTTTATACCGGAAGTGATAAAACCATCAAGCTGCTGTGGTTTCAAAAAATTCAAATCAAATTTACTGAAAATTATTGCATTATATTTTAATTGGAAATCTATGAACAAACTGCATGTGCAGAATAGAATGTTATTGTCTAATTGTTTATTTGCAAGCAAACCGAAGCGGCGATGGCGATGTACAATACGATTAAATATTTGCAAACAAAGTGGTTCCGTCGCAATTAGCGAAAAAGTGTCAACGCAAACAATCAATAACCGAGTATTTCACGATCCAATCTGCACCCAGTTTACCGCTATTTACATTGCAACCAGCACCATCCTACGTACTTCTAGGGTGTCCAACACATACTGCAGCAACCATTGTTTGAATGAATTAGCCCATTTACAAGCGTGATTTAGCAGAGCATGTTTAAGCGGATTAACGTCAATTGCTAACCAACCATTGATTACATGATATCCTTCAAAATGTTCGATATCCTCATAGAGGTCATTGTAGCGGTCAATCTATGAATAAAATATTAAAAAAATGTTGTAAATAAAAATGACATGGCTAAATGTTTAAGACTGTTGAATTATAATTCATACACAAACTCAAGTCCATACAATAATGAAATATGTGGGAAGGATAATCTAATAAATTCGATTAACTCCGAGTTTCTATACCTTTTTGGTAAATTTTCAATACTTTTTCAGAACTTATTGAATATGAAATTTCGTGGTTTAGATTTAAAAGCAAATTATATCGTTGTCATTACTATTCTCTTCACAAATGCTTTTGCTTGAAAATACTTCAGCCTTACCCTCAAGATGAGAATCAACTTGCTCTTATGTAAAATTACTTTGGAATTTTAGACACATTTTATAAATATAAAACATGGATTTAATGAGATAATAATGTTCAAATGCATAAAATTGCCGTCTGATTTCTAGAAAAGTATGAATTTCTGCAAACAAACTTTAAGAAATCGTTTTATTATTAAATTAAATTAAATTAAATAAATTTTTATCACCGAAGACCCTTAACTACCGAGATTGAAAGAAATAGGTCCAGTGGCTTAGGCTGTAATGAGAGGTACAGACATACAGACACACTGAAACATGTTTTTTGTGTATTAAATTTTCCATAATATTTTTATAAAAAAACTGATATCTATGCAAAATATTAGTATTTAATAAAATACATTTTAAAATGTAATTTAAAAATTTAACCGTTTGTCGGTTTTCAAGGTATTGAATTTTCAAAAACATAAGTGTATAATTTTTTAAAAAGCCAAAAACTATTTCTTCAAAAAAAATTTTAGTTTATATTTTTTCAAATGCAGAGCCGTTGGTGAAAAATTCGAAAATCAAAAAAAACGGTTCTATGACAGGTACCCCTAATAAAATTTCCCCCCAAATTTTTTGTTCGACCAAAATATAGTCCATGTCCATAATATCACACTTAATTTTTACTTGCCGGTTATAGGTACTATAAGGCAAGTTATGCATTCGTAAAAAAAATCGAAATCGAGATTTTGATCAAAGTTGACATTACGATGATAGCGAAGACTTAAAAAGAGGGTCTGGCAATTCTGTCTGTCTGTCGCTTCGACTACAGCCTAAACGGCTCGGCCGATTTTCTTTAAACTTAGTAGATATGGGTTTTGATTTTTTACCCCCACACGTTTTTTTCTTTTTTTTTTTAAGACCAAAAATAACGGTACCTGCCATACGATTTTTTTTCGAAATTTTATAAATATTTTTTTTTCTCAAAAACTGCTGAACAAATTAAAAAAATAAAAACACAAAAAAAATTCATTTAGTTAAAGCTAGCTAATGCTTGAAAAAAATTTTCCGAAAAATGGTTATTGAGGGTACCCCTCATAGAACCATTTTTTTTGTTTTTGATTTTCTCAAAAACGGTACAACCGATTTTGATAATTTTTTTTTGCGCAGGCTCTTCAAAAATTTAAATAGAATTATGTATTCAAATTTTCAAAAAATTTTTTTTTGGATTTTTAAAAAAAACTTCGAAATTTTTTGTTTTAAACTCAATATTTCGAAAACCCCATTTTTGAAATTAAGATATTACAGCTTGTACGGCTGAATATTTTTTTTTTAATTTAATTTTTATTTGAACAATAATAAAACTTTAAATTAGCGTACCAAAATTTTTTCTTAAAAATCTTTTAAAAATTAAAACGATTTATAATTTTTGTTCTTGCATAAATTCATATTTGCATAGCATTCTGATTTCGTCCCTTACTACTCGTATTAAAAGAATTTAAAAAATTAATTTGATCCTTATGAACAGTTTTCTCTAATAACATTCGTTTTTAAAATTCCTAGTCTATTACATAGGAGCAAGTTCGTGCGACCCAGTCGTGCATTTTATTTTTATCAAAATCGGTAGAGCCATTTTCAAGATAAATAAGATTATGCATTATGGGTGTACCGTTAATTTTGGAGCTAAAAAAAAAATTTCAATTTCCCCTCTAGGGAATCACCGAAGACCTTTAACTACCGGGATTGAAGAACATGTTTTTAGTTTTAGTGGTTTAAGCTGTAGGGAGAGGTACAGACATGCAGACACACTGAAACATGTTTTTTGTGTACTAAATTTTACTTAAAATTTGTATAAAAAAATTGATATGCAAGTTGTTAGTATTCAATAAAATACATTTTCAAACGTAATTTAAAAATTTTATCGTTTGTCGGTTTTCAAGGTATTGAATTTTCAAAAAAATAAGTGTATTATTTTTTTTTAAAGCCAAAAACTATTATTTCGAAAAACCTTTGAGATTTTATTTTTTCAAATGCAAAGTAGCTCCTGCATAAAAATTTTGGTAAAAATCGTTAGAGCCGTTGATGAGAAATTCGAAAATCAAAAAAACCGTTCTACGACAGGTACCCTTCATAACATTTCCCCCAAAATTTTGTATTCACTAAAATGTAGTCCATGTCTATAATATTACACCTAATTTTTTTTTTTTATCAAAATCGTTAGAGCCGTTTTTGAGATAAATAAGATTATGCATTACGGGTGTATGAGGGGTACCGTTAGTTTAAGAGCTAAAAAAAATTTCAATTTCTCTCTAGGGAGTCACCGAAGACCCTTAAGTACCGAGTTTGAAGAGAATAGGTCCAGTGCCTTAGGCTCTAGATCGAGGTACAGACATACAGATAGACAGACGGATTTGTCGGTCCCATTTTCTTCATCTGAGTTATTATCGTAATGTCAACTTTGATCAAAATCTCGAGTTCGATTTTTTTTCCAAATGCAGAACCTGCCCTATAGTACCTATATCGCAAGTAAAAATAGAACACATAAAACACTTAAACAAAATTGTGTTGTGAAAAATATTTTATAGAAAAAATTTATAGACAATAAGTTTCCACGATAAGCACAAAAATAAGGACAAAAATACAGAAATTTCCATTCGAGATTTCGTCATTTTGGATTGTAGGCATTTGAGATTCCCATCCGAAGAAGCCACACAGATGATAAACATTGAACTATAATGGGTATAATACGAGTAATAGTAAGATTTGGTCTAATTTTAAAAGAATTGAAATCCAGGAGTTTTGTCAATTCATCCACCAAAAATTAAACTTTCGCGGATATCAATATAATATTATAGTCGTATTTCAGTTACTATTCTGCAGTAAGTAGTCGGATTGACCTCAGGAACTTTTCTTATGAACTTTGAAAAACTTGAGAAATTTATGATGGGAGAACTCTGCACGGAAACATGAATCAAAAATGTTCAATTTAATTCTGAAAGTCGACGTTCAATTATTCAGACAGAAAGATGGCATCAAAATTTCTACAATTGCTCTGACTGGACTGCTCCAGAGCTTTCAGCAACAAGGGTCTGTGTGTGATATTCCGCGTGTTGGAAGACCTTGTGCCGTTCGAAATTATGTGAACATTTCTTGGCGTCAAGCAGGTGTTGAGGAAAACCCAGCACTAGCTGATGTCTAGGCAGTTTTTGCAAAGAATATTACAACAGTTTCCCTTTTTCCATACGCGATTCATTTGGTCATCGAGTTTATTCAGAATCTCATAATGAGCGATGAGGACCGTTTCCAACTCAATGGTAACATGAATAAACAAAATTGCAAATATGGGGCACCGAAAACTCAAAAATAATTGTTGAACGTCAAATGTCCCACTTAGATGCACAGTATGGTGAAGAATAACCTCATGAAGGATCATGGGACCATATTTTTCTTTAAATAACGAACTTTCAATACCGGACAATGATTGAACATTTTTAAATGCCAGAGGTGGAGAACAATGAGTGTAGTGGTTCCAACAACCTGGGGTCATAGCCAGCGTTACCACTTCCGGAAAAAAGTGGAAGTAGATTTGAAGAAAAAAGTGAAGTAAATTGAGAAAAATCGAAGTAGCTTTTAAAATAACTTTTTACTTGTTTTTGGAAAAATTTGATCTCGACATTTTCATCAATTGACATTACAACACGAAAAAGTAGAGATTCCGTCCGTCTGCACGTCTGTACCTCAAACTACAGCGTAGAAGAGAAATTGAAATGTTTTTTTTTAAACAGTCATTATGAAATATTGTATTTATGATGATATGATGTTGTTAACGGTACCTGTCATATATCCTTTTTTTGATACTCTACTTTCTCATTTCTGACTCTACCGATTTCGATCAAAATTTTTATATCGGGGCTTCTTTAATTTTGAAATAATAATGTATATGTACATAACATTTTTTCCTTAAATGTATATTATTAAATACTTAAATTTGTCAATACATTCCTCTTAATTTTAAAGAAATTTTTATATAAAGAATTGATTTATTAATAAAACTTTCCTTTACAAAGAATAACATTAAAATTACTATAATTCAACATAATTTAATTTTAAATAAAAAACACACGCAAGCGAAATTTTCATAAGATTCGTGATTCTATGGTCTTAAAATTACTCATTTGTGTATTTTTATTGTTTTGGAAATTATTTTTTTTTGTAATACTCGTGCTACATCCTTACTAGAGTGAAATAAAAGTATATTTGGCCTCTTTTTAAATTGTTTCAGAGTTTTTTTTTTTTTTTAATGAAGTAGATTTCAGTACATTACTGATGGTGCGAAGTAGGAAGTAGATTTTAAAATATTTAAAAAAAAAAAGAAGTAGATCTACTTCAATTGAAGTAAACTGATACCACTGGTCAAAGCTCATCCAATTATGGCTCTCCTGAGAGAAATTTTAACTTGCCATCTCGTTCGCCCAATTTAAAAGCTCCACATTTCCGGGATACCTAAAGAGTAAGATGTATGCTAATTACTCTAATTAGCTAAGAACCGTGCAACAGCTTAGGGCAAATATCTGATAAGAAGTGGCGGCACTGGGGCCTGAAATTCTAAGAAAAGAAATGGAAATACTTTCTAAAGACCACGTCAGGTATAAGCAAACAATGAGCACCATTTTAGAGTCTATGGCGCCAAATTTTAAACAGCCTATTATTAAGGCTTAACAATTTGCTAACTTTAAAGTAGTTTACCAACTCATTTTTAATTTTAAACGTTTTCTAACTAGTATCGTACTAAAGCATTTTTCTTAATAAATTGCTTCTGATTACATCTAAAGTAAAGGCAGTTCACGCAAAAAACTAATTTAACAGATCTGTTTTGATGTTTGTAAATGTCAAAGAGTCATGAGGTTAGCACGATACTTAAAAAAAATAAGTATTCGATGATTTTAACTTTAATAAAACGGAAGAGAAAGTGGGATGCTATATTCGAATAAAATTTGCAAAATCGTTCTTTTGACCAGGATTCAAAATTTCAATAAATGCCAAAGTTAAATAAAATCAGAAATTCAAATAAATAAAAACGTTACTTATGCGCCACCAGTTATAACATACCTCTTTTTTAAAGGCTTCCAGAATCGCAAATCCATTAACGGTAGCAGAGTTGACACAGTGTTCAATCTTTAGTCTGTGCAAGACCTTCTCCATTGACTTGTTCCACAAAAATTCCATGCTGTTAAATTTAAGAGCAAATTTTTTAGCTTCTTCTATTGCCATTGAAGTTCTGTTGAGGATTTCGGACACGCATATTTCAAGATCAATATTTTGGGTATAATCGACTGCAATATCAAGTCGCATCGTTAAATGTATCAATGGAATGCAGTTTTAAATAAAATTTACTTTTCTCTTCGAATAACGTTGGCACTCTAGAAGCTGCTTCGAAAATGTCATCGATTAAACTGCTTACCATGAGCGCAACACTTGTGTCCGAAGTTGTGTCGAGGGATGGCTTGAATATAACATTCTTGTCTACTAGTTCCAATTTAACTTCAAAAATCGGAATTTTTTCATTTTCAAGATCTCCGCATGTCATCGTCATCTCTGTCTTCAAATATTCTAAGCTTTAAAAGATTGAAAACTATTATGCCAAAAGTCTTTTGATAATAACCTTTATATTTCCTTACCTTTGTTTAATAGAATTGTAAATTTTGTCTTTTATTAAATTATTTATAAATTGGAGATAATTTCCAAAATTTGTTTCAATCTTTGAATGCTGGAATTAAGAAAAACTTTTTAATTATTAGGCTTGGTTCGAAGGATCATTTACGAATTTCAATTATTTTTACTCCTCAGAAAAAGTAATCGTAAAAGCGAGCCTAAGAATTCGTTGGTTAGAATTTACATAACGCAGAATTTAGTTGTCGTTGTAGTTAAACTTTTTTCAGAAAAAGTATCTAAGCAGGTTTGAGATTATACTTAAAATTATAAATTTATTAACCAACTACAATTTTTCGGCTCCCAATTACACCCAAATGCACCAACTACAATTGGTCCACAGAGCTTTTTAAGGTGAATATCAGCAGACGATGAGGTTAAAGACTTCCACTAGTGTCTTCCTTGAGTAATCTTTGAGCTAAACTGTTCCACAGATTTTTAAAATGAAATATCTTGAAGGTAATAGTTGAAAAAAAAATTACAAAAAATGGTTATTAATCCTAGCTCCCATAGAAATGTTTTTTGTTTTCGATTTTCTCAAAAAAATTACAACGGGTTTTGATTATTTTTTTTAAGGTCCTTAAAAGTTTGAATAGTATTTTGAATTAGGACTTTTAAAAATGGTTTTTTGTTCGATTTAAAACTTGACATATAATATTTTTTTTTAAAACTGTGCAGGAAAAATAACAGTTCCCAGCATATTAAATACATCTTGGTTTCCAAATGTTCCTGACTTTTTATTTTTAAAGGTAACACTTTTAACAGGATGATTTTTTGAGTGCATAACAACAATAATTGTAAAGCAAGTTCTTAAATCCTTATGCTCGAGTCTTTATCGACGCTCGGTGTATTTATTTTAATATTATATGCATACAGCATATGTATACAATTGTATACGAATACAATTGAATACGAGTATTTTATTAGCAGCAGACACAAAATTTATTCAGTTCACATTGAATGGAACGAAAGGATATACACACCTGCATACATGATACATCCATGTAGCACTTCTGTGGTGTACTTGGTACAATATTAGCATACCTATAGATGTAATTTTTATTGAAGTCGGTATTCCTTTTAATCAAGATTGCTCTCAATTTTATATGAATCGAAAAACACATTTTTTAATTAATTGAGAATGCATTTATTATACACCTATGTTGTCCTTAATGCTTTCGTTAAATTTACTTGCGGTATAGGTACAATAAGGCATATGCCTTGGATTCATAAAAAATGGAACTTTGAGATTTTAACAAAACTTGACACAACGATGGTAGGGAATAAAAAAATTTTGGCTCGCCATGTTATGATTTTCATTTTTTTAAACGAAGTGGAGAAACTCCAATTGGGAAACTTCTACTACAACGATCCGAGGCCGAGTGATCTGGAAAATACTGAAATACGAAGTCTTACACGCCCTAAAATCGCTTAACGAGTAGAGAAAAGTATTCCTATAGATACTTGTTGTATCACAACGGACTAAGTGTATAGGCCCTTCGCTGACATCAGCTTGCACTAAACCAAATATAACAAACTTGGACAAGATTTTAAAGGAGATACCGATGGTAATTAATTAGTATTGAATGTCTGTATATCGTAAAGTAAGAGAAATATTGAGCGGGTAAAGCATTCGACATTCGTGTAGTGCGTCTCCGAAGTTGGAAGGGTGTACTGATTAGGGTTGCCAGATTTTTCTTACACCCTGGCGGGACAAGTGGCTTAAATAATGAAAAATCCTGGAATTTCATCATATTAACCTAGACAAAATGAATAAAATGCACGACTGGGTCGCACGAACTTGCTGTTATGTAAAAGACCAAGAATTTTAAAAATGAATGTTATTAGAGAAAAATTAATTTTAAAAATGACTAAAACTTTAGTAAGTAGTTGGAGCTAAACACAGGATGCCATGTGATTCAAACAAATATTGATTGATGCAAGAACAAAATTATAACTCATTGTAGTGGTTTCTTAAGAAAATAAGCTTTTATATTCAAAATTTTTAAATCATTTTTAAAATAAAATGCACGACTGGATCGCACGAACTTGCTCTTATGTAAAAGTACTTTGGAATTTAAGATACATTTTATAAATATAAAACATGGATTTAATGAGATAATAATGTTCAAATGCATAAAATTGCCGTCTGGTTTCCGGAAAAGTATGAATTTATGCAAATAAACTTAAAGAAAAAAACGTTTTATTATTAAATAAATTTTTTATATAAGAAATTTCTCTAAAATTTTTCAAGAAAGAAATGTGGGATGCGAATTTTAAGTATTAAATAATATTGATTTTAGGAACTAATTTCAAAAAATAATCGTTCATAGGTTTTGAAGATATTGATTTAAAATTTTTTTTTTTTTTTTAAACCCAACAAATATTTTTCCGAATATTTTTATATACAATATTATTTTAAACTTAAGGGGACTCCTGCTGAAAATTTTAGGTTAAAATCATTAGAGCCGTTAATGAGAAAGTCGAAAATCAAAAAAACCGGGTCTATGGTAGGTACCCGTAATAACATTTTGCCCTAAAATTTGTTTTGACCAAAATGTAGCCTATGTCCATAATATCACACCTAATTTTTTTTTATCAAAATCGTTAGAGCCGTTTTCGAGATAAATAAGATTTTGCATTACGGGTGTATGGGGGGTACCCTTAGTTTTGGAGCTAAAAAAAAAATTTCAATTTCTCCTCTAGGGAATCACCAAAGACCCTTAACTACCGAGTTTGAAGAAAATACCTCCGGTAGTTTAGGCTGTAGTTCAAGGTACAGACATACAGACATACAGACATACAGACATACAGACAGACAGACGGAATTGTCGGACCCACTTTTTTCGTCTTCGCTATCATCGTAATGTCAACTTTGATCAAAATCTCGAGTTCGATTTTTTTTCCAAATGCAGAACTTGACCTATAGTACCTATATCGCAAGTAAAAAAATATTAGTATGTCAATTTAAAGTTTTTGGTTTTGTTCGATTAAAATTTAAAGTTACACAAAAGTATTGACCCGTTTTTGAGGTATCGAAATTAAAATGTTTTTTTTTTCAAAATTTAAAAAAATATTTTTTTTTAGAGTTTTGAATTGCAAAGTTTTATAAACTTTTTTGAAACTTCTCTATACAAAAATTCATTAAGATTCGTTATGCCGATAATGTGAAATTCAAAATTCGAAAAAATCGTTCTGTGGTAGGTAGAGGCAGTAATATCTTGATTTCAATTTCTTCTTATAAAATTTTTTCTTATAAAATTATAGAATTTTCTCCCAAGGGGGAACCAAAAATAACCATTTTTTTAATTTTTTTTTCAACCATTACCTATAGCTTTAACTAAATGAAATTTGAGAAAAAAATATTTATAAAATTTCGAAAAAAAATCGTATGGCAGGTACCGTTATTTTTGTTTTATTTTTTTTATAAAAAAAAACATTTGGGGGAAAAAACAGATTTTTTCTTTTTAAAAATTGTATGGCATGTATCTTCCCCTATTTTTGGATTTAAAAATAAAAGAAAAAAAAAGTGTCGGGGAAGTAATCAACAATCGTTAGCTTCCAAGTGTAATTGCAATTGACCGGCCTATTTAGATTGCAGCCGAACAGACAGAAAAACAAAATTGCGGGACCCACGTTTTTCGTCTTCCCTTTTATCGTGATGTCAAATTTGGCCATTTTAGTATTCTAGTTTCTATGCATACAGGGTGTCCGGTAATTCGTCTGCCATACTTTGGGATGTGATTTTTGGTCATATTCTAAGAAAAAAATTGTTCTACAGTAAAGTCTGATTTTCAACTTTGACGTCACTTTTTTACCCATGTTAAGGTCAATTTCTTTTTTTTATTATTGTTTTGTTCATCAGGTAAAAATAAGAAAACCTTATGTTTATTACGCATTTTTTGAAAAAAATTTACCTCAAAGTCAAAATTTTGCTCGGGCAAGAAAAATTGAACACCATTTAAAATTGAATATCTGGGAACCCTTAAAATACATCAGCTCAATTTAAACGTAGTTTTAAAGTGTAGCAATAAAGAGAAAATAAATTGTACACTTAAAACAAAAGAGAGCTGTCGGTGTAGGTATTGTATTATATTATTGTACATGTATTCAATCTTGTTCATCGTCAAGCACGATGAACAAAATGAGTTAGTACAAATTGATTGCCCGCCCGAGTCGGATCGTAATAAAGAAGTTATCAAATAAAATTGAATAAAAACTGAGTATTATTTATCAAGTCATAAAAAGAAACTACCCCTTATAAAAGGTTAGTATTTCTACTAAAAAAAAAATCAAAATTGGGTCACTACGATTGGTACTGACAGAGAAATTGACCTTATGGGTCAGGGTACACTAAAGTTTGCCGTTTTTTAAATCGTCAAAAAGTGATGTCAAAGTTGAAAATCAGACTTTGCTGTAGAACTATTTTTTTCTTAGAATATGAGCAAGAAGTCGAACTTAGTACGTCAACATAAATTCTTCTTTATAATTTCCAATATCTGTGACCTCTGGTGTTCCCCAAGGAAGCCACCTTGGACCTTTACTTTTTCTTCTTTTTGTTAATGATATCCCTCACATCATTAAATCTTCTCTTTGTCTTATGTTTGCTGACATTACATAAATTTTCGTCGTAACCTTGCCTCATCAAACTTTACTTATTCAATAAATGGTGTCAATCTTCAAATGGTCTCCAAAAACAATGATCTTGGAGTCATCTTTGATCCCAAACTAACTTTTTCTCTCCACATCGACTTTATCGTAGCGAAAGCTAACTCCTTACTTGGGTTTATCTCTCGCAATTCCAAAGAATTTTCTGATCCTTTTACTCTCAAGGCGCTATATTGCTGCTATGTGAGACCAGTACTTGAGTATTGCTGTGTAGTGTGGAACCCATACTATGTTCTCCATTCTAATCGGATAGAAAGCATCCAAAAACGATTTACTAGAATTGCAGTATGTAGATTAAAATGGAATATTCGAATGCCTTCCTATGGTACTAGATGTAATCTTCTTGACCTTCAACAATTAAAAACGCGAAGACGATACTTTGAAATAATTTTTATTCGTGATATCCTCGCTTTTCAAATTGATTGCTCCTTTCTTCTTTCGTTGACAAAAATTTATGTTCCTTCAAGAGATCTTCGAGTACGTAATTTATTTTTTGAACCATTTCATAGAGTAAACTACGGTCTCAACGGGCCGATAACACGGTGCCTGAAACAGGCAAATCTAGTGTCTAGTTATATTGACTTTCAAAATAATATTAGTCGTGATTTATTTAAAAGAAATGTGATGTATTGCTTAAATATTCTTTGTCCTGATGGTTAGATTGTAAGTATTTACCTAATTGTAAAGCATTGCATGTTGCTACTATTTTCAACTAGTCTATAAGATTATATATTATTAACATTGTATATAGTCTCCTTGATGAATAAAACAAATGAAATAAAGAATCACATCCCAAAGTATGGCAGAAGAATTACCGGACACCCTGTATAACGGACGTAAGCAAATCTCCACTTATGAAACAAAAGAATATATCCTATTAATGCCATCTATTTTCATATTATTGTAAGGTTTGATTTATAATAATTATTTTAGTTTTTTGAGGCATGATTTCGGCTCTTACCTCACTTTCAGAATAGTTTTTTGACGTATTGTAGAAAAGACCGAAGTTTTCCTGTACAAGCCCATTTACACTTAATTTACTTTCATCGCAAAGTTTCTTACGCGAGTGAAACCTTTCCTTCTGGAGTTGTAAATTCAAAGTATTCTTGCCAAAGGAAGAGCGTTGATGTAATGGTTCAGTGCAGCAATTACTTATAACTTTTAACAATTCCACCACATTGCGTTGGGCAAGAAAAAATCTTTTGTGCAGAGATGAAACTTTTTCAAGAATATTATTCACAAGAGTAGAATCTTAAAGAAAAGAGAAATGAAATAAATTCATAAGAAGGAATAAGCTGTCAGCATATAAGTTCAATCGTGGATACAATAAGTTCAGACTTCGAATTTACCATAAGACTTCCAATTTACAGTTACACAACATAGTTCAATGAGATCGTTAATGTTAACAATTTCATCAAATATCATTTCCAATTCACAGGGTTTAGTTGAATCATTTATCTCATTGTAGAAGTCTTCTATTTGCATAAGTATATTGTTCCTTTTCCACATGTCGTTCCGCAAACTATAAAGTTCAAGGCTCTTCGATGTTAGCAATTGATCGTGCAACTCAATGCTTTTTAAGTATTTAACGTCTTTGATTGTTGTGAAAATAGCATTCGGAAGGTTGGCTGATAATCGACGGGAAGTTTGATTGTGTGCCAAACTAAGGAGTGGGCTGTCATTCTGAATTTGCCATCGAAAAACTGGCTCGTTTAAGGAGCTTTCAATTTCAGCATCTATTGATTTTATCCAATCCTCCAATACTTTTGAATGAGTTGTTTTTAGGTTTTCCAACAAAGAGTTACGTTTTTCCTTGACTTCTTGAAATTGGCAATTGCAGTTTAGAAACCTTTGTAATAAAGTAAAATTTTTTGTAACACTTAATTATTTGTGATGATTCTGGTCTTACAAAGCTTTTTCGAAAACGTCACTACACAGAAATTCGGCCCGTTTTTCAATTTGATGAAGCCACACTAAGACCGCGGATAATGAAGAGAAATTTATCTTTTGCGGTGTTTGAACTTCATTTGCACTCAAGAACAAATTTTCCAATTCTTCATTCAAAATTTTCAAAATGCCACAAATTGTAACGCGAAGCTCGTCTCGAATAATCGTCCTTTGAAGAAAATCTCGAAACATTATAACCAACTGCAAATTAGTTTCTTATTTTGAAAACACATACATACAAAAATAAAATAACCATCTATACACACCTTTGTGATTTGTTCAATATTGCAACAGTCTGCAAAAGCTTTGATTAAAATCGTCGCCAAACGTTTTTCCAAAATGTCCGTCTTCCGGAAAAAAACATTCTGTTTCGTGTCGTACTTCTTGTATTTGGGGTTGACTTTGCTGATGTTTATCTCTTCCTCCGACCAATCAGACAGACCTTGCTTGAAGTCGTCATGAACCTACAATGTACTTAGTTAAGTTAAAAAAGACCTCCAAAATAAATGTTCACCCTCAAGAGTTGTTCCTTAAAGTATTTGCCACGAATTCCACCAATTTCCAGTTTTTCCAAACACTGAAAGGATGCTGCCAACTGAAATATGTTTTTCAATCCAGAAAGCTGATTGAGAAATCCATCCAGTCGACCGAAAACTTCGTCGGTAGAAAACTTCCACAGATCCGAAGAGTTATGGGAGTTTTCCGAATGTCTGGACGAATACTGGTTTTTGTACTCGCACATTTTCGTCCTAAAAAAGGAACGTTTTACTCATCGGATAAAAACTTTAACGCGTTTAAATAAATCATGCAATTAATTACTTAAAATATTCGAGTATGTTGACAGTAGAGGTTATTTTTGCAAGTCCCTCATCGGCCTCCGCCTCGCTCTGAAACAAGATTGCAAACTCCAAGTCCTCACTCGCCCTGTACACCAACAGATTGCATATTGATTTCAGTAGGACTGTCATCCTTTTCAATGCACAATAGTAACGAGAGTTTGTCCAAATTAAATGAACTATGTGGACCAGCGGCTCTACCAGATCCATTGAATTAATAAAATTGACCGCACTGAAGGCTGTGGTCTGTCGAATAATCGGACTGAGCCATAAAGTTATGTCTTGGGCTTCGTGGAGTGCCATTATTAGATCCTTGAATATTTTATGAAAGGATTCTGAATAAGCTATTGACCCGAAGCGCTCGAGGGTTTGGGCAACAGCTACAATGGCTGGAGACTTCATTTGCTCATAAACATCTTGCAAATGAAGTTTTCTGTTATTCCAAAAGGATACTTCGTTCACAGGAAGTAAATTATCGTTATTATTATTAATGCCTTTGGATTTAACACTCAAAATTTCATGAATTTGAGTTGTCCAATTTATAATCATTTCTTCGAACGTATTTTGGAGTTGCTCATGGAATGCAGATGTTTCTCTAGGAAATAATATCAATTGTTAATTACCTAATTTAAATAATTTAAATTAGTTATTGTTTAAATTTACAACTAAGATATGCAATTACGTTTTTTAAATTACTTAAATTGTATTTTATCCGAAAATGCTTTGATGAAATAAAACGAGTATAAAAGAATGATAAATTTATAGGGTAGTTGATCAGTGGAGTATCGTGGGGTCTTACCAACCGGGGCAGAGCCAGTTTTTGCCGCACCTTAGATTTTTTTAGCATCGTAAAATTTTTTGGCGATATAAATATTTTGGAATTTAAGACTTGAAAATAAATGTAGAAACGTGGATGTGATTAGAGAACAATGTTCAAGTGCATATAATTTATTGTTTAAATTGCCGTCTGATACCGTCTGGGAAAAATATGAAAAAAAAAACCATCATTCGCCCGTTTTGAAAATGCTTACATATAATTTTCCAAAAAAAAAAAAACAGTCTCCAAGTTTCATAAAAAAAAGTTCTTATAAAAGTTTTGCAAATTTTTGAAGGGAATGACTGCAACTAATAATGCGCCTAACAGACGTCACTGGGTGGAGCGCATCTTTTAGTTGGAAAAATTTCTTATTGCGTTTTTGGTATTTCTTGAAAAAAAAAAAACAATTATATTTAATCTTTTTATGCGTATGTACCAACATGTATAGGGGAGAGTGGGGCACATTTGAACACTTTTTGCTCTCCAGGCTGATAAAGCCTAAAATATTCGAGCAATTGGCCTGATATTTTACTCACATGGAACAGTGGTATTGACGTTCAATTTAGAAAAATATTTGGTCCATTTAACGAAATATTTATATTGAATTTTTATCTCCAACCAATATAGGTTCTTATGTTCAAAAGTGCCCCATGTATGGGGCAGTTTAGAACTTGGAAGGGGCACTTTTGAACAGTGATATATTTTTTTTTTACTGAATAAAAGAATTTTTAAATTTTATTTCTATATTGGTTTTTTAATAAGAACTTATCAATAAAACTCAAAATTAATACTTTTGTTGTATCACATTCATGTGTTTGTAGAAAAAAACAAAAACCGATAAAGATTAATAAGAAAAAAAAAAGATAAATCTAAAACTTGGATTTTTAAGTAAAAGCTGGATTTTTTAGAGAATAAGGACAAGCTTAAGCTAGCTAATGTTTTCTAGTAATAGCTATTTTAAAATAGCCAACGCATTTAGTTTAAGCTTGTTTTCCCAAACCTAAGCTTCAATTTGTGTGAATAAAAATAACTTAAACTAGAATATTTTAGTTAAAACTACAAAAATTTAAAAATTTGTTCAACCTGTCTAGAAAGCTTTAACTAGGTCTTATTTTCAGTATTCAATAGCTCAAAAATGAGACAGAGAACGGATAGACGCAGAGACTGACGGACGATATGACAAAAACATTTTTTACCTGAAACCAATACTTGCCCTATAGAACAGATAATAAATTGCTTGATTATTTGCTTGAAGCTGATTAAATTTTCTCTTAAATGTCTTAAACATTTTATAAAAACACTAATCGGGGCAGTTTTGAACAACACGCCTGTTCCAATCTGCCCCAACTGTTCCAGTGACATAAAATTTATTATAAATATTTAATTGAAATATATCCAGTAACAAACTTACCGTAATTAAGTTTAAAATTTATTTTTCCTCCAAAAAAAATTGTTCCTGTTTTAAAATCATGCAGTAATTTTTTTAAACTCTTACAACTAAAAAACGAAAACAAAACACTTCCACTAGCAAAAGGACCTTTCACCTCTAAGTCCGAGAGACAATTGAGATAATCAAGGAAAGTCAATGACGTTTATGGATATGGTATTGTAAGGTTAAAATTTTAAATTACTTTTAAAAAAGAGTACTAAAGTAAAATTTTATAAGCATTGTTCACATGTGCCCCGTTTTCAAATGTGCCCCACTCTCCCCTACGACATGCTAATTACAATAAGAAAAATAATTTTTTTTTTTCAAAATTCAAAAAACATCTTTTTTTAAGTTTTGGAAGGTACAGTAATGTCTTAGTTTTAAAATTTATTTTTTTGAATTATAGATCGTAAAAATTAATTGAGATGACAAAAAACTATCAAAGTTCTAGGCGCCGCCGTTTTCGAGAAAAATACGATTTTCGAAAGCGATATTTTCAGGTAAAATACATTTTTTTTTCTTATTCTCTCAAGTTAAAAAAAAATCGAGCATAGGGTTCTCGAAATGTTTAGTTTTGAAAAACAAATTTTGAAACTTTTTTTCAAAATCTAAAAACTCCAACAGACAGACGGAATTGCGAGACCCGATTTTTTCGTGTTCATCGTAATGTCAACTTTGATCAAAATCTCGAATGCATAAATTGTCTTATAGTATATTGACCTATAAGTCGCAAGTAAAAAATGTTATAGGTTTTATCCAAGTTGAAGAAGGAGAACTCCATGATAGTTGTCATCTGTACTGTACGTCTGGAAGTGTATAGTTAACATCCAACTAGAGCCTAATACGATTTAAATATTTGCTTCAAATTAGCATGTTTTATGTGGTTCCCTAAACGAAGCTTAATTAAAACGGCAAGCTCCATGCCAAGAGTTTTTTTCCAATTTTCCCGAGCACAGATTTTACTGTTCTGAATAAGCTTTTATGTTCTAATTGCTCGTAAGTTCTTACTTTTTGCCGAAAAGTGCATAGCTATAACGGAAATAGGATTTTAATGTTTTTAACGGCTCTATCCAACTTAATATAATGGGGGCTATCGTGACCAAAATTTCCCTCGGAATTTTCCCCATCTTCGAAAATTGAAAAGATCAATATCTACTTCTGCACTGGTCATTGTAAGCTGACGACTGTCCTTTTTTAATGAGAGCCAAAGTCATTATGAAACTTAATTCCCAATATCAATCAATTCCAAGGAAACTTTCGACATTATTCGAGATGACAGTTTTGAAAGTTGGGAACAGTTCCCAGGGAAATTTTATTCACAATAGGCCCCAATTTTTACTTGCGATATATGTACAATAGAGCAAGTTCTTCATTTGGAAAAAAATCGAACTCGAGATTTTGATCAAAGTTGACATTACGATGATAGTGAAGACGAAAAAGTGGGTCCGACAATTCCGTCTGTCTGTCTGTCTGTATGTCAGTATGTCTGTGTGTCTGTATGTCTATACCTCGATCTAGAGACTAAGCCATACTGGAGGTATTTTCTTCAAACTCGGTACTTAAGGGTCTTCGGTGATTCCCTATTAGAGGAGAAATTGATAAATTTTTTTTTTAGCTCCGAAACTAATGGTACCCCCATACACCCGTAATGCATAATCTTTTTTTATCTCGAAAACGGTCTAACGATTTTGATAAAGCAAAAATTAGGTGTGAAATTATTCACATGGACTACATTTTGGTCGAAAAAAATGTTGAGGCAAAATGATATTAACGGTACCTATCAAGGAACCGTTTTTTAATTTTTTGACTTTCTCATCCCCTTAAGTTTAAAATAATATTGTATATAAAAATATTCGAAACATTTTTTTTTGGAATTTTTGAAAAATGTTAATTTTAAAGGACATAAACTATACTTTAACGTTAAAGAGCTCGTCTTACTTTAACAGCAGCAAATAACTAGTTTATCTTTTAAAAGTATACTTTATCCATATTGACAATGGTCATTTCATACCAAAGCAAATGGAAGAAAAAATGTTTACTGATGTTTTATTCAATTTTTTAAAGATGTTTTTTTTGTAAATAGACTGAATAACTGAATATTATAAATTCGAAATAATCATACGAAAGTGCTGTACGATGAACAAATCTGTAAATACAAATAATGTATGTAGGTACATACATATCATATTATGTATGCACGCGCGCCGCCGCTGCCGGCCGAGACGAGTATAGCTAAATGAATCTGCACCTTGCAACAACAAATTGAGTTTTTATGCTGTGAATTTGCGATGTATACTTTATTTCCATCTAAAATAATATAAATAACTTATAAACAATCAAAATCTGTACCGAGGTAGTATATAAAATTTACTTTTTTCGGCGAAAAATTATTTGGTTTAAAGTTGTCTGTTCTTTTTACTTTTTTTTTTGTGTGTTTTTGTAGTTGTGTGAGTTATTATCTGTCAAATTAAGGGTTGTTCAACGCAAATTCGCTTAGGTTCTGTTTTAAAACCCACATCAGTAAGAAGAGTTGTCTAACGTGTTTAAAATTATGCAAAAGTTAGACCAAGTCTCCAAGCTAAACGACTGCGTTAAGTAGAGCCGGTTTTATTCCTTAAACGAGAACTGTTTAAAATTTTGCGCCAATATCTTTAACACATTGACTGCCAATCCAATTTCTGTTATATTTCACAGGGTGCCAAAAACGTTTTTTGTTATATGAAGTGTTTCTTTTGTATAATTATATTTATGTATGTATTATATATATTAGGGTGTGTCACTTTTGTATGGCCGCAAAAATGTACTCTTATTTTTAAATGTAATAGTGCTCAAAAGTTGTATTAGGGTCTGAGGTTTAAGAACATGTAAAAAAAAATAAGATATCGTTCGTCTTTGGCTCGCTCAAATCGGTTGAAGTTGAAAAAAAAAAAATTAATTTACAGTAAATTTTTTTTTTTTTTTACGTAAACTAAAAAAAAACTAAACAAAATACAGAAAGAATTTTTGTCCTTACAAAAAGATATACCACGATATTGTAGGTGGTTCCGTTGATTTTTAAGAATTTTTTATGTAAAAAAAAAACGATTTTACATAAAAAAAATGATTTTTCTTCCTTCTTTTATTTTATTATATTTCATATCTTCTTTATCAAGTGTTCAATTTAAACAAATATCGTATAAGCTTAAAAGTGTTTCCTTGCTATTATCTTTGACTTGAAATACTAAAAATATTTTATATAATTTTTTTGTATCCACACGGTGCAATTTAAAACAACACATATTTCAAAAATCTCGAAAAATCAAATTTTTTTGGATTTCATCAAATTTTTGAGGGAGCCAAAGATATTAATTAAAATGAAAACTGTAAACGCAGGATTTAATTTTGATAAGCAATGCAACTTTTAAAAGCTATTACATTTGAAAATACCATAGTTGAGCACTTTGACACACCCTAATATATATGTTTGTGTTATCCTGAGAGGTCCTGGGAAGGATTTTTGTTTGGCATTCAAATACCATAGCCATGGCATAGCGCAATAAGTTAGACATCTATCTTTCCGTCGGAGGCCATGGCTATTATATATGATAGCCAGTTTGTTTATTTTATTTTCGGTTATTTTCATTTGCTATTTTCTTTGGTTTGCAGATTTTGATTCAAAATTAAATAAAAATGCGTAGAAGACCTGTTGCAACCGATACAATGTCATCTCATTCGGAATCCGACTTGGATTTTGTCACCGATGATTCAAATGAAGATCCTGTTTGGCACGTGTAAGCGATTATTTTTTGAAACTACATATTTCTAAAATCTATACTACTAAATACCTACTTAAAATTTGGCATCCCAAATTTTGTTCTCGAAAAATTTTAATGACGGTAATTCCATACATTTGAACATTTTTATCTCATTAAATCCATGTTTTATATTTATAAAATGTATTTTAAATTCCAAAGTGCTTTTACATAAGGGCAAGTTCGTGCGATCCAGTCGTGCATTTTAATTTTTCCAAATGATACAAACCATATGACGGTTGTAATATTTTTACAAAAAATACATGAAATATAATCGGAGAAAAAATTATTTCTTAGTGCTTTCGACTTCTTCCACTTTTCAGGAACAAGCGATAGTACTAATAATTCAATACTTCACGCCTTCAATGCTTGGTTATAGACTTTAACCAGAAGAGCAAATTCTTACCTGTAGCTCGGTAAAACTGCACAATAAACACAATACAAACAAAAAATCTTACCCATTTTCAACCTTGTCGCGTAGTTCCAAGATTAAAGTTGATGAAAGCAGCAGCGAAAGAATCGTTTTATTGTTCGTTTTTCCCTTGATCTATATTTCGAAACGAGAAAGAAAAAAAACTCATACAATGAACCTAATCCTACGAAATTGCCAAGAAGTATCAATTGTTATCATACAAACGTTTAATTAAAATGAACTTACCTCTTGCACTTTGTTCCGGATGTCCTTCATTTGAACATTGAGATCCTGCGATACCGTCTCGGGCCACAATTTGTTATTGAGCGGATTGCTAAGCAATGGAATGTAAATTTGTTCGAGCAATATAGCCAAAGTTTCCACCTTGCTATGCATGGGCAAGTCACCAAATAAAATCTCATTATGGAGATTGTGCAAAGTTACAACGAGGGATGCCCTTTTTAAAAAGAACGCTGCTTTACCACGTGGTACGCCATCCAGAGTCGAGAAACTACTTCCAGGCAGGGGAAGAGTGATGTTACTAATTGCATTGATGGTGGGGGCAATTGTTACTGAAGTTGCAGCAACGGCAATGCTGCTAGCAGTTTCTCTGAACATTGCGGCGCTGGAGTTTTGTGAAAAAGAAAAACTCGTCCTCCTGATATCGCTTACTGAATTTATCGGAACCAAAAATCCCGCCGGGTTGAGTGTAAAGAGCAGAACTCTTCTGTTTGTGTTATTAAGCCAGTCTAAGACAATGAGCTGGAAAATTCCATTCGAAATGGGAAACATTAAAGTTTGTAGTAGTTGGCAAACTGTGTACGATGTACATAGATACGTGTTCCGGTAATTAATTGCGCTAAATAAAGAGAAAGTATTTCTGTTTTCGTTTAGCAGCTACACTATTATTGCTTTAAAAGAAAAGTTGTGTCTGAGGTAGCTTACAAAATTTACATAATATCTCCGAGAAGGCCAAGTACATGGTTTTAAAACAGAAGACATTGCAAGAAGATTGTTGAATTTTTGAAAACAATTGCATCGATTTTCATTAATTAGAAATTAACAAAAGACCCCTATTTTGAATTTCTTAAAACTTTAGAAAAAAACTATAGTCGTGTTATGTTTGTATATATATTTACAGATATTAAAATTGTGTTCTAAGGGCTATTTATTTCATATAAAACTACTTTAACTTAATTACATGTTGGCACCTATATGGGATCAGATACAATAAACGTAAGTCCACATTGAACTTTTTATGGGAAAGTAACATGTTTGGATTATATCAAATAAAGCACAAGTTATTAATGCATTAAGATTATGTTTATCTTATCTTTTACACATTATATCTTAAATTCAAATCCAAGGAAGAGTTTTTTGTCAGTATGGGCATAACATCGAAAAAAACTGGGTAATGCATGTACATAAACACATACCTTAAATCCTCCAGTTCCTATCATAGTATTCCATTTTTCCATATTAAGTCCCATTGTCGTTATTGTGTACGAACAAATCTTATCCAATCGAGCATCCTCAATCACAGTGTCCGAAGCTGCTTCTTCGTCAAAGCTCAATTGTCTATCATCAGTCATTTTAATTTATACTTAGATTTTTTTTCTTAAATTTTTAAATATTCACTTCCAAAGAGGATTTAACCATGTTCTACATATTATGTTGTGTAACTTTCAGGCGCAAGTTGCCTATTGAATTTTTTGTATAGACCGATTAGTACCTTTATGAACTGAACACTGAATAAGATTGGCCCATAGGAAGTGACCATGAGTGTTAGCTCACAGCACGACTGCATTTGTGCATATCGATCAAACGAAATATGCTTTTGCAATTAAGAACACCACCTTGCAATTATCAGGGCATCTAATCAATGATTATGAAGCTAATTTTCGTACTATAGAAGCCTAAACAAATAAAGGTGGTGTGTATGTTGTATTGGATTTGGGCATTTAAGAACCAGTTGTAAGGTACTAATGTAAAAGAAGATATAATTATGTGTATTAATAAAAAAAAAGTAACTTCCTTTACTATTAATTTTTTATTTGAAGAATTGAAAGCACATTTATTGAATTAAGAAAAAAAACGAAGTATCCATGAAATGCAATTAAATTGCAAAAACTACAACTACTTCTAATTGTTAATTTGTATTAGTTTTTTTTTAAATGTTTATAAATTTTTGTAAGTCATTTCTAAACTTTAAAAAATTCATCAATATATTCCTACTGAAACTAGATGACAAAAATAAAAACAAAAAGTAAAATTATATAATATTGTATATATGTACATAGACATACATATATATGTATCTAAATAATATAAATGTTAAAATTGAATTGAAAATCATTGTTAGTTTTTGAGTTAATATTTTGAAAAATTTCGAACTGCAAAAGAGAAAGAAAACCAATTTAAAGAAATGTCATGACCGTTTTCTGTTTTTTTTTCTATAGTATACTAAGTACTTCTTTTGTGAAAACTCCATAAATTAGGTTGCAAAAGGAGGATTTTTCGTACCTGGTAATAGGATTCCGAATGGCAAAAGCATTCTAATACGGACATTTTTTTTTCTACAATAATTGTGATAAAGAAACTTACAAGGAATGTATTAAAATGTATGTTTTTTTTTAGAAAATCTTAGTTATAATAACAATTTAAGCAAATAAATTTAATTATTAATACAAACTTTTTAGGAAATCTGAGAACATTTAAGAACCCCGACGCGACGCCAAGCAAACATCAAACTTCTCGTCTTTTTTCACTCATTTTAAAATGTAAGCGTTTCGGACACAATATTTTTACTTGCGACTTATAGGTACTATAAGGCAAGTTATGCATTCGTAAAAAAAATCGAACTCGAGATTTTGATCAAAGTTGACATTACGATGATAGCGAAGGCCAAAAAAGTGGGTCTCGCAATTCTGTCTGTCTGTCTGTCTGTCGGTTCGACTATAGCTCTATAGCCTAAACGTCTCAGCCAATTTTCTTCAAACTTGGTAGATATGGGTTTTAATTTTTTCCCCCCACACGTTTTTTTCTTTTTTTTTAAGACCAAAAATAACGGTACCTGCCATACGATTTTTTTTCGAAATTTTATAAATATTTTTTTTCTCAAAAACTGTTCCACAGAATTTCTTTAAAAAAAATTGAAAAGTTTTTTTGGTTAAAACTAGCTAATGGTTGAAAAAAATTTTCCAAGAAATTGTTATTTTTGGTAGACCCCCTGGGTCCATTTTTTTTGTTTTTGATTTTCTCGAAAACGATACAGCCGATTTAAATCATTTTTTTTATGCTAAAGCTCCTTCAAAGTTTGAATATTATTACATATTCAAATTTTCAATTTTTAATTTTTTGGATTTTTAACAAAAATATCAAAATTTTTGTTTGGAAACTCAATATTTCGAAAACCCCAAGATCAATTTTTTTCAAACTTGACAAATAAAAGTTTCTTATCATAATCTACAAGATTTAAGAAAAAAATTTTGTTTTATAACTATAAAGCTAACGGTACCTTCCATACGAATTTTAAAAAAGGTTTTCGAAAATCGTATTTTTCTCGAAAACGGTTCCGAGAACTTCGGTAAATTTTTTTTTTGATAAATTTTTACGGTTTATAATTTAATAAAAAAATTTGAAATCTAGATATTACTGAACGTTTCATAGAACGATTTTTTCGAATTTTGAATTTCTCATTATCGGCATAACGGATTTTAATGAAATTTTTTATAAAGAAGCGCCTAAAAAGTTTAAAAAACATTGCATTTCAAAACTTAAAAAAAAATATTTTTTTTCAATTTTTAGAAAAAAAAAGTCATTTTTTTTTGAAAAATTCGATATCTCATGAACGGCTTAGTATTTTTTTTTGAAAATTAGACTCTTATTCGTGCAATAAAAAAAACTTAAGGCTGGCGTACCAAAATTTTTTCTTAAAAATGTTTTAAAAATTTTGTACTTAAAAGCGTATTTTTTTAAGGAACCACTACAACGACTTATAATTTTTGTTCTTACATAAATTCATATTTGCATAGCATTCCGTTTTAATCTCTTGCTACTAAAAGAATTTAAAAAATTCATTTTATCCTTATGAACAGTTTTCATTAATAACATTCGTTTTTAAAATTCCTAGTCTATTACATAGGAGCAAGTTTGTGCGACCCAGTCGTGCATTTTATTTTTTTCAAAATTCAAAAAAATATTTTTCTTAAAGTTTTGAAATACAATGTTTTTCAAAATTTTTAGAAGTCTCTACGAAATTTCATTAAAATACGTTGTGCTGATAATGTGAAATTCAAAATTTTAAAAAATCGTTCAATGGTAGGTACAGTCAGTAATATCTTGTTTTCAAATTTTTTTTTTATTAAATTACAGATATTAAAAAATAATAGAAAGAAAAAAATTTAAGCAAAATTCTCGGAACCGTTTTCGAGAAAAATACGATTTTCGAAAACCATTTTAACATTTGTATGGAGGGTACCGTTATTTTTAGGTAAAATGAATTTATTTTTCTCATATCTTGTAGATTATTTTTCCAAACTTTTATTTATCAAGTTTTGAAAAAATTGAGCATGGGGTTTTCGAAATATTGTGTTTTCAAAAAAAATTTTGAAAGTTTTTTTAAAAATCCAAAAAAAATTGTTTGAAAAATTTGAATACACAATAATATTCACACTGCTGGGAAGCTTTAGCATAAAAAAAATGATCAAAATCGGTGGTACCGTTTTTGAGAAAATCAAAAACAAAAATAGTGGTCCCAAGGGGGTACCAAAACTACTCATTTTTTGGATTTTTTTTTTCAACCATTACCTAGGCTTAACTAAATTAATTTTTTTGAATTTTTGTTTTAAAAATCGTTCGGACAGTTCTAGAGAAAAAAAAATATTTATAAAATTTCGAAAAAAATCGTATGGCAGGTACCGTTATTTTTGGTCTTAAAAAATCAAATCAAAAAACATCCGGGGGTAAAAAATTAAAACCCATATCTACCAAGTTTGAACAAAATCGGCCGAGCCGTTTAGCTGTAATCGAACAGACAGACAGAGCGACAGACAGACAGACAGAATTGTCAGACCCACTTTTTTCGTCTTCGCTATCATCGTAATGTCAACTTTGATCAAAATCTCGAGTTCGATTTTTTTTACGAATGCATAACTTGCCTTATATGTAGTACCTATAAGTCGGAAGTAAAAATACATTCCTTATGATAACTCTTGTTTATCAAAAACACACGTAATGAGACTAAAGAAAGTTGGGCGATTAATTGTGCATGAGACTGTAGTAAGAGTGTTACCGGGCTGTAACTTAAATAAATACTCAAATCAAATCGAGCTCATTTGTGATATAAAGTATAAATGCAATTTTACACTCTTTTCGATCTATCAATTACAAGACGAAATTCAAGGTTTACTTTTCATCATGCTGAAGGTGGTCACGAACGAGCTACGCTTGAAAATTCTTACAATCAAAAATTTGCGTCGTTGAAATTCACAACTTTAAAAGCGTTTTATCAAATTATTATAATCGTCCCAAGAAACATCATATAGGCCCTATAGGTATATATATCAATGACCTGAACCTTAAACTTCAAGGCAAGGGAAAGCTTGTATGGGAGCTCATGTCTATAAAATCTTGTATGGACCGCGATGTTCATTTCATATATAAAAACGGACCCCGAGCGAAACTAATTGGTGACCCCTGATGAACAGGGGATGAATTCGAGTCACCAATGAACGATCCTGTGCCACTGAAACAACTTCAGCTTCAAACAGAGCCGTTCACAGGAATTGGGAATTTTTAACGTCCGACTTTTTTTTAACTTGAAGTCACATGCAACGAAAACAGTTTAGCCACTGAAAATAGTTTATTAACTAACCAAATCAATACAAACACACAAACAAGAAAACAAATCAGAGAATAAAATTAACCAGATATGAAAACATCCCCAATTTCGCATTGGGAACAGGGAATGGATGACGCCGTATTTACTTTGGACCTTCATTTTTATGTTTGTAAAAGGAGGCAAACACCCGCAAGAGTCCATTTCGCAGCCTTCTCTTTAGTCTTCAAATTGAAAGTCCACACAAATGTAGGTCCTCGCATTCTGAGTCATTCAACAGGAAATGAGTTCGATTTCAAAAGTCCGAGATTCCAAGCGACGCCAAGCCGTCCGATGCAACGTTAACATTTTTTTCCATTTAGTTTTGTTTGGCAGAGTGGTTGGTGGCCCACAGAACATCCAGAGTTTGACGAAGACATTCAGCGGTCCCCGTAGAAGGACAGAGCCAGTCCGGTGACGAAATAACGAAGTGGCGTTGTGTAAGAATTGTTTGCGTTTTGGAGCACGTCCGTTGCGAAGCACCGCAAATCGTCCACAAAGAAAAGAAAAAAAATGAAAAGAAAAGAAAAGAATGGAGTTGAATTGAATTCAATGATGATTGAGAAGATGTAGAGAATGCCAAAGAACACATTCTATCTTCAATGAAGATAAGAATATGGTCGTTGACGACTTAAAATCATGGAATGCTCTAAAGAATAACCAATAAAGTGATACATTGTATTAAAAGAGATTGCTGATCCTTTATCCACCCACACCCACACATCCAAGCACAATCGATTATTTTCTTACCTTATTTTATAGACAGGGCATTCGTAGATATTTTTCGTGTCCTGCTTGTCTTGGGTGACAGCCTTTATAAATAACACTGGCATTGATGGGAAAAGTTCCTTCATGAAGGCTGTGCTAATGGTTCCAATTTGAGTATCCCAGCGGGCTCCTTCCATAAATAGACCATTTATGTAAGCTCCCTCCCTAGGTGGACCACTGAAAATTTAATTTAAATTTAATTTATCAAGTTTAATATACGCAATTACTCACCTTATTTCTTCTTTTGCTTTCTTGGTAACGTCGCAATTGAGGCACATGCGATCTAAGGGCCATTCATTTTTGCGGGCAGTCTGCTGCATAATAGCAGTTAAGAAGCTCTGAGGGTTGAAAAACCCACCTAACCATACAGATGAAGGCATCTTGAAGTCCGCTACCCATCTTTCTAACTCTCTCAGGCGCAACATCAGATCGGCAAACCACGATTGTAGTCCCCAGAGACTTGGGTAGGCTAGTTTCGTCCAGGATTCTGGAACTTGGTCCATATAAAGTGATTGCATTAGGTTCTCCATGTCAGATGAAATAGTTAACTCGCCTTTCAAGCCCAGTTCAAGTTCCTTAAGAGAGCGGAATAGTTCTCGCATGAGTATGTTCATGCGTTCACACTCCTGAAATGCTACAATTATGTAAGGATTCCTATCTTCAACCCTTGTCATTAGCTCTGAAATATTGAACTGCTGGGGAATTTTGTCAAGCAGGTCCTCTAGAGTTGCCTTAACAATATCGTCCTCAGATTGTTCTGTCCCTCCTGAAGAGCCCGTACCAACGGGCAGACGTGGTTGCAGCTCGAACACTATGCGGAAAAGACGCTCAGAAACGGTGGTGAGGAAGCCAATTTCGGCGTTCAAGTGCAAGCCATACAGATTTGGGCTCTCGGATGGAAGGTTATTGTCTATGTACTCATGGTATCCATCGTACCGCAGAATTCCAGGTGCAGGAAATCCCTGACAGTATTCCAGTTCCCCATCAACTAGTTCCTGCTGCATAAACTCTTCCAAATACGTGCGACATAATCTGCGGTCCCAGTCGTCCGTAATATGACCTCCATACATTATCTCTCCGAAGAGGTAGCGTAGATCTTCCCACGGAACGCGAGTGTTAGCTTCCAGATAGTTATACAACACATACACGCATATCGTCAGGTCACCAACATTAAAGGGATAAACTCTGTTCCATCCTTGAGGCCCAAATTTTCTTCGTTCTGCTACAACGGCATGGAAATAGCACAACGAAAAGAGTATCGCCTTAAACTCAGTTTCCTTTGAGCACATTTCAAGTGTTTCATCGCTGAAATTGTCCAAGGCCTTATGAATATTTGCTTGCATTCCCGTTGGTGGTTCGTTGGTTATCTTAATTGCTGATTCGAGAATTGCTTGGGGCAGTATGTGATAGGCGGGATCTGCAGCAGGCTCGGCGCTTAAGAAGAGTCTATAGTCTGGGTGAACATTTGCCAAAGTAGTTTCTATTTTCTTCTCAAGACTGGGCAGCCAACGAGCAACTAAATGAATATTTTGCAATATTACCCAATGTCCGTTTTGAGAAGCGATTTCCATTGCATTCTCAGCAACGATTTCCTGCCCTTGCCCCAGAGACACACTGTGGAAGTTTTCGTTATCAGTCTTGAACCCAAGGAGCGTGCCTAGTTTTTCAACATCCTTTAGCGGGTCTACCCCTGGAGATAGGACAAAGAAGATGTGGGTTTCTGGCTTGATTCTTCGAAGGTCTTAGAAAACTCCATAGTGCGATTGTCGGTATACTTCGAGCCCAGTTTCTCTTCGATGAAAACTTTGATGGCATATGATATTCGATCCGGCCGTAAGCATCGTATTATACAAAGCCTTTCAATCGCAGTTTTATTTTTCCATTCCCCAGGTAACTTTTCGTTTTCGGGGCACTCTGCATCTATAAATTTCTGCCACCGTTTTTGTGAAATTTCAATGTCCTTATCAAGACCTAGAAAGGCTTCAAGATTAATCAGAGCCTTAATACCACCCCAAGCAACATTGGTAAGGAATGGAATACTGGATGTAACATTTGGCGAATAAGGAAACCGCAGCAGAAAATCGAGTTCAGTTGGTTCTATTTCCCCGGAATTCAGCAGAATCTGAATAGCGACTTGAGTCAGGAATATGAGTTTGTCGGCTTCGAAGAGGCCTCGTGAGACATAGACAAAGCTATAGAAAGTGATAGAATCTATCAAGTTATCCACGCGTTCTTTCACTTTTTCCGCTGGTGCCGACTTGGCAATAGCATTTGAGAATACAACCGTGTATGCTTTCAGGGAAAATTGATATATCGGATTGATTTTAAAGAGATTATTCAATATGAAGTAAATTATGGAAGCCCTTTGCGAGGCAGGCCTGTAGTGCTCACGTGCTGAGTCGATTTGTACAGCGGTTATCTTAGCCTCAGCTACCTTAACTTCTATTTCTTCAGCGGTCTTCTTTGTCTTTTCCAGATTCATAACAAGAGTTACATCTTGAAGGACATTCTCGCCGGCAGAAGAAAGTCTTTGAAGCAAATCGTCTTCTAGGAACTTCAAGGTTATTTTAAACTGGTTCTGTTGTTGTGTTAAATTTGATCGCATTATTTCTAGATCTGGACGTTCGGCTTTTACGACTTCAGCGAGTAGTTGGTCCTCTAGTCCATCGCGAGTGACAGTAAAATTTATTAAAGTAGTTTGGGCTTGAATTTCCGGCTTATAGTGAGGATTTGCTAATTTAGTATGCAAAACTAATCGAAAATTTGTATTGAAATCGATTTCCTTGTCGCCTAATTTTAAGCACGTTCCCTTCTTAATCAACATACGCCCGAGCAATGGATTCAGAACTGCATCAATGCTCTCGCCGATATTTTCAATCAAAAGAACATTTCCGTTGCTCACTGCACGTTCGACTACATCTAGGTAGCCTCGTTGGGTTAAACGTAAAACTACTAGGTTATTATGGTACTTTTGTTTGACCCATTTGATGCCTTGCCTGTGTGATGATAAAAACCAATCAAAATTTCAATTCAAAATTAGGAAAATCAGGGTATGGTTATTTTGTTTGTGAGTAAATGAGAATTGGCACACTGAAGCAACTCTACCCACCTACTCATCGTTCCGTATGAATGAATCATAGCCCGAAATGAAAACAGGTGGGAAATTTGATTAAAACAATTTTTTTTGCATGTTTGCATTTTTTAACTTGATAAAACACTGATTGTTAGAAAGAACATAAATATGTTGACGAGAATGTTTTTGTACAGCGGCTTTGGATAAAATGTTTGCGGAAAATGTGTGTGGAGTTTATGTATGAGTTATAGATTCTATCATTTATTATTATAAGTTATGTACCTACTATAGAGGCCCCATAAAATGCAGTGTTCCAATTGGGAGTACCGGAACTGTTATTATTAAAAAGCGAGGTATATGGGTTTTTCAAAAATAAAATACATAGACTTTCACGGAAGTTTATTTTCTCTGAAGTCTGAAAAATGTATTTTGATATTTGATTGAAGTTTATTATGCATACATAGGTAAGTATGTATATTTATAATCGTATAGATACTCAATTGCATTGTTCTTTAGTTGAAGTATTTGCGTTTGAGTGAGGTGTTCTTGCATCGGGCCATTACGAAATACTACAATGAAACTGGTCGCATCAATTATATGGTTTTCCATTGGTAAGATAAATCAATATATTTTCGACTAACAGTTGCCAAAATGCTGATTTAGGCAATTTTTGCATTTTATTGGGGAAAAATGTATTTGCTTTTCGATGTTAAATCAATTTTGTAAATCTAAGTTTCTCGACAGATTTACCTCTCCCAGGATAAATAAGTTTCAGCTGTTTTATGTTTGTTCAATTTATTTTAATTGTAAAATTTATATTAAAAAAACCAAGGAAATCATTTCTATTAAAAAAGGTAGCAGTTTAAAATGATTTAGTAAATTCATTACGCTCATATTTTTTTACTGAAAGTATGTTAAGGATGAAGATTTTTTAGCAGGAAGCGACAAGATTTCTAATTACGTACTTAAAAAGTTACCAAATCTTGCTGTTCTCCTGTTGACTATAATCTTCAATAACTGCCTGAACAACAGCTATTTTTCTGCAGCCTGCAAAAAAAAACCTGTCCCGAAGAAGAACAACCGCGCAAATGTGGAAGGATATCGGCCAATTTCTCTTCATGAGTAAGATGCTGAAGGCGTTGATATTGAAGAAACTCAAAGTTTTCTGCAGAGAAAGAGATGTTATACCGGAGTTTCAGTATGGCTTTCGAAATAATTCGAAATAAACCATTACTGGGACTCCATACTGATGTTACAATTGGACTCAACAAAAAAGAAACCACTGTAGCGCGTTTGCTGGACATCGAAAAAGCTTTCCACAGCGTTTGGATAAAAGGATTACTATTCAAACTCTCGGAACTTGGACTTTCTAATTACTTAGTAAGAATAATCAAAAATTTCCTAATTCATAGAATTTTTTATGTACAGGTAGAAAAACATGTCGACGGTTAACTATGAATACCTCCTAACATACATTTTTGTAAAATTCACTTTTTGATGCAATTTCGTTAATAATTTCCATCTGCTTCGCTGAATTTTTAAAATTTCAACTATTTCACATCATAGATATTCAAAGCTGATAATTATGCATAAAATTTTATTATTATACGTTTTAATTTTGAGACTGTAATCAGTTTTGTGTGTCCCCTGTAAAGTTTACAAAATGCGACATAGGAGATATTCATAGTTAACCGTCGATGTGTCATCAACCAAAGGAATTAACGCTGGCGTTCCCCAAGGATCAAAACTTGGACCACTGCTGTTCAAAATTTACACTGCTGATCAACCAGCGAACATATCAGGTACAAACACGAAGCTTTATGCAAACCACTCAATCACATACGCCACCGCTTTTTCACCAGAAATTGCTGCCAGGAGAGTGCAAGAGCACATTAAAAACCTATGGGAATACTATGTCAAATGGGGACTGAGGATAAACAGCGAAAAAACTCAACTCGTCTGCTTCCAAACACCAGTGATTGTCATTCGAAGACGAGCGTTTACAACACGCTGTGATGCAATCAAAATAAAGTTTCCAAACAACACTGAAGTGACAATTCGCAGTGAAGAATAATTCATTTTTGATTGAAATCTGAATTTACCAAAGGAAAACCTTTTTAGAAAAGAGATCAACTTCAGCTCTTAGTTTAAATGCATTAAATGAATAATAATTATCTGTAACGAATCCACAAAAGGTCCTAAGCGCTTGTAGAGCTCGGCGTACAATAAATCTGCCATTCTATGGTAACTTTTCGTACTTCATTTCTTTAATCAAGTGAAGCGAAATGTTTTCCTGTAGGATGATATAGAACTGTTTTTATTTTTTCTACTTATCAGTATTTTGAGCTAGCGAATTTTTTGATTGCTTGAACAAAACTTAATTACATATCGGCGGTTAAAGTCAAGGACCTCAAAAGTGGAAAATTTCAAACAAATGTTAAATTTTCAAAAAAAAAAAAAAAATCACTTTCAGCCTCTTAAAAATATAAATATTTTTTTTATAAATCTAATCATTAAAACTGTTCCTACTTTCTTTTTGATGATTAATTTAATGTGCAACAACCTTGTAAGTGGTCCTGTACTTCGATCGTCGATATGTACGTAGAGGATGGGCCAAATACAAGTTGCTTTTTAAAAATGCAAACATTCCCATTAATTATGAAACACAACCTCGTTCAAGTGGATGGTCGTGCGCCTTCAATTGCTGAGTCCATTGGACCCTGTAAGTGAATAATATGAGATTTTTGTGCAGAATTCTCCTCAGGATAGTGCGTGAAATGTTGAGATCTATAGCGAGTTGATGTTCGTGGAACCATGGGTGATGTACACTAGCATACCAGTCTCACGAACTTTTTGTACAAACTTGCAGGCGTGGTGGTTCATTTTGGCCAAAACTTCTTTTAAAAAAACGCAATATTTGGAATACACAGTACTCACTTTGGAAATAAGTTTTCAATATTTCCCAACGTTGTTCAAGCGAAACAACTCATTTCGAACCACAGTATGATACTGACGTTCTGTCAAGATTTCGAGAAGGAAACAGCTGTCAGTGTCAAAATAACTTATGATTTAAAAAGAAACCACTAGCAAGCCCACCCTGTATATATATATATATGTTTGTATACAAAAATTATATGTGGAAGCTTGTTCTTATGTTTGATTTCTGATATTTATGATACATATAGTGTAGGGGAGAGTGGGGCACATTTGAACAATGCTTATAAAATTTTACTTTAATACTCTTTTTTAAAAGTAATTTAAAATTTTAACCTGTCAATACCATATCCATAAACGTCATTGACTTTCCTTGATTCTCTCAGTTGTCTCTCGGACTTAGAGGTAAAAGGTCCTTTTGCTAGTGGAAGAGTTTTGTTTTCGTTTTTTAGCTTAAGAGTTAAAAAAAAAATACTGCGTGATTTTAAAACAGGAACAAATTTTTTTGGAGGAAAAATAAATTTTAAACTTAATTACGGTAAGTTTGTTACTGGATATATTTCAGTTAAATATTTATAATAAATTTTATGTCACTGGAACAGTTGGGACAGATTGGAACAGGCGTGTTGTTCAAAACTGCCCCGATTAGTGTTTTTATAAAATGTTTAAGACATTTAAGAGAAAATTTAATCAGCTTCAAGCAATTAATCAAGCAAATTGTTATATGTTCTATAGGGCAAGTATTGGTTTCAGTTAAAAAATGTTTTTGTCATATCGTCCGTCAGTCTCTGCGTCTATACGTTCTCTGTCTCATTTTTGAGCTACTGAATACTGAAAATAAGACCTAGTTAAAGCTTTCTAGATAGGTCGAACAAATCTTGAAATTTTTGTAGCTTTAACTAAAATATTCTAGCTTAAGCTATTTTTACTCACATAAATTTGAGCTTAGGCTTGCAAAACAAGCTAAAACTAAATTAACTTAGCGTTGACTATTTTAAAACAGCTATTACTAGAAAACATCTTTAACTAGCTAGCTTAAGCTTATTCTTATTCACTAAAAGTCCAGCTTTTACTTAAAAGTCCATGTTTATGATTTTGCTTTTTTTTCTTATTAATCTTTGTGGATTTTTGTTTTTTTTTTTTTCTACAAATACATGAATATGATTTAACAAAAGTATAAATTTTGAGTTTTATTGATAAGTTTTTATTAAAAATTATTATAAAAATAAAATTTATAAGTTCTTTTATTCAGTAAAAAAAAAATTATATCACTGTAAGTGCCCCTTCCAAGTTCAAAACTGCCCTATACATGGGGCACTTTTGAACATAAGAACCTATATTGGTTGGAGATAAGAATTCAATATAAATATTTCGTTAAATAAGCCAAATATTTATGAGCCCAACTGTCGTGCCTGGGCGAAACGCATTTGGACCAAAGGTCGCAAAAACTTTCAATTTGATTCTTAATCAATAGAGTCCACAAAAACAAAAACTATAAACACAATTTTTGTTCTCTTTATATTTTTTGTTTCCATTCTTCCCAAATTTTTCTAAATTGAACCTCCATGCCACTGTTCAATGTGAGTGAAATATCAGGCGAATTGCTCGAATATTTTATGTTTTATCAGTCTGGAAAGCAAAAAGTGTTCAAATGTGCCCCACTCTCCCCTATATTTAATTTTAAAATTTTAACTTTTTGTTATTTTTATGAAATTCAAGAAAAATTTTAAGCCACTTTATGAAATATCAAATTTTCAAAAAAAAAATTGTTTTTTAAACTGATCAAAAAGGTTCCCTTTTATTTATATTAATGTCCTTAACTAATCAAATACCCAACCTTTGTAACTTTGCACAAATTAACTAGATACTTACAGCTGTGGATCAATCATTAGGGGATACCGTTCTGAGTGAACCAAAATTGCGGCATTTTCGGCTGACATTCTATCGCTTGGCAGGCCCTGGTTGTTCCATTCCGCAATCTGAGCATCATCACAAATCATTGCAAAGGGGTCACTGTCTTCCGAGACCGGAATAGGAGGCTAATATAAATCAAATTGATAAATTAACGTATCAACTATTCACTACGCTAAATAAGGTAATTATCCATCTCTATACCCACCTCCGATGTCTTAAAGGTAGGCATCCATAATTTCGTTTGCAACTCAACCCTGTATACTCGCGTGAAACATCCCACGTACGATATAAAACATGATATGAGTAGAATATCTCCAGGCAAAGTAATTTGACTAGCATTTAGGCTAAAATGGAAACATCAAGCATTTTATGTTTGGGATTTAATATAGAACAAGAGTTAACGCTGGTATATGATTTCAGTAAAGCAATAAATCGTGCCCGTAGCACGTTTTGGGTGTGTGTGAAAACATTTATCTTAACACCTTCACCCACCTTTTCACAGACTCCGTCCAACGAATCTTCTCGGATGCAAGCCCACCAATCAATCTGTTTGCCAAGTCAATCGTGAATGCGGTTTTATCAGCTTCGTCCTGGCATTTTTGTTTCTTTGCCAGAGCATTGTCGAAGTCCGCTTGCAGAATGTTCAATTTCTCCTCGAGTTCATTCAAGCGATTATTGAGGGCTGTTAGTTTATCTCTGGCATCTTGCAGTTCCCGTTCAGCGTCCACTAATGCTCGTTCCTTGGGCTCCACCACCAAATACACTTCGTAGAATCGATTAATGTTTATCACCCACGAACAGAGACCGGCAGCGGCTTGCGACTTCGAAACAATTTTCTCCGGATTAAATTCTGGATCATTAATGTATGGCTGCAGAGCTTTAATCACATCCGGGTGAATGTGTTTTTTGTCATAGTTTATCAAATCGTTGAGAAACTTATCAACATTACCCATCATCACTCGAGCTGCCTTCCAGCTTCGGTCTTTTGGTATTTTACCTTTAGGAGCGAATAGGACCAAGACTGCTCCACACACGTTCACAACGGCATCAGGGGGAGAGCCAAATGATTTAAGTTCTGTAAGATTGTTTTTATTGAGAGTATTAAGAGCTTCTTGCGCGGCTAGGAGAGCAGGTTGAGCTTTTCGAAAATCTTCCTCACAGAGCGAAGCCTTCGCAGTTACATCTTCTTCAATTTGCCTCACTTTTTTTTCTTCCTGTGTAGCAAATACTCGCTCCTTTGATACCTTTTCGTTCTCCGTACTGACAACAACGATAAGGTTATCTGCTTCTCTATTCTTAACTGCCAATTCGACTTCCTGCACCTTGAGGACGTCCTGCAGGCCATCAACTTCTTGTGAACAAGATGCCAATTTTATGAGTCCATTCTCTAGACGAATTATTCTCTCCTTGTTAACTTTGACCTTCGTCACTAGCAACTTCGTGTATAAACTTATGAGTTCTAAGAAGGATTTGGGGGTTGTGTAATTATACCTCTTGTCATTGAGTAAGTAGAGCTGTGATATATCATTCACTGTTCCATGAACATAAGCCATGAACTTGGACACAGGTGGGGCTAAGTAATTTGGTAGAGATTCGATTTCGGAAAGAAACCGGAATGCAACATTTTCTAAGGCTTCTCTCGGCCATTCATGGAACCAATCGATTGTTGTATTATTGACAAGAGCTGGGAATTTTCTGGCACGTATTCTGAGAGTGGGACCGACGGGAGAGAAACACAGCACGACTTTAAGTAGTCCACGTACTTTTTCAATAAAAAACTTCCAACAATTTTCTCGGCTATCAAAAATGCCTGCCTGTTTTACTTCGTTTCGGATAGCTGCGATTATATTTTCTATTTCTTCATCGGGAAACAGCTCGTGGATATCACCCGAGGCAAGTAAATCATTTATAAGCACAAGGAAGTCTTCCTTTGCCACTTCGGCGTCAGTCATAAGGAAACAACATGGATTGGACTTGATGCCGCATTTCATGTAAAGCACTGCAATATTCGATTTGAGGTCATTAATACTGTAGTCCTTGGTCAATTGGATTTGAAAGACATCCAACGATGAAATAAAACTAGCCAATCGAGTAAGTGACTGTTTCCCTGAGCCGCCTACGCCAATCAGAAGAGCGTATCCTCTCGAAGATTCCATTATTCGGCTGATGCGACAAACGTGACTCATAGCATCTTCAAAGAGGACCAGGTTCATGGCGCCAACAAAGTCATTGTAACGTTCTTGAGCTTCTTGCAGTAGTTTGCTGAGGCGCTCCCAACCTTTAACTGGCATGTATTTGACGTCGGACAGCCCTTTCGCATAGTGGAAGAAAATGTGGGGTTTTTCGAACACAACATCTTCATTGTATACTTCGACACCATTGTGTACGTTTTCTGCAATCAGTTTTTGGTACGTGTTTATATCACTTTGGTCCACTAATTTGTCACCGTAAACCCGGTTACATTCATGAACCCATAAACGGAGGAGCATATTGGGATTAGGACATGTCTCTGCATTTGAGTATAACATACCCTAAATAAACAAAAAAGGAAGAGTAAAGTTGTATTAATGTTTTTACTTTAGATTTGGATTAACAATTATTATAGATACCTAACATACATACATATGCAAACGTGGATACGTACATATGTTTTAAATATAAGAACAAATTATTATTATTATTACAACTTTATTGATTCATAAATAAATTACACAATCAATAATTAAAGAATTGAGCTCTACCTACCAGGGCACGAGGACTGCTAATATAACTTGTATGAGTTACAAGCAAATATCCCTGACGCGTGAGACAAAAGATATTTCATTGAAATGTATCGAGAAAAGCCTGCTCTCGTGCGGTGCACGAGAACCGAAGATTAACTAGAGCAACCGATGTTTGACTAGAATGCGCTGCGCCTGCGAATATGTAATGTTGTTTCTATCCGTGACTGGTTAAATAGTGTTGGTTTGTAGGAGTTAGGTTAGTAATTCTTTCTTATTTTGGTTTTGGTTCGATTCTGTACTTTGTACAGTGTGTGGTGTGGGATAAAATAATCAGTGATTAGGTATATTAAAGACAGTAATAAATCTTTTTAAAATAAAGTTACCTGAATCCACGATTTGACGCATTTAAGTGAAAAAACATGATTCCTTGCTAAATGTAATAAGTGTGTCAGTTTTATACATGGTCGAAATTCTTCGAGCAATTATACAAAATAATAAAAAATCAACATGTACATGTAAATTGTTTGTTTTTTGCGATTTCTAATCTTAATACCTACTTAGTGAGCAAGTAAAGTGCACCACCTGTTCAACAACCCACCAGCCGCCACTGCTTTTGATATCATTTTATTCATAAAAACACGTTAATGACTATTAATTTTTTCACTTATTATTAAAGCCCAGTTCACTTTCTTAAAAAAATTATTTTTTTTCCTTAAAAAGAATACTAAATGTAATTAACAAAAAAAGTTAATTAGTAACACCGTTAACTTATGTAAACAGTAAAGATTTGCATTATGATTTGAAGGTTGTAAATGTCTTTCTCGCGTGATCTAGTGTCTGCGTCGTGTTCTTTCACTTGATACTCCATTTTGGATTTGTTATTCAAATTGTAGTCTTTTTTCAATTATTTGCGATTACACTAATCAATAATATCGGGAAATGTTAATAATATACGCTGAAATGGGACAACTTTATCTATTTGTCCTTTTCTTAACCACAATAGCTCAGAAAAAGTTAATTTTGTGTTTAAAATTTTTTTTTTTTTTAAATTCACTCAGTTTGTTTAATTTTTGTTAATTACATTTAGTATTCTTTTTAAGGAAAAAAAAATAATTTTTTTAAGAAAATGAACTGGGCTTTAATAATAAGTGAAAAAAAGTAATACTCATTAACGTGTTTTTATAATTAAAATGATATCAAAAGTGAAAAACTACTTAAAAAATGAAAAAATTGGGTTTGATGCAAAATTGCGGAGAAACGGTTGTCCACAGAAAAAAAAGTCTTTGTGCAAACTAAAACTGTAATAAATTCTTGATTGGTTTTAAAAAAAATCTTACGAATCGGACTTAGTTTGGCAAAGATAAAGCCAGTTAAGGAAAAAATCATAAAAACCGTTATAACTCGAAAACGGGACGAAAACGAGAAAATGACCTATTAAATTTTTCGACTTAAAATGACCTCAGGAATCCATGGTTTTCATTTGGGGCGGTGACTGTGGGACACCCTGTATATATAAGATATAAATTATGCAAAATTGCCTTCAGACTGATGTGTTTTACGCATTTGATATGGCTATATACTTTTAATTAAATAAGAGAGATATGAGTTTCCGGGCTGGATACTTGCTTGGTTCATAATTAAATAATAGACCGGAGAATATAAGCTATCAAAATTGTTTTTCTAAAATGATTAACCTGTTATCCGGCGTACCTCAAGGAAATCATTATTTTTAATATTGATTAATTATATTGGTATGGACATCTTATACGAGTATTCAAAAATCTTAATCCTTGCTGATGACTTTTAGCACTTTTATGGATTCAAAAACCCAAACGGATTCTTGTTTTTGCAAAATGATATTGACAGAGGTTCTGATTGGTGCATTACTAATGGAACAGAGCTTAATAAAAATAAGTGTAAGGTGTTTTCATACTCAAGAAAAGGAGAACGTGTTCAAACATTTAGTGACTTGGGAATTTTTTTTGTATGTCAAGCTGTCTTTCAACTCTCAAACTTTTGTATGGGAGTTTCTTCGAATTTGAAAATTCAGTTTATTGAGAACAATAGTTTCTTACAAGCATTTCCGCAAATGTATATTATTAAATACTCCAAATTGAAACACAATTATTTTGTTTATTAAAATAAAATATTTTTTTAATTTTTATGTTTGAGCTCAAACTATGTATCATAGGAGTTGTTTAAATTTTAAACAGAGTTTGTATGTTAACGGTTTCTCATCTTATCTTATTTTAACTTTTTCAAAATCCCAAACTATCTCTACATTAGACCAAAATACGTGCGTCGTTCATTTAATAGCTTAACAACTGCTTTCGCAGTTAGAGCTAAAAACAGAAGGCCACATGATAAATATAAATGTATGAAAAAACGAACAAATCTTTCTTATATGTAAGTTTTTCTAATTTTGCAAATAAAAATCAAACTTAAAAAAAAAAATGATCCGTTCATGATCCTAAATATATACAAAAATTCCTTAAATCTTTAAAAGCAAAATCTTACTTTCAAAAAATATTTTTTTCTTAATTATGTATATAGATCGTAAGCGATAATAAGCGAAACAGAAAAATTTTATCAAAATTCTAGGTGTCGTTTTAAAGGAAAAATAAGATTTTCGAAAAACATTATTAACAGTTAGCATTATTTTTTATACGAAATAAGATTTGTTTACATATTGTAAAATGTATTGAAAAAAAACTGAATTAAGTTAAAAAAATCAAGATGGAAGTTTTTAAAATTTTTATTTAAAAAAACTAAAATAAAATGCACGACTGGATCGCATGTCCTTGCTCTAATGTAAAAACACTGGAATCTAAAAAATAAACATAATTTGGGGATGTCAATTTTAAGTATTTAGTAATAATATAGATTTTAGGAAATAATTTCAAAAAATAATAGTTGGCACGTTTTGAAAATATTGGCGCAAAATTTTAAATAGCCTATTATTAAGGTATTAGTATGATACTACTTAACAATTTGCTACCTTTATAGTAGTTTACTAACTCATTCTTAATTTTAAACATTTTCTAACTAGTATCGTACTAAGCCAATTTTCTTAATAAATTGCTTCTGAACACACCTAAAACAATGATATTTCGTGTAAGAAACTAAGTACACGAACCTTTTTTTGATGTTTGCAAATGTCAAAGAGTCAAATGAAGCTAGCACGATACAAAAAAAAATAAAGTAGGTATTCGATGATTTTAACTTATGCTTATGCTATATTCGATTAAAATTTGCAAATTCGTTGTTTTAACCTAGTATCATACCAAAACAGCTTTAGCATCGTACTAATTCAATTAAAATTTTGCGCCATTGATTTTTCCAACAAAAAATTGGGAACTTTTTTTGAAAAAATATTTTTTCGAATATTTTTATATATAGGTAATATTATTTAAAATTTGAAGGAGCTGTTCAAAAATTTTGGTCGAAATCGTTAGAGTCATTAATGAGAGAGTCGAAAATTAAATAAGCGGTTTGATGACAAGACCTTTAATAACATATTTTCCTAAAATTTTATTTCACCAAAATGTTGTCCATACCCATAATAGCACAGCTAGTTCTTGTTATCAAAATCATTACAGCCGTTTTTGAGATAAATAAGATTTTGCATTACGGGTGTATGGGGGGTGCCGTTAGTTTTGGAGCTAAAAACAAATTTCAATTTCTCCTCTAGGGAATCACCGCAGACTCTTAAGTACCGAGATTGAAGAAAAAAGCTTCAGTTAGCTTAGGCGGTAGATCGAGGTACAGACATACAGACATGCTGAAAGACAGACGGAATTGCCGGACCCACTTTTCTCGTCTTCGCTATCATCGTAATGTCAACTTTGATCAAAATCTCAAGCCCTATTTTTCTTTCCCGATTATGAGCTTGCATACCTACAAATATCGAAAGTGAAAATTGAATTTTGTTAAAACACCAAAAAAATTGAAAATTTGGATACACATTACTTTTTAAACTTTTTTGATTAGAATCCGTATGGTAAAGTTTTTAAGAAAATCTAAAACAAAAAAATGGTTCTATATACATATATATCATTACTTGAAAAATTGTTTTTTCAACTATGTTTTACTAAATGAAATTCTTGAATTTTTTTTCGAAACAGTTATTAAAAAAAAATATTTTATAAGATTCCGAAAATTTTTTTTAGTCTTTAGTGAGGCACTGTTCTTTTTTGTCTTGAGAAATACAAACAATTTAACTAGAGATGTTGATGAAACTTGACATAATGATGACTCAGTTGCATCTTAAGCGAATGGATCTGTTTTCTTTGAAGTTGATCTCAGTTGGCTTAAATAATTCCATCGGCAATTTACACATTTCAACCTTTTTGGGGTGAAAAATAACCGAACCTGCCATACAATATTTGTTGCCTTTTGGGAAAAATCTTTCTCAAAAAACCACCGAAGTATCTTATATATTTAATACTATTTATATGTAAATTTTTAATATATGTATATATTTAATATATTTTTCCTAAATTGAACAATTTTGTTCGAAAAACTTATATGCATACACACATATGTACATACATGGCAATTTTAAAAACCATTTCATAAAATTTGCGACTTTTTCGAAAAAGATAAAACTTATTATACCATATTGTTACCACAACAACAACGATTGAAATACGTGGACTTTAGTATACTCTTTCAAGACTGTTTTCCCAACAATTAATTGATTCAAAATATTACAAATAAACTCACCGAAAATATATTTGCCAGATCCCGCAAATTAAAATTGTAATGAAATTTAACGGCAGTCGGGAGAAATGTCTGGGAAATTTTCTGGTGCATTGCAATAGCTGTTCTGATAAGTGCCTCACATATATCCTTGGTTGCCTTGGAAAACCTATGCTGGGAAGCATCCATGTGCTGGGAGAGGATTGAATGCAAAATATGGAACAAGGCCTCTCCACCAGGAGCACTATATGAAATTGATGAAAATTTAAATTTGATACGGTAAATCGTAAAAGAGAGGAATGGCGGAGAAGAGCTGGCTTACTTTACGGCAAACGAACAAAAATGCCGCTGCAGTCTTGGATTTATGGTAAATGAACCAGCAGTGGGATTCATGCAGGAGGCAAACTGGCAGTGATGGATGTCCTTCAGCGACATTTTTGCACGGTCATACCAGTGGCGATAGTCCATAAATTGTCTTATCAAAGTATGTGGTTGCACGGTTCCATATTTGTCAACTTCAGGCATATTCATATCGTCAACAAAATAAACCATCTGCTTATTGCCTGGGGGACCGAAATTGCGACCAGCTTTCTTCTCGAGAGGTTTCTCGAGAATCCTTTGCAACATCTCAGAGGTTGTGTAGAAATTAAAAGGCACGTTTGTTACAGCAAACTTAGCTTCAGGTAATGCATTCAGTTTCGCTCCCATTATTATGGTTTTTCCAGATCCCGGTGGGCCAATAAACATTATGGGGTGGTGTTCAGCAATAAGAATGTCTGTGAAATATTTCAATCGGGTAGTCTCCGATGTGTGGACCAAATTTGATTGCAATGGGACATCTGGGTCTAGTTCGAAGCGCGGCACAAGATTCGTCCATGGTGCAAATTTTTTTGTTTCATTGTCCACATAGTAACTGAATACATTTCCTCCAGGGGGGAAGGTTACGGTTTTAAATTCATTAATCCACCATTTATGGAACTCGTCGCGCCAATCAATTATTTGGTCTTGAAACAGGGTAGAACCGAACCCCCAGATGATGCAAAACACAAAATATATTTCATACCAATCCTTTGGACAATCTGTGGGTACATTTTGAGGCGTGAGGAGACAATCAAGCAAATAGCAAGTCATCTGTAGCATAGCTATGTCGGAGATTGGAGTTATTTTTTTTAGTCTGGTTTTTAAGGCCTCGAGTAAGGCTGGAACATATTTTTCGAAGAGAACAATTAATATTGATTGTTCGGTATTATTCTGACGTGTCTGCAACCATGAGGCCACGGAGGGATTCCAACCAAGGTCTTGTGGATTTATGTATAGAATACCGGCTCTAGACACGGTTGCTGGAGTCGCAGTTTTGAGATTAGCTATTTCGAAAAGCAGGCGCATTTCTTTTGTGAGAGCAATCCGTTCGTTGCTGGCGAGTGTCAGAACTTTATTGTCGTCCATGACAGTGTTCAAACTTTCAATCCACATTGGATCTATATCACCGTCGAGTACAATCCATTTAGGACCGTTCCCAGGAGTGTTGGCTTGGTCACGCATTATTATTGAGAAAAGACCGTCTTTCCATTCTCTTGTTGCTGGATTGACAATTCCAAAGAGCTCATCGTTGGTCACAGCTTTTGGGTTAAGGTCGTTGAAAAGCGGTTTCCTTTTTTGATTTTGATATGTCTTGAACAAAGTTTTCCAAACAGCGCTTTTACCAGTGCCAGAATTTCCTATGATAAACACGGAGTGCCGAACAGCAAACAGTTCTTCCAACTGAACAATTTTTAATATAAAACCTTTCTCGGCCTGGAGTGACAAGTCTACGGCTGACTTTTTGATAACTTCTTCAAAGTCTAAATTTCTTTTGCGCGGTACATCTAGAGCTGGGAATAGATCTCCAATTAGTCCCATAAAAATACTTACGTCATCGGTAACAATTTTGGGAGTATTGAAGTCGCGAAGAGCCCGCATTAGAACTTGATCTTCTGGCCTATATCTATCGTCTCTCTTAAAAATTAAATGAGAATGAGAGAAATGTAATTAGTAGATTGGCATGTGTGTTTGTATTGTACTCGTAGTATTGATTTTCTACATGGGTATGGATTAGGTATAAATAGATAATAGAAAATTTTGCACTCGATAGAACATCGAAGTTATTTTTATGACTATGATTTCGCACTTCTGATATCTGCCGTTAATAGAAATTGTAAATTTAAATACTAAATGAAAAATCTTATTTTATTTTAATAATTTTTACAAGAAATTATTCGTATAAAATTATTATTTCTGTACAAAAAATTTTAACTACAGACCGTACAAATTAAGCGAAACCGACAAAATTTTATCAGAATTCTAGGCGCCCGTTTTCGAGAATAATACGATTTTTGGAAAACCATTTTTTAAAATTTGCTCTTTTTTACATATTGTAGATAATATTACGAAATCCAAAAATATGGAAAATTTTAAATACACAATAAATACAACTTCAACTTTTCAGGAGCTTAAGCAGACAAAAATGACCAAAATCAGTTGTGCAGTTATTTAGAAAAAATGGTTCCAAAGTAGGTTTAATTATCATTTTTGATGTGTAAACATCTTTCCCGGCGGTAGAGTGAATCGAAAACGTGTATAAAACTTATACGTCCCGTGTAACCCGTAACGGTTACACGTTACGGTTACACTTTACGGTTACACGTTACGGTTACACGTTACGGTTACACGTTCTGTGTAGCAATCTACCTTACCGACGATTGCATTTAACACCATGTTTACATTGTTAATATTTCGTACTTACGACATCGTGTTTACATTGGAGACTTTGAGTACTGAAATCGCGATTTTATTACTTTCCATTACTGGCTAGAACTCAATTCAATCCCTCAACATTTCTTCACCTCTCGACCAATTAGGCCTATTCTGCCACATTTGTTATTCTGCTATAGATTTTCTGTTATGAATCATGAAAGATTTCCACCTTAAAAGATCTTTTATGATTGGTATTCAGAGGTTCGAACTTTTATAAAAGTCTGTTAGGCTAGTCGCGCACTGGCAACTGTGATCGAAATCAAATAGTTTAATCACCAGTTGAAAGAGAACCGCGCACTGGCAACTCTTTACTCACGCTCAACTTAAACAGCTCAACCATTACGAATTAATTTTAGGCAATCGTTTAGTTCGTGTCAAATCACAAACTTTTTAGTTGCTCGAATCGAGTTGCATTAAGTGCGCGGTGTCCCATATAAGCCCATATGTTTCATTTTCGCAACTAAACAGTTGCGAAACTAAAAATTGAATGTGCGCGCCTGGCCTTATGCCACTTCGAAAACGAGATCTGTTATGAAACTGAACTAAATCTGTTATCATATTCAGCTGTGATTATGTAAAATATTTCATCTGGCATAATTTAAATGGATGACAAACAAAAAAGTAAACTCTTAGGCTAGGCGCTCACATTCAATTTTTAGTTTCGAAACTGCTTGGTTCGAGCAACTAAAAAGTTTGTGTTTTGACACAAACTAAACGATTGCGCGCACATTCAATTTTTAGTTGCACAACTGTTTGGTTGCTTATAGAAAACAGATGAACTATTTAGTTGAATGTCCGCGCAGGTGCATATAATTATTATGTTGTGTGTGTGTCACAAACTAGTACGATTGCATTGTATGTTTATTGGGTACGTTCGATAACAAAAATTCGGCACTCGGACGAACGTTGATGTTTACACATCTTAACCGTGAGTCCTGGCACTCACACTTTTTTTTTTATTTTTAACGAGTAGCTTTTACTTATTTAAAGTTTATGAATGATTTATAAAGCTGTGGAAAAGTTTTTTCAAAAAAAAATTGATTTTATAAAATTTAGAAAAAAGAAGTTTGTGGCATGGAAAAAAATTTGTGCGTGGAAAATCTTAAAATAAAATCTACCAAGTTTAAGGAAAATCGTGCGAACCGCTTAGGGTATGGTCGAAAGACATACAGGATTTTGATATCCACTCTTTAAGTAGGTATTCCCCATCGTAGTAATTTCAAGCTTGATCAAAATCTCGAGTTTGGTTTTCTTTTGCGAATGCATAACTTGCTATAAAGTAGATACAGTAGACTGGTGACAAATGTCACCAAAACAACATGGCCGCCAAAATCTGCCTGCGCCAATTAAAATCCCGTTAGCTTTGAACTAACGGGTGATTTTTTAAGAGCTTGAGAACTTTTTTTAAAAAAAAAATGCATAAAATTTGCAAAATCTCATCGATTCTTTATTTGAAACGTTAGATTGGTCCATGACATTTACTTTTTGAAGATAATTTCATTTAAATGTTGACCGCGGCTGCGTCTTAGGTGGTCCATTCGGAAAGTCCAATTTTGGGTAACTTTTTCGAGCATTTCGGCCGGAATAGCCCGAATTTCTTCGGAAATGTTGTCTTCCAAAGCTGGAATAGTTGCTGGCTTATTTGTGTAGACTTTAGACTTGACGTAGCCCCACAAAAAATAGTCTAAAGGCGTCAAATCGCATGATCTTGGTGGCCAACTTACCGGTCCATTCCTTGAGATGAATTGTTCTCCGAAGTTTTCCCTCAAAATGGCCATAGAATCGCGAGCTGTGTGGCATGTAGCGCCATCTTGTTGAAACCACATCCTAACCTCAAAAAAATCACCCGTTACAAAAGCTAAATCCTGCGATCCGTACATGCATAGTAGGTGTGTTTTTTTTGCAAGTCCATATAGAATTGTAAAAAAAAACGACATCGAGCCTAAGCGCTTTACATGCAAATGCAACAACTACTTAAATCTATACAGAGTTAGCTAAGACCAGATAATTATCGAGCGTTAATCTAAGACCCGATAAAAATGGTGATGCCAAAATAGTATGTATATGTTATCGATAATTTGCTCAGAGACGTCAAAAGTGAAGTTTTTGGATTGGTTGATGCTAGTCGTCAATAAGCTGACAAATGTCATAGCGTACACAGTGCTTCCAGCTATGTGGAAAAAAAGCTCCTAAATCTCGATGTCGTTTTTTTTTACAATTCTATATGGACTTGCAAAAAAAACACACCTAGTATTTGGTTATCATGTAATGGGTGATTTTTTTTTGCTATTTTCTTTTTGGTAACACTGCTTTTGACAGCTCATGTACGTTTCGTGTTTCGTGTCACTGTCAAACATCTTCAGTTTGGTCTATAATTAACCATGAATCGTCTTACAAATGAACAAGGCTTGCAAATTATTGCATTTTGTTATCAAAATGCGCCCTGTTAAGAAAGTTCATCGAGCGCTTCTCCCATTTTATGGTCAGTTTCATCGACCTACTGAGGCGGCTATTCGGGCTATTGTGAATAAATTTCGCACAAAATTTACATTGTTGGACATTAAACCACCAACACGCTTACGTAGAGTGCGAACTGAGGAAAATATCGCAGCTGTATCTGCCAGTGTTAGTAATGACCGTGAATCGATTCGGCGCCATCCACTACGTGGAAAATTTTGCTGAAAGACTTAGGTGTGAAGCCTTCAAAATACAGCTGGTGCAAAAATTGAAGCCGAAAGACCTACCACAACGCCGAATGTTTGGTGAATGGGCTCTTAAAAAGTTTGCTGAAAATCTACTTTTTTATCGAACAATTGTGTTCCGCGACGAAGTTCATTTCTGGTTGAATGGATACGTGAAAAAGCAAAACTGCCGTATTTGGTGTGAAGAGCAGCCAGATGCATTGCAAGAGCTACGAATGCATCCAGAAAAATTCACTGTTTGGTCCGGATTATGGGCTAGCGGAATCATTGGGCCGTATTTCTTCAAAGATGATGCGAATCGCAACGTTACTGTGAATTGTGAGCGCCTGTTGGTGGGTAATTTTAGAGCTTTGTTTACGTTGTTATTTCTATATTCATACGAATTAATGAAATCGAGTGTTTATTGTTGTTTTTAAATTAATGGAAAGTTTTTTTTTAATTATCCGGTACTGTCCGGTAATAAATGGGTATAAGTAGACCCATTTCAGTACTTCATACTTTTCATGCAAAATATCTTAATAATTCATTATTACTGTTGTCATAACTAAACGCACCCAGTTAACTTTTTCTGCTAACATACCCTTGAAAATTAAAAAAAAAAACAAAAAAACGACACATCATGCCTTCTACTTTTTACTTGCGATATAGGTACTATAGGGCAAGTTCTGCATTTGGAAAAAAAATCGAACTCGAGATTTTGATCAAAGTTGACATTACGATGATAGCGAAGACGAAAAAAGTGGGTCCGACAATTCCGTCTGTCTGTCTGTATGTCTGTATGTCTGTATGTCTGTATGTCTGTATGTCTGTATGTCTGTATGTCTGTATGTCTGTACCTCGAACTACAGCCTAAACTAACGGAGGTATTTTCTTCAAACTCGGTAGTTAGGGGTCTTCGGTGATTCCCTAGAGGAGAAATTGAAATTTTTTTTTTAGCTCCAAAACTAAGGGTACCCCCCGTACACCCGTAATACAAAATCTTATTTATCTCGAAAACGGCTCTAACGATTTTGATAAAAAAAATTAGGTGTGATATTATGGACATGGACTACATTTTGGTGAAAAAAAAATTTGGGGGGAAATGTTATTAGGGGTACCTGTCATAGAACGGTTTTTTTGATTTTAGAATTTCTCACCAACGGCTCTAACGATTTTAACCAAAATTTTTATGCAGGAGCTGCTTTGCATTTTAGAAAATATAAACTAAAAATTTTTTCGAAAAAATAGTTTTTGGATTTTTAAAAAAATAATACATATTTTTTTTTGAAAATTCAATATCTTGAAAACCGATACACGATTAAATTTTTAAATTACGTTTTAAAATGTATTTTATTAAATACTAACAATTTGCATATCAATTTTTTTTATAAAAATTTTAAGGAAAATTTAGTACACAAAAATAATGTTTCAGTGTGTCTGTATGTCTGTACCTCTCACTACAGCCTAAACCACTGGACCTATTTTTTTCAATCTCGGTAGTTAAGAGTCTTCGGTGATTCCCTAGAGGAAAAATTGAAATTTTTTTTTTAGCTCCAAAACTAGGGGTACCCCCCATACACCCGTAATGCAAAATCTTATTTATCTCGAAAATGGCTCTAACGATTTTGATAAAAAAAATTAGGTGTGATATTATGGATGTGGACTATATTTCGGTGAAAAAAAAAATTGGGGGGAAATGTTATTAGGGGTACCTGTCATAGAACGGTTTTTTTGATTTTCGAATTTCTCACCAACGGCTCTAACGATTTTAACCAAAATTTTTATGGAGGAGCTGCTTTGCATTTGAAAAAATATAAACTAAAACTTTTTTCGAAAAAATAATTTTTGGATTTTTAAAAAAATAATACAATTTTTTTTTTTAAAATTCAATATCTTGAAAACCGATACACGATTAAATTTTTAAATTACGTTCTAAAATGTATTTTATTAAATACTAACAATTTGCATATCAATTTTTTTTATAAAAATTTTAAGGAAAATTTAGTACACAAAAAACATGTTTCAGTGTGTCTGTATGTCTGTACCTCTCACTCCAGCCTAAACCACTGGACCTATTTCTTTCAATCTCGGTAGTTAAGGGTCTTCGGTGATTCCCTAGAGGAAAAATTGAAATTTTTTTTTTAGCTCCAAAACTAAGGGTACCCCCCATACACCCGTAATGCAAAACCTTATTTATCTCGAAAACGGCTCTAACGATTTTGATAAAAAAAATTAGGTGTGATATTATGGACATGGACTACATTTTGGTAAAAAAAATTTTTGGGGCAAAATGTTATTAGGGGTACCTGCCATAGACCCGTTTTTTTTTATTTTCGACTTTCTCATTAACGGCTCTAAGGATTTTAACCCAAAATTTTTAGCAGAAGTCCCCTTAAGTTTAAAATAATATTGTATATAAAAATATTCGAAAAAATATTTATTGGGTTTTTTTTAATTTTGATTTTAAATCAATATCTTCAAAACCTATGAACTATTATTTTTTGAAATTATTTCCTAAAACCAATATTATTAAATACTTAAAATTCGCATCCCACATTTTTTTCTTGAAAAATTTTAGAGAAATTTCTTACATAAAAAATTTATTTAATAATAAAACGATTTTTTAAGGTTTATTTGTATAAATTCATACTTTTCCGGAAACCAGACGGCAATTTTATGCATTTGAACATTATTATCTCATTAGATTAAATCCATGTTTTATATTTATAAAATGTATCTTAAATTCCAAAGTACTTTTACATAAGAGCAAGTTCGTGCGATCCAGTCGCGCATTTTATTTAGTTTAGAGCTGAACACTCAGAGCTTCGAAACGTTTTTCTTTATGTATGCTTACTGCAAGGATTTGTAACAATATTTCTTTTCTCATCGAATTTTTTCACCATAAGATTCTGCGAAATTCCAACTTGTCACAGTCTTCATTTGGCGTGGTGTTAGTTGTAAGTAAATGAATAAATATTAAAAAAAAAGTAACTACAGCAAATTCACAGGACGTGTTACGAGCTCCATGGAAAATGTATTCAAAGGGGATCTGCTCTTCATCGGAATCTGTTTTCAAAGTGGGGTAAATTTCCACAGTGATAGAGAATTAGGTATTTTTTTTGTGAAAAACTTGAGTGTTTACGTTTTATCAGAGCCAAAATAAAGTAACTTCAGAAATTTCAAAGTGTTTTCATATAAAATTTTCTAATTTTGTTTGACAGCTCATTTCTTTTTGAATTTAATCAGGGTGTTAATAACTTATTATTTTTTTCTGTATGTTTCGTATACATTGAATTTAGGCTTTTTAAAACGGATTCCCATTTGATATTTAAAGCTTCCTGTTGTTGTAGTCTTTTGTTAAAAAAAAAACAATTGATGCAACAAAAAATCAAAGTATCTTACACCCTCTTGGATAGGAATGAATTTCACTCGGCTGAGTCCCTAAACATTGCACGTTCTTTCATATCGAACTTTTTGCAAATGAAATATCCTTAATTTCAGAAGCGTGATTCAATGGATTGATTTTGGACTTCGCAAGGACTCGTTTTATTAATTTTGGTAAATGACCTGCTTCCGCTCGTGATATTCTTTCCTTAGAAGTAAATAAGGGCATTTATTACAGTCGCTGATAAGAATCTAATTAAGTTTTGAATTTCCGACAAAGTCTTGGCTTTCTAAATTCATCTTATAATAAGGTCACGCTATTCCCCTTGCCTCTTCTCATTGCTTTCGAATATCTTACGAAATTTTCAATAAAATCTTAGAAGATGTAATGAATGAAAAAAAAAATTACGTAATTCTAAGCATTCATTTCCTAAAAAAAGAAGGAACATACTATTATAATTTTGCACAGACGAATTTACAGGTTTAAATAATAACGGTTATTTATTTGTCATATTTACCTAGCAACAAAAATGTTTGCGTACATAATTGTTAAAAAAATTAGATCTGAGACAGGTGTGTCTCAAGTTTTTATTTTGAGCCCACTTATGTTCTCTCTTCTAACTAAAGATGTTGAGAATGATATCTATAGTGGACAGTCTTTCGATGACTTGCATGTCAAAGTGTTGTTCTATACTGATAAGACCCTATTATTTTACAGTCTCAAGATAAAGTTGACACTGTAAAGTCTAAAATTTCGATTTTCGTTCCCGAACTTCTTTTAACGATTGGGTTCGGACTTTGGATGGTTCTAACATTGAAGTTGTGAAGGAGTTCAATTACTTAGGCTATAGCATAACCCATAACCTCAATCTTCGTTTTCATCATAAAAATAAACTTTTTCAATAATAAAATTGGAGACCCGGTTTCAATGTTCATAGTGTTCGATGCAACAATAAATAAAATTTACTATTGGTTCGCACGAACTTGCTCTTATGTGAAAGACTAAGAGTTTCAAAAATTAATATTAGTAGAGAAAAACTGGTTATAAGCTTAAAATTCATTTTTTAAATGACTAAAACAACTCCTTTAGGAAACCATTTTTTAGTAGTTGGAGCTATAAACAGCAAATATTGGTTTATGCAAGAATAAAATTATAAGTCGTTGTTTTCTTAAAAAAATATGCTTTTATGTATATACAAAATTTGTAAAACATTTTTAAGAAAAAATTTTGGTACGCACGTTTAAAGTTTTTATTACTGCACGAATAAAAAATTAGTTTCCAAAAAAAAAAAAAACGATTGAGCCTTTTTCGAGATATCGAATCTTCCAAAAAAATTGATTTTTTTTTTTCAAAAATTCAAAAAATATTTTTTTTTAAAGTCTTGAAATGCAATGTTTCTTAAAATTTTTAGAATCTTCTCTATGAAAAATTTCATTAAAATCCGTTATGCCGATAATAAGAAATTCAAAATTCGAAAAAATGGTTCTATGATAGGTACAGTCAGTAATATCTTAATTTCAGTTTTTTTTATTAAATTATAGATCGAAAAAACTAATCGAAAAAAAAAACAATTTTTTTCAAAACTCTCGGAACTGTTTTTGAGAAAAATACGATTTTAGGAAACCATTTTTTAACATTTGTAAATGGGTACCTTTATTTTTAAGTAAGACATTTTTTTTTCTCAAATATTGTAGATTGTATTAAGAAACTTTTATTTATCAAGTTTGAGATAAATCGAGCATGGGGTTTTCGAAATATAGTTTCCAAAAAAAAAAAAATTGAAAATTTTCTTAAAGATAAAAAAAAAAAAAAATGAAAATTTGAATACGCAAAAATATTTTAACTTTATAGGAGCTTAACATAAAAAAATGATTAAAATCAGTTTTATCGTTTTCGAGAAAATCAAAAACAAAAAAAAATTATTCCAAGTGGGCTACCAAAAATAACCATTTATTGGCCGAACCGTTTAGGCTGTAGTCGAACAGACAGACAGACAGATGCGAGACGCACTTTCTTCCGCTTTGCTATCATCGTAATATCAACTTTGATGAAAATCTCTAGTTTTATTTTTTTACGCATGCATAACTTGCCTTATAGTACCTATACATAAATCGCAAGTAAAATTATCATCAACTTGATGAAATGAAAAAACCCAACGATACAAACAATTCTTTAATTAGTTGCCTCATAATGCATATTACGCAATTTATGTTGAATCAGACCTACCCAAATCTTCTTGAGGAATTTAAAAGCCAATCTGACTTTGTTGTAAAAGTAATGCAAAGACCAATCAGCAGCCTGCAAAAAAGAATCATGCTAGCATCTTTGCGGTGTCGCTGCACTCCTTTAAAGGAATGGTTTGAATTAGCTTCGGCGTTTGATTTTTCATTGGTCCTGAATTTGGTTTATTTCGAATCATGGAGAACTTTTTTATATGACTGCATTTCTGTCATTATGTTGAAGTCATGTCTTCCATGAGCAATTTTCTGGAATATCAGTTTATAGTCAAGTAAGCATCAACATTGGAGAAATAAGCTACTTTAGAGATGAATTCTCTGTTGCAGAAATGAGTCTAATTTCCAAATTGAATTATAGATCAAAATTATGCGATTCAGAGTCAAAGTCCTCTCAAAATTGATACATTATATCAATCCAAGGTTGTGTTTCGGTTTGCTCAAAGACACCTTGTTACGGTTTCGTTACTTAAACAATTATTTATTACAGAATTAGCAATGGTAGTGACTAATTCATTTTGGACCACAGTCGATTAAATCTTATTAGAGAATGAAAGCCCCTTATTTTTATTTCCGGGAAGCCTGGTTTTCTTTTCACACAAATTCTATAGATAATTAAATCTAAAAAGGGTTCCCATATACTTAACGTTTATAGTAATGGATGAAATACTTATAAAACACCATCAACTCGCAAATAGCACATTGCTCTAATTCCAACTACATATATCATTAAAATTAGCAAAAAGATACCAACGGAATACATACCCTTAGTGATCCAGCGACTACGAGAACTGATTTTATTGCTCTAAGTCCCCAGTCGTAATGATCCTGTTTCGATAAAAGCTCTTTGCACAAAGTATATAAAGTAATAAATTTTCGAGCCAAAAGACGTGCTTCTTGAAATCCCTCTGCGACCAACATGATTTCACAGATTAGGGCAAAGTCGGGCACAACCATTGCACAAGGACGATATAATGCTTTTAAGTTCTCTGGAAGTTCGGCTCGACCTGCATATCCCGGATTCATTGTTATGAACATACCCACTGTTGGCCTTAGTGCTATCATCTCGCCAAGGAAATTGAACACAGCCTTTTTAGCCTAAATAGACGAAAAGGCATAGTGCATAGACAAAGTAAGGATGTGCAAGGTAAAATTGATTTAAAATTATGGTCTACCTTTATTGCGTCCTGTATGCACTTCACCTGAACAGCGACGACAGACAATACTTCGACCGAAATTCTATTGAATTCATCGAAACAACCCCACGCCCCCGTTTGAGCTAATCCCTTGTGAATATTGCCGCAGGATTTGTAATCCATTTGTTCGGAGCAGTTAAATACGTACACCATCATTCCCAGTGCGCGACCTAGATCTTTGGTAGTTTCGGTTTTGCCAGTTCCAGCCGGCCCAGCTGGAGCACCACCCATTATGAGATGTAGAGACTGGGTGAGTGTGATGTAACAACGGTCAGTTAGTGGTGTTATAACCAATCGTGGAGTGTTCCCAAGATACTCGTAGTCGTATTTAAATTGGGCATCGCAGATGTTAGCAAAACAATCGTCATGTTTTGTGTCCCATCTGTGGCGAAGTTGACTCTGCCATTGGAATGCCGTGGCGACATCTACTTTTTGTTGGATTATTTTCGAAACAACGTCCCGGCTGTGGACGTCAATTGTGCAAACTGTCATAATTTTTTGTCTTTCCCCAGGAGTCAGGTCACCAAGTAATAGTGTGATGAGGGCGTTCAATTGGTTTATTTGCTTCCTGTTGTAGTCCTTTAGAGCGTTTTCATATCGCATGCTTAGTTTGATAAACGCATCGTCTGTTTCTGTTGTCCACCAAATTTGTGTGGTGACCAGGGCTGGTTGAGCTGGCCACTCAAATATCCAAACATGGCGCGGCTTTTTCTCATAGGCTATGACTGCCTGACGAAAATGGTGACGGAGAGTATTTCGCATCTCGTCGGTCACACGATTTAGCCAAACCTCAACTTTCCCACTACAATCGCATTTTTGCATAAATGGAACGAATTCTTCTAATTCTTTAGCTACCATTCCTTTGGAAAGCTTGGTACCCTCAATGAGCGACAGGCTACCCAAAGAATCGTATAGTTTTGTCAAATGACGACTAACCATCTTTGGATTGTTTCCATTCGATAGGATGTCCAACAAGTCGGCGGATGAAACGAAATAAAACCTCGGGTATGAAAGGCGTTTGGTCTCCAAATATTCGTTTAAGGCTTTTTCGCATAGCAAAAGTTGTTTTAACAGTTTTTCGAGGGTATCATAGAGTTTGCCTCCACCTCTGTTTGTCGATCGTACCACATTTCGGTCGTTACCCATTTGATCAAGTAGAACCTTAAACTCTCTGTCAATTGAATCAAATCTCTTCGAGTCTTCGGGAAGCTGATTTCGAATGTCTTCAGAACCGATGAATATGTTCTCCAGGTACTGCCATTTTCGTTGCACTTCAAACCAGGCCGATATAACTTGGTCAGCGTTCGAAAGCTTGTTTTGCCAGTCAGAAACTTGTTTAATAAAATACGCAACATATTTTGATGAAAGCATATTTTGCAATTGAACTTGGTGGTCTTCCAGCGTTTCAATCATTTCTTCTGACGCCTTAAGGAGTGTAAGTCCAGTGCGGTCATGAGTTTCCGTTCCAAATTCCATTTCACTCCAAGTGGCATGAAGATCCCGCAGTACCTTTTCCATTGCCATTTCTTTTACTGACTTATCTACAATGTTCTTCACTTCCTCTTCAAATTTGTGTAAATTGAGATCAATCAAGTCCTTGAGTGTGGTGGAGTCATGCATACTGAACTTAACTTTAGTCGTTTGCATGAGTTCCGACCAATGGCGGTCCTTAATGGCAGGATTTTGAAGCTCAGTGATGGCTCGCAAGGAAGTCATTAGGTTCTTCAATGAATTTTCCATGTGAACATAGGGAGCCCATAGCCTCATTTCCTTGCCCAAGCCCCTAAGTTCCTTGCCAATTTTTTTGCATTCCATATCCATTGCTTCTATGTCGATTTTCTTCCATGGCGTGGTTTTCCAGTCCGTTATTGTCGACTCTATACTCAAGAAGAAGTCCCACATTTGTTTTAGCAAACCTAGGTCACTTCTGCACAGTTTTATTTTAGCTAAATCAGGCCCCTGTAACTCGAATAAAATGGCTGAACTGGTTAGATGTTGCTGTCGTTTTTCGATTTCGTTAAGCTCAAGACTTGTTTTATCAATAAGAGCATAGGGGTTTTCACAAGTCACAAGGAACAGCTAGAAAAAAAATTGTCAAAAACCATAATTCTTGTCATCATAGCCACCTAACTTCTCCATCCAGGAACCTTTCTCTATACAAGCTTGACATGTTGTTGAATAAAGTAATTCGCTTCTCAATCAAGTCTACTTGGTACGCCTGCATAGGTCCAATTGCTCGCTTCACCCCAACAGCATCGCGCTTGGTTTTGAGCCACATATCTGGCAAATCTGCCAACTATGATCGAAAAATCAAAATTTTTGCATTTGAAGGGTTAAAAGCTTCATAACCTGGGCTAAGACACTCCTCGGAAATTCATAACTATAGAGTTTCAGAAGCTCGACCACTTCCTTCATTGGCTCGAACATATCATCGTAGGTAAATTGTTTTTCATTTATCGCACTTAGAATCGACATGATCTTCAGCAGACCATCTAAATCTTCCTTGTCTAGTTCTAATGACAAACTTGTCTTTGCTTCACTTATAAAATCTTGCAGTTCCTAGAGTCAAAATATCAAGGTTTTAGATGAATTTAGTTTGGAAAAATGATACCAACCTGCAATGAATTCACCACGCGGTCAATCAAATCGCATTTAAATAGACTAATCCATTTTCCAATCTCATTCAGGACACCATTTTTGAATCCTTTTTTGTTAAGTCTCAACCACACATTAAAATCTTGGAAGGTTTCCCATTTGGTTACTTCATTTCTGAGAGTTATAAACTTGTCCAACTAAATGATAAAAACCGCTAAGTTCTGTTTTCCGAGCAGCCTACCAAATCAGAATCTACCTGTTCTTTGTACACAGTCAGCGGCGGATAATCTTCTAGTAGCGGGACAGCTTTTGCTTCACCCTCTTCGGGATCTCGCTCGGCGGGCGTTAAAGGTCGTCCATAACACTTTACTTCCTTCAAGTAATCGGCCCGTGTTTCGACCCAGATAAAACTATAATCGGAATAGTATTTGACGTGGGTGCGGATAGCTTGCAACCCATATTTCACTTTCTGCAAAATATCATTGCGGGTTTTGTGGATTTCCAACTTGTCTCTTATTTCATCTAAGTATTGTCATATTGGGGATATCTATTAAAAAAAGTTTTTTTTTAACAAAAATATGATTTACCCCTAAAATCTAGTCCCTTTGCATCTTCGCCCGGAATGATTACATTTGGAGACACCCTGTTGATCATTGTAAGCTGAAGAAAGATATCTTCGATTATGCTTTCTATTAGGTACGTGAAACCATGACTTTGGGAAGTTTCTATATTCGGAAAAAAAACCATATGCGGTTCCTGCAGTTCCATTAATATTTCAAATATAGAAGCATCATTTTCAAAGCGGTTCTCAAACTCCATGCGCAAGTAATTCAAACTTATGACGACCGCATCCAATAGCTCCTCGGCGATCTGTTCATCAACGTAGTTCTCATATTTATGGAAAACTGCAATCTTATCTGGTGGAAACTGTTCCAGTAACTCAAGTCTGTGCTTTGCAGTGAAGAGCTTTGAAATAAACCATCAAAATATTGCAACAATTATTACGACATCGCTTACCACTTCATCAGAAATTGATTCCTGCCTTTGGGTAACATCAGACTCTTTTTCTGTCACAACTGTGGGCTCAGCAGTTACGCTTTCCAAACGTTTAAAAGTATAATCCCTGAGTTCCACTGGCACTTCGGAGTCATCAATCGGCAAATCAAAAAACAATTTCAAATTCAACATCATAAGTTGTTCTATAAGTTTCATTGTGCCGTTTGCAAAATGTTTGCGACGCTGATTAATGGATATTCTGTCCTTGCAGTCGAGCAAAGCCCTTGGGTTTTTATCTTTCCTTAGGTACAGAGGGGTTTTTCCCCACGATTGGATGCTTCGCTTGATCGCATCAATATTATTTTGACTTCGCAGGAGACGCTTGTGTAGCCTCTCAATAGTCATGAAAATTCCGGCGATATATTCAATGTCTTTCAAAAAGAACAGATTTCCATAAATAGGACTTTTTTGTTTCATAAAGGTGATGGCTTACCAAATTGCTTCCATACATAGGTGGTTAGGAGAGGAACCAATCGCCGATCGATTTCTTCCATTTCCAAGCGAAGGAGGTTTAGTTCTTGGGAGTTAGCTCTATTGTTAATATCGTTGTACCACTCAACAATTCGCATTAATTTTATCCTAGCCTCCTGAGAAATTAATGTTTGTAATGAATTTCGGCAACATTCATTTTGATGGGCAATTGAAGATTTAATAGAATGCTCACCCAAAGTTTATTGTCCCTGTTGTAGAAGTCAAGTATAGACTCAGGGATAGTACAGCCAAGATGCAATAAGGCCTTTGTGTTCTTGAGGGTAGCTAGAAGCTGCAATAACAGTGACAATAGAATGCAATTCAATTGCGATTTTCTTACAAACAATAAACTTTATCTCAGAATCCATCAAAATTATCAAATTCAAGTGAAACATTCCGATTATGATGAATTCTGTGAAAGGTTTGTGGATATAAAATATTTTTGCAAAAACCTCAATATCAAAGTTGACGAAAATTCTGGGCTTATCAACATTTTTTCTGATTTCTTCTTTCTTCAAAACTGAATGATTCATTTTGGTTTGAATGATTTCTGAAACATGAGTTTCCCAATTTTGTATGATTTGAGTTTTAAGTTCGTTAATGTATTTGAGAAGTTGGTTGTATCTTGAGAGAGTTTCGGTGCCGAATTCATTTTCAAAGAACCTTCAAATTTCACACAAAACAAATATAGTCTTAATAAACATTAAGTTGCGTGATTAAAACTCATTACGAATTTGTTTTGGTGCTGAAACATGAATTCAACTTATTGCCAAAATTAACTATAGAGATAAATACTCATACAATGTGACAAAACTAATTTGTTCGTATAGCTAGGGGTAGGTATTTCGTTTGAGTTTTTAATTAAGCTAAGAAAGAAAATAGGTAAATGATAGTTTGAAGGTTTTTTTATTTATAAAGCCAGGATGTTGATAAATTTTAATGCAATGAAAATGGTTTTACTGGGAAGGCAAACGAGGCAAATATAAATTATATGTTCTTGAGTGGGCTTAAGGTCAAGAACATATAATTTTTAAGAGAACCTAAACCTAGTGCGTAACAAATCGCGTCTGTAGGAACGTAGGCACAATTTTCCGCTTTACCCTAAAAAAACCATTTTTCTTCTTTTTTTTTTTGAGTATGCAGTGGCTAGGGAAGCGAACCCAATGCATGACAGTTGACAGTCCAACGCACTAATCGTCAAGGGGTATCAGTCAAGGGGTATTTTTTTGATATTTTGTGCGCAATAAAGGGATTTTGAACACCCTTTAAATGTTTGATCGCAGTGCCAGAGTTTAAGGAAAGTTGGAGAGGATTTAAAATGAGATCCCGATGCAGATTTGTTTTGAATGTTTGAATATCGTAAGGGAACGGAAATATTGAACAGGGTAAAGCGTTCCCCATTCATGTAGTGCGGCTAAGGGAAGTATATCTGAATTCAGCAGTACGTCTGAAATTTGGCTCAAGGGTAAACTGATTGGCATTCTCTGAGAATGAACTAGAACACTGTTTATAAAAACAACGGTAATATAATGACAGAAACATTGCAGCTGTATTTGAGAGATTCAAATGTTTAGTTGTATCACCTATCAAAGCTCTTTTTTGGATTCTATTCAAGAGACATAAATGGGTTATTGAAGTACCTGCACAAATAAAGGAATTATACTCAATGTTAAGCTTTATGGGTTTAATTGTATTGCATTCTAGTTTTGAAGCAATTAATTCCACTCGTTTTTTCCTTCCTCATTTGACAATGTTATCGAGATCAGAATTTCATGAGCTTCATACGCTGTGGTTCTAAATCTGTTTCGGAAGAACAAAGAAGCAAAGCAATTCAATGGATTAGAATATTAGAAGAGAAAGAGAGTCGGGGACAAAATAGAGCCCTGTGGCACACCAGCATTTATTTTATAAATTTAAAACTTAAAACGATCAACTATAACTTCCATTGAGCCGTTAGAGAGGTAGTTTCTAATCCATCAAAGAGGAGATTCCTCAATACCAAATGCACGCATTTTCGAGAGAGATGCCAAACTCTACCAAATGCTTTGAAATATCAAATGTAGTAATATTGCTTTCTACAAAACAACGTACATATTATTTATATATGCATAAGAAAACAAAAAAAAATATTTGTTAATCCTATTGGTGCGTGGCGTAAAAGTAACAGGAGCCGAGAGTGCTTCTAAGCAAAATCTTAGGAGCTGAAGTTAAATCAGCGTTTGAAAACGTTAGTTTTTCCAACAAAATTTGTTCGATATGATTTGCCTTCTTTTTGAAAGTTTTGCTTACAATTCACGTTATTTTGGAAATCAACAACCAGAGCCTCACTATAAGCGCATATTTTAGTATTGAAATACTAAATTGATCAATATACAGTCAACAATTTTATAAGGTTTTCTATTAAGGGCTTTCTATCCTTAAATTTGAATGTAAAAAACTGTGGGAGATATCTGATTGGCTTTTTATATTTATTCAGAAGGCTCATGGATGCCATTATTCAAATGTCGAAGGCAGCTTCGCAAGGTGACCCCTACCCCAAACGTAAAATTTTCCATAGATCTAAATTAGGTTGAATTTGACCAATATGGTGGCTTTCAGGGCACTGGTGGTGTGTATGGTTTATTGTCTGTCTTTTTATATCTTATTAGTGATGCTACAAAAAAAACTTAGAAAATATTCTAAGTATAATATAATAAATTAAAATTATTATTGAACACATTGGTTGGTACCAACATCCTTCGTCATGGTAAAAGTATTTTATGAAAGCCTTAGTTCAATGAATATTGAAGAAAATATTATACTGTGGCTATAAGTATGAGAAAAAAGGCGATTTTTTACATTAACAAGAAAATTTATTTTTGTGCTACAATTCCTATATAAAGAAATTATTCTAAGTCTTCTGACTAAGCCAAAAAATTTTTTTCCAAAATTATAAAAATTTTTCTAAGTCCTAAACGATAGCTTTATCAACACAAAAAATAAGAAAAATAAAATTTTTGTTCTAAGTCCAAAGCAAGAGAAAAGAGAAATTTTGAACTAACCCAAATTTTATTTTATTTTGGTTGATTCTCGATTTTAAGAGTACGTCGTTTAAAAAACTTTATAGTTATAATCTGAAATAATTATTTTTTGGCGAGCTGAAGAAGATGGTTAGAGTATTTCATGAAAGTGTTGGTTCATGAATATTGTTGAACAAAATAATATATTGTGGCGATAAGTATATGAGATAAAAGTGATTTTTTCGATGAACAAAAAAATATATTCCGATATGAAGATAATTATTCTCTGATCTGTGATTTAAAAAACCGCACAATATGCCTCAAGGTGTCAAATCACATGATTTCGATTCAATTCACATAGCCTCGGCTTGAGGTAGCCATGTTCGGAAATCGATCGTGCAAAATGTCCATTGTGGCAGGGGTAATGTGTTTTACGTAGCGCAGTCCTGTAGAAACGCATGTGGACGGTGTTTAATGTTTACAATTCGGTCCAAAACAATTATGTAGTTAGCAATGCCCTAGAGCGCTTGCCTACACCAAACAGTGATTATCTCTGTATGCATTGCAAATTTGTGTATCTCGTGGGGATTGTGATTCTACGAACTTGGACAATTTTGCTTATTGACGATACGAACTCATTCATCCAGAAATGGACCTAGTCGCAGAATTAGATTTTTCAATCGAAGTACTCCAAATGTTGCCCGAACAGAACACCCACTTTCATAAATCAAATTCCTATGTTTTTGAAATATATGTATAACTCTCCATATTGATTTGACAAGACATATTAAATCAAATTTATAGAGGTTTGCGCGGTTTGAAACTATGTAGAAGCTGGACCTGATGTTCATAAGGGAGAAGGTTATACGGATCAGTCTATATGTAAGACCAAAACGGTGGTTGAAGCTGAAGAAACGTTCAAATTTTCGCTGCGAAATTGAATAAACAAAACCATTTAAAATTAGTTTTCGTGACAAAGATACTGTATGGTATTTAAATGGGTAAAGGAAAACCTGTTGTACCGCACAAAACAGGAAGAATATCAAGACATTAAGAATTAGTAAGGGAAATAGACGGCAAGACAAAGCACGTCATGGATATGCCGGATTAATCGTAAATATTAAAGAAATCTTAATATTAATTTTAAATTCTTAAAAAATCTATTCAGGTTTGTTGAAAGCATCAATCTCTATAAAAACTGATTGCCTGACTAAGATTGCTTGCAGGTGGAAATTAACGGCAAGGTATTGTTAAATACTTCAGCATTATGCGTAGCACCGGTTTTGAAATCATTCCCATGAAGAACGAGGAAAACCATGAAGTAAAAAACTAACCCCAAAAATGGAGATAAAACCGTCTTATCATCAAAACGGATGACATATAGTAGTGTTTTATACCAAAAATTACCTTTAAAACGTCTTTACTCTGTTTTAAATTAAACTCTAATGAATTTCCAGGTAATCTCCGAACATTTGCCTTCAGGTTTTTCTTGGGGGGGTATTTAGTCGTCAATACCAAAGAAACTAAATCAATAGGCAAAGCTGAAGAAGACTGTACCCAAACGGTAGCTGAAAAATGCTATGTCACATGAGACAGTGTTTTTTCTCATTTGTTACTTTTACTTTACTTGTTGTTATTTTTTCTTTTGAGTTGTAAGCTTTATTAACAAAAACTAAAATCAGGGGTGCCAGCACGTAACTACCAGAAATTCAAAAATACAAAAAAAAAACAACAAAATCTGGAAATAAAGGGCTTCCCCGAAGAAAGAAAGTGTAAGTTTGTTTTTATGTAGTGTAGGAAATCTCTATATGGGTAAGCTTAGCTAAATCTATCTAACCCAATTATGGCTCCAATACAGAGCCCTTAGAGTCAATCAAATGGAGAATGATCGATAGAATAGAAATTAAGAATTGTCTATCAGTAATCCTCTTAATGAGATCTCTTTTGAACTCTTAAGAGTTACAGCTATTCAGCTAATATAGTGCACGAGTCCGTCTTACAAAAAAAAAAAGAATTAATTAACATCCACAGATGCGAGTGTGTGCGATGATGGAGGACTTCCGGTACCTTGTGTCTCGGAGGATTTTGACTAAAAAGGTTTACAGATCTCACATTTATTATTAATAAATTCAAAAACCATTTTTGAAATACTAATTATATATCTTTGGTCAAAGTCCTTCGATATATCAGAGGTCCCGGAAGTGTGCCATCATTGTGGATTGTGGAATTCACATTATCAAGGTCTTCGAATAGCGAGCTCGATTCTCTGTTCGGGCATTCTGATGTACGACTTCAAACACGACGGAAGACACGGACCGTTCCGCGGAAGACCTCAAAAAAACCGCGTGGTTCATAAAAACGAGTACTTTTAAATTAAAATTTACAAGAAAAAGTCTAAATAACGAAAATAATCGATTTCGTGCAAAACTTAATTAAAGGCATCCATCGGGAAAGAATACAAAAAATGAAGCCAAAATAACTAAAAAGTATCACATGTGTTGCCCTTATCTTTTATCCTGTCGTTTCGCAAGTAAATGTTGAAAATTATTAAAGTGTCGAATTTACTCGTACCTAGAGAAAAAAAAACTAAAATCAAAGAGAAATTGAACAATCTCTTAAAATAAAATATAAAGCCATTTTTTTTAAACCAAAAAAAAAATAAAAAAACAAAAAAACTATAATACGCCACTTGTTCAGTGTTCACGTGTTCAGAGCGAAAAATCCCCAATCGTCCCATTAATGGTTTGGAAAAGCTAAAAAAAAAAAAAAAAAAGCCATTTTTCTTCTTATAACTTTCGTCCAACATTCAACTAAAATTCTAATTAAAAAGAAAAAAAAAAGAGAAATAAAAATCTACAGTAGAATTCCCTACATGCATGTACTTTGCCTATTCAAAAGAAAACACAAAAAAAGGGGGTACTTCAGTGACGTCATCATTTTACGTGTCGCTTTCCAACCTGTGTATTCTTCTTCAAATTTCGTCTTTGTCAAAACCGCGAAGTGCAAGAACACCTAACTGTTAAACTCTGGTGGAAAAAGAAAAATTACCCGATACCTTTTCGTACGATAGTTACAAAGAGAGCTTCTACCATCGGATTAAGCTGCTATCCGCTTTCGAAGGGCCATCCCGTCTCGCTTTGAACATTTACATCATTTATCTGCAGCGGTTTTATTTAATTATTTTTTTGTGTATTTTTCTTAATATAAGTTTTTTAAATGTCTCAATTTATTTTTAAGTTCAAAAGCATAAATAAAAAGAAAAATTAATTGTTAAATTAATCAATAAGTGAAGTAATAATTACCTGCTCATTAAAGAAAAAAAAAAAGAAAATCAAAATGAAAGCATATTTACTCGTAGATCAAAGTTCGTTCAATATATTTCCAAGTTAATTTTCTTTCAAAACAGGTGTAAATAAAGGATAACCTGGCCAAAATGCTGTGCGCACAACATCATGGATTATTGCAAAATATTGTTTTTTTTTTATTTTAATTTGGTAAGTTTTATTATGACAAATTACATTTACATTTTGAACGAAATTTGGTTCCTATCTTGATTGGTTTAATTTTGAATTTCAGGCGATATACCTAACTTATATAACCTAATATATAAAAAAAGAGCTATAGCTATACAAAAACATAAAATAATAATAGTAATTACTATTACGATTGAGCTAGGTATAAAATTATTAAAATTAAATTAATTATCTTTTTTTGAAAGCTATTAAAATATCGTATCTAAGTTTTCAATATACTCGTACTTTTTGCATTTTATTAATCGTATTAATTTTTTTGTTTGCCTCAACTTTGTGAATTTTAACAATAATATAGTCTACTCATGTGAATATTACATCCATCTCTTTTCGAGGAAATATAGTTTAAATAATTTCTCCTGATTAGGTAGTGACGTAATGAATTTGCTGTTAGGTAAAAAGAGAGCGAACCCTATAATGTCAATTTATAATTTACAGTTCACCTATTTTGGGTTGTTTTGATTCATTTTTCTTCTATTTGTCAATATTCTATTCTGTTTACATACATATTTAGTTTAGTCTTATTTAGATCATAAAGAGTTTTTTTTTGAATATTTACTTGAAATAAAAACGATCTATTAATCGAATAAATTGTTTGTTAGTATTTAAGGTTTATTTTGATTTCAATAAATAGTTCCATATGTATGAAAATTTAAATTTAGCGTTATTATTTAACAAAGGTTTAGATGGTTGAGCGGGTTTGTTTTGTTTTACTCTTGTTTTTCTTTGAGATTATCTTCTCGCCATCAATTATTGATATGGATTATTGCGTTTAAATAGCTTTTGTTGGTGGATGTGATAAATTACTCTTGCGATGACAGACAGCGATGGTATACGAGATTTTGTTTCTTGATGAAATTATTTATTACAGTGGATCAATTGGTAGTAGTTTTCTGACCAATAAATTATGTGAAGTGAAGTTTATGAAGTACCTAATTTTAATGGTTGTAATTTAATTTCGAAGAGCAAACTTTTAGTTAGGGGTTATCACAACAAGATTCTAGGACGTGGTAGCCATGGATGTACCTCACCGTTCCGGTGTAAGTATGTGGGTGGGTAAGTCCTCGGAGAGAAATAACACCAAAGCTCCAACGCTCACTAAAATCAGAACTCGAATTCCATAAGCTTATGGAACAAATCAGGCCTCGCTTCTTTAAAAATTAATAGGCATGAAAATGCGTAACGACCGTCTGGACTTAACAACAGCAAAGACCCCCCCTCCGACGAGCTACTACGCGCAGATGCAAGCATGCCTAGCGGTTGTGGTCTAGACACCCTTAGTCCTTGCCGCCAGGATGGGTGGAATGTACCTGTAAGCATTTTGTCTTTCTGGTGGGTCCACAGGGTATAAGGTTTCATAGGAGATTTCTATTTTTGAGGATAGTCTTTGAGATTGTATGCATATGGGATTTTCCAATTCTTTGTTCGGTTTCGGGGTTTGAGACCTAGAAAAACTCAAATAGAAGTTTTCTTTCCAATTTAACACCTTTAGTTTCGTTACAGGTGGCGCCCAACGTGGGGCCAGATTTTGTTTCAATTTTTATAGCTTATTGGTGAATTAAGAAAAAAAAAATTTCTCTTGCTGATATGATTGTCGGTATCAGTTAGTTTATTTTCATAGCATTTTCCCGTTCAAGTAATCATTTTAGAATCTTCAATTTTTTTTATTTGTTTCATCAGTATGAGATTAAATATCAGATATCCAGTATTTGGGTAGATCTTAGTCCCCATTTAGCCTGCTGTGTCAGATTAGTTTTCATCTCTTACAATTTTTTTTTCTCTCCTTGTTTTACAGTTTTAATTTTTTGAAAACAAAATTACAATTTTTGACAGTTTTATATATTCAGTAGTTTTGATAAAGTAAGGGTCAGGTATCCAGCAAATAGGTTGAACATTGTCCCCGCTTAGTCTGATGTGCCAACCTTATTTTATAGATGCAGCTGAATTCAGTTAATTTAGATTTGAGGTTTTGATATCCAGTATTTGGGTGGACCTTAGACCCCATTTAGCCTGATGTTTCGACCTTAGATTTAATATACGCATTTTTGTATTTTTTTAAATCCGGAACAGATATCCAGTTTGTGAGTCGATCAGTTGTCCTTGCAACTGTTGTATTTCCGAAATGCAATATATTTTTTTTCTTTTCAATACAATCTTACCGAAAATCATTCAGCTACTATGAGAGACAGGAAAAAACAATCTGAAACGTGTGCTCAATACTCAATTCGTTATTTATGAGCCTGATTTTAGAGAGGGTTACAATTATTTTTTTTTCCTTCGTAGTTATTTTATTTATACCATTATCTGGCTGTTATCGAGGAGCAATGAGTCACATCCACCAAACATCATGAATAGAAAGAAATATAACATACATATAACAGATATTTTGTTGACTATTAGTAGAGTTTGCGATTATTTTTTTTTTTACCTCTAACTTATTTAGTTTCGTTAAGTTCTACAGTTTTTCTTTAGCAATAAAACATAATATCACGATACATTGAATTATTTTTTTTGAAATAAGTTATTGAAATTTTAAAAAAGGAGTTTAGTTAATTTTTCTGGTAACTTAAGGAAATAATTTTTTTTTCCTTCGTTTTTAAGTTTTGTTAAGTTCTTCAATTTGAGAATTGATTATGCCCTTGCCCAAACATAAGTCGTCATTAACCAATACAAGGAAAAGGGGAGCTGGTCGCTCAACTGTTCCTAGGAGAGGTAGAAGTAGGAAAACTGCTGAGAGTATGTCCAGTTCTAGTGATGAAATTGTGCCATCGAGAGTTTCAGACCCCCCGCCTATGAGTAACTTACCAGTTACTACAGGGGCTGGTAATCCAGTTCAGGGTGAAGATACAGTGCATTTAGCAAATATCCATTCCGAAAATGGTACCAAAGCTCAATCTAGTCATAGACTTGAAAATCATAATAAGACAAATAATAATAATAATAAAACAAATGACAATAGTAATAGTGATCTGTTACAACATATTCAAGAAATTGTGAAAGCAACAGTAGGTATTAGTAGAACGGAAGAAAGACAAATAATGCAGAAGGAATTGGAACTTAGTCAGGCAAGGTTGAAAAAAATGGTTGAGGATTTGCTTCGAGAAAAACTTTCTCAATCAAATTCAACACCTCAAGTAGGCTATGATGTTCGAAGACGTTACACGGAAACAAATCCTGTAAATTCATTAACTTCAGCCATACCACAAAATTTTGCCATACCACACAATTCTTCTATTCCACCAAACTTTTTCGTACCACAAAATTCGTCCATACCACAAAATCCGTCTGTACTTTACAATTCAGGAATACCACAGAATTCAGCCCAACATCAAAACTCAGCCGTACCACCAAACAATACTACTCACAATACTGCAGATGAGTTCCTTGCTCAGTTTCAAAGCTTAAATCTTAGTGATCAACCACCAAGAGCCTCCAGGGATCTATCTAGTCAACAAGGAACTTCTCAGCTACGTCCTAGTTACAAAACTCATACTTTCCACAAGTGGGGATTAAAATTTGATGGTACGAATATGAGCGTAGACGATTTCATTTTTCGTTTAGAACGTTTAAAAGATTGCTATAAGGCTACATGGGAAGAAATAGTATTAAACTTCCACCAGTTCGTAGCAGGTCAAGTAGAATCTTGGTTTTGGGTAATTGTAAAATTCCGTCCAGAGATTGATTGGTTGAGTCTTCGTTTGGCTTTGCTGGAACAGTTTCGTAGTTTGGAGACAGATACGGAACTCTCCAGGAAATTGTTCGATCGACGTCAAGGCCCTGCCGAGTCGTTCGACGACTTTTATATGGCAATTCAGAAAATGAATACCAGATTGTTAATCCCCAAGCCTGATTTCGAGCTAATTACCCTCATAAAAGAAAATGTTCAGAGCAGATTAGGAGAGTTGTTAGTTACCTTTCGTACATCTAGTTTGCAGGAGTTATGTTATGTCTGTCGCAAAACAGAAAAGTACATCGCGGACCATGATGCATTAAAAGCCAAAGCTCAAGTGCAATCTCAATTTAAAAGACACGTAAGTGAAATTGAACAAAACGACTATACAACCCCCATAAACACTGTTGAGGCATTTCAGGCTAAGAAAGATGCTAGTAATTATGTGTGTTGGAACTGTCGGAAAACAGGCCATAGTTATAGAGAATGTTCTATTCCGCAAACTTTCTTCTTCTGCTTTAAATGTGGAAAAGAGGGTACTACCTCACCCCAATGCCCGAAGTGTTCGAAAAACTTCCAGCGGAGCATACCGACTTCCGGGGCGGCGTGCTCAACGAACCAAACACCGGAACTCAAGCCGAATCAACAATTTTAAATGCAAATTCTTTGCAACCCAATACTCCCCAGCCTATAACTATTTTGAAAAATCTTGATAGGACTCTAAACACTAAATCGAAACCTTGTAATCGCAAAGACCAAGTGGATGCTCATTTTAAAACATTACATGAACGTCTTCTTGCGTATTACAAGGCTAGGGATAGGATCTTTGGTAATTCAAAAGCACCAGTTTCACCTAAAATTACACGTATTCGACAGATAGCTAAACAGAAAAAATGTATTCATCGAAATATCGAAGCTACAACCTTATATTCTGGAGATGATCCACGACCTTATGCCAACGTTAAACTGCTAGGAACTATTATGTTGGGACTGCTTGATAGCGGTGCCAGCATAAGTTGTTTAGGTTCTAAAGGGCTCGAATTTTTAGACACAAATAAAATCCCTTACCCTAGTTTCTCGTCAGTTGTTAGAACGGCAGATGGTCAAAAACAAGTTATAACAGGAAAACTAGAAGTTGAAGTCACATACCAAGGAGTGACAAAGAAAATCGATTTGTTTGTAGTTCCTTCCTTGAATCAACAATTATATTTAGGTGTCAACTTTTGGAAAGCTTTTAATATTGCCCCGCAAATCATTTCAGAAGTTTCTTTAATTTCGGAACCAAAAGAGAATAATTGCCTAAAAGCTCATGATTTGACAGCAGAACAATCCAGTATACTTAAAGCAGCCATAAGCACCTTTCCATCCTTCGCCACTCTTGGTTTAGGAAGAACAACGCTTGAGGAACACGTAATCGATGCGGGAGATGCTGAACCGATAAAACAACGGCACTACCCCATTTCTCCAGCGGTGCAGAAACTTGTATACGAGGAACTGGATCGTATGATTGCAATGGGATTAATAGAGGAAAGCAATAGCGCGTGAAGCTCTCCTGTAGTTCTGGTACAAAAACCCGGCAAAAACCGGTTGTGCCTGGACTACAGGAAAGTGAACGCTAAGACCAAAAAGAGCGCGTATCCACTTCCTCAATTACAAGCAGTGCTAAGTCGTCTCGAAAATACATACTTTATTTCAAGTGTGGATTTAAAAGACGCCTTTTGGCAGATCCCGCTGGAGGAATCTTCAAGGGAAAAGACCGCATTTACGGTTCCAGGCAGACCTCTCTACCAATTCAAGGTTATGCCCTTTGGCCTTTGCAATGCTCCGCAACGCATGTGCAAACTAATGGACAAAGTGGTACCCAATGAATTAAGAACAAATGTTTTTGTCTATCTGGATGATCTGCTGATCATTTCAAGCACTTTTGAGGAACATGTCCGATATTTAAAGCTAGTTGCGAAGCGTTTAAAAGAAGCCGGATTAACAATCAATGTAGGAAAATCCAAATTTTGCTATAAGGAACTGAACTATCTAGGTTATATTGTCAGTGACGGGTGTATTAAAACCGACCCTAAAAAAATAGCCGCTATACGTGAATTTCCTGTACCCAAAACAGTTCGTCAAGTAAGAAGATTTCTGGGAATGTCCGGATGGTACAGACGTTTCATTCGTAATTACTCGACACTTGCTACTCCAATCACAAATACGCTTAAGAAGGGTAAAAAGTTCGATTTTGATATGGAGGCAATAGATGCTTTTAATAAAATAAAGGATATTTTAACAACAGATATTGTTCTCGTACATCCCGACTTCAGTAAGCCCTTCATTATCTTATGCGACGCTTCAGCAAGTGGCATCGGTGCTGTCCTATGTCAGAAAGATGATGAAGGAGTTGAACGTCCAATTTGTTATTTTTCTCATAAGTTGAATTCTGCACAGTGTAACTACAGTGTGACAGAACGTGAATGTTTGGCTGCAGTTTTAGGAATACAAAAGTTTCGCGAATACGTTGAAGGATATAAATTTACAGTTATAACGGATCATGCGAGCTTGAGGTGGCTGATGAGTCAGAGGGACCTCAGTGGACGATTGGCTCGATGGAGTTTAAAGCTTCAAGGGTATGATTTTGATATAGAGCACCGAAAAGGTTCTCAACATGTTGTGGCAGATACTCTATCCAGGGTATATGCGGCAGATGCTATGGGCCTTGATGCCTTACCAGAAGAATGCTCTCCCGATCTGTTGCAAATAGATCTGACAGACCCCAGCTTCAAATCTGAGGAATATGTCAAGATAATTGACAGCATCGAAAAACATAAGGATCAGCTGCCTGACCTGGTTGTTTCGGAAAGTTTCGTATACAAAAAGGTCAACCACAGCACAGGCAATCCTCTTGAGGAGGATTTAATTTGGAAGCTTTGGATTCCATCAGCACTAACCGATCAATTGATTACTCTGGCTCACCGGCCACCTAAAGCCTCGCATGGTGGAATAGCCAAGACCCTTTACAGACTTCGGCAACGTTTCTTTTGGCCAAATATGGCTGCACAGGTCAGGGATTACGTAGGGAATTGTGATGTTTGCAAAATGTCAAAGGCATCAAATCAGATTTTGCGACACCCTATGGGGAAACCATTCTTAGTAGAACGCCCCTATCAACACTTGTATATTGATTTCTTAGGGCCGTACCCTCGATCCAAAAGAGGAAATATATACATTATCATTTGCCTTGACCAACTTACTAAATTTACAGTTATTCAATCTCTCAGAACGGCAACTTCAGAAACAGCGATTCGATTTCTCCATGAACAAATTTTCTGTATGTTTGGCGTACCAGAAACACTTATGTCAGATAATGGTAAGCAGTTTACCAGTTCTGTGTTTGAAAAATTTTTGCTCTCATACGGTGTTCAACATATTAAAACCGCATCCTACGCTCCTCAGGCAAACGCCAGTGAGAGGGTCAATCGATCCATACTGGCAGCCGTGAGATCTTACATCAAACAAGATCAGAGAGATTGGGATCTTCACCTACCATCAATCGGATGTGCCTTACGAACCACGATCCATTCCGTAATAGGTATGTCGCCTTACGAGGCTTTATTTGGACACAGAATGATGGAGCACGGATCCGATTTTAAGCTTCTTCGGAAATTAAATGCCGTTAACAGTTCAGACCTCGAATTGATTCCAAAAAAATTAAAAATGAATATTCTGCATACTAGTCTAAAAGAGTCTTTGCAAAAAGCCCATGCTTCAAACGAACACTCTTACAATACCCGCAGTAAAGCAGTCAAACATCAGATCGGTGATTTCGTTTTCAAAAAAAATTTCATTCTGAGTAATAAATCCAAACGTGTAAACGCCAAATTATGCCCCAAATTCACCAAGGCAAAGGTAATTTCCATTGTGGGAACCAATCTCTATGAATTAGAGGATGAGAAAGGTACACGATTAGGGGTTTTCCATTCAAAAGATATCAAAAAGTAAATAGTTCGTGATAGCCAGCTAGCCAGCGTGAACATGAGACAGATTCTCAGGCGTGGGTCTAGGCTCAAAACTAAAATCAATTAAAATTCAACGTAAATTTAAGATTTCGTTTTCTTTTTCATTTCTCGCGTCGGGTCTTGTAAAAAGAAAAAGTTTTGTAGGAAATCTCTATATGGGTAAGCTTAGCTAAATCTATCTAACCCAATTATGGCTCCAATACAGAGCCCTTAGAGTCAATCAAATGGAGAATGATCGATAGAATAGAAATTAAGAATTGTCTATCAGTAATCCTCTTAATGAGATCTCTTTTGAACTCTTAAGAGTTACAGCTATTCAGCTAATATAGTGCACGAGTCCGTCTTACAAAAAAAAAAGAATTAATTAACATCCACAGATGCGAGTGTGTGCGATGATGGAGGACTTCCGGTACCTTGTGTCTCGGAGGATTTTGACTAAAAAGGTTTACAGATCTCACATTTATTATTAATAAATTCAAAAACCATTTTTGAAATACTAATTATATATCTTTGGTCAAAGTCCTTCGATATATCAGAGGTCCCGGAAGTGTGCCATCATTGTGGATTGTGGAATTCACATTATCAAGGTCTTCGAATAGCGAGCTCGATTCTCTGTTCGGGCATTCTGATGTACGACTTCAAACACGACGGAAGACACGGACCGTTCCGCGGAAGACCTCAAAAAAACCGCGTGGTTCATAAAAACGAGTACTTTTAAATTAAAATTTACAAGAAAAAGTCTAAATAACGAAAATAATCGATTTCGTGCAAAACTTAATTAAAGGCATCCATCGGGAAAGAATACAAAAAATGAAGCCAAAATAACTAAAAAGTATCACATGTGTTGCCCTTATCTTTTATCCTGTCGTTTCGCAAGTAAATGTTGAAAATTATTAAAGTGTCGAATTTACTCGTACCTAGAGAAAAAAAAACTAAAATCAAAGAGAAATTGAACAATCTCTTAAAATAAAATATAAAGCCATTTTTTTTAAACCAAAAAAAAAAATAAAAAAACAAAAAAACTATAATACGCCACTTGTTCAGTGTTCACGTGTTCAGAGCGAAAAATCCCCAATCGTCCCATTAATGGTTTGGAAAAGCTAAAAAAAAAAAAAAAAAGCCATTTTTCTTCTTATAACTTTCGTCCAACATTCAACTAAAATTCTAATTAAAAAGAAAAAAAAAAGAGAAATAAAAATCTACAGTAGAATTCCCTACATGCATGTACTTTGCCTATTCAAAAGAAAACACAAAAAAAGGGGGTACTTCAGTGACGTCATCATTTTACGTGTCGCTTTCCAACCTGTGTATTCTTCTTCAAATTTCGTCTTTGTCAAAACCGCGAAGTGCAAGAACACCTAACTGTTAAACTCTGGTGGAAAAAGAAAAATTACCCGATACCTTTTCGTACGATAGTTACAAAGAGAGCTTCTACCATCGGATTAAGCTGCTATCCGCTTTCGAAGGGCCATCCCGTCTCGCTTTGAACATTTACATCATTTATCTGCAGCGGTTTTATTTAATTATTTTTTTGTGTATTTTTCTTAATATAAGTTTTTTAAATGTCTCAATTTATTTTTAAGTTCAAAAGCATAAATAAAAAGAAAAATTAATTGTTAAATTAATCAATAAGTGAAGTAATAATTACCTGCTCATTAAAGAAAAAAAAAAAGAAAATCAAAATGAAAGCATATTTACTCGTAGATCAAAGTTCGTTCAATATATTTCCAAGTTAATTTTCTTTCAAAACAGGTGTAAATAAAGGATAACCTGGCCAAAATGCTGTGCGCACAACATCATGGATTATTGCAAAATATTGTTTTTTTTTTATTTTAATTTGGTAAGTTTTATTATGACAAATTACATTTACATTTTGAACGAAATTTGGTTCCTATCTTGATTGGTTTAATTTTGAATTTCAGGCGATATACCTAACTTATATAACCTAATATATAAAAAAAGAGCTATAGCTATACAAAAACATAAAATAATAATAGTAATTACTATTACGATTGAGCTAGGTATAAAATTATTAAAATTAAATTAATTATCTTTTTTTGAAAGCTATTAAAATATCGTATCTAAGTTTTCAATATACTCGTACTTTTTGCATTTTATTAATCGTATTAATTTTTTTGTTTGCCTCAACTTTGTGAATTTTAACAATAATATAGTCTACTCATGTGAATATTACATCCATCTCTTTTCGAGGAAATATAGTTTAAATAATTTCTCCTGATTAGGTAGTGACGTAATGAATTTGCTGTTAGGTAAAAAGAGAGCGAACCCTATAATGTCAATTTATAATTTACAGTTCACCTATTTTGGGTTGTTTTGATTCATTTTTCTTCTATTTGTCAATATTCTATTCTGTTTACATACATATTTAGTTTAGTCTTATTTAGATCATAAAGAGTTTTTTTTTGAATATTTACTTGAAATAAAAACGATCTATTAATCGAATAAATTGTTTGTTAGTATTTAAGGTTTATTTTGATTTCAATAAATAGTTCCATATGTATGAAAATTTAAATTTAGCGTTATTATTTAACAAAGGTTTAGATGGTTGAGCGGGTTTGTTTTGTTTTACTCTTGTTTTTCTTTGAGATTATCTTCTCGCCATCAATTATTGATATGGATTATTGCGTTTAAATAGCTTTTGTTGGTGGATGTGATAAATTACTCTTGCGATGACAGACAGCGATGGTATACGAGATTTTGTTTCTTGATGAAATTATTTATTACAGTGGATCAATTGGTAGTAGTTTTCTGACCAATAAATTATGTGAAGTGAAGTTTATGAAGTACCTAATTTTAATGGTTGTAATTTAATTTCGAAGAGCAAACTTTTAGTTAGGGGTTATCACAACAAGATTCTAGGACGTGGTAGCCATGGATGTACCTCACCGTTCCGGTGTAAGTATGTGGGTGGGTAAGTCCTCGGAGAGAAATAACACCAAAGCTCCAACGCTCACTAAAATCAGAACTCGAATTCCATAAGCTTATGGAACAAATCAGGCCTCGCTTCTTTAAAAATTAATAGGCATGAAAATGCGTAACGACCGTCTGGACTTAACAACAGCAAAGACCCCCCCTCCGACGAGCTACTACGCGCAGATGCAAGCATGCCTAGCGGTTGTGGTCTAGACACCCTTAGTCCTTGCCGCCAGGATGGGTGGAATGTACCTGTAAGCATTTTGTCTTTCTGGTGGGTCCACAGGGTATACGGTTTCATAGGAGATTTCTATTTTTGAGGATAGTCTTTGAGATTGTATGCATATGGGATTTTCCAATTCTTTGTTCGGTTTCGGGGTTTGAGACCTAGAAAAACTCAAATAGAAGTTTTCTTTCCAATTTAACACCTTTAGTTTCGTTACAGTAGAGTCCATGCCTCTACCAGCTGGACTTTCGATAAAGCCATTTGAAGATGATTGCTTGATTTTTGTTTTCTGGTCATATCATTTTTTTAGAAAACCGATTTCTAATAGAATCAAAAGAGCCTATTTTCTAGCCAAATTGCCATGAAATGTCTTACCCGACCAGTAGTAATGTAAATGTTTTGAATAAAGGTATGAATGAGTTAATACCCTCATTAACAAAACCTGCGATGAGACAGGATCTTACTGACCAACGCTTCCTTTATTATTCTTTCGATTTTGAAATACAAAAAGAGTGTAAAACGTTGTTTGTTGACTTGGAAAATAAAAGTTCCTTTTCGAAAAATAATTGTTTCGTCTATATCAAGATTGAGTAGGTACCAACAGACTTTTGACAAGTGACCCTAAATCTATTTTTAAAAAAATTTCTGACAGAAGCTGTATGAATGTGAATGAATGTTTTAAAATAGAATTTTGTGTGTAGGTACTTACTGAACGTCATAGAATGTGTAGTCTGTCATCATCGAATCCACACGATTACTAAGCTTAGTAAGCCAGGAAATTGCACCCGAAACACTAGGAAAGTAACTGTCAGCAGTTATGGCCTTGAAAAATAATATTTAAATAATTATACATTGTCAAACTTATTAATTAATAAAAAACCTCAATTTTATGATCTTTAAGCATTTGCGAAAAGTTTGAAAAATCCTTTGCGACCGCATTAAGTTCGTTATTGAAATCTTCAACGAAAGCCACAAACTGGTTTTCTAGTTGTTCTTTTATAATTGGCCGATTAAGTAAGCTTCCACAAATTTTAAGTTCATGGCAATCTTCGAAAGTCTGCTCAAACAGAAAAGCCAGTCTTCTCTCTAGAATCTCGGCCTTCTTGTCAAAGTTCTCCTTTTCCTTAAGAAAGTCAAGGTTATTTGGATCTGGATCGAGCGCATTAAAAGCAATGTTGCTCCATTCTCGATAAGCGCTATTGTATTCTTCCAAAATAACATCAACTGAATGACTTATGGAGCGACCCTTAAGGCCACCGATGATTATTTTTTCTAATTTGTTAAAGCTGATACCGATGGTAAAAATTTCGTTCAACTTATGAAGCCTCTCGATAAACGCATCAAATCTCGAAAAAATCGTATCAAGTTGCCAAGTCCAATCTTGTGAATTGAATTCGGTGTTTTGCTTAAACTTGACCAAGTCCGATCGACACTCGTTGTAGATTTTCCTTAAGCAAAATCATATTTGTGTATTTAATTAAATAAGAAAAATGAGTTTTTAAACCTGTAATATTCCAAGTGGCCAATAACCAAATTTACTCTGTTGTGTGCCTCATCAACGTCACCTTGGAATATGGCATCGGGCTCTATTGTTCTACTGGCACAGTCGATCAACGTATTATGAACCATAGTGAATAAGAGGGACATATTATCAACAGTATGAAAGTATTTGGAATGTGCCCAAACCAGTCCGATACCGAGTAGAAGTGGTCGTATATCTTTGGCAGTTTCGTTCAAATCGTTCGTTTCAAAGCGGTCAATAATTTTTTTCTACAAAAGTTGATATAAGTTGACTTTATATATTTGTATGTTTATTTTGTGTGCTTACCAAAGTTGACAGATACAATTTAATATCTCGTGCTTCAACCAGAGCTTCCATTATGTTCTGAACAATGGATTTAAATGATGTTTCGAAAACGGAGTTTATTTTTTCCAAAATGAATCCAACTGTTTTGATTCTAATGTCACCCAACTGGTCAACCAGATTTTCTAAATTTTCCAGTCGAGCTTCCCAGAAGTTTATGAGGTGTTGAGGACGAGGGTGCTTCTCTTTTTTGAAAATATATTCTCTTGCAGACACACTAATGAAATCATTTGTAGAATCAATCCATTTGACTATGATTCCTTCGAGCGAGTGCTTCATAAGACTTGTGAAATTTGAAAAATCGCTGCAATTTTTTAAAAAATGTAAATTATTTATGTCCAAATAAGATAACATTTTTTGACGGCTCCATTTAAATTTGACTAACATTTTTGAAAAACCAATTAATTCGTTTTTTAATGTTTTAATACATATTTCAAGTTTTCCTGATTTTAATTTACCAAACAAATATATAAACAATTCTTCAACACCATTTTAAAATGAAAATATTGTAATGTTTTCTTAATAAAATAAACAATTCTCAAAACAAAATGTCATGAACTTTTCCAGTCGCCTAGCAAAGGTTTTTGGTCTAGACTAGGAACTGCAGGTAAAAATTACCAATTTAAGATAATGAAAAATGGGTACTAAGCTCTCAGCCGTAAAGTTAGAGCCAAGCGATAGAGTGACAAGTGGCCTTGTTGTGAAATTAAAGTTTCCAACTGACGTAACCCGTTCTTTCAGGAAATCTAAAAGAAAAATGAATTGAAAACTCTAATTTCTTTAGAACATCTACTTTCCATAGCCCAGTTTCGAATCACCTTATTAAATTATGCCAGCGAAATCGACGTTTACTTCTATTACTGTTTCATACACTACAACAACAACAATAATAATTTAATTCTAGAACAATATAGGTAATATAGATTATATTAGTTTGAACTAATTCAGTGAATATATCTCGACTGAAAAGGTAAAGTATCTTAAGTCGACTTAAGATATTTCGCGTTTTTTTGTTGATCCTTAGTGCCATTCTAAAAGGCTACAGTTCTGTGTTATCGGCTTCCTTCTATCGCACTCCTGTGTTTTTTTATAGACAAAAACAACTTCATCTTATGTTCAAAAGACACATCTCTACACGCGGTAAAATATCTTAAGTCCACATAAGATTGTGTGTTCTGTTTAATTTTACAACCTAAAATAGACTTAAGATTATATTGGCTTAAGACTTTTTTATTATTGTGAAATCGTAAATCATATTAAGTTGACTTAAGATATTTTCGCGCGTGCAAACAGGAACAAAAGTCATTCTTAAGTCGACATAAGATAAAATCCTTAAAAAAATTACAAAAAAGTGTGAAAACGCAAATCATCTTATGTGAACATAAGATAAATTTTTAAATTTAAAACTGAAATTTTTCGCTTCCTAAGTAGTCATAGGATATTTTACCGTTTGCAGACCTAAAAGAATTTCCGTAATAACAAAGACATAAGATATTTTTAAGCGTATTTTGTTTCTAGATTGCCTTTTGTGCGACCGTTTTTCTTATTTTTTCATTTAGTGTTTCAGACAGTTTTGTTTCATACGCGATTGAAAAATTATTACAAATGAAACACATATACGTATACAACAAAAAAGAGTTGAATTGCACGAATTTGGAATTAAAAATACATTTTATAAAAATAAAACATGGATTTAATGAGATAAAAATGTTCACATGTATGAAATTGCCGTCTGATTTCCAGAAAACTAAGAATTTATTCACACAAAGCTCAAAAATAGTTTTATTATTAAAAGAATTTTTATGCTAAAAATTTCTTCAAAGTTTTTCAAGAATACAATTTGGGATACCAATTTTAAGTAATTACGTAGTAGTATTGGCGAATAGTTCTAAAAAGACGGGCGCAAAATGTCAAACAACATATAATTTTTAATTTCTTTGTATGATACTACTTAACAATTTGCTAACTTTAAAGTAGTTTACTAACTCATTCTTAGTTTAAAACATTTTCCAACTAGTATCCTACTAAAGGAATTCTTAATAAATTGCTTCTGAACACACCGAAAACATTGACAGTTCGTGCAAAAAACTAAGTAAACAAAACTTTTGTGGCGTTTCTAAAAGCACGATATTCTTACGATGATTTTAACTTTAATAAAAGGGTAGATATAGATATAGTATGATGCTATATTCGAATAAAATTTGCTAAATCGTTGATTTAACTTAGTTTCACGAAAATAAAAAGAAAAAGGTTGTGTGTACTGACGTACGCGCGGTAGAAGTAAAACTTCCTTACATGTCGGGTCGCTGACTTTGACTGATAGCGTGTCGTTTTGACACGTCACTGACAGCTGCATAGACATTTTTTTGCCCCCAATGCCGGATAAGAAGTTTTACTTAAAAAAAAACGGTTCTATAACAGGTACCGTTAATAACATGTTATTCAGCCGTTTTCGAGATAAATAAGATCTTACACTACGGATGCGATACCGTTAGTTTCGGAGGTAAAAACAATTTTCAATTTTTCCTATCTCCCCTTGGGTCCCTTAGGTAAATTTTTTCCAATAGTTTTTTGTTATTCTTAATTTGACTTTTAAAAATATGTTTTCATGTTACATTTTTTACAATCATCAACGATTTTTTTAAATAATTTAATAATTTATTTTATATTTTATTTTAATATTTTTTAAATAAATTATTTGAATAAAACTAAACTGTTTCTATTCTGTGAACAAAATGTTATTTTTTAGCCTTTTTTTAAAGAAATTCAAGTCTTTATTAGTTACATATTTTGTTTTTATTATTAAAGCTCTATAGAACAAATGTGACTTTTTCATATACGACTTAAATAAAACAACCAAATATCATCTTAAATCTCTTTTTTTCCACTTTTGCACACGCAACTCATCTTAAATGGACATAAGAATTGAAAACGTCCTTCGAAAACGCAAGGCAAAATATCTTATCTCAACTTAAGATTTTGGAAATTAATATAAAATTTAATTTATAGAAAAGCCAAACTATCTTAAGTCATATTTTTCCTCATAACGACCGAAATATTAAAAATATCTTTTCGAAAATAATTTCAAAAAAAAGATCATAAAATTTTACATATAAATGCTTTGTTGAATAAAGTCTATATTCGAAAGATTTTTTGGCATACAGCTTTGAAGTGTTTTTTTGCTCTCCTGAAAAATCATCAAAATTGACTTAAGATACTTTACCTTTTCAGTCGAGATATACTGAGTCCAATATCCACATCAATCAATTTTAATCGAAATGAAATATCCCACGATCTTGCTCATGTTTTAAAAAATAATTCCTATTAGATAGGCACATAATTAGTTTTTTAAATGGTTGAAATAACTCTTAATTAATTAGTTAATGCTATATAAACTCAACGATATGTTATTTCTAAAAAAATATCAATTTATTCAAAAAAACAAAAAATACATATACAAACTTTTTAATATTTGAATGAAAAAATGTTTCCAAAGCAATTATTAATTTTTTTTATTATAAAAATAAAAATTTAATTAAAAATATAATATACTATACTCTGTCCAACAAAAATTGTCAGTACAGGAAAGATAGGACGTTTGTCTCTCATTTTGGTTGCATTGGCATGCATAAGTGTGTCGCCTTTTAAAGCACTCACAGGGATTCCGTAGTTTAAATTATAAATCGCTGCAACTGAGTATAAAAAACACGTAGGGCTACCGTCTGCCGATTCAAAACGACTGAAAACAATATTCAATTTACCTTTTCCCACAACGCCAAACGGTAAGATAATAGGCGCGTTTTTTTAAGTTGAAAAGCAATACGACATACACTCAATATACTCATCTTCTTAAAATGTGTTCTCAAAAGCTTCAAAAACTTCTCTGAAGATAAACCTGTTTATATTAATGAATTGTTATCTAAATCCAAAAAAGCATTATTTTATAAAGCTAAATTGTTTAAAGTAGAACATAATTTTAAGTATTTGTGGGTTAAAAAAAGTAAAATATATCTAAAAAAAGAAGATAATTCATTTCCCTTTATTATTAAAGGTGATTTTTCCTTCGACCTTGTACTTAAAAAGTTAAATAAAAATAATTCTCCAAACTAAACATGGTTTACAAAATATATTACCAAAATGTAAGAGGTTTGCGAACTAAAACTGAAAATTTTCGTCTTGAAGTTTTAAATTGTGACTATGACATTATTTGCTTGACTGAAACTTTTCTTCGCGAGGATATTAATAGTGGTGAGTTATTTGATGAAAGATATATAGTTTTCAGAAAAGACCGTAATATTGACAATCTTTACTCTAAAAAGGATGGTGGTGGTTGTCTTATTGCTGTAAAGCGTTCCATTCTTTGTTTTCGAGAGTCTAGTTTTGAAACAGATAATGAGGATTTAGTGGTCATTGTTAAAGTTAAAAATATAGCAATGTATATTTGGTGTGTATACATTCCACCCAAAAGTAATGTCGATGTTTATGAACAAATTCTGTCAAACATAAGCGAAAAATCATTAGATCTGCCTGCCAATTCGATCCCTTTCATAGTGGGAGACTTTAACTTACCTCAAATAGCATGGAATTTTGATAGAGTCAAAAATTGTTTATGTCCTTCAAATAACACAGATAATTCATCTATGGCACTCTTTAATTATATGTCATTTTTAAACCTTACTCAGTTTAACAACCAGTTAAATCAAAATGAAAGGATACTTGACTTAATATTAACAAACACTCAATTTGATAAAATCTCAGTATCTGCTTCATTAACACCACTGTCTAAAATTGACCCCCATCATGTTCCTTTAGAGGTAACAATTGAAATTAAGAAAACAGTATTTATGAGTGACTTAAAAAAAACGAAACGCAATTTCAAATTAGCAAATTATGATAGCATAAATCAGTATCTATCAAACGTTGATTTTATGAATAATTATTCTGAAGATGTTGATATACTTTTAAATAGGTTTTATAACACTCTTGAAGACTGTTTAAATATTTTTGTTCCTAATAGAGAAATATCGAACCGTGAATACCCTGTTTGGTACTCTCGACATTTATTGAAGGTATTGAAGTTTAAAGAAAGGTTCAGATGTTTATATAAGAAATCAAAAAACTCGGAAGCATATGCAACATTTTCGTACCTAAGAAACATGTCCAAGAAGATTCAAAAAAAGTGCTATTTGTCTTACATCAATAACGTTGAGGAATCAATTAAAAGCAACTCAAAAGTTTTCTGGTCACTAAGCAAGAGTTTAAAATCAACAAATTCATTTCCTCTGGAAATGAAATTAGGAAATCGTTCCTCTGAGTGCCCTAACGTAGTCTGTTCCTTGTTTTCAGAATATTTTCAATCTGTTTATTCAGTTGATAATGTAACTTTTTCTTCTAATTTTCAAGTTCAAAACAATAGGCAAACAATAGAAATGTATAATATAACTCCTCATAGTATCGTAAAAGTAATAAACGGACTTGATTCTAAGAAAAACCCGGGTCCTGACGGAATTCCTAATATTTTTTATAAAAAATGTATATCGGTACTATCTGAACCAATAAGTAAAATTTTTAATTGCTCTATAAGACAAATGAAATATCCAACAATGTTTAAAACAACTTTTGTAATGCCTATTTTCAAATCTGGTGATCCTAAGGAGGTATCTAACTATCGTCCAATTTCTATCTCGAACAGTTTGGCGTTGATCTTTGAGAAGGTTGTGTATAACCAGCTTTTCCCTCAGACCAAAAGCTCTATAAGTGATTATCAACATGGATTTGTTCCTGGGCGCTCAACCATAACCAACCTTGCTCTTTTTACAGATACAATTGCATGTGCTCTTGACAATGGTGACCAAGTGGACTGTATTAGCACTGATTTTTCGAAGGCTTTCGATAAGATGCAACACAAGATAGTTTTGGAAAAAATGTACAAAATGGGTTTTCATAATGCTACCGTTAATTGGTTTTCATCTTATCTTGAAGGCAGAAAGAATATCATTATTTTTAATGGAAGCCAATCTTTACCATATTATCAGCCTATGGGTGTCCCTCAAGGTACTATCCTAGGTCCTTTTACATTCATTATATACATAAATGACCTTCCTAACAACCTAAAATCATCTTGTTTAATGTATGCTGATGATACGAAAATATTTAGGATAATTAAAAATTCAAATGATAATTTTGAACTGCAAAATGATCTAAGATTTTTAGAAAACTGGTGTTTTGAAAATAGTTTAACATTAAATATAAATAAATGCAAAACAATATCCTTTACTAGAAAACGTAACAACATCATCTTTCCATATACAATTAATGGGTGTATTGTTGAAAGGGTAAGCGAAATAAAAGATCTTGGCATATTTTTTGATTCGAAACTTCTTTTCTCTTCACATATAAGCTTTATTACCAAGAGAGCATTCAAAATGCTTGGTTTTATTATGAGAACTTGTAAATCTTTTCTAATGACTAAATCTTATACTACTATGTTCAATTCTCTGGTAAGACCTATAGTTGAATATGGGTCTATAATATGGAACCCCTTTTATTTGACATATTCGAAACAAGTTGAAACTGTTCAAAGAAAGTTTACAAAGTACCTTTTCTTTAAAATGAATGGTCCTCAAGTAGAATATAATGTAAGACTTCAAATGTTAATGTTTTTATCACTTGAGGAAAGAAGATTATGCGCAGATGAAATTTTTGTGTACAAAATATTACATGGTTTAATAGAAAACGCTAATATACTTGAAAAGATTTGTTTTAACGTTCCATACGCGCAATACAGACATCAACATCCTTTTTTTTATCTTAGAACACCAAGAACAAATTTATTGTTGAAGTACGGAATTCAAAAAAATCATAATCAAATTTTTCATGATATCAACTTGGACGAACTTAATATTTTGAAATTTAGAGTTTCAGTTATCGATAAAACCATTTCAAATAGAATCCCGACACTTAACTAAAAGTTAGCTTCGCAAGCCTCAATTCATAAAAAAAAAACAAAAAACAAGATATACAATACATATATGTAAAAATAATTTTTTTTATTAATTCTCGATTAAAAAAAAAAAAAAAACATTTATTTTCTCTTTCTACAATTGATATATTAATTATATTATGTACATAATAATGGTAGTAAGTAATTGGACACATGTCTGTTTACTATCATTTTAATTGAAATAAAAATAAAAATAAATCCCAAAAGCTCATTAATAAAAACCACTGAAAAAGCTCCTTGCTTGCAATTGAGAATGCTAATGGTAACTCTGTTTTGATGTAGAAGATAAAGAGCGCACGATCGTATTGAGTGACACTTGACACTCTTCACAGTATCTATCTCATCAGCAGTGGGATACGATGGTCGTGTTGGGGTGTACAACTTTTTGCAAAGAATTAAAACAACAATTCCTTAAGAAAAGTCAGTGGCTTGCTCTTTTTTTAGTGGCATTTTTCCTAACGCATTGTAGTGAGGGTGCATCAGGCGCCACTGCTTTAGAAAAAGCTTTTCCATAAGGCCTGTACTGACAATTTTTGTTGGACAGAGTATAGCTCCTTTTTGACATAACGAATTTAAAAACAAAATTGATTAAAATCGAAAAAAAAAAATGAATTTTTTTACGGTATTTTTTTTTTAAGTTTTAAGAATCTTTTTGCATGGGAAAAATGATTTCTTAACAAAAACTAAGCGAAAAGGAAAAATTTTATCAAAACTCGAGGTGCCGTTTTGGAGAAAAAAACGTTTTTTGAAAACTATTTCTTATGTTTTGTACGGTGGGTTATTTTTAGATTCTACAAACATTTTTTTCTACATATTGTATGCCAGGTGCCAGGTGTCATTTAGGTCTTAAAGAAAAAGAAAAAAATGTGTCGCGGTTTCCCTCGTTTTTTGCGAGTCCCACTTTTTAGTGCTTTCGGTCATCGTAAGCTTTTAACTCGAACAAAAAGGAGCTACGTGGTATAATAAATTAACTATAACTTAAAGGAAACTTATTAGATTGATTAATTTTTTTAAAATTTTGTAAAATAAGCTCTCGAAAAGAAATAATTTGAAAAGGTTTCATAACTAGGCTTAAGAATTAAAAATTTAAAAATCATAACTGCTACCGTAATTTCATTACATTATTTAATTATCTTTATGTGAGTATGCATTTAAACATTCCCTTTTAATTAAATAAGTAAATAAATTTATTTTCCTTACCCTTGAGCCATATTCGGAACCATTTTCATAACTTCGTCAATGCAAATTGGCAGTGGTAAAATTGTTCGATTAATCATCTGGCCTTTCATTTGGGCTATACAATTTCTTAGGTCTTGGCTCTCAGTTTTCATATCGTTCACCATTACTGAAGTCCATCCATTCTGGTTTGCCGGATTGTTAAGCAGTGGAAAAATAACTTCATCAAATAACACAACCAAGTTCTCAAGGACATTGGGTAACAAATCACCATAAAGAAGAGTCTAAATGTCAGCAGCAAAACGAGTTTAGCAAACTTTGTGTACATATCTTTTATTTTACTTACAGTTTTTATATTTTCTTCAGTCAATGTTGATGGTAAATTTCGTCTAACAAAAAAAACTATCTTACTCCGAGGTTTTGATGGGAAGTCATAGGAAGGAACTGGCATGGAAGCAGCATTCATTGAAAATATAAGCCTTTCTTGATATGGTTCGTCTATAAATCCCATAATAATTTCCTGTAAAAGTAAGTAAATAAGTAATACCTTTTTGTTTTCGAAATAAGTTTTTCATATTTTAGAAGAAGAAATGCAGTTGATACTGATTGATGAAATTTAAAGTTTGACCTACATATGTAAATAAAATTTCACTGCTGCATATATGAAATGTCATCACTCGAAAACGGGTGCATTTGGCTTATTTTTTGGCTGTTCCTTAATTGTCAGGACAAGTTTCGCATGAGATCCTGATACTTTACGAAATGAACGCTAAAGTTCAGTGAGTTATCAGTGGTGATCGTATCTTTGGTGCATTCAAAACCTTAAAATTTTTCAATTTGGTGTGTTGCAAACGTTCAATTGATTTCAGTTTGTGGTTTATTTTATTATTTGAAAAAAGACACAAAAAAGGCAAAGACTTAGGCGTGAAATATTGAAAAAAAAATTTTTTCTAGAATGTTCACATAAAACTCCGTTAATTTAACCAGGCTTAAGCTGATTTTTAGATAGTAATGTGGAAGTTAAAATTTAAGGCGATCTGCGTATAAACATTACATAAGAGCTTTGTTAATAGAATCCATAATACTATATGGAAGATTTTTTTTATAGTGCTGTGCTGACTCAGAAGTAGTGAAGTCATAATTTTGAAAACGTAGTTATAATTAGGAGAATATATTTAATTATTTTGGCTCAGGCAACGATAAGCAGAGTAAGACATATAATTGTCCGTTAAGTGTTTGTTCAGTATCTAAATATCTAGATAACAGAATTCGGTCTGTCCATTCTACCGACGCGAGTTTTATTCCACAAATAAGAAATATCTGTAGAAAAAAATGAAATGAAGCAATTACGATCAAAATGCGGTTTAATCAGCTTAAATGATGATCATTAAGAAAAAACACCATGATCTCCGAGAGAAATAGGCCAGTTTCCTGTTTAATACAGGTATGCAAAGAAATTCTCAACGGCAGAACATATAACACTCGTAAGCCCTCCGAAAGCCATGTCCAAGAGCTTCTTCAGAAATCAATAATTCCAATCCTAGCCCATTATAATTCCGTCTTCATCTAATTGAGCAGATGTCATTGACAAAGAACGTCAAATAAACTTTATACATAACTGTATGACAGTTATTGCTCCAAGATATACATATATCCGTAAAGGTGAAAAATAAGCTCCAAGAAGCAGTTACTTTCTAGTTTTCGAAATCAGAAGTTGAAAACCTCCGGGTTGGTAAAGTTTTATCATTTCAAAAACACTTTAGAAATCAACAATCAAACAATCCCAACTGTACAGACAAGCATGGTAGACATAGGCTCCAGATCCAGTAGGTATACGAACTCACATAAATTACATATCCAAAATTGAGAGTCATCAAACGAGGGCAAATTCAATACAAACATAAGCTTACGGGGGTCTTTCATTTCTGATATTCACCCAGATTATGTCGCCCATATTAAAGCAAAAAATGAGGTCTATGCAAGCTATGCCATATTTTATAAGTTGCTTATTGAATCTTTCAATGGGACTTGCTAATAATAAAATGTTAATGTTGACTATTAGTTAACTGGAAGGTTAAAACAAAATTCTGAGCTTTAACAAAATTCCACCAATAAACAATTTATTTCTTTCACTAACTAGTCTCCAGACTTTCTAGTAAATCAATTACAAAATCTACAACAAATGAGAAAACGAGGTCTGTCAAAGTTCAGGAGCTGTCATACTTTGCTCTATACCTTCAAAGTTAAGTATTGCCATACTCGTTGTTTTTAACAGAAAGCATTGAAGTACTTATAGTACGTCAATTGATTTGAAGTGTCGGAGCAAATTTTCAATTGTTTTTTAATTTAGAACACCACATTTTTTTAACAAAGAAACGTATTTCTTTATTTATATTATTTTAATATTTTTCATTCGCAATCTACATATAGGTACTAAAGTAAGAAAATCTTAAACTTATAATATTTTTAAACTATGAATAAGTGAACTGGCATATTTTGTGTGAGAATATTGTTTTTTTAGGTTTTCTATTGATAAACAGTAGGGCCAGTTTTTTCAGTGTGTCATCTTAAATCCATGATTATTTCAGCTCGTAATAAAAAATTCAAAGTTTGAGTTTAGTTTTTAATCATGGATTTAGCTAATCAGCCGATTTCAGCTAATTGATCAACACCATTTAACCAGCACCTCTGTGCATCAAATCAAAAACTTATCCTAATACGAAAAAACGTAAAAGTCGTAAACTGAGTAAATCTATCAAAATTATAATTCTTTTCAAAAATAAACAAACAAATGCAATTTTAATTTGGTTGTTCGGTTTTGAAAATTGTATTAGACACATATATTTCTGAATTGTTATAATGTTTTTTTTTTTTGTACTAAAGAAAGATAATCCCGCTATAAATTTGTGAGATAAGTTTTTCAAGCTCATCTAACTCTACTGAATGTGGTTCAAATGTTATTTTCGTTTTTGTTTTCAAAGTAAATACACTTGGATACGCACAATTTTACCAATACAACAACAGACAAAAATAATGTTAAATCGATTCCCTTTCAACACAAAAATTACTTTTTTAGATATACGTAATTATGTAAATACACAAAGTGGAATCAACAAATTAACCACGTATTTTAAGTAAAATCCAGACGTACTAAATATTTATGAAATAAATAAATAATCTATTCCTGTTGCACATAAACACACAAACAAACAAATAAAGTACTTCCTTTTCACTTTCAAAAAATCTGAAAAATCGACCTGATAACATGGGAGTAGATTAAAGTGTTAAATACAAATTAAGGTTCCATAAAACAGCACTAAAGCAACACTTTTTATTTAGTGTTTGACTTTAATAATGGATTTCCGAGTATTAAATTTTGACATATGTATAACTAACGACTAAACTGGAGATTAAATAAATTATTGGTATGGGGATTTTCTAAGATCTGTAGATTTTCTTTTAACCTTAACACTAAATTTGATTATTAGTAACGTCCTATATCTCCTTTTTTCGCGGAAGAAAAATATATATATGTTAAACTTTATGTGCAAACTTAAAAAACGGTTCTTCTAAAAAATTACGTTTTTTTCATGGAAAAACTACGATTTTCGTTTTCAAAATTTATTTGTATTCAAGTAATTATTTTTCGAATTTAATCCTCTTTATTAGGTTATGGTGAATTTCAGATTTATTTTAGCTGCTGATATAAATTAGATATGTATCACCTCGCGATGATCATTTCAAGAAACATATTCTTATACAACCTACCTTAAGCTCATCATGAAATAAGTTTAAAATCGAATGTGAAACTTTTCCGAACAGACACATTCATCTTAATTCATCTTAATTTTTCCCATCGCATCATTCGATGGATTATTTAATTGAAAGCAATTAAAGCTGAAACTAAACAATTACACGCACTTGTCTTCTTTTCTTGTTTAGAAAAAAAAAAATGAAAGAATCCTTAGGCAGAAGTTTCTATATTCCCATGTTGCCCTACTTAAACTTAAATGCCTTATAAAGTAGAACTATTTTATTTCGTAGATATTTACAAATGCAAAACTATAGGTACCCACAATCTCATTCTCCCTCTGACATACTTTCTTGCTGAATTCAGCGAAATTGTTTCCAACTCCAATTCGTACAGACATTATTTATAATAGAATTGTTCGTAGCTCAAAGCTTTGTCGGGGCAAACGAAGTCTACGTACTTCTTTATATCTTTATTTGTAGTAGGGATCGATGGAATGGATTATGTAGGCACTAGTAAGTATATGAATAGACATCAGGAAGGTAGTAGGTAAAGTCTGAAGCCGCGAAAGAGCTACGCGACAAAAACCAAAAATTCAGGTAACCCGGTTTCAGAAATACCATTTTGCCTCCTCGAACTATCGTTTCGAAGGTGGGCCAACACTTTTCAAGGTGCTTCTTATTATCTCCATTTCGCTTTGCTTGAATTTTTCTTTGAGTTGCTATCAAAAAGAAGTAGTTTTGTACATACATAATATATACATAGCTAAATACATCTTTAGTTACTTTTCAAACATCAAGGCAGGTCTGTTTAGCAATACTTATCGCAAACGACTGGGTATTAAGGATACATTCCTTTCTCACTTAAGAAGTTGCATTATATGTATGTAAATTGCAAAGCTATTGAAATAGTCTTTTGAATATTTTTGAATGACTGGAAAAACTCCCATAAGTGTCAAGTCCACAGATAACAGAATATAGTGATAAAGTACAAATTTAACATTAAAAAAAAGGAAAGAAGTTTTCTTGGGCCCTGTTTTTTTAATACTGGCTTAACTCTGAGTAGGTGAACACATAATATAAATTAAACTGCTACTTCAACATTTGTCTTAAAATATCTCTTCATCTAGCACAGATTTGTTTCGTCAAATTTAGTGGGTCAGTTGCAAGTTAACTCCAGGTTTTAATTGATTCAAGAACATGTTTCAGGATATAACTCGATATCATCCCTGAAGCTCAGATGATTTCGTACTGAAATACCAATTCCAAGAGTATGCAATTTGATTCAAAAAGACAGACCTTCAAAATATCTCAATCACTGATTTACGGAGAAGTAAATCTAGCCATTTCAACGTACAGACAGTTATACTGGGTAAAGAATTTTGGACTGATTAGTGTCGACTTGTCGTGTTTGATCAAATTGATTTAAAAACTTACAAGAGAGTTATTTACCATTAGACGCTCAAAATAATGAGAGAATTAATTATATGTAAGTCATTTCCCATTTTCATACATTTTGAAAGAAGTATCTGTTCAACGGCGCAGTTGCGTTATTTTTTGTTAATCGATCAAAGTTAATTAAACGCAGCATGTAAATGAGCTATTTTTAATGTGTAGGTTATTAACGTAGTAAGTATTCTTGTCTATGTATGTATGTACATATGTATGAATGTACATAAATGTACGTAAATATGTATGTAAGAATATACATATGTAGATATTGTTTATTTTTTAATATAATGAAAGTCTTACCTTATATGCTTCAGTCGTTATCATTTTTGACCATTTTTCTTGTTTAATCCTCAAGGTTTTAAGAACATAGTTCTCGAAAAAATATAATCTTTCCGACATCTTTCGTTCTATTTTTGTAGTGTTTTATTTTTTCTAACGTATTTATTCACATTAAATAAATATTATAACTGTCGATTGACTTTTAAGGACTGATTTTGTTTTCAATTAAAACTAAATGCTTGCTATTGAAAATTACCTTTAATACTACATAAGTGATTTCTGAAGTTTTGATATTCAACAACAGTAATTAGATTCAATTAAGAGTTTGAATTACAACATTTTTAATATATTCAAAAACTTTGTCGGAAAATTTTAAACAGTCCCTTGTTAAGGTACTGGTATGATACCACTTACAGTTTGTGAGCTGGAAAGTAACTCTTTCTTAATTTTAAATGTTTTCCAGCTAGCATTGTGCTAAGGCTATTTTTGAAGTAAAATTTCTTTTCCGGCGTTGGGGGTAAGAAATTTTCTATGCAGCTGTCAGTGACATGTCAAAACGACACATAATCCAGTCAAAGACAGCGACATGTTTTTAGAATACAACATGTTTGTACGTTTATATTGTTGCGAACAGAGCTTTATACTCCTACAGCGCCATCTGTTGGAAAATTGCATATATACTTTATGGAAGAAACAAAAAGCTCTTTTCCACTGTCAAATGTATTTCCCCTTATTCCAACCATGTAGAACATTCGAAGACGAGAACCTTCGAGAACAATTAATTTTTTTTTGAATTTTAGTAAAGAAAACGTTTTAATTTTGTTAAAAAATTTAAATATTTTTTTTTTTTTTTTTATTTTTAAATTTTACAACATTTATTTAATAAATATACTAAAGCGACGCGTTTCGGAAGTTTACTCCATCATCGGTATGTAAGGGAGTGTTCACGGTGAGCGGAGGACAGTTGATTTTGGATTATGAAAGTGTGCAAAAGTATTGCTTATTGGATTGTGTTATTAAACAAGTGTAATTTAAATTTGAATAAAAGTATTTGAAATTTTAAGCTTTTCTTTTCGCGGACATTGATCATTGTAATATTTTAGTCTAATCCCGTGACCACGAAGAGTGTAATTTCTTCGAAACGTCGGGAAGAAGAAATAAATAAATATTTCTAATAAATAACGCGGTAAGTTTCCGAAAAAGTCTAAAATATTACAAAAGTATTTGAGTTGATTATAAATTGGGATTTACTGTTTTGAATTGGAAAGTGTAAATAAAGAAGAAATACTAAAAAGAGTGATAAGTTAGAAACTTAGAGGCTTTGCTTGAGGGAAAAGAAGTTTTACTTCTACCGCGCGTACAGAATCTTTTTTATTATATTCTGACACATTATTTTTATATTATACCTACGTGCACTGAAGGGGTTATGATTACCCTTATAATTTTAAACACAGTGCGAGCTATTAGGAAAGTAGGATATGATTAGAAAGGAGATACCAATGCACATGGGTTTTGAATGTCTGCACATTGAAATGAGTGGGAAATATTGAGCCGGGTAAACCATTCCACATGCGTGCCCAAGGCTCCTGGGTAAACTAATGAGCATTCCTAGAAGTACGGGTATTACGGTTGAATTGTTTGAGGGGAGGAATGTAACTGGCTACTTGGAAAAGTTATCCATAGTACAGTGGGATTTTATATGAATAACAAATACAACATCCGCAGTAGGATCACAAATATAGCTTGGGATATTTTATTCAACTTGTCCTTATCCACTGAGCAGGTACGGTTTTTTAATGATAACAAATATGTTTTAGTAAAAACTAAGCAACATTATTAGGGTAATCCTTATTAGCTTACCCAAGAAATACGCATCTTAATACAGCAGCGAGATCGAGCCTGCAACTCGTGGAAACGTGAACTTAGACAAATGATAACTCACTTCGCAATAAAGTTGGGATGGAAATTCGTTCGATTGTTCTCTGGGAAACTCAATACATCCCTTTATAGCAGATAGTTGTGGAATAACTTGCGTTTACAAACATTAAAGTTTGTCTCCACTCCTTCAATGCCTTATCCTTCTAAACTCTGCCATTCCAGTTAATTCCTCTTCGAATAATTTTAGTTACACTAGTTTTAGGTTCACAGGGGTTAGCAGTGTAAAAGTCGTACTTTCAGTAAGGTCAAATGTCATCGGTCTCGCTGAAATGCACCCCTCTGTTTTAAGGATAATACTTCCAGTTGTACTGCCGTACATCTCGCATATTTTCACCACCATACTTATTCCAGGGAAATTTTGCTTCCAATTGGAAATTAGCGAAAGTCCTACCTATACTAAATGTAATGAATTAAGGCCGATTTCAATCTTAGCTTTTCTTTCAAAAGTTTTTGAAAGGATCTTGAAAAATCAAATGGGCGATTTTCTTGAGACGCATAATCTTCTTAGTGCAAGTCAGAGTGGTTTTCGAGCGAAACGCAGCTGTATCACTGCTTTGCTAGACGTCATTGAGGATTTTTGTCAAGCACTAGATGAAGATAAAGTAGATTTTTCAAAGCCATTCTATACAGTTGCATACACGGAAAACTTGCAAATAAACTTCACCAGCTTTATAATTTCTCGCCTGATGCTTTAATACTTATATCTTTTTATTTATGCAATAGAATACAAACGGTTGAAATATGTAGGTAACAAATTATGCAATTTTCTCCCTACCACCACTGGAGTTCCACAAGGATCCATTCTTGCACCATTACTTTTTTCGCTTTACGTCAGTGATATTTCCTCCGTCATAGATAACTTTGATAACTGCTCTTTACATGTGTATGGTGACGATGTACAAATGTATCTTCCTCGGCTGCGATATTGTTCTCATTGAAAACAGCATTGACGCATGAATAAGGACCTCGAAACTAGCACTTTGGGCTAAGACTAATGGACTAGCATTAATTAAACCCATCAAAATCTAAGTGCTTGGTTATATCTAAGAAAATTTAGATTTAACCTATTTCTCTCAAGTAACTTTAAATAATACTCGAAATCTCGGAATAAACCTTACGCGCAATCTAACATGGGATAAGCCCATCAACGGTGTAGTCAGTAGGGCATACGGAACGTAACGCAGGGTTTGGGTCACCCAGTCATACACGCCGATCAAGACGCGTGCAATGTTCGCGAAAAGCTTAATTCTTCTCATTTTAGTCCATGCGAAATTTTCGACAGTTGTAAGTATGCCTGCAAAAAAAAGCCCAATTTCATCTTCAACAACATCATCATATACATCTTTAGACAACGTATGTACGACAGGGTATCAAATTTTTCGAATTGTTTACTTAACATGCCACTCAAGAAATACTTTCATTTTATACCTTTATTTAATACCCCCCTAACATCTGAGCACCAATTTTTCATTAACGCTTCACGTCTTTCGAATTCTTGGCTTCGTCATATCAAGAGAATCAGCCATTCGATATGATTTTATAACTTTTATAATTTCATAACTTTTGCCAAAAATGATATTTAATTGTTCCCTTTTCATTGCACTCATTGTTACCCCATACAGTTAACACAAGTTTATAAGATATATTTCTTAAGGTGTATAGCCTTTCGAAATAAAAAAAAATCTAGAGATTTGTTCAAAATATAGAATTTTAAAAATATTACTTACTTTCATAGATGATAATCAAGTCTATCTGTATTCAATTTAAGCTACATTTGCGTATTAAGTCTCCCCAGCGCCATTTTTTCCAAACAAATCACAGTGCCCTCAATTCAAACATTAACCCGAAAAAGCAGAAAGCTCGTTCGTAGTATCACCCAATAAATTGAACAGTGAGTGGCGTAGTTTATAACATTTATAATGGCAGGTAAGGCTATGCCCTAGGAATAACTTCGATAAGAAACATTTTGTTGGTCAATTTTTGATGTTCGTGAGGACTCAGAATTTGAATGTATGTAACTTCAAGTTTACTAATAATAATGAATTTATTAAAAGCTCATTTAATGTTTGTGGTCTGGTCATTGAATGTGTACTGCCGACAGTCTTGTACTAACTTAAATAAAGGTCTACATATCTAATGTTGTGTACAAGTCCAACATTTATATTTAGGACAACTCATTTGCATAATATGCATAATTGAGATCTAGGGCACCAAGTTAAAGAAAATCGAAAGTTTTGACCCTTTAAAAAAGGAGAAGTGGAGCTGAAAACGTTGCTTAGAAAAGGTGTTACTGTTGACCAACACAATGGATGGAAAAATTCTTCCTACGGAGTAGAGCACGCGCGAACTTATTCAATGAACACACTACCATATAACGAGGACTCTTACTAAGTAAACTCGAAATAGAAAAGAAAATGCTCAAGGAATCGTAACGTGTTGTGCCTCTGGCCAGTGTACCTACTTGCAATGCAAGGATATACATTCGAACGAAGAAGTGAAAGTAAAGCTGACTGTCCGTCCATCCCAGGATTTAAGTTTTGATGTGGATAATAAACGAAAACAAAACTAGTGAATATTCAAGAGTTTTGTTGAAAAGTTGTGCCTAATCTCCTGGTCCTAGATAAATATGTGAGTAGATTCTATTCAATTTGTTTAAAATGGAACTTGAAAGATATTTAAATACAAATGTATCTTCTGAGTTTCCTCGGTATGTCTGTGAAGGAATTCTAAGTGATTTCAGTCTTTCATGTAAGGCACATGAAACTAATTTGTGATTAATAATAATTTGCGTGCAATGTATGTATATGTAGTTGTTTTGTAGGAAAATTCATATGAATTAGAAGTATCTTTCAGTCAATATGAAGCACTATCTCGTAACAGAAAATACTATTAACGTTTTTTCCTATTGATGTCAATTCGTATGCCTTAATTTATTTTAAATATTAAACATATTATATTTACAAACATTAAATTGGTCTTTTATAGTACAGTTAGTCAGAATGCGGAATAAATTATATTTGATACACAAATTTATTTAGTGATGTAGTATACAAATTTATTGAACGACAATCGATAATACTTCTAAAAACCTTAAATACCTTAATTCTAATTGAATACTGTTGGGTATTGTATTTAAGTGAGACCACCTTTTGAGTATAATCATGTTTTTAGTTGGATGATTCTAAAAGGATATCAATTTTCCACTAAAATGTAGAGATTAAAAATCATTTTCGTGTAAAAGCAGTCAATTTCGTATCAAAACCATATCTGTGTTTGAATATAGGTGTACAAATGTTGTATCAAACAACATCCCTGTTTAAACGTATGTAAGTCTAACAAAGTTTACGTTACGTAGCGTAATCCAGTGGTGTGCTCCTTTTCTTACAATATTTAACTTTTGAAATAAATAGGTTCGTTCCTTTACTTTGTAAATAATAAGTCGGAGAAGTTAGTCCAATGTGAACACTGTCTTGAAATTAACGACTAAAAAATCAATAAGTTTAAATGATAGCTACGTATGCACGTGTATAACTAGTGCCATAGTCGCTAATCTTCCTATCGATGCGATAGTTACAGGCCACGGTCCAAAAATACATACATAGATATATGCTTTGGGGGAAAGCGTTATGTACATCTTAGAGCTACATTCATCTATTTTAAGACTTTTTTGATTTTAAGTTTAAGTGAAAGGAACAAATTGTGGAAAAACAGTGGCTTGATTTGAATATATCAAGAGTCACAAACTAATAGAGAAAATAAAGTTGACATTTACATATTTATGATCTTTATTGAAATTAATTGATATTATAATATTAAACGTATTATTTCATAACGAAAATGTTTTCAGTATAGTTAAAAACAATGTAGACATTACGATTTCATTATTATGTACGTTTTTTGAGTACGTTCGATAACAAAAATGCGTTCAAACTTTGGCAGAAAATTGTTGGTCCGCTCTATTCCTCCTGACAACACGCAGACAGGAATTATTGTAAGGTCTGGTTATCTACTATGCGCCTCAAAAACATTTTTATTTATTTATTTTTATTTAAGAACCAGGAGTGCTTGCAAATGACGACTAGAAGAATCTTGCGAGATATTGTAGATGATGGACAGCCATCGTATCTCAGATGGACAGATACTCTACAAGAATAGAATGTGTAAACTTAGATACTAGGAAACTATCCAAGCTAACTGCTAAGTTAGACGCTTTGGGGTCAAGATGTACTTTTGAGGCAGAATTACACCTTCCATTTCAATTGGGTGCACCTGTGAAATGTCTCTACAAAACAATTTAAAAAAATTTCCTTAAAACTAGCTTACAATATTATTTAGTTTTAAATATATTTTGGTATTACTCGTAATTGCCGATTTTGATATGGTCTTATATAATTCTGCAAAATTTTACTGTATAACGACGATGTATCAGTCATGTCTATTTGTACTCGTACATCTTTTCTATGCGAAATTAAAATCATTAACCAGATTTGGGTTTTGTTTAAAAATTTTAATTAAATTATGCCAAGGGATACTACATTCCCTTTCCCAATGTGATAACGTTTTTAAAAACATACCTTCACAAATTTTTTTCGCCGGATTTTCAAGTCAGAAAGACAGGAGAAAACCGAATATTTAATTGTGAATGAAGGTTTCATGTACCAAAAAATCATACTAGGTTTCAAAAAGTTTTTAGCTCAGTCGTTATGTACAAAAACTAAAGCTGAAAGGGAAACAATTTTACTGACCACTTTTCGTTGGGAGTTGTTAGGAGTATAGGTATGTGATAATTTTTGGGAAAATTGTGTTGAAGCTAAATCCATCATCTTGGATTTGACGAACAATTATTTAAAAAAAAAATTTTTTAAACACAATTGAAAATAAATTTGTCTTTGCTCCATCAAGGACAAGATTTGTACCTACCTCACTTAATTTCACGCCCGTGTTGTTGGAAACGTGATAGCGGATCCTACGTTTACTAAGCCTCTTACTAACTCAAAGTAATAGCTGTTTTGTCTTATAGTATGTCGATTTGAGTGTCTTTCTACTGACGACATATATTTTTGTTACAAGCATTACCTAGCTTTAATTAAAAGAAATTTTGTGATTTTTTCTTGAATCTGTGAAACAGTTTTTGAGAAAAAAAAAACTGTAGTCGACAGAATTGAGAGACACAATTTTGAAGTGTTTTCTATCATCATTATGTCAACTTTGATCAAAATCTCGAATTCGAAATGTCCTTTATGTCTCAAGAAAAAATAAGTATTTTTGTTCCACTGTTATCAAGTTCATTAGCTTCACCATTTTCTGGAATTTTCTGGACAAGTTCAGAAGGTTCACAACGAGTCCACACCAATCTGTGCAGCACCTTTACTTAATTAGAGCGTATAGTTGGGGTGCACACTTACTAAGCTCACTTTCTCCGAAGGTTCAAAGAGAGGGTATACGAGGGTTCTAAGCCGTTGTGGTCTTAGACCGAGAGCCCACAGCAATTTTTGGGTGTGATTGATAACAAAAAATAATTAGCATAATTAGATAGGCCCTTAGTAGTTATTTACAAATGCGAACGCCTTGCATGCTCAAGTGGGAACAATAGTGCAAATAGTGCATCATATATATTCAGTTCTTTCGAAGTCTAAATAATTATGATATCAACTTTGCCAAAATGCAGAGTTAAGCCCCCTGATTGAAAATATCGAGGTCCAAGACGTTTTGCAGATAGCCTTCTGCCTGCCAGACTCAATAAGAATACGGTACTTCTTGCTCGAAGAAGGGCGCCTTCAAAACATCGTGGACCTCTATATTTGCAATCAGGGCACTTACTCGTAGCTCTTCATTTTAAAGTTATGGCACATTTCTTATCACAATTTTTTAGACTTTGGAAAGAACTGCATATCTGATGCACTCTTGTTCCCACTTGAGCATGCAAGGCGTTCGCATTTGTAAATAACTACTAAGGGCCTATCTAATTATGCTAATTATTTTTTGTTATCAATCACACCATAAAATTGCTGTGGGCTCTTAGTCTATTTTTAAAGCGTAGAGGTCCTTTGAGAATAAAAATATAAAATTTTGATTGGATGAATAAGTGATTTTTTTAATTAAATTTTTTAGAGTACATACATTCAACCAAGCGCAGTATCTTAACGAGTTCAGTACAAAAGGAAGAACACAAGATATCAATTAAAAAGGCTGTTACTGGTAGTTTTTCCTAGGATACAACTTACTGTATATATGGTTGCCAAGAACAAGGTAGTAGGTACAATTATTATTTCATTTTCTGTCATCTGAATTTTTACAACAATGGCAACATACTCGTATCTACAAATTTTTTAAGCCAGAACCACACAAGTCTCATGTGCTCTGTTGTTGAGTGACTGTAGAGCGGTGTGTCGCTGAATGTGCACACTTGTGTGAAGTCATGTTGAAATAGAAAAGTACTGATATAATTACGAGTATATGTCATGATATGACAGTACTACAGCATCGAGAAGTAAAATGAAAGATCGCCAAAAATATCAACATTCCGAATGAGAACAGCTTTTAGAATCGCAGAAGCGGCAATCGAAGGCTATAATTAATATCTCTTGCATCACTTACGCGATGTGCATTTCCCGTCGTCGGCACCACCAATCTACGAAATGAAATACAAAGCAGCGGCTCTTTATACTGCCTGCATTTGGTGTTATAAAGGATATAATTATGTCCCACCAAATCCTTTTAAGGTTCGGAAATTTCAAATGCAAACTATTTTGAAATAGCGAATCGAACATTCGATAAAAGTTGCGAGTGTTTAAGCGAACTTCGATTATCACAGTAGTATTACTAATAGCGAACTTAAACGTTCGCTTAAAAATAAATGCTGCCAATAAATCATCACACTGAAATGACATAATATGTTTTCTTTTCAAAGTTTTGTTTTTTATTTTCGACTAAAATTGGCTTGTGCATTTCGATTCCTTGGAAGTGGAAGTTACGTAAACTGTGTATAACACGAAGGAAGAAACTATTTCCATAGAAGATCTAAAATACCTGGCATAGTAGGATGTGTGGATGGAACTTACATACATTGAGATAATTGCTCCAAGCCATCTTCAACACCAGTACTTAAATCGGAAGGACTTTTATAGCTTGAATTCAATGATTTTCTTTCTTTTAGACTTGCGATCACTACATGAACATTCGAAATGCTTAAGCCGGATATCCTGTTTCTACTCATGATTCGTTTGTGTGGAATCGCAGTGATTAAAAGAAGTTTAAGAGAGATGGTAGGAAAATGGCGCAAGATCAATGTACTTTCGTATATTTTTTAAAAAGCGTTTTAATAAACACACTTGTGAAGAAAAATCATTTCATATAGGAGATTGTGGTTATCCTCTGCATCCGTGTTTTCTTACTCTATTAAGAATCGCAGACTCATTTTCTAGGAAAACTATCATCAATACTTAACATTCAAAGGCAAGAAATATTATAAAAAAGAACTAAAGGATTTCTTAAAGGCCGATTCAGTTCAATTTTAAATGAAAGGAAGCCAAAGCATACGCGTAAAAGCAACAAAAATTGGTAAATGTGGCTTGTGCTTTGCACAACATAGGTCGCAGGTACAACTTAGTTGATCCAGAGAGAATAGAAGAAGAAATCCTTGTCTCTCAGAATATACCAATTGAGCCATTACCTAACGAATCTCGTAACACAAGTCTAAAACGGAACGATCAAGGAAAAAATGAAATAGCTTCTTAGAAGTTAATTTTAGCGTGTATTGAAATCAAAACAAAAATTAAAATAACACAATTTATTTGTAACTACCATTTTAGTTTTTAACTCATTACTTCCAAAATATGTAAACAATAACAGTTGATAGAAAGGTGCTTCAGTTTTTCATTCGCTAGCGTTATCACTAAATAACTTGATTCGATTAGATTTCACACTTCAAGCTGTATGATTAGCGAACATTCGCTATTTGTAATTCCTCGCTAAGCAAATTCGCTAAGGTTCTGATATTATGAGTAAACTTAATTCAAGCGAATCGCTATTCATAATAAGAATTTATCGAATTCACAAGGATTTGAGTTCGATTCGCTATTCATAACGAGGCAGGGCCTAAATAAGCATAAAAACAGAACTTTTAAGAAATCAAATCAATTGTCCTTTGACTTTATTTTTTAATAATGCATAGTGTTCTCTTTTTTACAAATTGTAAAATATCTGTTTTGAGCATTTGTTTCTTTTCATATACTCCACATCGTGGTATGGCGCAATTGAAACAGAAGCCATTTCTATACAACACAACACACTTCACAAATGTGGTTCTAAGAACATAAAATGCATTGAAACAATAGCGACACACCACTCCACAACACACCACACGAGATAGGTGTGGTACCGGCTCTATGCGTGCTGTGATTGAATAATGTGATTGAATTTTTTTGAATAACATTGCTGTGGGTTTGTTGCGCAAGGTCTTTGCTACTTTACGGCACGATGACATTTTACCTCAACTTATAGGTTTGTTAAAAATGAGACTCACAAGTTATTTTGAAATTCCCATTGAAAAGTAGCTTATAACTCAAATTAAGAGCACAAAGGTGAATCTTAAACTTTGTAAGGCAGGTAAACATGAATAAATAAAAGTATAAGTATCTGAAGAATATTTTAATGGCAGCACAAATCGAAACTTTGTTTTTTTTTTATACAACTACATAACAGTCAACTTTAAGTTTTAAGCTGACGTTAGGTTAGTCCTTCAGCAGTTGTTTAGTGCTGTGATACTGAGTATATCTTCAGTCCTCCACATCCGTATCCTCAATTTCCACTTTAACGTGTTCATATAGTTCTTATACAGGTTCAGGTTCTGTGTTTCTCTTTTGTACTCGTATTTTTTTGTATATTTCGTATTTCGATTGTGAGCTCTTATCGTGGAGCTGGAGCCGGAGTAAAACTTTTCTGAATGAAGTTTCCTGATTTATCATGTATAACTTTTCTCTACTGAAACAACATATCTGTACAAGGCGATTCCTATGTTCGGAGCAATATTATAATGCGAGAGTCCTTCCGTTTGTATGTTTCGAATAAACATTGCAGGAGGATACCGATGCATTATGTAAGCAAAATCGTGCACAACCAAGAAAGTTGCAAAATTTATATTTATACGTTTATCAGGTTTGCATTTGATCCCCTTCTGGATACATGATATACGCTCTATTCGACATGCCTCGCCTGAAGTATATGAAAATCTTTCGTTTTTTTTGTATGTCAAAAAAACCAAAGACAAGTGTGTTGTTGCAAAAGGGTTCCGGCATTAGATAACCTGAACCTTAGTTTCATTTGGATTTTTCCTTAAAATATATTTAGCGAAACAACATTCAAGCAATGGAGAGACAAGACAGTAAAACGTTCTTTGTTTAACTTTTTTGAAGTGTAAACACACAATGTTTCATAAAGTTCATGCAATAGGTATTATTGACATTTAGTTGATACGTATAGTTGAGACTTTCAATACTCGTATTTTACTGAAATTACCATGTTTCTGTTTTGTTAATCTTTTTTTTTTTATTTTACTTGTAATATCATAAGAACTCTGCTATACAGGAATAATATTGCTCCAATCGTTGGACCTCTTGTTTTTTTAATAATCTCAAAACAATGAAGTAAAACCACTTTGAATAAGTTTCTATTATTTTAGACGATAGAACATAGATATCAATATTAATAAACTTCGATTAATGACGAGTTATCTTGAACTTTTGCATTACAAACAAAATGTGACTTTGTGATTGATGAGGGTAGTACAGGGTGCGTTTTATTTTCCAGGTCGATGTTATTTTCAATATCATTTAAATGAAATTCAATTTTATAATTTATATTGTACTAATTGACTGTATATATTATGTATGAAATATTGTATCGGTCAAGTATGGGCACCTCTTAAAGGCGAGTTGTCTTAAGCATAACAATTTCGCAGACTTCTGTCGATCGATAAGCATGTGGCTGTTTTTTTTTTTCCTTCAAGTACCCCGTTAAGAAGAAAACGGAACGCGTCAAATTAGGAGATCTTAAAGGCCAGTCAATATTACCACTATTAGGAACTATACCGCCCGGAAAAATTTCACGATAAATTTGCATCGTACCACGAGCGGTGTGTGATGTTGCACCGCTTTTCTGAAACCAATTGACTGCGAACGCTATAGAACGATGATAAAAAATTTCATATGGCTCAAATTGAACCATATGGACCGAGACTACATGTGGTTTCAGGAAGACGGAGTAAGTGCCGCAATATGAGGGAAAGGTTATCGCCACCAACATCATCAGCAACAGCATCAACAGCATCAACAATTTGAGAGTAGTCTCTCGCAACATTCTCATAAGTGCAGGTAGCAACAACATCTATACAATAACCGTTGATACTAAATCAGAGCGCACATTTGACACATTATTTGCACACGCATCAGCACCAGTATTCAAAGAATCGCCAACTACAACGGTCTTATCAGCTGATTTATCAATAATTGAACCAGTTTGAGGAAATGAGTCGGAATTGATTTCAGCTTTGTTGTTGGATTTGGACGAAGAAGCCGCTTGTTTAGGAGTAACTGCAGCGATCTTGTTATTACCTTTACCACCACTCTTAAGGGCTCGAGTAGCATGAGATGAAAGTTCATTGTTTTTAGGTGGCAGGGGCGAAGATGTGGTTCGATTATGGGCTGGGGAAAGGGAAACACTTTTTCTTTAAAGCCTAGTACGCAGATCGAGACAATACAAATTTTATCTCTACAATTTTAATCTCTACAAAACTTTTCCAAATCTCGCGCAAAAGTTTGAAGTTGGAGAATTAAAAAATAATTTAATGTGTTTTGTTGTATATCTCTGGAACGGGCTGTCTTACAAAAATCGATCATACCTTTTTCGAATCTCCTCTCGATGCTTTCAAGAGAAGCATCAGCACTTTTTACATAAAATCACTTTTGGCTGTCAAAATTTGTCCCGCAAAATAATGCTTGTATCATTCTTTTTCCTGGCAAAATTTAGTGGAGACATTTTGTAGAGCAATTCACAATAGTATGAATTTTGCGCGCGAACTGCGTACTGCTCGGAAAAATATCCGAGACAAAATTTGTCCCGATCTGCGTACTAGGCTTAAGGAGCGAAAGCTTGATTTTTGTATTAACTTAATAACTGACGCTATAGGTTTACTTTTAGATCTGCTAACGCGGGGGATATTTGGTTCAATATTGTTAAGAGAGAGATTAAGCTTTTTAAAATCACTTTTATTTTCAATAAAAAAAGAGAAAAGTTCATGGATTTTTGGACAACTCGGATCCTTGCCACCATAAGTAGTCGAGGCGCGCATTTCAAAGATGGTATACTCTATAAATATTAACATACATGGGCCTTTCAAATAAAAAAATAATTTTGTTAATACCCTACACACGGCTTCTTGTTTTATTCCATTTTACCATCTACCTGCTCTTATTAAAATAACCTTTATATTTATTTTTTTCAATAAAATATTCACCGGAAATACAGCATATTTTTGTTTCTGTATTTTACTTCGCACGCCACCAATAGTATAAGCAAAAATTGCAAGTGAATACTTGACCCTGTCTTAAGTAAAGCGTTCCATTTTGTGAACCACTGAACACCACCAAAAATCTTGAGTTGCTTACCTTTCATTCTAAACTTTTTCGTTGGTTACCTTCATTTACTCGTGTACTACGATTGGATACTTGTTCAAGGAAAAAGGGTGTATCAAGGCCATTGGAGCCCATTTTTTTCACAATTTTGTTCTTTAAAAACAGGGTGAGCCAAATAATACCTATACGAATTTAAAACAGGAAAGGAAATCTGAATTTTTTGAAATAGAACGTTCGCACCAAATTAAATTCAGAAGGTCGATCATTCTTTTTGGAAGTTTCGGAAATCGTATCTGAGGTTTCAATTTCATTCTCGAAGAAATATAAGCCGATAACTTTTTCGGCTATAACGCCACACCAAACAGTGCATCTGTCTAGCTTTTACTGATGCTGGTGTGTTGCCTTTGGATTTTCCTAGCCTCCCAATCTATAAGTTTGCTTGATGGCTTCACCACTTAAATGGAAATGGGCTTTATCTGATAAAAAAACGTTATTTAAAAAATTAATTTAAGTGGCTAATAGGGTACGACAAACAGCGTATTGTTGGTAGTCTTGTGGTAGCAGTGTTTGCACAATTTGAATTTTGTATAGATACATCTTAAGATCCAACTTTAAAAATCTCCGAAATGTTGGTATAGAAATGCCCACTCGGCCGGAACGACTACAATCTGTGACGAATGAATCGTTTGCAATCCTCTGCCGCACAGCTGCCACGTTGTCTTCAAAGCGAATATTTCGGTGAGCACCTCTTCCACTTCCATGTTGGTCGACCACTGAACCCCGTCTTCAAATCGGCTGATCAAACTCCTAATCATGAATGCCTTAAAATATTGGGGATATTTTCGCTGCGTAACAATTGACCGTTGATGAGAATAGAAAAAAACCGATCATTCTACCGCGTTGTTGTATGCTCTATGCATCCATTATAAATTTCGAAAAATTCAATTGTACTCGTAACCTGTAAAGAGAAAACAGAAATTATAATTGGAAAATTAAAAGGTTTTTTGTATGTTGACTTAATGCCAAAAAAAGCTATTTTGAACAAATAATTCAATAAGTCCAATTATTTCAGTATTATAAAGTTTGTATTATAAAAATCTTCATATTAAAAGTTATTTCGGTTTAATATTAGTAATTCTCAATTGGGCCACCCTGTATTATGAATGCCTGATGCTATTCTTAAAAGTTTTGGCTTTTTCATTTAATTTGTTTGCGCTTTTTGAACTGTCACCTTTAAAAGTCACATCACAGTGCTAGCAATTGCGAAATTTGGAAAGGATTTTACTCGTCAATTTCCAATGTCACCTGTAAGTGACATTCGTTTATGTATTTCCATTAAGAACTTTGTTTTTCCATTTTAGTAATATTCATATAATATTTATTTTGCAGCAACATTGAGCTCTTGAAAAAGTTTAATTTCTGAATAATTGTTGTTCTGGTAAAAATTATTAGTTAGGCAATGAAACAAAGTTACATTGATTTGTTCCCAACGTTTCGACAGGGATTGCTGTCCTCTTCAGGGGATCTTTATTAAAAATAATATAAAATAACACATTAAAGGTAACATGTAGGCAAAAGAAAATATATTAAAACAATTTTAGTGGTGATTAACATTAATATTTTGTATAAAAACAAAACAAAAAGATGAATACAAATTATTATTTATGTATAAATAAATAGACAATCAAAAGAAAAAAGCACTTCTGTTGGTGAAGTATTGTAGTTATTTGGCGTTTTTGGAGGAAGCGAGAGAGGAGTGTCCTGTTTCCTGTTTCATCGTGTTAGCGGTGTTCAAGATATGAAGGGTTTCCAGAGTGTAGCGTTTTGAAGTATGGCTTTCTCTATGAAGAACTTTCACGCCCCCGAAATCTGGTTTATGGCCTTTTTCAATACTGTGTGTAGCCTCGGAGTTTTCACGGTTGAAATCGGATTTGTGATTCGCTATTCTTTGTTTTAAGAATTATTTTGTAGTTCATACATAACTAAGGTCCCCCGTCTCATCTTTGTTTCCGAGACAATTGATTTTATAAATCACTTCCGTACATTTTTCTTTATCTGGTTTAACTTTCAAATGGGTAAAGAGTGGTGCGAGGGTGTTGTTTAATTTATACGCCATTTGAACGTCTTTTGTTTTCTTGGAGATAATTTCTTTGAAGTTTTCAGCAAGTTTGGGAACATAAACCATACTTTTGTAGATACCCTTGCTAGCATAATCTTCTGTGTTTTTAGAGGTCTTATGTTTTTGTCGAAAGATTAAACTCCGAATGAGTTGTTCCGCATAGCCATTTTCCCTGAGAATTTTGGTGAAAATGCAATGGGAATTGAAGGAGTTGAAAGGAGAAAGCGATGCAATTGGTTTTAAATATCCGAATATCGCTATATGAAAGACCTGAGGGTAAGGCATTCCACATTAGTACGTCTGAAGTTGGATTCAAGGGTAAACTGATGAGCAATACATTTCCAGCATTATTTTTGTAAATTTTGATACACGGCCTATAAAAAAAATTACTTCGAGAGAATAACTAACGGGTGCGCCAGAGAAACTTACTTATTTGAAAGGTCAATAAAAACAAAAGTACTTCGATTATTGTTTTAATTTTTTTTTATTTGAGAATACAATATCCCAATTTTTTTTTCATGCAGTCTTGAAAATGACATCGGATAAATGGCGACCCCCATTGCACAAGCACTGATGAAGTCGATTTTTGAAATTTTGAATTTTGCAGCATATCAATCGGTATGTTGGTAATGGCAAATGCATTTTGACGGGCAACAAAATCGCGTTCAGTTAATTCTTGCACAACAGCCAATTTATAGGGATGAAATTGAAGGTCTTCATGGAGAATTCGTCGAACAGTGGTGTCAGAAATTCCCATAGCAGCTGCGTGTTTGCGAGCCGAACGCCGGGGAGAACGCACAACTGACTGCCTCACTCTTTCGATATTTTCCGGAGTTCTGATGGTCCGTTGAAGTCTATTCACTTCCACTTCCACACTTCCACACTCCCGAAATGAGTTAACCCACGACAGAATCGAATTACGGCCAGGAACGAGTCTGTGAGGAGGAATTTCAAAGCGAGCGCGGAAGGCACGTTGCGTAGCAACAAGTGAGCGACCGTTAGAAAAGAAGCTCTCGACTGCGAAGGCCCGCTGCTCTCTAGACCAGAGCATGATGGCAACTGACTGGAGGGAAAAACAAACTTGGGAACTTCCCCCTCCAGATGCGCCCCCTCTCGCCCTCTAACCGCCCAAATCACCGCGCGGGAATTTTTTCAAATAAGTAAGTTTCTCTGGAGCACCCTGTATTTTCGAAATTCAGTTAAAAACAAAGATTTCTGCCTTCGATGATGGGCTAACAAAATAAAATACACGATTGGGTCGCACAAACTTGATCATTATGTAACAGACTAAGAATTTTAAAAATGAATGTTATTAGAGAAAATTATTTATAAGCATAAGATTATTTTTAGTAGTAAGGGATAAAAACAGAATGCCATGTAATCTCTTATAAGCAGATATGAATTTATGCAAGAATAAAATTTATAAGTGGTTGTAGGGGTTTCTTAAATAGGTAATATTGATAAATGTTTGTCAATGTCACTAGTGTGTTAATTTAATTTTGGCAATTTAACAGAAAATGAAAACATTTTTGTCATAATGACAAATATTTTTTTTTTTTTGAGGTTGAGTTATTTGTAATATTGATAAAATAAAACTGTCAGATAGCTAAAACTATTTTGTAAGGGATTCATTTTCAAATAAAAACTTCTACAAATATTGTTTTTTAATAAGACCAGTAGCTATTAACAAAAGTGTTGTTGCAGTCAAATATTAAAAACAAAATTTATCATTTCAATTAAAATTAGGGAAAAATTTAAATTTATCCATTATATAAACATTTTGTTCGTATAAATGAAAAATTTCAATTGCATACCTTGGTCATATTGACTAAATTAAGATAAATCGTCAACATGTTTTGTTATATAGACAGTTAAGCGTTGCGGGAAAAGAACAAAAACATTGTCAAAATGAAATCAACCATTTTTATTAAGCTGATTTTGATTTAAGAATTTTAATTAAACAAAAAAAAAAACAAATTTGTAACATTAACAAAAAAATTTGGTGATACAAAAGAAGTTTGATTTTGTAGATTCTACGAAAAAATAGTCATTTTGACAAAATATTTTTGTTATTTCAACAAATCAATCTGTCAGCTTGACAAATTAATTTTGTGGATACAACAAAATATTGTTTGTTACCTCAACAGATTTCTGTAATTTTTATCAATTTGATAAACCGTTTTGACAGAAGGTTTATCAGGTCAAACTACATTTTTATCATATATACCTAGATTTTATTTTCAGTGTAGACATATAATAAATAAAATACGTTCTGTTACTCCTGTTCTGTTATTTATTTTAAAATTGCAAAAATGGGATTTACCTTGTATCTCGTCAGCACAGGGAACCCCAAACCTACGAGTCGAGACCAGATGAACCTTTGCTAAGTCTCGTTTAGGTGTAAAGTAAATTTTCCGTATCAATATCTTGCATCTCATTATCGTTCTCGTAATGCTTTTAGCTGGAAGATAATAGGTATGCCAGAGCTTGAATATTGATGGTCGATATTTATTCAATTTTATAATTTTAAAATGCAATTTTTGTATTTTTAGTCTTTCGAGACCTGCGAAACTCTCAATAAAACTCAGTCTGAAAAATATGATCTGGTCCTGGGTGTTTATGTAGTATCGTATTGGTCTCTCATCTTAGGAAACCAATACTTTTCGGGTGTCGTAGCTACCCCTACGAATACGGAACATATTCATTTTTAAGAATTAAGAAAGTAGAGGTTACCACTTAAAATTCCGAGGCCCAGTTTGTTTTAATACTACATGTCGGGAAAAGTGCTTCACAACCTTCGTTCCATGCACATTTAAAAAGATCCAAGGGACTAGGTACCTAGGTCTCTTATAATAATTTCTTCCTTTAAAACCACACACAATGTAAATTTTCTTGTTAATTTTGTTTTAGACGATTTAAAGTAAAATATTGATCTACCAGTCTAAATATCCTGATTCGTATGTTATCTATAGAATAGACATACACAAATGCTTTTGAAGCACAAACAACTTTTTAATTTAATTTACACAATTTTTTACATCATTTCATTCAATCAAGTTGTTGCTTTAAAATCTTATCTTTATCGCATCAACTTTTTTTAGGTCTTTAAATTGTGGTTAACAAAAAACAAATCTCTTTGTTAAATCGCACTGAAAACCCCGGTTTTTTCATAGCAACTCGGGTGTGTGTGTGTTTTTTTTTTTTTGCTCAAAAAACCTAATGAATCGTTATCGTCTCATCTTTAAATCGTTTCCCATCGCCAAATAGTCAGTTCGAATTGAAAGAAAATTGCCTTTTGCGTTGAAAGTTTTTCTCACATTGCTTTTGCCACAGAAAGTGACCACTTCTACAAGCAATGTGGTTCCTAGCAAAAATGGGAAAAAATATAGCAATTCCCTTTCCTAAGATTGCACAAGACTGGCTTTCTTGGAAATGTTTGAGTATGTACACGTCAATGTCGTGTTATGGACGGACTATTACCATAGTTACTAGGACAGAAAAGTTTTCAATTACTTGATTTCTGGCTAGGTATATCAGCACTATCACACAAATATCTCCTTTTCATGCACTAGCATAGATGACTCTTTAAGTCATATTCGGTCTAAATCTAGGAGCTGTGGCAGTGTTTGGTTATGAGTTCATAATACCATGCAATAGAGGCAGGCTAACATTAATGGCAGTCAATTTGATTTGTTTTCAATGCCGTTGCTCAAACTGTTTGCCGTAAACTTTGAAATACTTTCACGCACACCGACTCCTAATCACTCTATCCCTTACACAAACACCTTTTAGTAATGCACTAAGGGCGATTTCATACATCAGTCGGTAGTGGCGGTCGAGAAAGGTCAGAACTTGCTTCTGAAAGTGGATTTTTCTTACCATTTCGCGTCCGTGGTCGAATAAAAATCGAGTCCTTGATATTGTATGAACTTTGTTCTATTCTATCCAAGTTGAATTATTATTGTTAATATTTACCAAAATAGGAATTTCGTAATATTTTTTTAAGTTGGTGAAATTGAGCTTAATCACGCAATCTTTTGGTGTTACTTATATTTAAATTGGTTTTGATTCCAACTGTGGTGGTGGCCGGAGGCGGCAGTGCGACGCGACGGCACCTGTGTAAGCCTGCTATAAAATTACGTACAACCATCAGACATCTTTTCAATTTACATTCATGCCGAAACCATTTATAAATCTCTCCCCTGAGATGGCATGTGTTCCACACGTTCATTTATTTTTTTATCAAATAGGGATAGAAGCACCACAAATGGTCCCTCTACCACTGGCTTATCGTATGGTCCATAATAAACATGCATATTTCAGGCTAAGAATAAGGGTGTGCCAGCTTTTTTTCCCAAGAAAGAATACTAATGTGTATGTATATGATTTTATATTCAACTAAGCGGGTGACCTTCCTAGTGTATATTTGTGATCTCACTTTCGTAGGACTTAAATGACAAAGCACCCAATCGATGTCGCCACAATAAAGAAAAATTCAGTCCGCACACTTAAGCATTTCCGGCGGAAGAGAAGTAAAAAAATAGAAGAAAGAAATATAAACCACCCCCATTCAATATGGAGGGAGGCAGACCATCAAAGTGTATTATGTAACGCAATAAGTGAACTGAGAGGAAAAGTAGAATAACAAGAAGATTTGTTTTTCCAGGCTTCGCGCCTCATGTCCCCAGTCGTCCTCTATACTTCACATTAAGTGGGTGTAGTGGTGCTGTTTTTCCTCGGGCGTGTCACGAGTTGGATCAATTAAATTTCAAATTTTTGTTAAGTTGTTGCTACATAAATTTAAAGAGACATTAAAAATTCCGAACAAACAGTGCTGTACAAAAATCTCCAGATTCCTTTTAACGACTTTGCATTTGCTTTCCAATGTGAATTTTTTGAATTTTGGCAGGTGATTGCTGCCATAATTGTTGAAACTTCATCGGTGAAGCTTTTATTTATTAAGTCTGTATTTCCAAATCAATATTTAGAGTTATAGCAGCTGATTGATGATGTATTGCATACATAATGGCAAATATGGGCCTCGTAAATAAATAAACAAAATTAATGGGGTCTCACTCACAGTTTGTTTCATTTAAATTTAAAGATAGGAAATGGTTAATGGAAGCCTCTTTATGTTATAGAATAAAGGAATATGTACTCGTTTGTATGCGGCTGTTCGTCCAATATTACATATTTGAATTTGTTAGCTGTTTTCTTCTATCAAATATGTCTCCTTTTCTAAATGTTACGACTTCCTGAAAAAAATGAAGATTTGGATAAATGTCACTACCTACTCTTTCTGGAACCAGACTAAGTGTACTTACCCATGAATAAGTAAATCAATTTTTCTCTGAAAAATCCTTTACGGCTTCTGAAGGAAGATACTAATCTTTCTTTTTAAAATACATATGTATATTTAAAACTTTTCAAATACACTATAGACAATTAGAATAGGTTCACCCTGTAAACAAAACATAAGAGCTTTTTTCTGCAAACAAAGCTTTCTAACAAGCTTTTTGTTGAAGCACATTCAAAGCGTTCTCTTTGAACGACCTGATAATTCAAAAGAGACCAATTGAATACTTGTGTAACTTTCAATCGTTTTTTTGCAATGCTTACAAAAAATGCCTTTTTCGTTCTGTCAATTTATATTCCAGTAAGTTTTGGCTCAGAGAACCATGTTTTTTTTTTGAATAATGTGTTGACCGATTCATCAAAACACTTTTTAGAAGAAATTGGACGTTTCAAGTGCCTGAGTTCTGAGGAAAATACAAAATTCGAGTTGTACAAAATTAAAGTGCGGGTTTAATATCGAAAAAAATCGGAAGATCACAGAACGAAAAAAGAACAGAACGTCTCTCGGCAGGCTTCCAATTTTTGCCAGATAGCTCCCACAATAAAAGCTTTATCTGGATGTTAAATAGATAAAGTTTTTCGGAACTTACCGCGTTTATTTTCTTTAGAAATAATAATTATAATTTCTTCTTCCCGACGTTTCGAACAAGTTTCATTGTTCATGGTCACGGGATAAGACTGACATTTGATAGGTGTAAAAGTTATTGTTTATTGGTACTCGCTCTTGTTCTTGTTCTTAAACAGTACTAGATGTTGTTGCACTTTGGTTATTTGTGGATAGTGTACTCTTGTACTTGGTTGTTGTTGCATCAAGTCAATGTATTCTTGGCTACACGCAAAGCTTATGACGTCAGGTGTCGGCGTTTTTGATACGAGTATTGTTGTCATTATTTTATTTATTAGAGGATCCCATGTTGTTGATAATTTGAAGCTTGAATCTCTGTTGAAGTTTTCTTGCTTCTTTATTTCTATTGCCTCTCTTACAATTCTCGGCACAAAAAATCTTTCAACTGCGATAGATTTGGCTTGATCAAATCAAATAAAGTGGCCTTCGTTGTAAGCCAGATGTTCACATATCGCAGATTTTGTGACGGCATTGTTTTGGATTGCTTTACCATGTTCATTTAAACGGGTTTGTATCCCTCTCTTCGTTTCCCCAATATACGATGACACACAACTGCAAGGAACCGAGTACACCCCAGGGTTTTGAAGTGGAATTCTATCTTTCGGTGATCTTAGAAGTTGACGAACTTTTGTTGGTGGTTTGAAAACGGTCTTTACACCAAATTTTTCCAAAATTCGTCCAATTCCAACCGTAATTCCATTAATATAAGGTAAAAAGGCACTTTTTCTAATCTTGTAGAAGAAGAATTTTGTATAGTTTCGGTTCTGGGCTTCTATGATCTTTGCCTAGAGCTATAACCATTATTCTGAAGTGTAATGTCTACATACTTCAACTCCTGGTGATGTGATGTAGCATGCAGATATCTATCAGTATGAGTGTCTTTTCTGAACACTGTGTGACCGATGGAGCCATCTGGATGTTTTGCAAAGTTTTCAACGGTTAGAAGAGTAATAAGAGAAACCTCTGTTAAGCCCGCAAAAAAAAACGAAAACAACTGGATTTCTGCATCTGCAGGCACCAAATGGTATCGATAAACCATTTTTAGAAGAGGATTTTTGTCCTTTAACGTCACGATAATGTTTCAATATGTTCTCTATAGAGCTTTGTCTAATCTAGTATTGAGGATAATAGTAGCACCTTTTTCAGTGCAGGTGCATTTACGATGCGTTTAAAAATACCAAATATTAAAAATTGTATGTGAATATTTTTTGTCAGCCCTGTCTGTTTTCTCAACAAAGCGTTGCCACCCATTGAAAGTTCGTGTCTCAGCTTGGGTATGGAGCTTTTTGTGGTCCTACCAGATAAACACTGGCTTCATTTTATCTTTATATGCAAATATTTTGGTATGTATGATCCCCTTGGGTCCGGGGACAATAACCATATTTTGCACAGCCAGATACATGCAAATAGGGCATTGTTCAAAGTCAAAAGTTTGTGGGCGAAGCCACATCATCACCCTTTTAAGCACACGTCACAAATTGTTAAATCTTCACGTGATATAGGTATATATGTATACGTGTGACTTACACGCAACTTGTTTTTGCATTAAGTAGGTCACAATCACAAGTCTGACGTTCATTGTGAGCCTAAGCAAGTTTTCCACCAAAGATTGAGTGAAATGGAATAATTAATTAAACTTTGCCGTCTCCTTTAAGAATTAACACAGCTCGATTGAGTGGCCACGCAGGAAGATGTTAGGTTTAAAGGGTGTAGGAAGAGTAACGGTTAGTGGGAGACATGTTTTCTGTCATTTCTCACTCAAAAGAGCTGCGTGATTCGGCTCCATTTATTTCATTACATGTTTTTCTCAGACGTTTTACACTATGTATGATATTAAACTCTACACAGCAAACGTATTGTACATAGCTACAGAACGCTTATTCTAGTTCGAACGCGGTGGTGATAAATTATCAAACTTATTCAATGAAGTGTAATAAGTACAGTGATGGTGTTGAGAGCTGGGTAAAAGCGAAGAGTAAAGAGGTCATTAAATATGGGTGGAATAGCGCCACCGCCGAAACCTCCGCGCTGTTATAATATCCTGTCGGTGGCGACGGCGAATGCGGGAGCCCCATTGCAGGCAGAAGCAGACTCTGGAAATATTACGAAAAGTGAGTTTGCAATAAAAACAAACGAAAATTTGTTTGCAAGTGCTTCAGCGAAAACAAATGAAAGTAGATGGAATGAAAATAGCTGCAAAGCAAAATCAAATTATCGATTGGTGAGGGGCTGTTCCCGTTTAATGTATGCTTGTCAGCATGGGCTAACGGACGCTGTTGTTCGGGAACTAAGAACAAAGGTATTACAACGATCTCTGTTAATAGATTTTTTTTGTATTAATAAAACTTGTTATGCCTGCAAACGGGCGTTAATTAATGAAAATTATTTAATTGAACCTTATTTTGAAACAAGAACTTAATATTCCTAATATTCAAGTTTGACATAGAAGGTATAGGAAGAAGTGTTTTTTTTTAGGATCTGACAGAACATACACAATTAAAATAACATCTAACGTTTATTCAAATATCTTCTATCTTCTATGTCGTCTTCTTACATAGCCTTGTTATAAGGTTCCTTAGGAAAATGACGAATAAGGTCCTTTAAATATTCTAAACTTAAGAAAACATGTAAGAAGGATTAAGGTAGAATTTTAACAGTTGGTAATTCGCTTAAGCTAACAGGAATAACCAAAGAAAAGTAGCTCTTTGGATTGTCAAAAGAGGGATTCATTCACAATGCATAAGGAAATCATCTGTTTCTAGCATCGAAGTAATGTTAGTTTTTGTCGCTCTATCTTCAAAAATGTATTTAAATTTGATTTCCTAAATTTGCAAATTAGTCCACATACAAATTAAATTAAAAAGAAAATCGACATGTTTTTGAAATATTGAATTTTAAAAATACGTTTAATATAGAACAAAAAAGAAAACATAATTTTCTTGAAAATTTAATTTAATCTCTTAAAAGCAACGAATTCAAATCCGCTGCGCTGATAATGGAAAGGTTCATTGGAATTTTAGATCGTACTCATTCACGAGTGAGTTTCACGATCTTCCTTTTATGTTCAAGAGACAAAGAATTCTATATAAAAAGGACGTTTAAGACAATGAAATTCATTTCAGTGTATACAAGAACTTCTTTGATAAATTGAGCTCTAATAAGAATGCCATATGCATTATTAAAGCTGTTTTTAAAATAAGTTTATAGAAATTTCGTTTAAATATTTGTAAGAAAAAAAATTTGGTACGCCAATTTCAACTTGTTATTAGGTGTGTTTTATTCACTGATAGCTAGCGCAGCAAAATTTCCTCGACAAACAACAACAATTTAATTGCTGGCGAAAAAGAAGCCAGTAAAAAAAATGGCAGTTGTGCTGGTGATAGAACTTTAAATTATTGAAATAAAAATGGCGCTATGCATTAAATTTTAGAATTAAACATGCATGTCAGATTTTGATATTTTTTATAATAATGGCCAACATTGAAATATAAACTGAAATTGACATATGGAGTGAGATTGATCGTTTTATTCGCACTTGAATGCTGCGCTGGCTATGAAGCAATGAATAAAACACCTATTGTTCTACAGATAAAAATTAAATCTTCAAAACAATCAAAACGTGTTTTTTTATGAAACGTTTTAGAATCGCCCGTATATTTTTTTTAAATCCATTGTTTCGGTAATGCAAAAGTCAAAAATCAAAAAAACAGTCTTATGGTGCAAACTGCGCATAATGACTTAGTTTAAAATTGAATCATATTGATCGTACAAATTAAAACCAACCATTTTTCAGAAAAATTGTTTTCCGAAAACGGTTCTTGAACATTTTATATGGTTGGTACCTTTATATTTATATTTGTCTCTCATTCAAGGACATGTGTCAACGAGGATTTTTGTTGAAATTGCTACAGTCTCGGGACCGCCAAAAACGCTGCTAAATGCTTAGCATTTTTTTTATCTTGCTATACAATTTATAATATAATGGCATAATGCTTAGTGCGTTGGACTGTCATGCGGAAGGTCTCGAGTTCGATTCTCAGCCGCTGCAAGAAAGTTTTTTTCAGGGGTGTACTGCCTCTTGCGAGAAATTGACAAATTTTCCAAGAGTATCTCTTGTCATGGAAAGTGCTGCTCATTAGCCGTTCGGAATCGGCAGAAAATTGTAGGTCCCTTCCGTTCTTGGTAACACGCACACAGGAATGGTTGAGAGTTGTAAGTCACTAGGTCCTGGTTCACTCCGAGCTGTTGCACCACCAAATTTTAATTTTTTTTCTATACAATTTATAAACCTCAAACTTATCTTGGTTTATTGGATAGAATCCAAAACAAAACTTTAAAAACAAGGCTATAATGCATCCCATCTCTAGAGCAGCGTCCAGATGTCTCATGTCTTTCCCTGTTTTAACTCTTCTTTCACAAGCCATCTTCACCCAAAGTAGCCAGTTACATTTTTGCTCTCAATCAGTTCTGCCATGATACACGTTTCCCTAGGAATGCTCATCCGGTCACCTCTCTCAGTCTCTCAGTAAACCCTTCAGCGCGTGTGAATTATAAGAAGATGTAAATAGAACCAACTACGGCATACATGAGCCTCTTAACCGTATTCAATTTCAACACCTTTAGCTTTGCACTAAGCTCACGATAAAAGGGTGTCTTATTTTAAAAAATCGATCATGATCTTAATCTTATTGTTCAGAAATTGGATTTCAAAAAAATAAGATTATTAAAAACGGAGTGCACAACATAAATTATAGAATTGGATTTAATAACTTTTAATTGAATCTAAAAACAAATCTTTTGCATTAGTCAAAAAGCATTACAAAAACATCTGCCTAATAAATAAATTTTGTGGCGATAAATGTCGCGCAAGACCACGCCCTATAACAATTCTCAACCAAACCTATTAATCGGCAAGAATGGTGAAGTGCGTCTACACAAATATAAAATAAAAATTTTAATATTATACACACAATTAATTCCTCCACCACGCCTTCACTATTTTTCATGTACCTTAAGCGTTAGCATTTCTGCGATGTCAACAGAGGTAGTTCTGAATTTCAGCAGTTCAACACTATTATGTAAAATGAATGTACCTACAATAGACTGTGTTTTTCGCAATAATTAATACCACCACCTTTTATTTAACGGGCGATAAATTGTGACACTTAAGTTGTATTATCTTGAATTATTTGTGCCTAGCTTTTGTTTTCTTTAGGTCACTAAACGAACAGCGAGCAGCGCTTTTTGTTGATAAATAAATTTAAATGTTCGTCTCTATGATTTATATTTAAGGGTTGTTGAAGTTTTTTTCACAAAGAGTCAAAGCTGGTCGGAGTTTCTTACCAAAGCATAATAAAAGCAGAGAATTGTTAAGGTACCTAAATCAATTTTTACACCCACGCGCGGATGCGGAATGTATTTCAATCTGCATACTATGTGGGTTACATTGGGGTAGCTAAAGAAGCTTAGCAATGCCATTAAATCTTTATGGTAATTGCCTGTTAATTTAAGTGCATAGCAGCTGTCAGGCAAAAAGCATTTATGTGTGGGTAAAAGGATCAATTTATTTATATAGCATCTTATAATTAATAATGGTAGGAATCCTCTTACCAATGCCAATATCTGACAAATTGTCTGCTCACACATGATGTCAAATATCAGATTCAAAGAGAATCTTCTGTTCATATTTTGAATTCTTAACCTTTTTTAACTCTGAATGTATGAAAATGTTAAATCATCTATATGGTTCTTTGCCAACTCATTTAGCGAGACTTCTGTTCTATAGGGCATAGAATACTCAATTAACATTAACATGTATATTAAATTTAAATTAGCTCGACAAGTCTTGCCTTGAGATCCAGATTTGACACGGAATCCTTTGCTATATTAGCAATTAATTATGGGAATGCTAGAATACCAGAGATATAAGTTGTGATCGAGCTATATACAGCTTCATTGAAAGAAGAAACACAACCAAAAATGCAAACAAAATAAATTAAAAATCAAGGTTCGTTATCGAGAGCTCGAGGTGAGGCTAAGGAAATTGATTGTGCCCTATTTTTAAGCCCATGAATGCCATATTTAACTTAATACTTAACCTCCCTTACACCTTGTCTCGCAGGAACCTTAATGATTGTGTACGAACAGACCCGTTAACAGCTCCTATCCAATAAATTTTGCTGCTCAATCTGAGAGCACCTTCCTACATCTACAACATAATAATTTATACAGATAAATAAGCAATAACAAGTGAACTTTTCTAATCAAGGTGTTTTGTTGCCGTTTCCATCCCTCTATGAGGAGCCAACAGAAAGTTTCGCTTATCGATTTTGACATGTTGCCGTACTTAAAGCAAACTTTGATCCTTCTAGTGTTTACAGTTGTTTGCTTTTTATTCTTTTTAATTAGCCAAACATCAATTAATAGAGGTCGAATGTTGCTTTTTGTAAAGCCAACAAAATATATATGTATATTTTTTTAATTTTAACCATGTATGGTGTACTCGTAGAATGCTTTTAACTTAAACTTTCTTAATTTCAGGATAATGATTTCTTAAAAAAATATAAAGGCACTATTTTATTTTAATCTAAGAGAGTAAAAGGTTTATGAAAAGCCCCTCGTCGAACAACGTGAGCGTCTTCGGAACTCTTTGTTTAAATTTCTTTTATCGGGCTTTTGCAGTTTCCTTTTGTGTTATCATATTGTTTGTTAACTGCTGTGTACCTACTGTTTGCCACCCCCCGCTAGTCGACGATAGAGCGTGGGCCTATTAAGGATAATAAAATAATCTCTCAAAAGGAAATGGTTCTTTTAATTGTTCTTCAACCTTTTATACTGGTACAAAACACGCTCCAGAGGATTTCGCTGCCAACAATACAATAGACTAGGAGGAGATGGTATGGGGAGCGCTTTTGGGCAAACCAATGGGTGTTTATTCTCGTTGATAAGCATTGTTATGTTAATAGGTCTCGCAGTACTAAATATATATTTTGCGCAAAACAATAAACAAATTAAAAACTTTTTACGTAACAACTAAGACCTTTTTGTACATTGCCGCCAAGAATAAGATACTTATCTTAAATTTTTGGTATGTTTCTGACGTTCTTTTACGAATTTAATAGCGTTAAACTCAATGTGTTCAGTGATGCAGGGAATAATTTTCTGGAAACTAAGTTTACTTGGCGCTTTGACCACTTAGTAGAAAATAAGTTTGGTCTAATTTGGGGTTGTTGTAAATTTTTCTTTTTTATGAAATTAAAGATTTATTTGCGGGTGGCAATGGATGTAGTATTTGACTGCTAACTTGGTGGTGTGAATTCAAGCGGAACCTTAGGTACAGTTCATTTCTTTATACAAATACATAAGCATATTTCTTGTCATACGAGTAGGTCCTACTCTCTGTAGTTAAGTGCTTTAAAAAATATCCGAATCTTCAAACTTTATATTCGGGTATTCGGATAGATACGAATGAAACTATTTAGATCGGAACTATCATCCGGATAGTGTTGGTTATCCATATAGTTGAATGAGACAGTTGATATCCAATACTATCCAGATAGTGTTGGATATCTGGATCCAGATTCAGATCCGGATCAAATTTATAGTGTCTGCTAAGGAAATTAGGGGAAAGGGTTTCATATTTTACTTTATCTGCAGAAAATATTTATATTAAAAAGGCAATAAAAGTTTCGTCTTGATATTGATAATATTAGATGCAGCATTCAAAATTTCCTTAAAACCATGTAGATTGTACCAACACATTTGTTTTAGTTTTATAATCCTAAAATGCCCCATATCCTATCAAGAAAAAACTACCCTTTCAAGCTATATTTACGGATATTCGACAGTGTGTGGATAGTGTTAAACCTCAACTGTCTTATTTAATTATCCGAATAGCCAAATATCCGACACTATCCTGATAGTTCTCCCTGGTTCCATATCCGGATCTGTTTCGGATATCTGGATATCCGAATTATTCGTATACTAGTTTTAATGGAACGATTACGATAACTTAGGCGACGCAAAATAGTATCGTTGTAGAAGAACAACATTAAAAAAATTCCGGAAATTAAAAAAAGAAAAATATATACATATTTGAAAACAATGGCGCAGAATTTTAAACAGCCTAGTATCAAGATATAAGTATGATGCATTTAACAATTTGCATGTGAAGTAAGTACGATACTAAACAAAATAAAATAGGTATTCGATGATTTTAACCTTAATAAATGGGTAGAAAAAGTATGATGCCATATTCGGTTAAAATTTACAAAATTGTCATTTCAACGTATTTTTATTTTCAAACAACTTTAACATCGTACTAACTGCTTGTTAATTTTCAATAATTTCTTGTCTTTTTAACTTGCGACTTATAGGTACTATAAGGCAAGTTATGCATTCGTAAAAAAAAATCGAACTCGAGATTTTGATAAAAGTTGACATTAAGATGATAGCGAAGACGAAAAAAGTGGGTCTGGCAATTCTGTCTGTCTGTCTGTCTGTCTGTTCGATTACAGCTAAACGGCTCGTCCGATTTTCTTCAAACTTGGTAGATATGAGTTTTAATTTCTTACCCCCGGATGTTTTTTGATTTGATTTTTTAAGACCAAAAATAACGGTACCTGCCATACGATTTTTTTCGAAATTTTATAAATATTTTTTTTATCAAAAACTGTCCCAACGATTTAAAAAAAATTCAAAAAATTTAATTTAGTTAAACCTAGGAAATGGTTGAAAAAATTTTTCAAAAAAATGAGTAGTTTTGGTACCCCCCTTGGGCCCTTTTTTTTTGTTTTTGATTTTCTCAAAAACGGTGCAACCGATTTTGATAATTTTTGTGTATGCTAAAGCTTCACAGCAGTTTGAATATTATTGTGTATTCAAACTTTCCAAACAAAATTTTTTTGGATTTTAAAAAAAACTTTCAAATTTTTTTTTGAAAACACAATATTTCGAAAACTCTATGCTCGATTTTTTCAAAACTTGATTAATAAAAGTTCGGATTTTAATCAAATTTCGTAGAGAGAAGCTTCTAAAAAGTTTGAAAAACATTGCATTTCAAAACTTTAAGAAAAACATTTTTTTGAATTTTGAAAAAAAAATCAATTTTTTGTTTTTTCAAAATTCAATATCTCGAAAACGGCTCAATACTTTTTTTTGTAAATTTAATTTTTATTCAAACAATAATAAAAACTTCAAATTGACGTACCAACATTTTTTCTTAAAAATGTTTTAAAATTTTCTTATATAAAACCTTATTTTTTAAGAAACCACTACAAGGACTTATAATTTTTGTTCTTGCATAAATCTATATTTGCTTGAATCAACCTTCAACTACTAAAGAAGTTTTTTTTAGCCATTTAAAAAATGAATTTTATTCTTATGAACAGTTTCTCTAATAACATTCATTCTTGAAATTCTTAGTCTTTTACATAGGAGCAAGTTCGTGCGACCCATGCGTGCATTTTATTCTTTGCACTGTAGTTTACACTACCTTACCATAAAACATCATGTATCCGCCGCAGTATAAACTAATTTTTGGATCTTTGAACTAGATTGTACTTGTATTACAAGTTCCAAAAATGATCCAGATTTTTAAATAATACAACACGGCTATAGTTCCATAAAATAAACAGCTGTTTTTCAAAGCGAATTGTGCTTAAATAAAAGAATTTCCTGGCTAACATTTTTCCAAAAGAACACACATTCAATATTCGAGGTATAAAAGTGTTTTATTTTTACTAAATACAAATTTTAAAAGACCAATTACCAACAATTTAAAAATTAACTTATGGAAACAAAATTTTAAAAATTGTTAGAGGAGTTAATTAGCTAAATTAAATTTTTATATGAAATTTCTTTAATGTTTTTTCTGATAAGAAAAACACAAATTTTGATGAAATACTTCAAAGAAATAATTTGAAAAACACGTTCCCTGTTTTCAAGATATTGAATTAAAAAAAATGATTTTTTTTTAAATCCATACTAAATTTCGAAATTTTTGTACACAATTTAATTTTTTTATCGAAATCACTAGGGTCGTTAGTGAGAAAGTAAAAAAAAAGTCTTTTAGTCTTTTAAACAAGTACAGTTTATAACATTTTTTTGTTTTTTTTTTTTGGCCACAGTGAAAATTTTAGTACATTTAATTGTTTTATTAAAATCGCTGGAGCAGTTTTTGAAATGAGATTTTTAATGGCTGTATAGCAAGTACCGATACTTATGGAGCTAAGAATAAATTTGTATTTCTCCTCTTGGTAGTTGCTTTGTATATAAAACTTAAAGTACTCTCATGAAGAAGATTGGAGCGGCATCTTTAACATAACGAGGGTACTTGTTAGATTTGTCTCTGCCTTATTTAATAATAAAATATTCTCTTTTTTACTGCTTGTTTTGTATCTTATCCTGCTCTTCACTGTAAAATCGTGCGCTAACTTCAGCGCCACCACCAGGATAGCGTTGGTACAACAAAATTACGCTCCATGATAATACTATAAATTATATATACAAAGGTAGTAGTAAATACAGTCGAATCGAATTAAGTGGCAGCTGCATTAAAAGGTGAATTTTAATACATAATATTTCAAAATTATTTAAATCGAATTTACTTATAACTCGAACAGGAAAATGGCAAGTTTATTGTGTAAGTCGAAGTTTTTGGGGAAATCTTCATTTTTGGTAAGAAATAAAAATCACGTATGCATTTGAAACTCGAATTTTTTATGAACCGAGAATGTTTGTTTAAAGAATGTTTGTTTGAAAGCGGTTAAGGAAAAACTTTGCTGTTTAGTATGGAGTTCCAAAGAGTACGATGTCTAAAATATTTAAAAAAAAAATTAAAACACATTATCACAGCAATAGATTATTATTATTTTTTTTTATCTTTAAAACTTTCGAAATTTCTTGTGTACATTATAGCAGTTCGATTTATAGAAGTTTGAATGTGTGCAAAAACCTGCGACCCAAAAATGCCAATTGTAAAGGAAATTCGTTCAATGGGTTATGTTATATGTCGAGGCACTGGACTGACATACAGGTAGTTGACGGAATTGCCGGAGCTTCCTTCTCGTGTTCTCTATCATCGTTATGTCCAATGTTATCTCGAGATTTTTTTTTAATCTCGGGTTCGACCACGAACAAGCGCAACCCTGTCGAAATTTCGGGCAATTAATAACACAAATAAATTTGATTAAAATTAAAATAAATAATAGAGGTAAGTCCGTTAAGTATTCTATATTTAAAAAAATACAAAATTGTATTTCTTTTAAAAGTTATTTGAAGAAAGAAACATCGACCTGGAACCTAAAACCACTTTTTATGGACTTGACCCGCAAAAGCAAATTCGTGTGATCCAGTACTGTATCTGCTATATTTATTCTTAATAATTCTCTCTTCTCACAACTTTACCCCGGTGTGGGTTCTTACTCTCAGTTGGAATTCACTGCTAATTCCAGTCCGACAGGTTGATAGGTTTTTCACTAAAGGTGGAATGAATTTATATATAATTGTAGCGGGTTCTTCCGGAATTATCTCCCCGCGCCGCGGCGCCAGAGACTATGAATATTTTCCCTTTTTAATTTGTAACTCAGTTAGCTTTTATACAATCCAGAGCTTCAATAAAATCAATCTTTGTACAGAAAACGAACAATTGAGGTGCGAGGGAGGAGAAGACAAATCCATAAATTTAAATGTTCGGTTTCCTCTTTTCGATCGAAGCTTTCATAATACAATTTTTATCTCCTTTTTCATCAACAGAAAATCCCATACTTTCAAGATATTTTTTCGCACAATTCCATGATAAATGGTGGTGTGCAAGCAGCAAGCAATGACTTCAAACTTTATGTCATGTCGTTAAATCTAAGAATTCAGTGATTTTATCAAATTCAATTAAAGACCTTCCTCGATTGACTGCGGTTCCGAAACCCGCAATGGAGAAAGTAATTTATAATTTGAACTTATTCTTCTTGTCATCTTTCGACACGATAAGTACCTATACACATTTTTAGCAAAAAAGGAGCGAGGACCAATTTTAGGTCGACTAGCGGCCGCACAGACATTTCAGGCATTTGACATGTCGCGCACTGACTAGCTGTTGGCTTTATGTGAAACTTTTCGGAAAAAGGTAGAAATTAATTTAATTTTTGGCTTTCCCATTTGAATCCTAATGTAGAAGGTTGTCTTTCAACACTCTACCTAGAAGCTAGAAGAAAAAGGGAAAGTAAGTATATACTCGTAAAGTTCCTTCCTCAATATTGAATTGATCTTCATTTCAAGTTGATTACTCTTGCCGGGTCTTGGAGGCTTCTTTGTGGTTGGTTTATTTTGGGAATTAAAATGTCATGAAAATGTCGATGAGTTCAGCACAATTGGAACTTTTATTGTTTGGCCATAATTGCCTCTCCCAATAATTATGTTCTTTTGTGCGGAGAAATTGTATGCCTTTGTCTTAGTTAACGTTAATTGTTTGTGGGGTAGAAATTGAAATAAAACTTTTAGCAAGCTAATATGGAATATTGAGTAACTCTATGTTAAACCGGGTGTCTAAGGACGAACCAATCTAAATACCGTAAAAATGAGTTCCTACTTGTCTAATAATTGTTTTCCATCCTATACATGAACATTAATGTAATCATCTTTGCGTTTGGGCTTGGTTATGTTTTGATTTATTAAATACAATGTCAGAAAGGCGTGGGAAGTAAGCTCTACAGACAAAAGTCCATGATGTACTTAGATATGTTACATCGAAATAAGAGATAATATCTAAGCCGTTATAGCTTGGGAAAAAATTGTAGGTTCCCTCAATTCCTGCCGACAACGTGCACACACATAGAGAATTGAAGGTCATAAAAACCTGGTTCTGGAGGAGATATTGCGTACGTGTTCATACCTATATCTATGCATATTATTAAATTTTAAGGAATAATCAGGAGTGGAAGGAAATTCCTTAGGAATATATAAATTACCAGCGACCTGATGACTTATGGTGGATTATAGATGGGGGCCCTCATGTGACAAAGTCTTAGCAGATATCTAAGTATGTATATTGTATAATGCCTTGCTAAGCCCAGAACTCAAGCATTTAAGACACATTGGAATTTATATTTTTTTTATCAATTCTTCAGGCCAAGAGGAAGACAATGTTTTTTTGGTTTATATTTGGAGTGACATCTCGAAACCAAGCCACATACCTGTGCATCAGTTCGACTTTGCCTTTAATCTTGCCACCGATATGATTGTTGCCTCGACCTCTGTTTGGTGAAAATTTTTTGATGATCAATCTGGTGGGCTTAATTTGCGAATTAGCACCATTGGTAATCCAACCTTCAATGGTAATACGTGCTTCCGCATTCCGGGTGGTACCAATGAATTAAAAAATTCAGTCGGATAATTGACGGCTTGTTTTTCGTACAACACTGGATCGATAGACTGTTTCGCATGTTTGCCAACAACGACCGGAATATTGAGTTGCATTTGACAGAACGAAGGAAATCTTATTCGTCGGCGATCAATTGGAATTTTTACATTTCTGATGTCCAAAAGCTGTTTTGATCATTTTTTAGGCAGACGAGTCTTGTAGCGAATGCAAACGCATGTTCGTCGATAGCTTTATGAAGTTCTAAAGTTATGAAGATTTTAAACATGCGTTCAGTTAATCTAAGAAAAAATGATCCCGGAATAGGTGAAAAAAACCAGAAAGAAGAATAAGAGCGCTAGTTTTTTGTTTCCTCGAAAATCACGCATGTTCGGGGCAAGGACTTCGAGCGATTTCTTATGGGCCAATGGGCACTCGGCCCAAGAGATAATTTTGCACGTTTAAGGGATTGTAGCCATGTTCTGGTGTTGAAAGTTGGTTTTTCTGTCTGGTTCAAATAAAATGGAAGCTTGATAACTGATTGCGCGGTGCGTCCGCCTTCCAATAGCATTGATACAATTCCCGATGATACAATAGCACGAGCAATCCAATTTTGTATTCGAACCGATGCGATGGCGATACCAAATTAAAGAGGAATTGAGCCACAATATTGTTTGATCATATTTTTGATGCTGATTAAGTTATTAACATCGAAGTGCTGTTTTCGCACCAGGGGTCTGTTTTGGACACTGTTTCTGTCCCGTATCGAAGAAGATATTCCAAGTTGAATAAGGACTTTTTTGTCGATGAATATACGCAATGAACCCAATCACAATTTTTTCCTTTAGCCAGACTAGACTATAGTCATGTAGCAGGCCTCATGCCATTAAACAAAGCACTTAAATTTGTATATAAAAATTTTTTCATAAAGTATAAATCAGGCTGAATTTTACCAATGGCATCGGTTATGTTGGCTTTCAGGGCAATGGTAGTTTTTAATTTGTTGGCCTAGACCTGTGAATTAGGGGAACCCCACAAGAAGCAGCCAACGGTGTCAAATCGCAAGATCTCTGTTCCGAATTCACATGGCTTAGGGGTGAGATGATCATGTTCAGAAATCACCGGTACACAATTTACACTGTGGCACGGGATACGTGATATGTAGCGCCGCGGCCGCCCTGTTGCGATCACAAATCGTCGGTGTTCATATCATCCAATAATGGCCATGTTGCGGTTATTTTCAAAGACGTAAGGACCGATGATGTCACCAGCCCCAAATGCACACTGACTTTCTCTGGACGCATTGATCTTTGGTAGACCTATTGTGATCGTCCCAAATTTCTTAATTTTTTTGTTGACGAACTTTTTCACCCAGAAATGGGCCTCGAAACTAAATATGATTTTTCAAGCCAAGGGCCCAAAATGTTGCTCGAAAAGAAGACTCACTTTCATAAAACAATTTAATCGTGACTTATTTTTGTTTTAGCAATGAAAGCCAATTTGATAGATTAAGCTTAAAAATATGGGCTCAATAACCTGTCAAAGTTTGGAAATTTCTTTTGGAAAACTTTTTATATGGAATTTATGACACATTGTCAACAAAATAAAAAAGAGCCTGTTGATCCGATCGCTACCAAGCTTCACAAGATTACGCGCTTAGTAAATTTGAAGATAATTTTGGTTTAATCAAAATCGGTCACGCCGTTTGGGAGTCCTTAATGAAAATACACATATCCATTTTTATATAAATAGATTGTGTTTCAAAATGATTCCAATTCCTTAAGCTTTATAACACCTAAGCCTTGTAAAGCATAATATAGAAGCAGTAGCTTAATAGTGACGTCCAGTGGAAATAATTTAGCTAAAATATTTTCCAATTCCCAAAAGTTCAAGTGATAAGTTAAAATCATTTAGTTTTTTCTTCTTACTGAAACTCGATTCTTTTAAAATCCATGCTCAAAATAAGTGGAAGAGGTATTTTAGAAGAAACCAATTAAATGCCAATAAGAGAAGTCTTATTAATCCACCACTTTTAATGTTCAATCCTTTCCTTTTTAAAAAAGTAGCTAATGGCAAAAGCACGGATTAATCAATGGATTAAATCATATTTTTGTTTTCCCTTTCAAGAGAACACTTCAACATCAACATTATTGATGTATAAATTAGTATCTTCTTATACATCCTAGGTGTAGAAGTTTTAATCGGGTCAATTTCAAATTCCTATAGCTTGTTAAATGGGAAAAGCTAAAACATCAATTCTCGCAAGCAAGCTAGTTCTATATTATGTAGTTATTCCTGCTATCCTTTATTTTTTTTTTATTAAATATTAAAGGATATAAAAACTGTGAACCCTAAAGCCGAGTGAAGTCGTTAAGGGATCCCACAAATATCCATTCGCGTTCGCCCATCATCATAAACACTATTATGGTATTCTAAAAAATACAAACTAGAGGAATAGAGGAAGAGCACCCTCTGCAGGATAGCTTCCGCTTTTTCGCTCTTATTCTGCCCCCTCCAGCTTGATGATGTTCCTTTCATCAAGTAGACAGTGTCATTTAATATTATTCACGTTGTTGTTTATGTCCTACCATCGATGTCCTGCTATGTTTTCACTGCTTTATTATGCTAATGTTCCTGACACATCCTAATGACCGTTAAAACAGAGCAAGCAAACAAATGCAGAGAAAGGGAGAGAGCAAGAGCGAACGACAAACTCTCATCAAGAACACAGCATCTAGCAGATGCACGGAAATGTTCCATGTTTTCCGACGAAGCTTCAGCTTCAGCCCCATTCGTTAGCATCGTCATGCAGCTGGATATACGTTGAAAGCATCGTTCCCAAAAGCAGAATCAAAAGCAAAAGGACATACACCTATTCCTATACCTTCTGAACACTGAACTGCCATAATAAAGTTCTATTCTTGTCTTGCGAACCAACATAAGCCTTTTGTTTTCGAAGTGCATATGAGTGAACGACTTTGGTAGACATGGTGGACTACTTCCTGTGGTTTGTTCCCGACTCGACTCCAAATGCCATAGTTGCATTATTCTGTTTGGAAATGCCCGGTAAACGTTGGTTTTATACTATCAGTACAGAACCGAACCGACAACATTTGGTGGCTGGCTTCATTGTAGTTGTCACGTCATAAGCACTTCAACTGAGGAGATGAGCACAAACTTTTGTAAAAGATCTAAAAACAAAAAGTTTTGAGTTTCCTTTCCGCATTGGAAAAGCAAATACCTACACCGGTATACCGTACAGCCCGTCCCGTTAGGTGTAAATAGAGTTGATGGCAACATAGAATAACTTTCTATTTGCTAAGTGTGTTTCATTGTATGTATGTGTGGGTGGAAAGCAATAAATTAACAATTACCGCCGGGTTAACACAGATTTTTCTTTGATCAAACAAAAAGTCGCGGACAAAACTTGTTTACAAGAAACGTTGTTTTAACTCTGGCTTAGCTTCTGGGAATACATAATTTTTATTTAGAACGGTTGTTGGGTAGGGTCTGAAAACCTACAGGTATACAGAGGTTCTTACTTTTTAAACATTTGTACGATATCAACTGAACTATGAAATTTATGAAACAGAAATAATTTTATTTTTCAGTGTTTTGTTCGTTGTGTTTTGTACGGAGTAATACGTATAAAAGCTTGAAAGCTCGAGATTTGCAGATAATTTTAAGAAATTACTGTGTATTTGTCTCCGATGAACTGAAACTAAAATATATGTCTTGATTATGATTAGAAACATTTAGAGTTATGACATACAAGTCCAAAACCATACAAAAATTGCATTTTTGGGATGCAGCACGGCACGTATTCTGATTCACCAATCTAGTGAATAATATAAATATAAATAAGTAAAATCGTGTTTGGAAGGAACAATTCAATGATTGAAGAATCATGAGTAAATTGTTTATACCTAAAGTTTTCTAGAAAAACTTCAAGGGTCCCTTTCTTGGTCTCTTTGGCCCAAAATACGATTTTTTTTTAAATAATTTTCACGCACTAAAGGGATTATGACTACCCTTAAAATTTTTAAGCACAGTGCTAGCGTTTTTGGAAAGTAGGAGTGGATTTAAAAGAAGTTATCGATGCATATTGGTTTTGAATGTCTGATAAGTATTATAATGGTAGGGAAGTATAGAGTCGGGTAAAACATTGCACATTCGTGTAGTGCGGCTAACGAAATAATCCCTGAATTTAACTGTACGTCCGAAATCGGTTTTAGGGGTAAACTGATGGGCATTCCTTGACGCGCTATTAGTCATCATCATAATCGGCTCGACAACCGGGTTCCGGTCCTGGCCTCTTTCAACAAGTCTCTCCACCTATCCCGGTCTCTAGCCGACGCCATCCAGTTGCGCACCCCAAGGCTACGGGCGTCCTGGCCTACGTCATCTCTCCAGCGCAAGCATGGTCTACCACGCTGTCGTCTACTATAGAATGTACCACAAAGAACTTTCCGAGCATGTTCCTCTTCGCTCATGCGAACTAGGTGCCCTGCCCACCGGAGTGCACCGAGGTTAATTTTTGTCACGATATCTGCTTCTATAGGTAGATTGCGTACAGTTCATGATTGTACCGTCTCCGGAATCGTCCTTCCTCACATATGGGGCCAACAATTCTCCTTAAGACTTTTATCTCGAACGCAGCTAAGAGGTCGGAGTGCCTTTTGCTAAGCACCCAAGTCTCGGATCCATATGTGATGAGTACTGGCAGGACCATGGTCCTGTACAGCAGCAGTTTTGAAGTTATGGTGAGATTTCTGGATTTGAAGAGCTTTGACAGACCATAGTAGCTTCTGTTGGATTTGAGAAGCCGCCCGCGTATTTCTTCTTCTATATTGTTATCGGCTGCTACTATTGACCCAAGGTATTTAAAGGATTGCACCACTTCAAATTCGTGCTCCGCTACCTTGATTGTTTGACCAACTGTTCCTTTCGCATTCGACGCCACTCTGTACTTTGTTTTACCTTCACTAATGTGCAGCCCCAGATTTTGTGCCGCCTACTCGATCTGGATGAAGGAATCGTGTACAGCTTGTTCGGTTCTTCCGATGATGTCGATGTCGTCTGCGTAAGCCAGTAACTGGCTGAACCTGTTGACGATGGTCCCTCTTGTTGCCGTGCCAGAGTCACGGATTACTTTATCCAACTCCAGGTTGAAGAGGAGGCAGGCCAAACCGTCCCCTTGTCGGAGTCCATTAAAGATGTTGATTGGTCTGGATAACAATCCGACTATTTTTACTTGGCTTGTTACGTTGGTCATGGTCAACCTACATACATAGTCGTGTCAATTTATTTGGGATGCCGAATTCTCTCATGGCTTTGTAAAGTTCTACCCTGGCTATGCTATCATAATCATAGGCGGCCTTAAAGTCTATAAACAGATGGTATGTTGGGATGTTAAATTCTAGAAATTTTTCCATCGCCTGCCTAAGGGTAAAGATTTAATCAGTTGTTGATTTGCCTGGAATGAAACCACACTGATATTGTCCAATGATTGATTTAGCGTATGGGGTTATCCGGTCTTGTATGATAGAGGAGAGTATCTTATAGGCGGTACTCAACAACGTGATACCTCTATAATTGCTGCACGTTGTGACATCTCCCTTCTTATGTATGGGGCATATTAAACCTTTTCGCCAGTCTTCTGGCATTTCTTCCTGCTACCATACGTGTACTATAACATCATTAATTGCTTGACGTAAGGCTGGCCCGCCGTGATGGAATAATTCGGCTGGTATGCCATCGGCTCCCGGGGCTTTGTTCTGATTAAGCCGGCCTATAGCCTGCTCAACCTCTTCGGACGGATTGGTAGAACTTCCGCGCCTGTTGCGGACCTCGCTCTCGGCTATTTTCTATTTCACAGATTAGGTTCTTCTCCCAGGCTGATTTTTTTTGTCTGTGAAGCCGTTTTTCTATTCTTCTGAGCTCTTTATATTCATCTTCGCGTGTCCGCGTTCTATGAGATTGTTGCATTGCTCGGTACGCAACATTCTTACGCTCAGTTAGCTTGCATTCATCATCAAACCAGTCGTTCCGAAGCGCTATTAGTATTACTGTAAAATTGTTTAAGGGCAAGAATGCAGCTGACTATTTCACTAGAACAGTGTCTATAAAAATAACGGTAAAATAGTGAAAGATAAGAAACATTTCGACGGTGCTCGAGAGTTTCAAATGTTTCTGTTATACTTTTATCACTTATTTTATTTCAAACTCTTTTTTTGGATTCTATCCAAGAGTCTCAAGTGAGTTATTGGACCACCTGCCCAAATATGGGAATTGTACTCGAGATTTGGACTATTTGCCTTATAAATTACAGCCACATCAGAAGCGTAAACAAATTCACCTAAGCACTTAGCAGCATTTTTGGCGACATTGAATATATGTATGGTCATTCCACACAAGGTGGTCTGTGATGCACATACCGAGAACTGAGAGCCGTTCGGTTTCCATAAAGCAAATGCCGCTAATGGATAGCAACATGGGGGGTGGGTTCCGCTTTAATGACAGGAAACAGCATCGAGCATTAAATTCTACACGGTTTTTCGTTCCTCATTTGACAATGCTATCGAGATCATAATTTAATGAGCTTATCATAAGCTGCCATTCTAGATCCACATCTGAAGAACAAGGACACGATGTATTTGGAAACGAATATGAGAAGCTGAGGGTACTGCCATCAGGAAAACAATTTGATGGATTAGAAGTTTCAAACAAAAGATCATTGATGAATATCAGAGAGTTGGAGACAAAATGGAGCCCTGTGGCACACCAGCATCTATTTTATGGACCTCAGATGTAAAACCATCCAGCACAACTTGTATTGATTGAAAGGTTGATGCCAAACTCTATCAAATGCTATTGAAATATCAAGTGCAATAATCTTACTTTCTCCAAAATGATGTCCAAGTCACGAGTGGACCTATTGCTACGAAAGTCATACGGCCGGTCATTTAGAAGCTTTCGATCCTCGAGACATTTCTTGAACTGATGATTTATCAGCGATTCCATCGCCTTGAAAAATAGACGTAAGTTAAAGGGGAAGAATATTCGCCTTTTTTAGGGACGGGCTGGACAGATGCTATTTTCCATCCACTCGGAAAGATACCAGTAGAGTAGGACAGATGGAAAAGCTTACGCAATAGTTTTGCCAGCGTTGAAGAACACTTCTTCAGAACAATTGGGGTGAGAATGAGGTAAAATGTTTTGTCTATGTAGATACGAGTAATAAATAGGGTTTTTCGATTGGCCCGGCTAGATTTTAGGCTGATGGGGTGGCCATGTTGTTTTGGAAACATCTGTCACATTTGTTATTTATTTTATCAAATCACCATCGTTAGTAACATGATAAAACAGGACGTCCAAATGATAGAACTTTATTATCGAAATGAGAGGTTGTCGACTCTTCAACGTTTGGTGGCCATGATTGAAACAACCCGTTTGGTAATAATCAATCAAACAATCGTACGTCATAGGAACGCCATATCGTCCAAGAACCTCTTCGCGGTCCGTGAAAGTGCACATCAGAACACGAGGAAATCGATATCTCGCCGTGCACGACAACTTGGCCTTCGTAGACTTCAACTCGTCGAATTTTGCATCGGGACTTGGGCCTACAAACGTACAAGATTCAACTGATCCAGGAGCTCAAAGTTCATGACCATAAACAAGGCTGTTTGTTCGCTGACTGAGCTTCGGAGCGTTTTTGGAAATGGATCCCAATTTTTCCGAAAAACATTTTTAGGAACGAGGTGCATTTTTGGATGATTGGCTGTATTAACAAGCAAAATTATCGTATGTTGGAGCATACCGACCCAAATTTGGTGAGGCGGTTACTGTCACTGTCAATTGCGAGCGCTACAAAGCAGTAGGATGATGTCACAAAGCGGGCAGCGATTGACATACCTTGAAGGTAAACATAACACAGGCTTTGAAGGTAAAATCGGCTTTGAAAATTGGAAAATTGGAAAGGGAGTATCGAACAAATTTCTACACTTTTATTAATGTTTACCATATTTCTGCCCTTATCATAGACTTGAGGTTTTCTTCACACAAGAATTTCGCAGTTAAATTTGGATCTCATAGATTTATTTTCTTTGTCGTGATTGCCTGTTTTGCTTACAGGCCCGTTCGGTACTGGCTACTGGGTCCCAACTATGAAACAATGAAATTGTTCAGCAAAATCGCAACCGTATAATTTTATAGCAAGTTCTAAAAAAAGAAAACAATTTTAGTATCGCCAATTATTTTTTGTCATATTTGGAAATTTTGTACCACCTTATTCTAAAGTAAATGTCAAACTCCTTTGAATTCGGGATTTTTCATTCGATATCAAATGCGATTGCGAGCAGTGAGATTAAAGGAATTTTTAATTCCAAATGTAAACAATCTGTGTTTAATATTTTGTTCAATATTTTAGAAAACTTTAAGATTATAATTTTTGCACAAGAAATCATCTAATAACTGTTGCATGAAGGTGTCTTATCTCGATATTATTATCCAAAATGTAAGAAGCAACCCAGATTTCAACACTAGAGCTAAAAATGAAAACATTTGTGAACTAATTTTCGACATTCCACCACAGCTTGATGTATATGTAGGAAGCAGGATGTACTATACATATTTCATATACAACATTTCAGCATTCGTTTTTTTTTTTAATTATAACAACGTCGACGTTCATGTTTCTTGTAATAAAATATTGTAATTTTCAATTTCAATTTTCAAATGGATTTGCAAGTTACATCAACAGAATTTTTTACTTGCCTAATGTGAAAAATTAGGCGAGACTCGAAATTCGGAAATTTTGAAAGAAATAATTGGCATTACTGGTAAGTGCGTGAGCGGGTGTGAGCCCCGAAAAGGGGCCACCCAAGGTACTTTTGCCCAAACAAACCAAGAACGTCGGCCCCGATGAACAATTATGTACATTGTACATACTATACGAATCTAACGGCAAAAACTACTTTTTTATTTTTAACGTAACATTTTATACTTGGCCTTAAGTCACAAGCAGATTTGGCCTTTTGTCACTTTGTAAAAGCGACATAAGGTCAAGTCCTAAAATTTGACCTTATGTCGCTTTTGTAAAGTGACATAAGGCCAATTTTTTTTACGAAATAAAAATAAAAATGCAGTTCGGCCTTATTTCGCTTTGTCAAAGTGCAATAAGACCAACTGCTGAAAATTGGCCTAATTTGAATTTCACTTTATAAAAGTGCAATAAGGCCAATTTTTGAAAGTTGGCCTTATTTTACGGCACCGGTATCGGATGCTTCTTACTTTCATACGTATAGTTAAATAAGAATCGGAAACAATTTTCGACTAGAAAATTTAAAGTAGAATCGAGTTAAAGAGTTGGGTCTCTGAGTTTCTTATTTTCAATTCAAAATATATTTATAAAGAGAAATTTCAAAATCATCCAAAATAGAGTAATTGTATAAATCTTTAAGCGAAGCACAATTCGTTAAAGATAAAAGTAAAAAATTGCACCCAAATAGGCATGTAACATTATTTTTTGACTTCATTGATCAGCAAATCCTTAACATTTCTTTTCAGAAGAATACCATTCAAACTGAATTTGTATCAATATGTTTTTAAGTATAAGTGCTCTGGCCTTAGTTACCTCGTTCGCGCCTTCATAATACATTGAATGTAAAATGGCAACACCATTGTTTGGCACCACTGCTTCCAAGCAATCAAATACTCACAAATGGTTGCTATAGAAAGCGAAACCTTTTGTTTGTTTGATATTTGTGTTATGTTATAATCAGTCACATGGAAAAACCAACAGACTGCAGTTTTTTTACCCCATGCAATTTAAATTATACAAAAATATTTCACTGTCTAAAAAATTGAAATGTACTTTTCCATTACTATGTAGTAAATAATTATCAGTTGAAATTTATAAATGAGAAAATATGTTCCTAAAGTGAGCACTGGTCAGTAAAATGTGTCTCTCATAAATATAATTATTAAATTAAATTAAATAATTAAAAATGAATGAACATTTGTTAGGTTACTTGAACTTCTTTGTTTTGTTCACAGCCAGAACAAATCCGCCAGAGAGACAACAGAAATAAGAGCGTTCTTCACTATTGCACAGGACAACCGGACCTCGTGGCTGCAGCAAGTGTTGCCGTCGCAGCTCCAGATCTTCTGGAGTCTGCTGACGAGGATGGTTTCACACCGCTTCACTTAGCTGTTATTCAGGGTAACTTGGCTATGGTCAATTTACTTCTAGCGAACAAAGCTGATGTGAATGCGGTCGATAACGAAGGCCATTCCGTAGTTCACTGGGCCACAGGTACTTATAACTTGAATATTTAAAATTTTTAAAAGCTCTTTATACTATCCTACTTTAGTTTGTGGTGAAGTAGAAGCTCTGAGATCTGTTTTACAAGCTGGAGCTAATGTCAAAACACCCGATATCAATGGTGGAAGCCCTCTGCACTACGCCGCCCAAATGTGTGGAGCCAACTATGAAAGTACGAGTAAGTTGGGCCCAGCTACCTCATCAAAGCTAGCCTTCGAAATACTAGACATACTATTGTCACATCCGCAGTCGTCAGTGGACATCACTGATAAAGATGGCCGAAAACCATTGCTCTGGGCAGCATCGGCTGGTTCTGCTAAGGCCGTCGTAGCTCTTGTCAAAGCTGGGTCGAGGGTCGAAAGTGCAGACAAGTAAGTGTATACATATTTTGGTAACTTCATTCGTTTAAGTATTGTATTTTCTGTAGAGATGGCCTTACAGCTCTTCATTGTGCTGCTTCTCGAGGACATACCGAATGTATAGATACTCTTATAAGCTTGTGCGGTGCACCAACAGACCTCATTGATTCGAACGGTTGTACGGCTTTGCATTATGCGGTTACTCTTGGACATGCAGATGCAACATCAAGGCTTTTGGATCTTGACGCCGATCCTAATCGTCAAGATAGAAAAGGCCGCACTCCTGCACATTGTGGCTGCTCCAAGGGACAGTTAGAAACAGTCAAACTCCTCAAGGAATGGGGTGCAAATTTGTGGTTGAGAAACGCAAAGGGAGACTTGCCACTTCACGAAGCTGCATCATCTGGTCGCAGAGAGTTGGTTGAGTGGTTCTTAGAACAAAAACCCAAACAAGTGAACACAACTAGCAACGATGGTCGAAGCCTCTTGCATATTGCTGCTTCCAATGACAACACAGACATTTGCAAGCTCCTCCTTGACTATGGAGCCGATGTAAATAGTATACTGCGAAACTCTAAAGGTGTGTCTATAACACCACTAGACTGTGCACTCCAAAAGGGGTATAGGTCCACTGCTAAATTTCTGCAGTCCAACGGCGGTCTGCCTGCTAGTAAGCTTCGCCTGTCAGCAAGACGCTCTAACCCTTTCAATGATCCAGAGCAGGTTAAGCCTCTCAAGTACGTTGAAAAAGAAGAGTTGCAAAACATTAAGGATTCTAAGAAATGTGTAGTATATTCAAATCGCTCCGAATCGGAATCAGGTGGACACTGCAGCTGTAATGAGCACACCTACAAAAAAGAACACACCTACAGCCACACTTGCAAGCATCATAGAAAAAGATTTCGTCGACGGACTAGCAGTTGTGGAGAAACCAAAAATATCTGCAGACAAGACAGCTGTAGTGACATTTGCCGTTCCAAAAGCAATATAGAAATTCACAGAAGGAAATCTCGTGAGCGCGTCGTTTCAAGTGAAAGCGAAATGGATTCATGCGAAAACTGCTGCCATCATAGAAAAAAACACAAATTGATGAAAAGGAGAGAACGAACCTCACGCAGGACAAGAGGTATTCAAGATTTTAGAAGCGATTATGATGGAAAAAACAACCAATCTCATCATGAAGAATATGGGTATGAAAAAACCTCACATCCTGATGCCAAATTTACGGCCGATTCTACACAAAGGCCTCAATCACGTCCATCTTCCAAAACATCAGACAAAAGTCACCCTCAATCTGCCAAGAATAAGCAAACCGACGATAGCGTCAAATATATTCCACCCATCCAACCCGTGGCCATGAGCTTGACCGATGAAGATGGTGAGAATCCGGAGCGAGCTGAGCAGGTGGGGGTCACTCAGGCAGATATCCATGCCAGTGCAGAGCCACAAGCCACGGACACTCAGCCACCTACAGAAACATCCGAAAATACTTCCAAGTCTCACCAGCAGCAGGACCACAATAAAGCAGAGGTGGTGAATGTCGAATCTATTTCGAAAGAAATAAACAAAGTCTTAGACACAGCCGCCACCGTTGCAAAAGCTGCGGTCGAAAACGACGCCACCAATCAGGAAGAAAAATCAGCGGGCGATGGTCATGTAACTGATAGCAAAGATGGGGCAGCAGATGAAATCCCCCAAAAAATAATAGAAAACACCTCCTCCATGCAGCAACCAGTCCCAGTAAGTGAACGAAATAGCGATGAAACTTCCGTTGATAGACCCAAAGAGGACGAAAAGAATCCAGCCGAACAATGCACCACTCAATCTGATTCCAAGCCCAAGGATACTGAAAGCAATGAGATTCCAACATCGCAACCCACTTCGGAACCTCCAAAAATTCAAGAAATTCCGCAACAGTTGGCATCCGATAACGAGAGCAAGGATTTAAAAGGAGGTGTTCGTCCTTTAGATGATTCAACAAAAGAAAAGCAAAAGCAAGAAAAACCTCCTGCCGAAGTAGAAAAATGTGCAATGCAGGAAGATAAAGTTACCCTTAACAATGAGGTATCGCAGCCTAAAATTGAAAATATAGCTTCGAATAAAGTGGTGGCCACAACTCCACAACAGGAACAACCAACACAATCAACAACACCAACTCAACCCAGTCAGCCAATCCAACCAATAAAACCAAAGCAATCAATTCAATCTCCACCAGTCTCTCCAACGAACGAAACTACGCAAAACATTCGTGACCAGGAATCCCGACGTTCCTTTACCCTGCTCCCTGATTCACCCGGCGAGGATGAAGCTCAATCGCGGAAGAGTAGCTTTCAAGTTTTGAAAAGCGATGAATCAGTGGACGTCGATGATGTCATGGAACAACTGAGGGGATCCGATGTCAGGACTTTTCAAATCGTTTCGGATGAGCAACCCAAATCTGACTTTAATGTCTGCGACCTCAGCAGTGATGGCGAAGCCGCAATGGATGATGATGAAAACAATGATGGCGCGGGTAACAGGTCCACCAGCGCCAATAGGGTATTTGCACCCCATACCTCTGCTCCTGCGATAGTCCATAATGGGTACAATGAGTACAATAATGGCAGGAAGCGACGCCTAAAGAAACGCATTAAAAGCGGTGGCACAAGAGGTCGCAGTTCACTCAAAGTGGCATCCAGAGCTACAAAAACACATAGTCAGCACCAACAACTGAATAAAGACCAAGATTCTGGCTTTGAGCCAAGTCCACGTGCGGCAAACACTAAAATCCCTACACCCAGGAACACATATACAGCTCATGTACCACGAAAAGCCATCTATACCACTTTGGATGGTAGATTCTGCAGTAGCCGCCTAGAGAACCGAAAGCCAGGAGACAAGGGTGCATGTGATATGTCTGCTGTCACCCGTTCAATTCAAAGGAATATCCGCAGGTAGGTTTTAAGTTGATAATAATAATGAAAATAATCGTTTGTATCCGGAGTAGGTTTTCAATTCAGATTCAGAAAATAGATATTTTCGCATTTGGATTCGGAAGCACTTGTGTAGACCACTTCCATTATTACCTGTCCTTATGAATATTAGACAAGACTTTCTGAAGAAAGAACCTTGCTTTTTTCGAATACCAGACCTTTCAAGATAAATGCATTTTAAAGGCTAATTTTTGGAACGGAGTTGTCTAAAGAAGGTTTCGTTTGGGAGTAAGTCTATACAAACCTACAGATTGCTATACATTATGGCATATTTTTTGAGGGTTTTCATAGAAACATAATAATAATATCGTTGATGGGGTGTTTTAATATTTTTTGAAGAAATTATATAGTTTATACATTTTACTTAGAGGAGAAAATGGTTGATAATTATAAGTGCGATAGCAAAAGTTTCTTTGGAGAATATTAAAGTTCATACTAGGCAAAAGGTGCAATGGGTCGTTTTTCCATTTATAAATTTAACAATGAAGAATAAAAATAAGTAAGAACGTCTAAGATTTTCCTCCGTTGGGTTGGCCTTGTAAGAGCAGAAACTTTCTTCTCTCAACCTGATAGCTTTTTTGTAGCTTGTATCGAACCAAGTATTTTTACTTGCGATATAAGTACTATAGGGCAAGTTCTGCATTTGGAAAAAAATCGAACTCGAGATTTTGATCAAAGTTGACATTACGATGATAGCGAAGCCGAATAAAGTGGGTCCGAAAATTCCGTCTGTCTGTCTGTAAGTCTGTATGTCTGTACCTCGATCTAGAGCCTAAGCCACTGGACCCATTTTCTTCAAACTCGGTACTTAGGGGTCTTCGGTGATTCCCTAGAGGGGAAATTAAAATTTTTTGTTTAGCTCTAAAACTAACGTTACCCCCAATACACCCGTAATGCATAATCTTATTTATCTCAAAAACGACTCTAACGACTTTGATGAAAAAAATTAGGTGTGTGTATGTCTGTATCTCTCCCTACAGCCTAAACCACTAGACCTATGTTCTTCAATCCCGGTAGTTAAGGGTCTTCGGAGATTCACTAGAGGGGAAATTGAAAGTTTTTTTTTAACTCCAAAATTAACGGTATCCCGCATTCACCAGTATTGGAAAATCTTATTTATCTCGAAAACGGCTCTAACGATTTTGATAAAAAAAAATTGAGTTAGATATTATGGATATGGACTACATTTTGGTTGGGGCAAAATGTTATTATTGGTACCTGTCGTAGAACCGTTTTTTTGATTTTCGACTTTCTCATTAACGGCTCTAACGATTTTAACCAAAAATTTTACCAGAAGTCCCCTTAAGTTTAAAATAATATTTTATATAAAAATATTCGAAAATTATTTTTTTTTGTTTAAAAAAAAAATCCAATTTATTTTTTTAAAAATCAATATCTTGAAAACTAGTGAATGATTATTTTTTGAAATTATTTCCTAAAATCTATATTACTAACCACCTAAAATTGGCATCCCAAATTTTGTTCTAGAAAAAATTGAAAGAAATTTGTTATATAAAAAATTACTTTAATAAAACGATTTTTAAACTTTATTTGCGTAAATTCATACTTTTCCGTAAATAAGATGGCAATTTCATGCATTTGAACATTTAAATTTCATTGAATCCATGTTTTATATTTATAAAATATATTTTAAATTCCAAAGCACGTTTACATAAGAGCAAGTTCGTGCGATCCAGTCGTGCGTTTTATTATTTTTATTTTTTATACTCAAAATTCTGTTAAGAATAAAAGTACGTATCCTGTCACTGGCATCTATCAAGGAATTAAAAAAAATTATTCAGGTCGCCCCAGTTGGCTTTCTCGTATTGCCAAACGGTAATAGTGAAATGTTTCTCTTTAACTGGATGAATTGAATTGGCCACGAGAAATTGCCTGATATAACACAATCCGATATTCCGGATGGATGGTGTATCGTTATGGTATACTTTACATGGTTAGAAGTAAAAAACAAGTCGAGGTTGTGGGCAACATCTGGTTTTCTAGGCTCATCTACAAGCTGAGTAAGGTGTAGCATCTTGGCAAAAACTTCGGCAATGGAATCAGACAGCGCATCACACTCAAAGAGTTGTATTGCTCTCAAGGTTTGGACACCTACTAATAAAAAATAAAAATAATAGCTGATGTGTATTTGATCGAAATGATGTTAAAGATTGTATTAGAACAATGTTCGTATTGAGGAAGGTTTCTACAAGCAACATCATATCTTACATAAATTGCAAGACCGTGATGGTAAAAGAGCAATGGCATAAAGTTTTAGAATGGCAAGCGAAAGATCAGTATTCGCACCAACTTGTGTTTCACACAGCACTAAATCAGCTGGTCTGTGTTAAGCAGAAGGGGCGTATACGCCTAAGAAATTTGTTCTTAGCCCACGAACACTAAAAAACTCAACACAAAAATCACTTACCATTTCAAAAACCACAACCACACAAAACACAACTCGGACGATATAAGTTCAACAATGAAGTGTAGGTCCGATGGATTCACATTCAGAATACAAACTGTTCTAGGTCTTATGCCCAGAGATCACTTTGCCTTAGAAAACGATCAAGGAACAATTGAACTATACATCAGATATCACAAAAATATACCTACAATTCAGTAATCATGCACAAAAAAAATCTTCTCGAAGACCGACAGAATGGCTCTCTTAGCAATAGGTCCACTCAACAATGACACAAATCTTTACATCGTTTTGGTGAAAGTAAGATTATTGCTCATGATATTTCCAAAGCATTTTATAGAATTTGGCTTCAAGCTCTCTTATCGTGCATTTAGTATCGATAAATGTCTTCTTTTTTGGATTATAAATTACCTTTCGAGCCGCTTTATAGAAGATTTAGTGGATGATCTTAAATCTGTTATTCATAAAATTAAACTGATGTGCCCTAGGGCTCCGTTTTTTTTCCGACTCTCTTTCTCATATTCATCAATGTTTTTTTTTTGTTTTGAAACTTCTAATCCTTCAATGTGTTTTGCTGACGATAATAGGCTCGGTTTCTCATGTTCGTTTTTACATTCACATCAGGTAGAAGACATAGCTGGGCACCGTTAATCAAACAGTTAACTTCGTTAATCGTTAATCCGCTACTAAAAAAGTTTGCTTCGTTAAACGTTAAAGAGTTAAATTTCGGAAGAATTAACGCAAGTTAACGTTAATCGTTAATCCGTTAACATTTGATAAAAATTGCATTTTTTATATTTTTTTACTCTAAGCACCGGCGCTAAGTAATGCCGGTGGTCCACTAGGCGATCAACGCATTCAACTCTAATGTACGGTGCCTTCAATTCTGTTCAACCAACGGGTTGGATCTAGTTGTTGGCCGTTGCTCAACGAATTGCGCAACCAGTGTACGGGTAGTGTACGAGCTCCTTGAAAATGTTCGATCAACAACGTTGAGCAACATTTTCAAGATAATGTTTTGCACATTATTTGTTCAACGCGTCGATAAACTTTTTAATTTTCTTTAGGATTTCTTGACGTAATATTGTGTTGCGTTGCGTTGGCTGCAGTGAAATGTGTCTACGTGGTTGAACTATTGCGTTTGACGTTTGAGTTTTTTGTTTATCGTGGTGCGTTCAACGCGTTCCCCAACGAGTGATATATGTGTAAGTGTACGATGGTATTAACTCGTTCATCAACTGGTTGAGCAACCATATATCGAAAACGCAATGCATCAAGTATGCAGTTCTTTCCAAATTCTAAACAATTGGGATACAAAATTTGCATTAACTTCAAAATGAACAGCTAAGTGCCCTTATTGCAAATATCGAGGTCCAAGACGTTTTGAAGGTGGCCTTCTTAGTGCAAGAAGTAGCCTATTCTTATCGCATCTGGCAGGCAGAAGACTGTCTGTAAAACGTCTTGGACTTGGACCTCGATATTTTCAATCAGGGGGCTTAACTCTACATTTTGGCAAAGTTGTTATCACAATTATTTGGACTTGGAAAGAACTGCATACTTGATGCACTATTATGCACTATTGCTCCCACTAGAGTATGCAAGACTTTCACATTTGTAAATAACTATATAAGGCCTATCTAATTATGCTAAATATTTTTTGTTATCAATCACACCCAAAAATTGCTGTGGGCTCTTAGTCTACTAGGTGTACGAGGTTATTCAGCATTTGAGTAAGTTGGTCAACTAGGTGTACGGAGCTATTCAAACACTGGAATAAGTTTTAAGAGTTGATCAACTAGGTGTGCGAGGTTAATCAATATATGGGAAAGTTGCTCAAATAATGGGTACGGGGTTCCAAACGCATTTTGTTCAACTTTAGTTGCTCAACGTGAATTACGTAAGTTGCTGCACTAGTGTAAGAGGTTGTAAATTCGTTTATCCAACGAAAGACTTGAATAAAAAGTTGACCGAAGTTGATTGAACTTACCGCGCACATAGTGGACGACCGGCATAATGAAATGATCAAACGAAAGGAATCTCTTCACAGTTTTCTCACTCACACGCGCCGTCAAAATATAATACGTACCTAGCTGTTTGTGTGTCACCCGCGGCACGTACCGCTCAGTACTTGTCTCATACTTGTCTGAACCTGTTTTTCGCGCCGCGCGGTAAATAGTAGGCATTTGATTAACGATTAACGGACTTAACGAGTTAATGCCCAGCTATGGTAGAAGGTCTAAAAGTTGAGAACAATTAACATGATTATTGACAAGATCTTTAATAAACATTACACTAAAATATTTACGTCTTGAATCGAGCGTTTGAAAGTTGAAAAGCAGACAACTCATCGGCGTACATAAGATGCCTTGAGAATCTTAGGAAAAATGCAATGAACATCATTGGACTTAAGTGACTTCCTTGGGGAACCCCAGAAGTTACATCAATCTTTCTAGACGTTTTAGATCAAATTTTTACGAATTGGGCTCGATCCTTCCAATAAGAAAATAACCATTGAATAAAAATTGGATGAAAACCTAAGGTATTAAGCTGGAAAATAAGAATTTCATGGTGGACCCTATCAAAGGCCTTGGCAAAATCGGTGGAAATAATGTCTTGTCCGTAATGAATTACTACATCATAAGGCAACAATGTAAGATTTACAACAGTGGACTTACCCTTAACAGATCCGTGTTGCGAATCAGAAATTATATTTCTTATCATAAAATTAATGTTTTTAGCGACAAGCATTTCGAAGAGTTTAGGAATCATAGAAAGCTTGCATTTCGGTCTATAATTTCACATTTAGCTTCGATCCAGTTTGTGTATTGGAGTAATAAAAAAAATTTCCGATAACTACTCCAAAAATTTCCCAACATTTAAAGATTCCTAAATTTCTGAAGTTTTCAAATAAAATGAATAAACTGAACTTAAGTTATCAGCAAAGAAATTACAAATCTTCAGCAATATCTTGATGCCAGGTGTTGTACGTTTCTGCACAAAATTATCCACAATAAATTACCCTTATACATTTTTGAAAAACTAACATTCGCTCAATCCCATAGAACCTTAAACCTCTTGCTTCCAACTTCTTCCAACTACTTAAACTCTTCGCGGCTGTTTATTATTTATGCAACCAAGCTATGGAATTCTCTCTCCTTACATATTAAAAGAATAATTAATGCTGGAGACTTTAAAAATGCGATCTCTTCTGAATTTCGTTAAATCTCTTCACAGTGTTATTTATAACTAGTAATTAACAAGGGAATTTTAACAGGTTTTATTTTTACCATTAAACGTATTATATGTATAATATGTAATGATTATATCAGTATTGTATTATATTATGTTGCTATTTGTTAGATTAAGTATAATTGAATAATTGTTGCTTACTATACAAATGTTAAGTACTATAACGGACTAAGTCCTACTTGTACATTCGTATTGAATAAAATTGAATTGAATTGAAATCACATCAATTTCACTAGATGTCCAGGATATTGCATGATATTTATAAAACCAATAGATTTTCTTTTGGAGTCAATGAATTTCCAAAATGTTTTAGTGTTCTTCTTGACATTTGAGTCAACCGATAAAATATTAGTACCTTTTGAATAAGAAATTATTGAGGATACTAAAATTGTGATGACATTTCAAATATTTCAGTTGCAGGGTCAAATTATCTTTATTGAGCTTATACATAAGATATATTTTTTTATTTTTAAGATAAATTAATCTTTTAGTAAACCAGGGAGGCTAAGAAAAGGATTTTACTAATTTATTATAGAAATAAACTCATAGATTGACTTTTTAAAAGATTAAGAAAGAGTTCCAAATTGATTCAAGTTCAAATTATCTAGCATATCGTTCCAGGGTATTAAAAACAAGAAATTTATTCAAGCCCACAAAATCCGCACGCTTACAATCAAAACGAACTTCATGAAACATCAGAACTTTTTGTGAATGATAAAAATCTGCATTTGATGGCAAGACATAATATGTATGATGAATTGAGTTTTGTACAACTGGAAATTTAATATTATCTACATAAATTTCATATTCTTTATGAATAAAAATCAAGTCTTAAAATCTGGCAAGACTGAAATCTATTGATTTGAACAAGATCAAATTGACTCAAAAAGTCTATAACAGTGACTTCCGTTTCATTGTTTACATTAACAGGCACTAAGTGCCTACCGTTGCAACTATTACTTTTCTAGCTTATGTGTCCTAGATTCTCCGAGGATTAAGACATGGTTAAGTTTTTGTTAAAAATTACAATTACTTAAATGCTTGTTGTACATATCATTTGAGCTTCATGGAGGAATATACATCTAACAATAACGTATAAATTATAATTTACGTTGAAAGATATTTTAATAATTTATTGATCAATATCTAGATTTTTAGAATCATTTTTATCAGAAACTAGCTCAAATTGATTAGAAACATAATTTTTTTCGTATAGGCATTAAAACACCACCACCTCTGTTTAAATTAGTTCTTATAGTTAGAACATCTATCTTTTCGAAAAATAGTAAATTGACGACTATCTATACTAAGCCTAAGCCATGTCTCAATGAGCTTTTCACACTTGCGACTTTTAGGTAGTTATGCATTCGTAAAAAAAACCGAACTCGAGATTTAGATCAAAGTTGACATTATACGATGATAGCGAAGACTAAAAAAGTGGGTCTCGCAATTCTGTCTGACTGTCTGTCAGTCTATTCGACTACAGCCTAAACGGCTCGGCCGATTTTCTTTAAACTTGGTAGAAATCATTTTAAATTTTTTCCCCCACACGTTTTTTTCTTTTTTTTTTTTTAGACCAAAAATAACGGTACCTGCCATACGATTTTTTTTCTCGAAATTTTATAAATATTTTTTGTTTTCAAAAACTGACAGATTTTAAAATGGTTATTGAGGGTACCCCCCATGGAACCATTTTTTTGTTTTTGTTTTTCTCAAAAACGGTACAACCGATTTTGATCATTTTTTTTTTGCTAAAGCTCCCCAAAAACATGAATAGAATTGTGTATTCAAATTTTCAAAAAAATTTTTGGATTTAATTAATTTTTTTTCATAACTCAATATTTCGAAAACCCTATGCTAGATTTTTTTAAACTTGATAAATAAAAGTTTCTCAATATAGTCTACATGTGAGAGAAAAAAAATGTATTTTACTTACATAAAAATAAAGGTACCTACGACGATACAAATGTTAAAAAATTTAAATAAAAGGTTTTCAAAAATCGTATTTTTCTCGAAAACGGCACCTAGAATTTTGATAAAATTTTTTTTCTTTCAATTAACTTTTAAAATTTTGAAATTAAGATATTACAGCTTGTACCTACCATAGAACCATTTTTTTCGAATTTATCATTATCGACATAACGGATCTTAATAAAATTTTTATGAGATGCTTCCAAAAATTTTAAACAACATTGCTTTTCAAAACTTTAAAAAAATATTATTTTTAATTTTTGGGAAAAAAGTCATTTTTTTCTCGGAAAATTCGATATCTCAAAAACGGCTCAATATTTTTTAATTTTTTAATTAATTTAACAGTTTATTTTCCATTCGTACAGTAATAAAAACTTAAAACTGGCGTACCATATTTTTTTCTTAAAAATGTCTTAAAGATTTTGTATATAAAAGCTTATTTTTTTTAAAGAAACCACCACAAGAACTTAAAATTTTTGTTTTTGCATAAATTCATATTTGCATAGCATTCTGTTTGTATCTCTTACTACTAAAAGAATTAAAAAAATTAATTTTATCTTTATGAACAGTTTTCTCTAATAGGAGCAAGTTTGTGCGACCCAGTCGTGCATTTTATTTCATAATGCTCGCACTTTGTTTAACATTAGAAGAGAAGTTAAAAGCCCTTAAGTGTGCGTGTATTATTAAATAAAATATAATAGAACAAGTTTTTAAAAATAGTGGCGAAAAATTATAACAAAGTTAAAGCTATATGAGTACAGAGGCGTATTTGAAGATTTGGCGCCCGGGCTTATAAATTTTGCCGCCCTTTAGAACAATGAAAATAACACAAAATACAAAATAACAACAAAAAAAACACAAAATGCATAATATTCGATGTTTTCAATTTTTTTCCGTGAGTATATTGATTACAAAATTCATTACCAATGGATTCATTATCTAAATTTTTTGTCAGTTCAGATTCTATATTTAATGAAGCTAAACTATTAAGGCGTTCTTCGCTAATGCGAGACCTTAAATAGGTTTTTATTCGTTAAGCTGCCTTAAACTCATATTTTCAGTGTTGTTTTGCTCCAGAAAATGTTTAAGTAAGACACACTCTTCTTGAAAATCTTCCTCAAGATCAACCGGGTATAATTTCTGAAGAGTGGTCGTATTTTTTCGAATTGCTTCTTAACTCATGTGTTCGTTATTGCTTCATAGGATGAATTTCTTCTCTTCAGCTTCAGCGCACTCAATAATTGGTCGCAAATAGGAATGAACGTATTTATTTTGAAATTTTCACGACCACAAAAAAGTACCTCCCCTTCGCGACACTCATCATCTCGTTTTTTCCTCATGACGATTCTTTTTTGGTCCATTTTGTAATTTTCAGAGGTTTTGCTTTTTCCGATCTCTTCAAAAACATCAAAGTATTCTCATTTTTCTCTCACAGACGATATGAGTGCCTCGTGGAGCCTGGACACAGTTTCAACGTCCGTATCAACACCTTGAATTTTTTTTTGATACAATATTGAATTGCTTGAGTAAAGAACCTCAAAATTGAGACAATATTGCCGTCTCAAGGGACTTCAATTGGGACAATAAACCGCTAGCTTCACTTTTCACTAAAGCTTTCTGGTGGAAATAATTTTTAATGGCATTGAGAGTCGATATTATTTGGTCCCAATCTCTGTTTAAGCTCCTACAGGCATTGTCTCGGGCTGGCCAACGAGTAAGGGAGGCTTGCGCCGCCCCTAGCAGCCTTGCCGCCCCGGGCTGTAGTCCTTTTAGCCCTAGGGTAAATACGCCCCTGTATGAGTATGATATTCGGTTTGGAAGATTTTGCAAAACGTTTGCAAATTTTTTTCAAATTTAGGACTATGCTATCTCTAACATTTTATTAAATCTTTTAATGCCCATTCTATTGTATTAACTTTGAATGACTGTTTGACACTTGCAGATGTCAAAAACGGTCTTTTTAAGTAGTCAAGAACTGTCATGGTTGTAGGTGTATTCAAAAGAAGTTAATAAAAAAAATAGCCTGAGCAAGATACTATAGGTATTTTTAAATAAATGGACAAACTATTTTAAGCATCTGCGAAACTTTATGTAACTACTTTTAGTAATTCGACGTTCGGTAAGAATTCCCTAAAAGACAATATCTGTTGGATAATTACAAAATGCATTTCTTTAATGCATCGGTATGCAACTTTGTTGTTCTCAATTTTCTTCTGATTGGGAGAATTTTGTATCTGTCTTCATATTGATTTTCGATTTGAAATAATCCAATTCAAATCTATATTTCAGGTACTACATATTTAACTGGACTTAAGTGTTAAGTCCCTGGGCTACGTTCAAAGCACAAAGTTCTTAGGTTCCATCCAGTCATCGGTCAACCTGCTGCTTATCTTATTTCACGCTATTTAAAATATTGTCACCATGGCATCGAATCGTCTCACAGAAGATCAAGATGATAGGTTACAGGAAATTTAAATCGATTTTTAAATAAACATCCGGTTAACCACCCACTTTCAATAAGTTCCAGTTAGGTACATTATTGAGAGGAATATTGTTAAAGTGTCAACAATGTATGGGAAAGAATGTCGTCTCCCAACTTCCAGGATATAATGCTGGTGATGATTTTTAGCAATAACCCTATAAAAATTCACAGCGAATTTCGCGAATGGAGGATTCTCGTTCAGGTTGCGGTTCCCCTACCAAACCCAGTCAGTTATCCGGTATGTTGGATGAGAACGTCTTATGTAAGTTCATATGTACATACGTTAGACAGGGTGTTATGGAATACATTTTGTGGGTAGTGAATAGTGAGCACAGCTTGAAAGCCCTCATGCACATTACTTTGAGAAGTACAGATCGCTCGATACTACAAGAGCGTTATTACTAAAAAAAACTCATGATTCTGAAAAAGGTGGACCAACGTGAATAAAATTATTCGTTCTTTACTTTTGTAGATCATCATACTTCGATAAGTCTTCTCAGTGTGTGTTTTTTTAGTGCGCCGCGCCGCAGTCCCTTTCCCTTAACTTTTTCTGACAAACAAATTTTATAAGTATATCGTTAAACCTGCACTTTTAAATATTAAATTGGCATACCAAACTTTCTTCAAAAAGTTTTGTAGCTATTGAATCCGAAGTGTTGAAAAAGCAAATATTAAGAAAATTTTGTGTCTAAGAAATTATTTAATAAAATAGACATAAAGTTTTAATTTTTTCCATAACTCCATGTTTGCTCTGAAATTCAAAGCTGCTTTTGAAGATAAAATCAAGTACGTACGATCCACGCTAGTATTTTATTTCTTCAACTTTTGTGTGAAGCCAAGGAACTCAAGATTTAATTTAATTCAATCCAATTTTATTCCTAAATACGAGTAGACACTAACTCTTTTATAAACATCACCTAAAATTTCTCTCGCTATCATTTGCAGTTAAATCCGTAACACCTTGTATAAGTCCTGTAGTACTGCTTACTTTATGGATTCCTTTTTTGGGAGCTGTGGTTACTGAGAAGATATTGTACGAGTATGAAGAGCTTTTTAATACAGTGTTCGCATGGCTGTCTGTTGGGGTATGCATCGATTGTTCCGAATTCGCATGAATTTATACAGCCAAGGGTGTAGCAAGGCTATTTATGTCCTCCTTAATGTAAATTTCATAGTTGCAAATTGCGATGTGCATTATCTTCTTTATGGTTGGTTTTCGGTTACGAAGTGTTTTTTCTTGGTTTCCTGATCTCTTAGTCAATATTCGTTTTGTATGAGTTTAATTCTTTAAATATTTCGTATACCATAAATTAAATACATGAATACAATTTTAGCCATTTTTTTTGAGAATTTATTTAAAAGTGATTTTCAGTGTGCGCATTGATCTAAATTTGTTTTTAATTGTTATGGTTTGTGCTGTCAATCCCTGACACTATTCATTTAGCAAAATATTTCAATAAACTTATGAAAATCGATTGAGATATTTGAACTTAAACTGGTGTTTAGAAATGCATGACTTAAGTAAGCCACTATAAATAAGCGCCTAGTTGTATGTTTTTTTATTAGAGAATATACACATAATGTTCTCAATCAAAAGTTTGTTGACTTACCTTTTCATCCGCTTCCTGTCATTTCTCCAATTAGTATTGATAATGATTCTGGTGGGTCATTCCGTAACTTTCAAAACGATAATCGTCAAAACGATTATCATTAACGTTATCGTCAATAATTTGCTTCACGTAACTTTATCACTATCGTCTCGTCAATCGGTATAAGATCATTCAGTTAATTTCAGATACTCTTATACTGTGACTGAAATGTCAAAATGAAATCCATGAAAGACAATGCTTGTTCGATAACTTGAAAATGTAAAACCATTGCTTTATTTCGGACTTTTCATTTTCGCTAGAAAGATTCCATTTAATCCACAGGGGACATAACTTGGCTCCCAAGATATTTGTCGTTTCCGAAACTATTTTGGATAATGTGCTTTGTGCAAGAGCGAGTCCAAAATCGTTGCCTGTCAACCATTGGTACCCTCCGCCACCCAAAGTCTCAATAGTTACGGCAAATCTTAATATTGATGGTATTATGTAGAACGACAACCACCCGGCAAGTTTATTGTTTGAAGTATCATTAAAAAGGCTTCTTTTGAAATTCGAAAACGTTGAACAAAACTATAATGGTTTAAATTATTTTACAACAATTAGTAAGAAAGATTACTTATGTACATATTTATGTATTGTATGTAAAAACATATACTTACATATGGTTTGGAAGAGATAGAGGGTCTGATTCATCTCTTAATTGTCTTCGTAACCGTATTAATTGTTTTTTTTTTTTAATTTTCATTTTCACTATGTACATAGCAAAACTAAATTGCGACGAAACATTTTGACTTCAATTTGATTAAATAGTAATGGAAATTAATGACAGACGATACCTATTTAGCTATCGTGCAAACGATATCGTTTTGACGATATCACTTTGACGATTATCGTCTTACGTGAAGTGAGACTATCGTCAAAACGATATCGTCCGACGATAATCGTTTTACGGAATGACCCCCCTGGACTTCAAAGTAGATGGTTAGCTTCTTTCCAATTCTCCAGAATATATTGTACAGAAGTCGTTGAAAGTGTCTTGTCAATAAAATCAAATGCTACCGGAACAGATGGCGCACATGCTAAGTTTCCAATACTATTGCCGCATATGGAAATCGGGAAAAATAATTTCGATTGCAGAAAGTGCAAATGATCTTAGACCGATTTCAATTCTACCTTTTTTGTCAAAGGTATTTGGAAAAATTGTGCAAAATCAAATAAACTGTCATCTTCGGAGAAATGATATGTTATCACCAAAACAATCTGGTTTTAGCGCAAATCGCAGTTGTTCCACAGCCCTAATAAATGTTATTGAAGACGTACGAAAATCATTAGATGCTGTTAATGTGACTTTCTTAGTCCTGTTGGACTTTTCAAAAGCATTTGACACCATTGATCATGTGAATCTTTTTAAAAAACTATCACGGCTGTACAATTTTTCGTATTCTGCCGTTAAACTGATATCGTCCTACCTTACCGGAAGAAACCAAGCTGTAGTGGTGAATGGGAAATCATCTAACTTTCTATGTACATTTAGATGTGTTCCCCATCAGGGATCAATTCTTCGGCCCCTATTATTTTTCCTGTATATAAATTAACTTCCAGGTACTGTTTATCAATCTTCAATTCAAATGTACGCGGACGACGACGTTCAATTGTACAAATGTTGCCCTCTTGGAATGATCAAAGATTCTGTTTCAGTTATAAAAGATGATTTGCACAAAATATTAATCTTTGCCCAACGTAATGGCGTCTTCTTAAATTCAAGTAAATGCAAATGTTCTCATCATCTCAAAAAAAAAAAAACTGTGGACTCTTCATACTTTCCTCGAGTTTTCTTTCACGGTACTGTAGTTGAATATGTAGACTGTAGAGACTGCAAGAAATCTTGGATTGCTTTTTAATCGAAGACTAACTTGGGATACGCACATTAATACAGTAATAGGAAAAGTATATGGAGTCTTCTGCATGCAGTGGGTCACACAATATTATACTCTCCTAAAAACTTATGCTTGCTCTTGCTCAAACACTGGTTATACTGGTTATGGATGTGAGATATATTGTAGTTGTGACTATAACAGTAGAAGGAAGTTCAATGCAGCATACAATAGTATTGCTAGATACATATATGGACTGAGAAGATACAATAGGATTTTGTCTTACTCAAAAGCCATATACAATCTGTCATTTTGATAACCTCGTCCTATACAGAACTTTAACACATCAGCCTCCTATGTCGGGGCATATTTACATATTTATATTTATTTTGTAGGCTTACCACAACCTTGTGTAAGTCAATTGAAAATTCTGAATCCGTAGTTCACCTACTCTTCTGTTTCCTGAAAAGGGCTATTAACTTAAGTATTTATTTTCCAGCATTTGATTTACGAATAGTCCGGGAGGCAGCGACAGATTTCATTACACCATTTTCGCAAGCTTAATTTTTCGTATATGAGTTATTCGTGTTATAACTAACAATAATTTCATGGTCTTCCATCTCAAGAGTACAACGGGGGGTTACAGGAGGGTTTCAAACCCCGCAAAAAAATCATGAAAAAAATTCATAGTCGCAAACGTGAAACTTTTTTGACGCATTATCTGACACATAAGAAGTTTGAAAAATATAGTCTTCCACCTGTATCCCACAACAAAATACGTCTTCCACCCACGCAAAAACCGCAAAACTTTTTTGAAAAAAATTCATTCCCGCGAAGATGAAATTTCTATATATGCTAACTCTTAATGTAATAAACATAAAATAAATAGTCTTCCACCTATAACATACAACAAAATTCGTCTTCCAAGGCTTTAAAGTTGCACACCGCACTTTGGTCTTTTTTTCTTATTTTTAAATGCAACCAACGGGGAGAGTACGATAACTTGGCCGCCAAGATTTGATAACGGGTTTTTGTAGAGGGGTCAAAAACAAGCACTTTTTACTATGGGAGGGGGGTCTATCTCCACCCGTTTAGGAGGTAGGGACACTTTTAGAAAAAATAATTTAAATTGAAAAAAAAAAAATATTAAAAAACAACGGCATCACTTACAATAAAGTGCTGTACGGCATTTGAAAGCCAAAAGTTTGTTCTATAATTCTCCATTCAAATTAATTTACTTATGCAAATGGTTTTTGAGAAATTTGCATTCAAAGTCCAAATTTTGATAGAAAAACGTGAAAAAAAAAGTTTAGACCGATTGTTTTCAAAATTGTGACATGAAATTGTAAATAAGCTTATATGCGTTCAATGAACCTATCAGTTCTTAATCGAACACAAAAAACCGCATGGTTCTATGGCTTCTAGTTTTTGAAAAAATTGAAATTACCTAAAACTACTTTTCTATAAAATGTTCGATATTTTTTGCTTGCTTACATAAATAAAAAAGTGCTAGCTTCCAACATTACAATATATAAACAGTAAAGTATCTATGGGGTGGCATGCTGCCCCCCTGCAACCCCCCTGCTTGGGCATACTATAGGATTTGGGGTAGGTGCGAGGTTGGGTGCATGCAAAGTTTCTTTTGCATTCACAGAATCTGTATTTAAAATAAAATGCACGACTGGATCGCACGAACTTGCTCTTATGTAAAAGTACTTTGGAATTTAAGATACATTTTATAAATATAAAACATGGATTTAATGAGATAATAATGTTCAAATGCATAAAATTGCCGTCTGGTTTCCGGAAAAGTATGAATTTATGCAAATAAACCTTAAAAAATCATTTTATTATTAAATAAATTTTTTATAAGTATAAGAAATTTCTCTAAAATTTTTCAAGAAAAAAATGTGGGATGCGAATTTTAAGTATTTAATAATATTGGCTTTAGGAAATAATTTCAAAAAAATAATCGTTCATAGGTTTTGAAGATATTGATTTAAAATTTGTTTTTTTTTTTTTTTTTTAAAACCCAATAAATATTTTTTCGAATATTTTTATATACAATATTATTTTAAACTTAAGGGGACTCCTGCTAAAAATTTTGTGTTAAAATCCTTAGAGCCGTTTATGAGAAAGTCGAAAATCAAAAAAAAACGGGTCTATGGCAGGTACCCCTAATAACATTTTGCCCCAAAATTTTTTTTGACCAAAATGTAGTTCATGTCCATAATATCACACTTAATTTTTTTTTTATCAAAATCGTTAGAGCCGTTTTCGTGATAAATAAGATTTTGCATTACGGGTGTATGGGAGGTACCCTTAGTTTTTGAGCTAAAAAAAAATTTAAATTTCTAGTCTAGGGAATCACCGAAGACCCTTAACTACCGAGATTGAAAGAAATAGGTCCAGGGGTTTAGGCTGTAGTGAGAGGTACAGACATATAGACACACTGAAACATGTTTTTTGTGTAAGTACTAAATTTTCCTTAAAATTTTTATAAAAAAAATTGATATGCAAATTGTTATTATTTAATAAAATACATTTTTAAACGTAATTTAAAAATTTAATCGTGTATCGGTTTTCAAGATATTGAATTTTCAAAAAAAAAAAATTGTATTATTTTTTTAAAAATCCAAAAACAATTTTTTCGAAAAAATTTATAGTTTGTATTTTTTCAAATGCAAAGCAGCTCCTGCATAAAAATTTTGGTTAAAATCGTTAGAGCCGTTGGTGAGAAATTCGAAAATCAAAAAAACCGTGCTATGACAAGTACCCCTAATAACATTTCCCCCCAAATTTTTTTTTCACCAAAATATAGTCCTTGTCCATTATATCACACTTATTTTTTTTTATAAGATTTTGCATTACGTGTGTATGGGGGGTACCCTTAGTTTTAGAGCTAAAAAAAAATTTCAATTTCTCCTCTAGGGAATCACCGAAGACCCTTAACTACCGAGTTTGAAGAAAATACCTCTGGTAGTTTAGGCTGTAGTTCGAGGTACAGACATACAGACATACAGACATACAGACAGACAGACGGAATGTCGGACCCACTTTTTTCGTCTTCGCTATCATCGTAATGTCAACTTTCATCAAAATCTCGAGTTCGATTTTTTTTCCAAATGCAGAACTTGCCGTATAGTACCTATATCGCAAGTAAAAATTCAAATTTATTCTATATTTATCCAATGTCCACTAAATACAAATAAAATACAATAAACGATCTTGAAAACCAAAACAAACTTCCGACCATGTTCACCAATACATGGCACTATTTTTCTATCGAAAATACTGCCTTAGAAAGGAAATATAACTAATAGGACGACTGGGGTTCGCAAATAATAGAGTTTTTGTCTGATGTAAAAAAAGTTTACCCTTGTTATACCGATGGTGATATATGTATGTGAGGGTTTACAGTTAAAAGACATCGATCCTCCCACACTTCAGAGCGAAAATTTAGAAAGTGTTTTACCGCCAAAACATCTTCGGCTTCCCACCATAAAAGAGTAACTCAACGAACTCGACGGTTATAGTACGGACGATGGCTTTATTGACGAGACTTACACACCTTTTTAATACATTTTGACCATTTTTAACTAATTATGACTGACTAACTCCTGACTAACTGACAAAATAACTGACCCAGATGCAATTCTACCTCCTCATGGTGCATTCTGGGTAACGCTAATGAATTGCGGTACTGAACTAACAAAAATTCATTATGTTTATTAACATTAATCTTTAAAATGGAATCACCGTCACCACCAAAATCAAAAAAAGTAGTTTTGGTAATTTTCGATTTTCTCAAAAACTAGAAGACATAGAACCATGCGGTGTTTTGTGTTCGATTAAGAACTGATATTTACATGGATCACAAATAAGTTAATTTACAATTTGATTTAAAATTTTGAAAACAATCGGTCTAAAGTTTTTTTTTCACGTTTTTTTTATCAAAATTTGGACTTTAAATGCGAATTTTTCAAAAACCATTGGCATAAGTAATTTAATTTAAATGCACGATTATAGAACAAATTTCCGGCCTTCAAATGCAGTACAACAACTTTATTGTAAGTGTTGCCGTTGTTTTTTAATTTTTTTTTTCAATTTAAATTATTTTTTCTAAAAGTGCCCCTACCTCCTAAACGGGGGGAGATAGACCCCCCTCCCATAGTAAAAAGTGCTTGTTTTTGACCCCTCTACAAAAACCCGTTATCAAATCTTGGCGGCCAAGTTATCGTACTCTCCCCGTTGGTTGCATTTAAAAATAAGAAAAAAAGACCAAAGTGCGGTGTGCAACTTTAAAGCCTTGGAAGGACGAATTTTGTTGTATGTTATAGGTGGAAGACTATTTATTTTATGTTTATTACATTAAGAGTTAGCATATATAGAATTTCATCTTCGCGGGAATGAATTTTTTTCAAAAAAGTTTTGCGGTTTTTGCGTGGGTGGAAGACGTATTTTGTTGTGGGATACAGGTGGAAGACTATATTTTTCAACTTCTTATGTGTCAAATAATGCGTCGATGTTTTGATAAATTTTCCTCTTCAAGCGCATTTTTTTTTTTCGTTTTTAATGGGCCTCCTAAGATCTTGTGGGTCCTATCCTGATTTTTGAATCTTGTAACAGAAAAAACAGAGACACTGCTATTATTATGAACACGTTTCATTTGAACACTGTTTCAATGCCTTCGTCTATGTCTCTTTAATTCCATTAAAAACCTTTTAAAAATTGTCATCAATGGGTTGCTGGTTTACTCATTAATTAATTGAGTTGAATGAGTTGAACTAGTATGCCCAACAAGGATGAACACGAATAAAATAATGTGAATTATAAGCGACATAGAAATAAGACACGGCATTTCTCCGCTTTAGCTCAGCCGCCATCCCTGGAGATAAAAATATATAAGACAACCACCAACAGTCTCAGAACATCGTGCCACACATCTTTCCTATCCTTCTTTCTCTTCATTAACTTCACGCCCGCGCTGTGTTGAAACATTAAAAGGGTAATCATAATCCCTTGAGCGCGGGTAGTTTATAAAAAAAAAAAAAAAAAAAAAAAATACGTAACACAAAGAGTAAAAAGTCCCCGAGCATGATAACTGAAGATTCAAAAAAAAATATTTAAACCTCTACAAAAAGCAGAGCACACGAAATATTTAGCTATTTGTTAATATTGTATTAGAACTGCTATTCTAGTGAATTTATGTAATGTACATACATATATACATGTTTTAAACACAATATAGTGAATATTATTTGGGTGCGTTCGGACAGGTTTTGTAAATTGTAGGGTCAGAAGTAGGCATGAGAGCATGCGGATTTCAAAAAGTTTCCTTAACCGGCAGAAATTTGATATTCTTATCAGCATTATTCTACATATAACAATATATTTTCTCTGAAGGCATGTTTGATAAGCAAAGTAATTAATTTAATTATGTATGATTTAGTTTTGAGGACATTCACACAGCACCAGCAGCTTTTGACCTAATTATTTTGTCCCTAATGCTGAATTAAACTTTACCAAAAACTCCTGACTCCGAGTTCTATTCTCTAATACAAGTAGGTATAAAGTCTTCATTTTATTAACTTAGTTCACGAACTTCTGTAATTTTGGTTGTAGGTTCAATAAATTGCTAACAATCGCATATTTTCACCTGTGTTCGCATTCCGGGTCGAATTGGAACGAATAATTCCATATGTAGCATAGTTTGTAGAAAGCCAAATATTAATTTGCAACGCTACCGTTATGGATGTATTAATTAAAATCAATTCCCCAAATCGTAATGTAACCCCTTACTTACCTAAATTCCACAATTGGATGAACAGCTGGAATGCTTGCAATGGCTGGTACTTACACAAAGCAAAGCAAAATTACAGCCAAACTAATAAAGTCTGATTAATTTTAAATGTGGGGAATATTATTCCCGAATTGATTCGGATTGTCTGTCGATATCGGTATTTGTATCAGTGTTGGAAGTGGGGTTTTCAATACTTCCGGCTTTTCTGGGATCTAATTTTAAATTGTTTTCGGCCCAAAGAACTCTGTATCATGATGTTGGCTTTGACTAGGTTCCAATAATAAAACTAAACTGAAATGTCTACCAAACCGGCCGATGCACTTTACTCCGAACGGATGTGAATGCGTTTGAAAATTTGGTTTTGGTGAGTGTGTTTAAGTTCGCTTGAAAGTTTGATTGCAAACGCCCAATGCAATGGCTAGCTATTTTAGAGTTGAACTTTTATTGCAGTTAGGACATAGCGTACCATTTAAACATATACGAAATGTGTATTACTGTTGATTTCCATTGATGTGGTTGTATACGAGTATGTATGTTCATTTCGCACAGCAAAGCCTAAAACCTATGTGTGTAGGTCTCCAAGGGATACATATACATGATGTGTTACCAAGATTGATTGTACTGTGCTCTTAAATGGGATTTAGAGAAGATTTATTTATTTAATTTTAATCAAGCCATAAACTATACAATTTCTTGTCACATGCATGAAAATTCAACCGTTTTTAAGCAGTTTTTTTTTTTGAAAAAAGTTTTATTTTTAAGGACACAGCAGATGACGTTGGACCTTCATGCAGAGGGTTATGGGTTCGATTCTCAGCCGCTGCAAAAATGTTCTTTTTAGGGGCGCACTACCTCTTGAGAGGATACCTAGGGTTTCACTTGTCATGAAAAGTGCTGCTCATTTTAGCAGTTCGAACTCGGCAGAAAATTGTAGGTCCATCCATACCTAGACATGGTTGAGAGTTGTAAATCACATGGTCTTAATCCTACGCAAGCTTTCGCACCACCTGATTTATTCAGATATACATACATGTATATACATACGTAAGTGCATTTGTAAATAAAAAAAAATTAAATCAAATGTCTGAAATTGATAGTTGATAAACAACAATTGATAAACAATAAAAACCTGCATGGGCTGTACGTGCATAGTTGTTTATTTGGCTTCCGTAATTAAATTTGTAGAATATCGACCTCTGACGCGCTCTGGACATGGTTCGCCTTTAATTGCCATACAATTATTTTTCGATTAACCCACAGTTTATTCGCAAAATAGGCGACATTTCCTTAGGATAATCCAGTACAATTTTCTATACAATAACACATCACTGTTGATAGAACGCAAGCAATACTCTATATTTTTCATCTTTGCATTACTCATGCGCAATTTACAGTCTGGGATATCGTTATCCGACTGCTATTTAGTGCGCGCTTTCACTGCCAACATGACCATTTTATGAGCGGATAGAAAATCTGTAGTGTGCAGGGGCTCTAATTGATGTATGTTTCGCAGGCGTATACTGATACTTGGTTTTCATTTATCTTTATATTTATATTTAGTTAATAGCCCGGTCAAAATAGACATTCAAGGTTACATTAATTCGCACAAAGCTGAAAATTGGCATGAATGTTGAGAACACTATTACAAACAATTTGTCAAAAGTCCCCATCGATCCGACGTGTGCAAAAAAAATTATTCAAGGTCAAATGTTGCAAATTTCGGTTTTTTGCATTTTTTCAGCTGAACGGCAAGTTTTATCATAAGATAGGTGAGACAAAAATTATTCATCATGCAATTATCTATAGAAATTGTCTTAACACTTTTTCTCCTAAGAATCACCATTTTGGAGATACAGCGATGTTGAAAAATTTGTGTTCTTCATAATATGTATGTCAATTACCGTTATATACATTACACAACGGTAATACAAGTAAAAATATTAGTTTTCGTGGCGTATAGATTAGATACATATTATACAATTCTAAAGCCAGATATACACTGTTCAAATGCATGACAAGCACGCGCAAGTGTATTGGTGAAAAAATCACACGTATAGATTGGATTTAGGATTAAAGCAAAATGAAAATCTTTTGAGTTTCTTTCAATCTAGCGTCCTGCATTGAAGTAGTGTATATGCAAGATTAATGATTGACCATGCATTTATTGGTTCATTTGCGTATAGTTCGTTGAAGAGATGAGAACACAGTACAACATAAGCACTGATTGAAATATTAAAATAGTAAACAAAAAATGTATGATGAAATGGACAGACAAAATAAACAAATTACCTACTCGGATAAAATTGAAAAAAATCTGAAAGACGTTCTTATATTCACAATTTCGCCGAAAAAAAACTCACAAAGCGCAACGTCCTCTCACCACACCGTCCATGTTAAAATAAAAGATTGAAGACTCATGCTTGGTGTGTGTATATGCACCTTTAATCCGAATTTTCGAATACACTTGCACAATGTATATTTGGCTTAAGAATATAAACTCGAAAGAAAACCCAGTCCCTCATTTTATGTGACCGTACGGCCTTGAGCAGCATCTGTCTGCGACGCTCGTATACCAGCTCCGTTTCTAAGGGCCCAAACAAAATAGTATTAGTCCCAAGCGTTCCTTCGTAGTAAGAACAAGTAGTTATTGCAAACAGAATTTGTGCAGTTTCTTGTTTGTAAGAGAAATGTATCAATTTTGCTTTATTTGTAGTAAACATTTGGCGGAAAAAGTACACTCGGAAGAGTACCATTACCGTAGTTAAAAGACGTCACGAACAAGAACAAGCTGGTACATCAATAATAAGTCCTCCTCGTACTAGAGCACGCGTAAATGAATCAGTTTTTTGTTTAGGTTACGTTACCTTAGGTTAAGGTGGCTGCTGACCGGAAAAGCCAACACACTTAGACCAATATTTGGTCCGTTGTGATACTACAGGATTTCAAAAATCAATCTTACTCGTTAAACCATTAACAATGAAGCATTTGAGACAGTGAATGTCAGAATTGTTTTTTGTTTAAAAGAGTGCTGTTTATTCTGTGGCAATGAATTGAATAAAGCGTTTGAAATGAAAAAAAGCACTGCAATATCGGCGTCAAATTTGTAATGTAATTAGGTGCTTAGATAAGTTTCGGTACTTATCTTTTGTAAAAAATACTCATAATCGCTTTCGTCATTTCCAATAGTAGTATTTTTCATTAAGATACAAAATTTTCAACTCAATAGGACCACAATAGATCGTTGAATAGGCCTACCGGGAAAGCCACCTTTAAAAAAACGCGCCAAGTGTACTACTTCACGGGTGGCGCGGAACCGTGTGCATATTATGAAGAATACAACTTTTTCAACTTTTTGCTTCGCTATATCTCCAAAATGGTGATTCTTAGGAGAAAAAGTGTTAAGACAATTTCTATAGATAATTGCATGATGAATAATTTTTGTCTCACCTATTTTATGATGAAACTTGCCGATCAGCTGAAAAATGAAAAAAACCGATTTTTGCAACATTTGACCTTGAATAATTTTTTTTCAACTTTTTGCTTCGCTATATCTCCAAAATGGTGATTCTTAGGAGAAAAAGTGTTAAGACAATTTCTTTAGATAATTGCATGATGAATAACTTTTGTCTCACCTATCTTATGATAAAACTTGCCGTTCAGCTGAAAAATGCAAAAAACCGATTTTTGCAACATTTGACCTTGAATAATTTTTTTTGCACACGTCGGATCGATGGGGACTTTTGACAAATTGTTTGTAATAGTGTTCTCAACATTCATGCCAATTTTCAGCTTTGTGCGAATTAATGTAACCTTACCCTTATTTTTGAAGCTAATTTGACCGGGCTATAAACACATTACAAATTTTGTGGATAGTCAATTATACCTTATTTTCACAACAGATCCGAATAACTCTTCAGTTTCAGACCAAAAGATGAACTACAATTTTTATAGAGGAATATCTACCTATTTAATTTTATTTCTCTTCATAAGTCCTTTTCACTATGTAAAACTTCGTCTTCTTTTCCACCTTGGTATAATCACATTAAATAACGATTCTTCAAATCAACCACAAGCAGACGTAAACTTTTTTCAAACCATACCTTATACCGAAGACTCATTTCTACCGAAGACTCTCATTACTCATTCCTATACTTTCTCTCTTTCTCTCAAAAATCTTCAGTTTATTCCTATATTAGGGATAATTCCTTCCGATGATGGTCCACCCGACATAAATGAAGTGCGGTCAGCAATAGACAAGCTGAAAGCGTACAAAGCTGCTGGCGCGGATGGCTTGCCAGCTGAGCTATTCAAAGCAGATGGGGATGACTTGGTAGGGAGCATGCACCAACTCATCTCAAAAATTTGATCGGATGAAAGTATGCCCAATGAATGGAACCTCGGCATAGCGTGCCCCATCCACAAGAAAGGAGATGCTCTGACGTGTGCCAATTACAGAGGTATAAGTCTCCTCAACGTCGCATACAAGATCCTGTCGTCTGTACTGTGTGAGCGCCTAAGACCGTTTGTTAACGAGCTGATCGGCCCCTATCAGTGTGGTTTTAGGCCCGGCAAATCTACCCTGGATCAGATGTTCACACTCTGACAGATTTTGGGAAAAACCCAGGAGTTCCAAATCGATACACACCACCTTTTTATCCATTTCAAAGTCGCGTATGATAGCGTGGACAGAGAACAACTATATATAGCCATGTCTCATCTCGGAATCCCTGCGAAGCTCGTCCGCTTGTGCAGGATGACGATGGAGAAATCTCGCTGCTCCGTCAAGGTCGGTAAGAACACCATCGAACCCTTTGATGTCGAGAAAGGTCTGAGGCAAGGCGACGCGCTATCATGCAACCTATTTAACATCGCTCTTGAAGCAATTGTACGAAACTCAAACGTCAACAATAGAGGTACAATTTTTCAAAAGTCAGTTCAACTGCTTGCTTATGCGGATGATATTGATATCATTGGGAGGACGAAGCGAGCTGTTACCGTTGCGTTTGCAAGTATTGAACTGGAGGCGGCAAAAATGGGTTTGGCTGTTAATGAGGACAAGACGAAGTATATGCTATCATCGAGAAAGGAATCTCAACATCGTCGACTCGGGCAAAACGTCACGATGGATAGTTATAACTTCGAAGTCGTCAAAGACTTTGTCTACCTAGGCTCCACTAGGAGATCAAGCGAAGAATTACTCTTGCCAACCGCTGTTTCTTCGGGCTAAGAAGGCATTTGAGGAATAAAGCCCTATCTCAAAGAACCAAGGAGACCTTGTATAAGACCCTCATCATCCCGGTCCTGCTGTATGGGGCAGAAGCATGGACACTGTCTAAACCGGATGAAAATCTGCTTGGGTGCTTTGGAAGAAAAGCCAAGAAGCTGAAAATACAACGGCTGAGATGGCTGGGACACGTGGAGCGTATGGACACCGACGCACCAGCCCGTCGAATCTTCGAATCCACCCCTGATGGTCTGCACAGCAGAGGAAGACCCCACCTCAAGTGGCGCGCACAAGTGGAGAGCGACCTCAACCAATTTAAAGTGCGTAACTGGAGGCATCTAGCTAGGGACCGAGCAATCTGGAGGGGCTTGTTGGTTGAGGCCGTAGTCCTCCCTGGACTGTGAGCGGCATCTAAAGTAAAGTAAGTAAGTAAGGGATAATTCCTTCAGTTATTGAAAACATCTTTGATAGCCCCAATACATAAAAAGGGTCCAAAGTGCGAAGTAAAGAACTATCACCCAATTGGTAAACTTTCCATATTCCCAAAAACTTTTGAAAGCTATTTGTACGAAATCTTAAGTTTTTGTTGTAAGTAAGGCTTTCGACTAAATTTCACAAGCCCACACCCTTAATCATTCCTTCTTAAAATAGATTTCTTCTTACCTGAATAACCGTTACTACAAAGTTCAATTCAGATCCACCTTCTTCAATGATTTCTAAGCTTCCTCCGGGGCCCAGCGAGGCAGCCACTAAGGTCCTCTACTTTTTATCCTTTCTATTTATTTACGATGTTGATTAAATATTTCACGATACGCCGAGTATACCAAGTTTTACAAGACATTTCTTCGACACATGATTTCTACTTCTCTTCAACTTGATCTCGACAGGTTCTCTATCTCGTGCTTGAAAAATTGCTATATATTTTGCCAATGAATCACTTTTTTCACGAAAACGCATTTAATCTTCTGTCCGTATCTACTTTGCCTATTAGCAACCCATATTTTATATGACAGAGAGCAAAGTTTTCTCATACAAAGTTTCTCAGCACAAGACTTTGATAAACGAATATCCAAAGAATTCTCTGACCCCTACGTCAGTCGATCCCTTTGCATAACCTTTGTTCCACTCCTAGAATATGCCTATTCCCTTATCAAAAAATCAGAATCGAAAGCATTCTACGTGTCGTTCCCTACTATTTGCCCTTCGTAGTCTGCCTTGAGATAACCCTACGATTCTTCTTCTGTATCGACAGAGAGAAATAAGCGACATTCTCTTTACTCACCGACTTTTATCACGATCTGTTGACTACACAAGTCATTACAAATTCATCTCTTTCAAGAAATCCTCGTCTAAGAAATCGTCGTCTGATAAAATTAAGTTTAGTTGTATGTAGAAACTACTCGTAATATTCAATTGGAAAACGTACTCGTAGAACTTTGATTAAAAAAAAAACTTAGTTCTACATTTACTATGTTCAAGTTTTGAGATAAATTATATAAATGGAAACAAACCGATCAAGATGAGCTTGATCAAAAATAAGATTTCGCCCTCTAGTGAACCACGTACAAATGGTCCGTGTCAGCAAAATCGATATACACGCTAAGGCTCTATACTTCATCCAACAAAAATATGCAGTACACGTCTTATGGGAGAGCTTTTTCAAAATCAGTAGCGTTCTATATTTTTGCACCATACTAAATTGAAAGAACTCCTCCATAAAAAAGTGTTTGTGCGCCCATAAATTTTCGATTGCATCTGACGCAGGCCCGACGTCCTATTGACTGCACATCTGAGGGTGCAGTTGTGCACTGAATTGCTGTGGTCTATGGCTGTTGGTGCTATTCAATTTCAACCCCCATTAAATATTGATGTGCGTTCAAAGTTACCCTTGTTCATTTCGTAACTTGTTCAGTTTTTTTTTGCTTGGGTTTCTATTGAGGTGCTTTTGATTTTAGAGCTTTAGAAAAAGGGTCCATTTAAAATCAACACTACGATAACCCTGTGAGAGCTTTAATGAAGGACAGATTTATGCAATTCACTGTAGCTAGAATGCGAGGCAAAAGTCCTATCTTGCCCACACTGCATATTTTTATTGGACAGAGTATAGGTTTTTGTAATAAGGAAATTTGTTTCAACTAACATCAGCACTTGCCCTGTATACAGCTAATAAAAATGAACAATTTTAATCAAAATCCAAAAAATAGATATTATGACACTAATAACATTTTAAGTTATGTTAAAATTTCTAGAAAATAATTCACATAAGTTGCAATTCGTTCATATACGAGTAGTTCACTTCCTTTTTTCTTTTCACTGTTTTGCCCTTTCAACTTATTTAAAATAAAAACTGTCAGCCAAAAATAAGTTGGCTGGAAATATCAAACATTTTGCTGTCATCCTTTTTTGTCATTGCCGAAATGAACTTGCACTTTTTCGTATTGTTCCTTTAAAAAAAGTCAATATACATAATGCTATCAAAAGTTGAGCATCAAGCTCATTCATTTCCCTTTTCCATTGAGAGTACATCCTAGTGGGGTATTTCCATTGTCCTTTGTCTGAAAATAAAATGGCAATTTACTCTGTTATTTGTTTCCTTGAATGCAGAAAAGAAGAAGAATTTGAAAAAAAAAATTACAGGAGCTATTTTATGGAAATATCCTTAGCACTCTTTTATTTGTTTTGCATTTTCAATTGTATGCTTCCCCATTTTTTGTAGGTTCAAAAGTTATTATCTTGATGAGTTTCACAATTTATTTGTATATGTGTACATATGTAGATATTACATGGAAAGGAAGATATTTCAGCATCTTCTGGAACTAAAGGGCCTACAAATACGATCCAACAAGCTCAACGAAGCTGTCTTGGTAAAGCGTGCTGTTGACGAGTATCACAAATCTTGCGTTGCCTTAGGAGGGGAGACCGGTACAACTCTGCGGCGGTATTCCTTCAGCGAGTATACTTTTAAGAACTTTGAGCTCTTTTTGTACGAAACACTTAAGACCCTCCAGAGGCCAGGAACATTTAATTTTCAAAACATAAATGATGTCTACGAAGAGGTAAGGCTTTTCACACCAAGTTGAATCTTCTCATAAAGTTTTCTTGTGTTTTCAGGCTGAACGAAGACTTAGTCCGGACTATAATGCTTATGAAAAGGCCTTGCAGTGCACCACAAAAACTCATAGATGCTTACATGCAGCCCATGCCTACACGGGCATTCCTTGCGCGGCATACAGTGAGTATCCTTCCAAAAAATAAGAAGACAGCTAATTTTGTTAAATTCTTTTCTGTATTTAGTCCTAATTGTATGCATTACAAAATTAAAGAAAGGATGTACATTAAGTCCACAAGTTTGTCGAAGAGAAGAGTTTCTTAGGTTGAAAATTAAAAATAATTTGTTTGCCACTTAGCCCATGTAAGAACAGACCAACAAAATGCTAAATGAAGTACAAAACTAGTGAGAGGCTTAAATTTGGCATGAATATTGGATGAATATTTATAAACTGGGAGAGTTCCTTATGAAGCCGGTTCCCGCTAGGTCAGGGACGAGGGTTCATTAAAATGTTTTTTTTTTTACTTCCTCAATAACGATCTGATGCTGAGGGAATTTTCCATAGAAATATTCATGAAAATTGTATCCCTAACATTTATGGTAAAAAGGTTACAGTAATACCAAGAATACTGCTATTCTTTGTCCCTGCAGCCTATTCGTTCTTTTTTTTGCAAATATGCTTTCCGACAAAAAGAAAAAATGGGAATTTCTAAGTTTAAACTTTTAGGCTAGGCGCGCACATTCAATTTTCAGTTTCGCAACTGTTTGGTTGCTAAAATGAAACACATGGGCTTATATGGGACACCGCGCACTTAGAGCAACTCGATTCTCGAAACTAAAAAGTTTGTGTTTTGACACAAACTAAACGATTGCCTCGCATCAGTTGAGCTGTTTTTTATAAGTGCAAGAGAGAAAAGAGTGCGAGCGTGAGTAAAGAGTTGCCAGTGTGCGGTTCTCTTTCAACTGGTGATTAAACTATTTGATTTCGATCACAGTTGCCAGTGCGCGACTAGCCTTATGCAAAAATTCAAGTGCGATTTTTAGAACCTGGAAGTTTTCTAGTATAAAGAAGTGAGAAAACCGTGTATTTCTATCGGTGAAAGTACTGGGGGTCATTCCGTAACTCGATTATAGTCAGCCGATATCGTTTGAACGATAGCGTTGCCTTTTTTTGATTCACGTAAGTCTATAATCGTGAAAACGCTATCGTCGGAACGATAGCGTTTGGACGATAGCTATAGCTTGAACCAATTCAGTTGGCCAACGCAACAGCGTTACCACTTCCGGAAAAAAAGTCGAAGTAGATTTGAAGACAAAATTGAAGTAAATTGAGAAAAATCGAAGTAAATTTCAAAATGGCTTTTTACTTGCTTTTGAAAAAAATGTTGCATACAAAATTTTTTTTTCTTAAATGAATACATATTACCTATTAAATATGTATTTAAAATTGTCAATACATTTCTTTTAATTTTAAAGAAATTTCGCAAAAAATTACTCATTTGTGTATTTGGATTGTGTTGACGTTCTTTTATTTTATAGTAATTATGAGGTTATATACTACTATTTAGAGTGCAATAGAGAAAAAGAAGTAGATTTGGGCTTTATTTTGTAAAATTGAAGTAGATTGAAACAGATATTTTTAAAATGAAGTAGATTTCAGTATTTTGCTGATGGTGCGAAGTAGGAAGTAGATTTTAAAATATTTTGGAAAAAAGAAGTAGATCTACTTCAATTGAAGTAAAGTGGTACCACTGCAACGCAACGGTCGATTGCGCAGAGAGAGGATTAAAGAGAACAAAAATGGTGCGCAAGATATTTAAGCTCGTATTCACCGAGCGCTCCTAAACGGCTCTTAACTTTACGAGGCTCTTAACTTGAAATTTCTGTGGGGTATTCACCAACCACTCGCAAGTATTTTTCGAAGTTCGAAAATGAGAGCCACTCTCTCTTGTTCAGCAGGCATACCCAAACTGTGAAATGTTGTGGAATGTTGGTCTTGACAGCGAATGGATACTCTTCTACTTGGCATTGCTCACATGGATTCGAGTCAAATGCGTGCGTGGCACACGCACAAGCGAACAAACTTTCGAAGAGAGCGCTCGTAAGTTTAGGAGTGGTCGGGACCACTCCTAACTTTTAAGAGCGTTTGTAGATCTTCACTAATATTGCTTGGTGAATAGGTTTATGAGCTTCTTAAGTTATGAGCGCTCGGTGAATACCGGCCTTAATGAGTAAAGATTTTTCCTTAAATCTTACAGTGCCTAACTGAACTTTGCTTTGACAAAGAGTTTAGGTATTATTGTTTATTTCTATGTTTTATGATTTGTGGCTTAGCAACAGAAAGGTTCCGGGGGCGTTATGTTTATGTTTATTTTATGGTGTTAGTGTTTATTTGATATATGTATTTATTATTTTTTGACCTGTGGGTTTTGGGATTAATTGTAGATTAGTGTTAATTAGTTAGATTAGTGTTTACGAGTTTGAATAATTTCTATCTAAGAGTTTTTAAGAATTTATTTTACCTTAAAATAATTATTATAAATTTGTACTTCAGAAATAAATATAAAAGTATTCTTCCTCAGTTATTTTGGATTTTTCGCCAGTCTTCAGCCGTTATTTTTGAAAATTCTTCCTCTGCTAATTTTTGAACATCCGATAAATTGAATGTTGTGTTTCGTGAACCTACTCTTGCCTTGACAGTTGCCCAAATATTTTCAATGGGATTGAAATCTGGATGATAGGGTGGTAAACGTAGAACCTCATGTCCCATGCCGTGAATGATATCGTCAATATTATGCTTTGGGTTGTGTGTAGCTCGGTGTCCTTTTATTAGCTCATAGAGTTCAAGTATAGTATGCGGAATATTGTTTTCGGTTAGCCATTGTATCATCTCGGATTTCTTGCTAGCAGAAGTAATTTGTTTTTCTTCTAATTTATTGTGGTACGAGGCGTGGTCCATTACAATAACTGAAGGTTCCTCTAAGTTATTCAAAACTTGTTCTTGGATCCATTTGCAGAAATTTTCGAAGTTCATGTCGTCGTGATAGTCTCCTGTTTTCGTTCCAGATTTGAATAAAAGTGAGTTTTTCACGAAACCTTTTTCACCACCTGCATGCGCCATTATCAGCCTCTGTAACTTTGAAATTGGCGTCTTCAACCCACTACTGTCATCAGTCCAAGCACGTGGCCTTGTATGTGAGCTATGAATATAGCTTTCATCCAAATAAATGATATCATATCCTTTTGTTCTGTATTCCCGGATTTTTCTCAGATACTTCACTCGCATGAGTTTAACATCATTTCTTTCACAGAGAAGTTTCCGGTTGTTTTGAGTGTTTTTGTAGCTAAATCCGTTTCTTCTTAGAATCCTGTTGAGAGACGTAATACTTAAGTTAAATTCCAGATCTTGCTGTACTCGTTGTCTCAACATTTTAAAGGATATCATCATTTTTTCCTCCTGGTGGAAGTTGTGTCAAATTCGTCTAGCCTAGTTTTCCACTTCGTATGCTACACTTTTTTATTTGGTGATTGCACAACTCCTGTCTCTTCGTATTCCTTAATAATCCTTCTGATTGAACGTTCAGAAATTCCAGTTGTTTCCACTGTTTGCGTTGTTGCGTAACTCCCAGGATTTTCAAGAAACGAATTCTTTACTTCTTCCAGATTGTCATTATATATCTTAACAACTATATTACGCGCCTGGCTTCCAATAGGTTCTCGTTTTCTTAATGGATCCATTAAAATTTCTTTTAAATGTATTTCAATGCATTATTCTTGGTTGTTTTTTTTAAACTGAATTGCAAACCAAAGCAAATATCATTTAAATACGTTAACTCCCCGTGATGCAAAAATGCATTCAAACTCGTAAACACTAATCTAACTAATTAACACTAATCTACAATTAATCCCAACCTCACAGGTAAACAAAAAAAAATGAAATATACACTAACGCCATAAAATAAATATAAACACAACGCTCCCAGAACCTTTCTGTTACTAAGCCACAAATCATAAAACATAGAAATAAACAATAATCCCTAAACTTTTTGTCATTAATCCTATGTCGCAGCTCGCAGGTAGTTTTTTTGTCTAACCCAATTGCATTTTGCAATAGACTTATATTTTTATTATAGGTGCACTGAAATTTGTCCCAATAATAAAAACAAAAATTATTAATTTTATTTTTTCGAAGTAAAGTTTACACCTAAAAATCTTTTCTTTTTATCTCACCAGAGATGAAATAGTTTTTTAGACATCAAGCTATGAAAGAAAAATAAACCATGATCATATCTTGTTCAAAGAAAGTCCATCGCTGGAAATTCATTTCTATTTTACTGTGAGCGAAGGGCGAAGCTATAAACAAAACTCACCCTCTTATCCTAACTCCTATCCTATCCTAAGAAAATAATAGACCATGCTCTGTTACCGATTGGTCAATTTTCTGAGGAAGCCCAAGAAACAAGGACTTCAAAAACTAGAGGAGCACCATTGTCGGAGATCTAGCAGAGAAAATACTATACTCTGTCCAACAAAAATTGTCAGTACAGGGAAGATAGGACGTTTGTCTCTCATTCTGATTGCATTGCCATGCATAAGTGTGTCGCCTTTTAAAGCTCTCACAGGGATTCCGTAGTTTACATTATAAATCGCCACAAATGAGAGTAAAAAACGCGAAGGGCTACTATCTGCCGATTCAAAACGACTGAAAACAATATTCAATTTACCTTTTCCCACAACGCCAAGCGGTAAGATAATAGGCGCGTTTTTTTTTTAAGTTGAAAAGCAATACGACAACACTCAACATACTCATCTTCTTAAAATGTGTTCTCAAAGCTTCATATCCCAAAAGCTCCTTAATAAAAACCACTGAAAAAGCTCCTTGCTTGCAATTGAGAATGATAATGGTAACTCTGTTTTGATGTTGATAAAGAGCGCACGATCGTATTGAGTGACACTTGACGTTTACATTGACACTCTTGATCTTGATAGTATCTCATCAGCAGTGGGATACGACGGTCGTGTTGGGGTGTACAACTTTTTGCAAAGAATTACAACAACAATTCCTTAAGAAAAGTCAGTGGCTTGCTCTTTTTTAGTGGCATTTTTCCTAACGCATTGTAGTGAGGGTGCATCAGGCGCCACTGCTTTAGAAAAAGCTCTCCCATAAGGCCTGTACTGACAATTTTTGTTGGACAGAGTATAATGGATATATTTGTAACTTTTGTTTGTTGAGGTCTAATCCCCTAATTACAAGCATGAGGAAACTATCCAAACGACAACGCCTGTCCATTGAATCATTAGGCTTGTTTAAAGCTCTCTCTGTTGAACAAGTAAATTATTCTGAGGTAGACAGCAGTTAGGGATTATTACTGTCCTTAAAATGATACAGTGGGAACGTTAAAGTAAAGTGGGGAGGATTTAAAAGAAGATTTCGATGCATATTGGACTTGGAAGATTGTGCGTCACAAAATGCGGCTAAAGAAAGAACTCCTATATTTAACACTAGAACCGAAGTTAGGCTGAAGGGTAAGCTGATAAGCATTCCCTGCTAGCTGAGTATTACGACAGACAGTAGAAAGCTTTTGGGTTTCGTTAATACAAGTGCCATATTTATTTCGGTGGTACATATATTTCGCTTGGCCGACATATGACAGATTTGAATTCTCCAAGCATTAAATTCCACACGGTTTTTAATTTTCCATTTTATGTATAATGCTGTCGAGATCAGAATCTAATGAGCTTACCATACGTTGCCGATCTAGTTCCACAGCCGAAGTGCGCAGTCTTGTGAGTTTGGAAACGAATATGAAAAGAAAAGTTGAGGGTGCTGTCGCCAGCGAAAGAAAGAAGTGGATTAGAAGTTGTTACTGAAAAAACAAATGAAAAGTGCTTATTTTTCATAGATGACAAAATAGTAAGACAACCTTTTTTGTAGACGTATACTTATGGCCGAATTCGATAGCTCTATAGGCTGATGTAGTGCCACCAATGTGGCTGTAGTGTGCGCCGATATTCAAATATTCAACAGAATACCTTATTTTAAGCCATTTAGGCTTAAGATCGAGATTCATTTAAACGAGAAACTCATATCAGTCATGGTAATCCCATATTAAATTTGAGCTTCGAGAATGATAAGAATACAAAATTATTTGATCAATAAATCATAGTTTGACTTTTTCAATAAATCCTTTCTTTTTTATAACCTTGAATTTAAAAAAAATGTTTTCGTGCACACAGAGCCAAAGCAAAGTATTGATTCAAGTTTCCAACCAATTTCATTCAGTTTTAAGCATGACACAGATTAGTGTTGCTCTTAATAAAGGGCTCCCTAATGATTTATTGTGACATTAATGCACTCCCATACCTACCATAATCTGTTATACATTAACCAGGTACGGATAAGCATCAAGGAATCTCTATGCATGAACTTTGCTGTTCTTGAAAGATGATTTAAAAGCTGCATAGTTTTTTACAAAGTTCTCCAATCTGCAATCCAACGCTACCTTAGAACTTTCAATTTTTTAACTCGTAAGATATAAAGATTTGTTGGAAAACTTCAACATCAGCTAAGTGGAACATAAACTTTTTACTCATTTACTCATTTTTGAAAATTAAAGAACCAATTTCTTCGGATTATGTATTGGAGTAAATTTTATTCGTCGAATTTATAACTTGCCTTTAAGAAAGTAGAAATTGCATATTTTTAAACTGACAACTGTTAAGCAGGCGTTAATACAACTACTATAGACAGACTTTGGTAAAAGAAGCAAAGCATCATTCCACAGGAAAAGATGGCGAGGAATTGTGGAAAAAGTGTAAGCTAACAGAAACTGAACATACAAAATAAAAAGAGTTATAATTAGGATGTCTATTTGTCTTTTTCAAGTATTATTATTCTTCAAAGAATGCTAAGAACACGAGTGCAGCATTTTCAGCTGCATTTTCTGGTTCAGCCTTAATGAGATGATTCTGAGAGGCAGTGTTTATGCTGTTTTGTTGATTTTTCATTTGTATAAAATTGTATAATGGGCTGTATATCCTTCTCACTATATCTACTTCCATCCCTAGTACGCCTTGAGATCATGTTGAATTTAATGGGACATAAGGAGCTTGTTTTAAGTTTGGAAAGCGGAAACGAACGCGTTTAAATGCATTTCCGTGATGCATAGTTATGTAAATAAAATATAATGTGTTTTGAATTTGATGCAATGAATTTTTAATGCTCGTACACTTCTGTAATTTTCAAACAGGACCATTTAGTACCTAGTTTCGTCTTTGTTATTTTTTGTCGTCGTTGTTTTGCAAAGATTCAAATTTAGAATGTTTTCATATTTTTTTTTCATTTCTCTTGTCTCGACACCAGGGGCCTATTTCATAGAACTACACCGCGACCACATACGTTTTAAGTAGAGCATTTATGTACGAGTATGTGACGTGAATAAATGACTCATAGTACCGGCTTTAATAGTAAAGACAATAATTTTTACCGGCATTCTTTTGTTTTTCAAATTCTAAAGCATACGAAAGGGGGGTATTCCACCTCCAATTTACCTCCTTTATTTTTAACTTCGGTTTATTTCCATTCGTTGTCGGAGGGAAAAATTTTCAGCCAAGAAATATAAAGATTGGAGTTTTGAACATTTGTTGTCATGACTCCGACTCTCTGTATTTAGTTGCTAAGATGGTTCTAAAAATCATTAATAATAAAATGCACGACTGGGAGAAAACTGTTCATTAGGATCAAATTAGTTTTTTAAATTCTTTTAGTACTAAGAGACAAAAACAGAATGCCATACAAATATGAATCTATACAAGAACAAAAATTATAAGTCGTTGTACTGGTTTCTTAAAAAAAGCTTTTATATACAAATTTTTTATAAGATTTTTAAGAAAACATTTTGGTAACCCAATTTAAAGTTTTTATTATTGTTCGAATAAAATAAAATTTAGAAAAAAAAATATTGAGTCGTTTCTGAGATATCGAATTTTCAAAAAAAGAAAAAAAATTATTTTTAAGTTTTGAAATGCTTTGTATTTTAGACTTTTTAGAAGCTTCTTTGTAAAAAATTTCATTAAGATCCGTTATGTGGACATTTTAGAAGCTTCTTTATAAAAAATTTCATTAAAATCCGTTATGTCGATAATGAGTAATTCAAAATTTGAAAAAAGGTTCTATGGTAGGTGCAAGCTGATTTATCTTAATTTCAAATTTTTTTTATTAAATTAAAGATCGTACGAATTAATTGAAAGAAGAAAATTTGTATCAAAATTCTAGGAGCCGTTTTCGAGAAAAATACGATTTTTGAAAACCATTTTTGGTAGATTATATTGAGAAACTTTTATTTATCAAGTTTAAAACAAAATCTAGAATGGTGTTTTTGAAATATTGAGTTTTGAAAACAAAAATTGAAATTTTGTTTAAAAATCCAATTTTTTTTTTTGAAATTTGAATACACAATTCTATTCAACTTTTTGGGGAGCTTTAGCTAAAAAATATGATCAAAATCGGTTGAACCGTTTTTGAGAAAATCATAAACAAAAAAATGGTTCTTTGGGCGGTATCTTCAATAACCATTTTTCGGAAAATTTTTTTCAACCATTATCTAGCTTTAAATAGATGAAATATTCTTGTATTTTTATTTCTTAAATCTGTCGGACAGTTTTTGAGAAAAAAAAAATATTTTTAAAATTTCGAAAAAAAATCGTATGGCAGGTACAGTTATTTTTGGTCTTAAAAAAAAAAGAAAAAAACGTGTGGGGGGGAAAATTGAAAACGATATCTACCAAGTTTAAAGAAAATCGGCCGAGTCGCTTTGGCTTTAGTCGAACCGACAGACAGACAGGCAGACAGAATTGCGAGACCCATTTTTTTCATATTCGCTATCATCGTAATGTCAACTTTGATCAAAATCTCGAGTCCGATTTTTCTTACGAATGAATAACTTGCCTTATACTCGTAGTACCTATAAGTCGCAAGTAAGAACAGACGTGACGAAACCATCAACAGCAATTTGAAATACTTCTGAAGCACTCACTATTTGACTATTGCTCGACGACGCAAAACTTTTCAAAATCTTTCCTTCGTTATTCCTATTAGTTCTGTTTCTGTAGTTGGTTGTTCATACATTGTTGTTTTTAAATTAAATTTTAGCAGAAGTAAAAACTGTTCATAGAGCAAAGGGTAAGGTTACCAGAGTATTCCTAGTTCCTCCAAAACATATGAAGATAATAATTTAAGGAATTCATTAAAAAAAAACTTTAATTGTGAATCAAAATCTCGCGAAAAAATTCTTTGTCAAATAAAAGAAAATTCACGAACTTTGCTCTTATGTTTCAGAGAATTTAAATAAAATGCACGACCGAATCGCATGAACTTGCTCACGTGTAATAGACTAAAAATGAATGATATTAGATAAAACTGTTCATAAGCATTAAATTCAGGGGTGGAATCGCGTAAGGTGATAGTTGACTATCAATTCGTTGATTGTCGTTTTTGACTATAGCTGTCTCTATCATATCAATTAAGAATTATAGAGAGAGCGATGGTCAAAACGACAATCAACAAATTGATAATCAACTATCACCTTACGCGATTCCACCCCAGGTTTTAAACTCTTTTAGTAGTGAGAGATAAAATAAGAATGCCATGTGATTTCTAAAAGAAATAAGCTTTTACTCGTACCTATACACAAAATTTTTAAAACATTTTTAAGAAAAAATTCTGTTACGCCAACTTTAAGTTTTTACTATCGCACGAATAAAAATTAAATTAAGAAAAAAATAAAATTTAAGAAAAAAAAAATAAGTTTGGAATTGCTATATGCTTCTCTATACAAAATTTAATTAAAATCCGATATGTCCATAGTGAAAAATTCAAAAATTATTTAGTAAAATCTTAATACCATTTTTACTTGCGACTTATAGGTACTATAAGGCAAAAGTTATGCATTCGTAAAAAAAATCGAACTCGAGATTTTGATCAAAGTTGACATTACGATGATAGCGAAGACTAAAAAAGTGGGTCTCGCAATTCTGTCTGTCTGTCTGTCTGTCTGTTCGACTACAGGCTAAACGACTCGGCCGATTTTCTTTAAACTTGGTAGATATCATTTTTAATTTTTTCCCCCCACACGTTTTTTTCTTTTTTTTTTAAGACCAAAAATAACGGTACCCCCAATACGAATTTTTTTCGAAATTTTATAAACATTTTTTTTTCTCAAAAACTGTTCAATAGATTTTAAAAATAAAGATACAGAAAAATTTCATTTAATTAAATCTAGGTATTGGTTAAAAAAAATTTTCCGAAAAATGGTTATTGAGGGAACCATTTTTTTGTTTTTGATTTTCTCAAAAACGGTTCAACCGATTTTGATCATTTATTTTTTGCTAAAGCTCCCCAAAAACATAAATAGAATTGTGTACTCAAATTTTGAAAAATTTTTTTTTTGAAATTTTAAAAAAAACTTCAAAATTTTTTTTTCAAAACTCAATATTTCGAAAACCCCAAGCTAGATTTATTTTAAACTTGATAAATAAAAGTTTCTCAATATAATCTACAAAATAAGAAAAATTTTTTTTATTTTACCTAAAAATAAAGGTACCTACCATACAAATGCTAAAAAATTAAAAAAAAAATGGTTTTCAAAAATCGTATTTTTCTCGAAAACGGCACCTAGAATTTTGATAAAATTTTTTTTCTTTCAATTAATTTTTACGATCTTTAATTTAATAAAAAAAAATTTGAAATTAAGATATTACAGCTTGTACCTACCATAGAACCATTTTTTCGAATTTTGAATTTCTCATTATCCACATAACGGATCTTAATGAAAATTTTTATAGAGAAGCTTCTAAAAAGTCTAAAACACATTGCATTTCAAAACTTTAAAATAAATAGTTTTTGAAAAAAAAATCTATTTTTTTTTCTTTTTTTTTTTGAAAATTCGATATCTCCGAAACGGGTCAATATTTCTTTTCGTAAATTTAATTTTTAATCGAACAATAATAAAAACTTTAAACTAGCGTACCAAAATTTTTTCTTAAAAAGCTTTTAAAAAGTTTGTATATAAAAACTTCTTTTAAAGAAACCACTACAAGGACTTATAATTTTTGTTAAAGACTAAAAAAGAATTTAAAAATTAATTTTATCCTTATGAACAGTTTTCTCTAATAACATTGGTTTTTAAAATTCCCAGTCGATTACATAGGAGCAAGTTCGTGCGACCCAGTCGTGCATTTTATTTTTTATTAAATTATAAATCGCTAAAATTAATTCTAAGGAAAAAAATTTAATCAAAGTTCTAGGAGCCATTTTTCAGATAAATACAGTTTTCGAAAACCATTTTTTGACATTTATTTGTATCGTGAGTACCCACCTATATTTTAAATAAAACGAAATTTTTTTCAACATCTTTTAGAATGCATTAAAAAACTTTTAACTGTCAAGTTTTGAAAATATTGAGCATGGGTTTTGCAAAATATTGAGTTTTGAAAAAATAATATTTTAAACCTTTTTTTCTAAAATGCAAAAAATTGTGTTTCTTAATTTGAAATACACGATACTGTCCAAACTTTTGGGAAGCTTTAGCATACAAATAATGGTCAAAATGGGTTTTTTCCGTCTTTGAGAAAATTAAAATAAAAAAATGGTTCTAGGGGGAGTACCATTAATAAACATTTTTATCAAATCTTTTACTAAATTGACTAAAAAAATCTTATAGCAGTTATTTGTAATCTTAAAACAAAAACAGAAAAAACGTGTGACAGAAAAAGTTAAATATGCTATCTGCCAAGGTTAAGGCAGACAAAATTGCGAGACCCACTTTTTTCGTCTTTGCAATCATAGTAATGTCAGATCAAAATCTCTATATTTATTATGAATGCATAACTTGTCATATTTGTACCCAATACTTACATACATATATATCGCAAGTAAAAATGAAGATGTTGTTAGAGAACAATATTCAGAAGCATGAAAATCACATAAAAGGCTTTTACTCTTTAAGTATAATTGGAGTTAAGAACATTGGCGCAAAATTTTAATTGAATTAGTACGATGCTGAAGCTGTTTTAGTATGATACTAGGTTAAAACAACAAATGATTTAAAACACTGTGGTGTAAAGATAGTAGCCTACGCTGACGATCTTGCGTTATTAGCTACAGGTAAATTCTTACCCACTATCAGTGAACAGATTGAATACGCCCTTTCTAAGGTTAATAGATGGACTAGAAAGTGCGGCCTGATGGTTAACCCGTCAAAAACAGAATTAGTCCTCTTCACAAATAAAAGGAAAATACCAAACTTCAGAATACCTTCAATTGAAGGCACCCCGCTGAAGATTTCAGATCATGCAAAGTATCTTGGTGTGATTCTAGATAGGAAATTAAACTGGAGTCTTAACACTAAGGAAAGAGCGAAAAAAGGAATGATTGCATTCTACTCCTGTAACAGAATCTTTGGGAAATCCTGCCTGGGGACCTAGTCCAAAAATTATCAGGTGGATGTCTTTGGCGATAATCAGACCAACCTATGGAAATTTGGTATGGTGGAATGCAACGGAAAAAAGCACGAACCTCAAAACTCTGGCAAAAGTACAGAGACTCGCGTGCACTGGGATTACGGGTGCCATGAGATCCACACCAACTGCAGGGTTGGAGGCGATACTCAACCTGAAACCCCTAGACCTTTTCGTACAAGAATCCGCAGCATATAGTGCCTTAAGGCTAAGCCAGACTAATACCTGGAAAAACAGCGCAATAGGACATGCTCAAATTCTTCAGAAATACTTGGGTGATAGTATCATTACAGATTATACAACACCCGAGCTTGACTTTTATAAACCATTCCAAACTGCCTTTCCAAGCAGAGAAGAATGGCTGAACAACCAACCTTACACCAGTGAATCAGAAGTAGCAATCTATACTGATGGCTCCAAAATGGACACAGGTGTTGGTGCAGGCTTTTTCTCAGAACCTCTTGAGCTAAACAACTCACTTAGGCTCCCGGATCATAGCAGTGTCTTCCAAGCGGAGGTCCTGGCAGTGACAACAGCTGCTAGACAGGTATCAATGATGGCGATACCACGGGCTGATATCACCTTTTACATTGACAGCCAAGCGGCAATAAAAGCGATTTCTGCCACTGTGATAAAATCGAAGCTTGTCTCTTGCTGTCGCGAAGAGCTTAAGGTTTAAGGTTCTTGGCACGCAGCACAATATTAGACTCTGCTGGGTACCGGGACACAGCGGCATACCAGGTAATGAAAATGCCGATGAGTTGGCAAGACAGGGATCAGCGCTCGACGCTAGTCAAGCAGAGATGGTAAACATCCCACTCTGTAACATTAAACAGAAAATTTCAGACATAATCCTAAGGAAATCCAATGAAAGGTGGAATCTACTTGACACCTGTGATACTACTAGGAAAATATGGCCCTGCTTTAACAAGCAGAGAACTGACAAAATTATACAACTTAGTAAGAAGTCCCTTCGCTCTCTTACGAGCATAATCACCGGACATAATTTATTGAAATACCATAAATTTAAAATGAAACTAAGTACAGATGAACTATGCAGAGGATGTGGTGATGAGGAGGTACATGAAGACACCTCACACTTTCTCTGTCATTGCCCGTCACTATGCCACCAGAGAAGGAAATGGCTTGGTAGCTACTTCTTTGATAATCTAGAAGATATTTCTAATATTTCAGGAATACACATATTGAACTTCGTCAATGCCTCAAAATGGCTTGACTGATTAATAGAATACATAGGTTTTATCAGGAAAGAGTGATAACACTCACGGGTAACACAATGGATCTACATTGATCTAAGTGTGACAATAGCAACATCAATTGTCAGCCCAACAACCTAACCTAACCTAGGTTAAAACAACGAATTTGCAAATTTTAATCGAATAAAGCATCATACTTTCTCTACCCTTTTATTAAAGTTAAAACCATCGTATACCTACTTTATTTATTTAGTATCGTGCTAGCTTCATATGACTCTTTGACATTTGCAAACATCAAAAAAAGGTTCGTGTACTTACTTTTTTACACAAAATGTCATTGTTTTAGATTTGTTCAGAAGCAATTTATTAAGAAAATTATTTTAGTACGATACTAGTTAGAAAATGTTTAAAATTAAGAATGAGTTAGTAAACTACTATAAAGTTAGCAAATTGTTAAGTAGTATCATACTACTACCTTAATAAGAGGCTGTTTAAAATTTTGCGCCATTGATTTTATTTATTAAGCAGATATGGATTTATGCAAGACTAAAAGTTATAAATCTTTGAAAGTTTTTTTTTTAGTTTTTATATACAAAACTTAAAAAATTTTGTTGGTACGCCAACCTTAAGTTTTTATTTTTGTTTGAATAGAAACAAAATTTAAAAACAAAATTTTTCACCAGTTTTTGAGTTATCGAATTCTTCTGCATAAAAAAATGTATTTAAATACCTTAAGCTGAAAATAAGAAAGGCAAAAATCAAAAAATGGCTCTTTGTACTACCTACTAACTAACTACCTACTACTTTAAAGAAGCTTTAGCATAAAATCCATAAAAAATCAGTTGTACCGTTTGTGGGAAAATTGACAAGAAAACAAGTATTATTATAGATTTTAATTTGACTTTGGATCAAAAGCAAATATACCAAAAATTAACGTTTACCTTCCATTTGACTACATCTTTTATAAGTATTTGATTTTTTTTTATTTATTTATATGTATGTATGCACTGGCTAAACGGGCGAACTTCGTTCCGCTTAAATTTGTCAAAGTAAAGCATGCGCACTTGTAAACACAATGGAAATAACTGAAGTTCAACAATGCCGATGTTTTTCAATCAAACCGCAATGATTGACGTCTTGGCCAACCTACCGCTTCTTCACTGAAGTGCTTCACAGAATTTTCCGTGCTTTTCTCGGGCGCGTACACATACAAAGCGGAAAGTTTGCAGGCAAGTGAGCACGCCATATACAGGTGATCATGTGAGACACAAGGAAATTCAAGATTCATGCCACCAACATCAGACCATTGTCTTTGCTGCTTATTAATTGTCATAGCGAAAGCAAAATGCACGGGAAATTGAAGGCGCTGAGATACAAATGGCAAAGAGTAGCAATAAGTAGAATTCGCTGAAAAAGGTCATATTCGCTTAAATAACATTTCATTTGAGATTCTTCACAATCAAACGCATTCCGTTAGCGATAAAGCTATAAAGCTATGGTATAGTATCAAATAAAATAATATTTCTATCCTCTTAAAGGCTTTCAGCTGCTTGGTTCAGTTGTTCAGTATCAGTAGTTCAGTTACTGCTGGTCTATAAAAAATAACTGCTTCAAGCACTTCAATTAAATGAATCTATTCTGGGTATATTTTATTTACACCGTTTCTTTCATCAAAGGCAGGTGAACGTGGTGCCTGGCAAAGTTACATCAGCATTTAATAAACGCAAAAACATAAGCGAAATACTCCTCTCAGCCTAGAGCCCACAAAAGGACTAGAACGGTAGCAATAAAAAAGTGAATACAAATAAACACTTCAAAAGATACCCTGAATTCCCTTTTTACTCCAATTTATTATTTGATAACTGTCAATTCGGTTATGCAAGTGTATAAATGCATGAACCATAGACCATGATATTAAGCTTCCCGGTTTTATTAAAAACGCAATGCCGTTTTATTTATCTGCCTTTCATAGATGTACCTTTGCAAAATGGGCTAGACAAACCAGTACAAGGCAGGCAGCTTTTCTATTGTTATCAAAAGTAAAGGGCATTCTATTTCGATGGCATGACCTTTTTCCTATTTTGAGCTGGGAGAAATAAATTAACCATTATTACAAATATTTGGTTTCGTAACTTTTTTTGAAAAAAAAAGGAACAAGTTTACTACCCTACATCACAAAAAGAATGTTTTTTGTTACGCGTTCAACTTGATTCAGAAAACTAAAAGAAAAGTATCACACATGACAAGTTTTCTTGAAAACAAAGGGCAACAAGAGAAATGATTTGAAATGATTTTATTGCTTTTTGCTCAAAACATCACACAAACCGACACAAGCAGTTCTTCTTCACGAAAGTTGAAGCTTGTTAAAAACGGATTTAAGGAAAAAGTGCCAAGTCAAAGCTTGTCTTCTAGACATCTGCACCCTTCTTTTATATTGGAAAAGGGTAGGTACTCGTACCTTCTTCTCGATAGGGATAGGGTAGGAAGCAATCCCTGCGGATTATTTGCTACACTAAGATTAACTATTTTATGCGAGAAAAGAGTGAGGGAGAGAGAAAGAGAGATTTCTCTTCAAAGTCACACTTAAGTGCTACAGAAAGTTATCTTCAATTTACGCGAAATGGAGAAAGATAAAACTCTCTGGATGACACGCGGGAAAGTTGATATCTTAGTGAAAAATTGTAATATTTCATCGTTGAGTGCACCCACACTTCATTCTCCCACTCCTTATTTTTTCATATTTCAATTTCACCCACAAGATGAGGAATGGTGGTTTCATATCAACCCACTATAAGTATACATACGTATGTATATTATATAGAACTTCACCTTCCAGGCAGACAGTCAGTCCTCAGAAATCTTGAGCCAGAAATGGGGGAAGTCTTCCCTTTTAATATTATTTCCTTTTTGTAGTTTCCGCTTCCTTTTTATTTGGAACAGCATCCAGTACCTACACTATGTTCTGTGTAAATAAGCATTCTGCTAGTTTCTTAAAAAGCATAGATGAAATTACTCAGAGAGTTGTTAGAAACATCGTGTAGATACGATTGTACTTCCTTTAGTCACAAAGCGGAGCACCCACCTTATAAAAGAACGTATCTAAGGAAATTGTAGTTGCCATAGTAGCGCGTCAAAAATGAATTTTATCTAAAGTGGGACATAATCGGTAGGTAAGATCTTTGAAGGACTTAAAGCTGATTAATAAAGAAAACTATGACAGATGAAAGTACATATGTATGTATTTGTAGCTTGTTTTTCAAGATTAGGGTTTTGACGATGTATTGAAACTTTTTTGTTTGTTTTTTTTTTTTTCGAACGAAAACTCTTGAGATTAAAATATTTATATATACATAGACGATTCTCTGTCCACTTGAATTCGTATGACTTCTTCTACTTCTTATTTCTTATTATTTCGTAGTTAAATTTGGGGTTCTTTAAAATCTTTGATTATCTATGCTGAATAGCAAGGCTATCAATTGAGAACTGTCGGTAGATGTAAGTTGGAAGCCTTTGACAATAAATGAGCTGCTGACATGCCTGGAAGCGGAGAGCTACAGAGGGATTGTGTATGCCGACGATGTTGCATTTGCCGTATCAGGAAAGCATCCTTACATCTCCTACACAGCACCATAAACAAGCTAAACTGGGCAGAGCCGTGTCGACTGTAAGTCAGCCCTCATATCCATATGTCATATCCTCATGTCCATACCTCTAGAAAATATAAAGGTGTGTCCAGACCAAAGAAACATTTTTTAAACATTTCAGAAACATTTCAGAAACATTTAAAAAACATTTCAGAAACAGAGAAACATTTGTGAAATGTTTCTTAAATGTTTCTGAAATGTTTTCTTTGCTCCGGACGCTCGGATCCACTCTTAGCGAAAATTTTAAAAATAAAATCAAAAAAGCCAATGATATATCTGAAATTTGCGAAAATATAAATTGTGATAAGGATGAAGTAGAAAAAAAAATTCAAACAACAACACAGGCGAGGAATAAATTTACCGACAACTCAATCTGGAAACAATGGGACACAAAGAAACATTTCAGAAATGTTTCTCAAAGCGTCCACACCAAAAAAACAAATCAGAAACATTTCCCATTTGTTTAAAAAGAATTTCAGAAACCTTTTTTTAAACAATTTTTCCTGAAATGTTTCTTTGGTGTAGACACACCTTAAAATTCCTTAGGTAGATTTCTTAGAAAATCAAGATATAAGCAATATTAACAAGAAAGAATCAAAAAGGCCAATTTGGCACTCTTCTAATGCAAGAAACCTATATTGGGAAAAAATGGGGCCCTTTAACCCCACGTTAGACGTTACTCACTTGATATATACTTCGGTAATCAGACCGATCCTTATTTGACAGGCGTAGCAAATCCCTTGCTTGTTCATAAGTGCTGCACTATACGGACGAACCTATTTGCTGTACTAGACTTTCTGTTCCATCTTGCTCCCAAAAGCTTCTTCATAATGGATCAATAACAAAATGGGTCATTCAATCATTCTTAATTCATTCGGATCACTTTCACGTCACATTGATTACACTATCCCAAAAATAGTTCGGCAAAAACTACCAAGTCACCACTCACCATTCCTTCAAGATCTTTTTCGGAGAATATGAGTTTCTCAGAAGATAATTTTATATATTCCGACGGCGACGGATTCAAAACTGATGATTAGGTTGATGGGGTGTGTACTCAGACAGAGTTAAATTATGTCTCTCCTTCCATCCGTCTTCCTAATCATTATAGCCATTATAGCGTGTTAAACGAGATTTTTTAGAGGACAAATGAGGGAATAATATAACCACCTATCTGATGACAAAACAGATCTGGCCAATGTTTGATTTGAAACGCTCAAGTATTTGATATCCTTAAGTAGATTGCACATCAGCTCCGCAATTGATCTCATAACCGGACACTCTCTTATAAGCAAGCACGTAAGGCTTGGCTTTTATTAAAAATTTTTGCGGAGGCTTTATGGACGAGGAAAATGTAGAATCAAATCCTCGACTTCTTTGTTCATCTTCTTCTCTATCCCATCGGCTCACTCAGGTAGGATCCATGTTGGAGAGTCTCTCTTTTGCCACATTAGGAGCTCTAAGTGGTTCTACGAGTGGGAAGAAAATCTCTAGGTTCATAGATTCATCGGAATGGATGGAAATCAAAAAATACGATTTTTTCGGAATTATTTTATAACGTGAAGTAATTTGTTTCAACATAATTTGAAACATGTTTTGAGAAAATTGATTTTCTTCTTTTAAATCCTACTTAAATCTTCTTGATGTTTTTTGTGATTATTTTTACATTTGTGACTTAAAAACCCTAAAAGTTTTGCTCAGAATACATCTTCAATGGAAAAGATATAAAGGGTAGATGTTGAATGGAATTAGAGAAGCTGTGTGTGAGGTATCAACAACATTCTTTTTATTTGCATGGCATACCTATATATGTCATTATGTATGGAATATGACACCGTTTAAAGTCCCGCCTGGGCTTCTTACGGTGGCACGGATCCCAGTACATAGTCCAATTTCAATAACTGTTCCACATAGAAACGGCTGAATTTGAGCGATGGTCTGAATTTTGTTCACCTTAAGGTCATCGGTTTATTCGTAAGAACTACGATTTCAGGAAATACCACAAAAAATGCCTAGCGGAGTCAAATTCTATGCCCTTGGTGACCAATTCACGTCACTTTTGCTGTTTTGCAAAGGTGAACGTTCAACCGTTCATGCAGAATGTCAGTGGCATGCACGTAACGCTGCTGTCCACATATCATCTATAAATCGTCCGAGCCATTGACGGTCACAAACGTCGTTGAGGATGCTTTGCCTCCTGGTCAACCTTGCGTGGGTTGGTGTCGTCCCATATAATGCAATTTTTTTGCTTGTTAATACAGCTATTAATCGAAAAATGCACTTCTTCGCTAAAAATTATTTTTCAGCCACAATTGGGGTCCTCTTCCAAACGCTCCTAAGCCTAATCAGCGAACAAACAGCGTTGTCTATGGTCATGAACTTCTGGGTCGGTTAGATTAGATCTTGTACGGGTGCAGGCCGAATTACCGCCTTCCACGGACCTCGTCGATGTTCTTGCGTTCCTTTGACTCCGAATGTTGGGTGATTGACTACCGCAAAGTTTACATTAACGAACACTTGTTTTGATAACAAAGTTTCATCGTTTGAACGTGCTCAATAGTGTAACTTGACATAGTGATTGATTAGGCATCAGTATCCAAATAATAACTAAAAATCAGATTTCTCAGATTACTGCTGGAGGATAATGAAGAGGGACATTCCGAAATGTGAAATAAATACACTGTAATTGTACTATTGGTTACGATTCAATATATTTTTGTTCATTACATTAAAATTAAAATTAAAATTTTTGTATTGCCAAAAACGATTCGATTTTCATTCGAGTAAAATTGAAAGCGGTAGCACTTTCCAACATCATATTGAAAGCGAAAGGTTGATAGGTGGTGGATTGCTGCCGAATCAAATCATAGATATAATTCGTAACCAAAAACGCCTTATCAAATTTTTGGGTTATGAATGGATTTAAGCTTTCAGCAAATCAATTAAAACGTTAATAGTTTAAAATGATTTACTAATAGCTTAAGCCGATTTGCGTTTAGGCTAAATCAATTTTCGATTGGGTGAAATTGATTATACATAGTTTTGATTAAATTTTTTGTTTCAAATAAAACTAAAATTTTGTTGACCAGCTTATTAACTACATACAAGTATTATGCCAAACATTAGATTGGTATCATCTCTGACGATATCACGATTATTGGCGTCTTTGGTAGGTGAATGCACATGCACAACCCGGGTAGAAAATTATCTAGGAAACACTATCGAATAGCGTGGCCCTAGCTAGATTGGCCATTATATAGTAAATCCTATGCTGGGCCTAGACAGATGCAAGCCTGGCGGATCTTGACTAATTTATGCTTATCCTGGCTTTATACTGAACCTGGCTAGAACTGCCTATTTATTGGCTTTTCCAGGAGTATCTTAGACTGGGCCTAGATATTTTTAACTTGATGTAGCCTAGATATGAAACTTTTTCTTGGCGATATCTTGGCTGTAGATAGTATCGCCTCTTTATTGGCATTGTAACAAATAAACTACAAGGGACCTGGATAGTTTTTACTTGGTGTAGCCTGGATAAGGAATTGTATCTGGGCGTTATATTGGCCTTAGCTAGTGTCGCCTCTTATTAGGCGTTCTCAGATTTTACTTATACTGGGGCTATATAGTTTTTACTTGATGTATCCTAGATGTGCCTATACATATGTCTCTATAAAAGGCTATCCATTATCCTTCTAAAAACATAACATTTTTGTTTTGGTCCTAAATCGGTATTTTTCAGATTCTTTAATACGTATTTACGTCTTTTAAACAGTATAATTAAAAGAGAGTTATTTGAGTAGCATTTGAGCCACAATATTTTATATATCACAGTGGCGTAATAGGTAGCGCACAAGCACGGCAAGCGAGAGGACTCGGGTTCGAATCTCAGTGGAGGTAAATTAAAAAAAAAAAAAATTCTTTCATTCCAGCAAAAATCACTTTAAAGAGTCGAATATAGGGGGAGGCAAAGAAAAAATGAAAATAATCAGCAATAATAAAAAATAAAAAAAAAATTTTTATTGTTTCTAATAATTTTTTAAGAATTGCCGTAGCTCTTGTGCTATACTTGTGAAGACCCATCTAGGGCCCATATAGGAACATCTAGCAAGGCCCATTATATACAGAGCATTAACAAATTAGCGAGGGACAAGCTAGATACTGCTCGGTAGGGCCATGATTGAAACTAAGAAAAACTAGCTGGGGCCTTGGCATTATCGAGTCGAAAATTCTACCCGGGAACCTAGAGCTCTTCGTGCAGGTATGCTGAGGTGTCCAACGTCAAACTTCTCTTCTGGGTGGTTCGCAGTTTCCTTTCGTTTGACAGTCGAGCGCTGATCTTAGCCGCAGCTAAGAAATATTCGGAGTTGACGTTTTCGTCTTGATATGTAGATACACACGTCTATTGTCGATTTGGTTTGTGGTTCGACCGTCTGGCGCTTATCACCGTATTACGAGCTGCTGCGAAATCTCTAAGTCGGACCCGCACCGTGGTCTGTTGTCGTTTGGTCGAGGCTGTTCTATACCAACTAATCTCCGGAAGATGTTTTCCTTTTCAATTTAAGCAACTCCCCGAGCGCAACTTTGACATTGTACTCCGGACAGCCTTCGTCTAGGAGGCCATAATCCTCCTTTTTTACTGATTTTTTAGTTTCATCCACAGGGGCGTGTGTATGTATTATTAAGCTTATATTTTTAAAGGTGGCTTTCTGATTTCTTAGATGTTTTTAATCCATCGACATCATTTGATGAAATCTGAAAATTAATGAATTGGCAAAATAGAAGATGAATTTTATTTTCACCGCTCTAAAATGGTCCTTTTCAGGAACAATAAATAAAATCTCAAATTTTTCACCATTTTGGAGTTTTTTTTAAATTATTTTTTTTTTCGCTTAGAACAAATATACGTTTTATCAATATATGCATTTTTCTAATTTTCCTCTTAAGTAATTGGAAAGGTATCAAAAATCACAGAAGACGCAAGGAGTATCTAATTTAGGATTCAAGAAAGAACAGTGTTATGAAAATACATAATAGGTATTAAAAGCCTTTCAAGATACCTACAAAGAAAAAATTGAATAAACAATTTAATTTAAATTTAACTTAAGCTTTTCCACGAAGGACTACGCTTACTGTGCCCCACGCAAAGGTTATAATTACAATTACCACTCAAAATAAAATAAAAAATTATATTCAACCAAAATTAAATCGCGTATAGGTACACGTTCGTCTGGAAAACAGAATAGGGCCGTATATTCGTAAATTCATTAACTACAAACCCGGGAGAATTTTATAACGATACCTACATTAATAGTCCTGATTGAACGTAAATATTTCTTGTTTTTTTTCTCAAAATCCTCTTGTCCCTGAAAGCCGTATCTTATCTGCAGATCCGTTTTATGGGACAATATTTTTTATTTAACGTTTTTCTGATATCGTGTATGAATTAATCTTCATCAAGAGCACATAATTTGCAGAAGCTATAGAAAAGTTCTCAAGTACGTAAAAATAGATACATTGCCACAAAAAAAAAAAACCTTAATATCAATTTGTCATATTCGAATGATTAATTTCGTCTCTAAAGTCCCTCTTTTAGACAAATCAAGTTATAATTATTCAGCCAGCAAACATAATCCCCCTTCTCTGTATTTACTAAAAAATCGTATTTTTCTTTTTTCTTCCCACAGTTCCCATGATGAATCATCATACAATGCCGAAATTTGGCTTTGGACCTTACAAAAAAACCGGAGCCGGAAGTTTTTATCTACCGAAGATTTTAAGTAGCAACCCAAATTGTGGGAGCAAGGTCTCCCTTGAGCTGTCACATGGAAAAAACAAACAGCTTATATCACTGCCTTCAGAGAAGTTGGATAGCAATAAACGCTATTATGTGACATTTACTGTTAAAGAGTCTGGCGGAAAGCAACAAATTCACCAGTATCAACAACAAAAAGAACATTCCACCACCCATTGTGGGGAGGCTGCCGTAGTTGGGACTGGCAGTGAGAAAACTTGCGACCAGAAAAAACCCAAACAAGACAAGGATGACAAATAGACATTCTTAACTACTTACATACAGATACACAGCAAGATTTCTACAAAAGTATATTACCAACATGCTAACTGCCAGCTTCACGAGAGAATAATAAAGCTGGCATAATAAGGATATCGAGTTTGTAGTACCTATGGAAAAGTCGAACTCGTCCGAACAATGCTTGTCATATAGATATGCAACTATAGTCGTATACAGGCAACATACTCGAAATAATAAACGAAGGATAGGTATATTATAATAAAGAGAACATCTGCCCAAGGATACCTGTGTCCAGTTGTACATTTAAGTTAGTGACTATATGGATGCTGATTTTCTCATTAGACTAGCACACGGTCGAAGGAAAGACAAAGGGACGAACTTTGCCTTGCTCGTATCTGAAATTATATTTATTCAATGATTTCCCTTTTTTATTTATTTAATTTGCAGTGTTATCTGGCTGTGTATTGTAAAGATAACGGGTGATTTTTTAAGAGCTTGAGAACTTTTTAAAAAAAAAAAACGCATAAAATTTGCAAAATCTCATCGATTCTTTATTTGAAACGTTAGATTGGTCCATGACATTTACTTTTTGAAGATAATTTCATTTAAATGTTGACCGCGGCTGCGTCTTAGGTGGTCCATTCGGAAAGTCCAATTTTGGGTAACTTTTTCGAGCATTTCGGCCGGAATAGCCCGAATTTCTTCGGAAATGTTGTCTTCCAAAGCTGGAATAGTTGCTGGCTTATCTGTGTAGACTTTAGACTTGACGTAGCCCCACAAAAAATAGTCTAAAGGCGTCAAATCGCATGATCTTGGTGGCCAACTTACCGGTCCATTCCTTGAGATGAATTGTTCTCCGAAGTTTTCCCTCAAAATGGCCATAGAATCGCGAGCTGTGTGGCATGTAGCGCCATCTTGTTGAAACCACATGTCAACCAAGTTCAGTTCTTCCATTTTTGGCAACAAAAAGTTTGTTAGCATTGAACGATAGCGATCGCCATTCACCGTAACGTTGCATCCAACAGCATCTTTGAAAAAATACGGTCCAATGATTCCACCAGCGTACAAACCACACCAAACAGTGCATTTTTCGGGATGCATGGGCAGTTCTTGAACGGCTTCTGGTTGCTCTTCACTCCAAATGCGGCAATTTTGCTTATTTACGTAGCCATTCAACCAGAAATGAGCCTCATCGCTGAACAAAATTTGTCGATAAAAAAGCGGATTTTCTGCCAACTTTTCTAGGGCCCATTCACTGAAAATTCGACGTTGTGGCAGATCGTTCGGCTTCAGTTCTTGCACGAGCTGTATTTTATACGGTTTTACACCAAGATCTTTGCGTAAAATCTTCCATGTGGTCGAATAACACAAACCCAATTGCTGCGAACGGCGACGAATCGACATTTCACGGTCTTCAGCAACACTCTCAGAAACAGACGCAATATTCTCTTCTGTACGCACTGTACGCATTCGTGTGGTTGGTTTAATGTCCAATAAAGTAAACTGAGTGCGAAACTTGGTCACAATCGCATTAATTGTTTGCTCACTTGGTCGATTATGTAGACCATAAATCGGACGTAAAGCGCGAAACACATTTCGGACCGAACACTGATTTTGGTAATAAAATTCAATGATTTGCAAGCGTTGCTCGTTAGTAAGTCTATTCATGATGAAATGTCAAAGCATACTGAGCATCTTTCTCTTTGACACCATGTCTGAAATCCCGCGTGATCTGTCAAATACTAATGCATGAAAATCCTAACCTCAAAAAAATCACCCGTTACAAACGTATGTGTTTCTCTACACAATTTTCTTGCTTTTATAATAGAATTAATAGCAATAAATAAATATGGTTGTTCAATAAAATGGCTTATAACTAAAAATAAATAAAAAATAAGGAATAAACTGGTAAAAGGCACCTTTATTACGGTTGTTTCAGGTTGATGGAGAACGCATTAGCATTCTGTATCTCAATAATTGGACTGTTTGTAGTTGTCGAAATATCGAGTGTGTTGTATAAGTATAAAAGGAAGACACTTAGTGATTCCATTCCACCCAATCAACTAGAGCTAAGAAATTGGCCCAGCATAATTGTTTGAAAAAGGAATTCTTAGAATTTAATTTATTCTAAGCTATTCTTAATGAGCACTATTAATAGACAATTTTTAGGAACTCGTAAAGCAGTTCAAGTTATTCCTAGAGATATTTAAAATAATACTTAGGTGAAAACCAGGGCATTAATTTTACACAGACGATGAGTTGTGTTTAAAAATGGAGATTCATTCAACTCTTGTTGTACAATTTTTAGGAACTCGTAAAGCAGTTCAAGTTATTCCTAGAGATATTTAAAATAATACTTAGGTGAAAACCAGGGCATTAATTTTACACAGACGATGAGTTGTGTTTAAAAATGGAGATTCATTCAACTCTTGTTGTACAATTTGGAAGCCATTAATAATTCTTTAGAAAATATATAACTATGTTTATCAAAATAGCAATTGATATTGAAATAGATGGAGATTTTGATCTCTTGGATGAAGCTGAGACTATATGCTACAATAGGCAGTTCCAATTGCGTTAAATGATAAATATTTTTGCATACGATATTGTTTTGACAAAGAATCAGAATCTTTCGTAGCTGTTTCAGTAAGCTAACAGCAGAGATTTTTCGGAAGATTTGTCCAACAAGGTGATGTAGTTATTTATTTAGATACATACATGTTAAATAAATGTAAGTATAATATGCATTACTGACTTACAGCCTTTATTCTGTTATTCAAGCGAATCGTAGATTCGATTCAGCCATTCGATTCACTTTCACTACAACTTCATTATTTACAACCAATTTGACATTTACCTAAGCAGCTGTTTGGTTTATTGTTTTAAATTTAAACAAACAGAATCAGATATGGACAGCATTGGACTTTTTCCCACTACCAAACAGTGGAACAAGAGAAAATTTAAAAAAAGATGTAATTAAACTGTAACGGATAAGATGTTCCCTCATTGCCTGTTTGGCGATGTTCTGCCTTTTTTCCTACTCATCCTTAACCACAGGACCTCAGTATGAGCACAGAAAGCAAAGAGGGTTGTCCAAACGGCAGAGTGCTGGCAGGCAGGCTTGCTGTAGCCTTGAGCTAACTCGACGGTGGAGTGGGATCTTGCACCCGCCTCTGGACGGCCGTACCACTTAAATTTCATGCCTATCTTTGTCTCATCAAGAATCAATATTTAAAAAAAATTAAAATCTCATTCGCTAAATGACACATGAACCATTCTGTTTGGGAAACCTAAGATGTTACAGGTTTCCAAGTGTAAGCCCCCCCTCTGCTCACTACTGTACGCAGGAGCTCCGCGGTTATTGCGCCACTATCTTATTATGCAATAACCCCTATCTTAAACTTAGTTCTGCATTTAACTTTCTCCCATCACGCCGTCAATGAACTCCTTCATCCTCGCCTCACCTTCCCTTAGCACTTCTAAATCTTTAACCTAACGACATGATGATTTATTTCAACATAAAAAAAAACAAGCAATTCAAATTTAATTAAATTTGTTAAATGATAGTTCTGTTTTATTCATAATTTGAACTTTATACATCTACGACTAATCTGGACTCTCCCTTATTAATGCCGAGAAAGCATAAATCATCAAAAGGTAAAAAAAAAAGAGGAACATTACTTTAAATTTAAAGAGAAAGCTTAACTAAATTTCATTCACAAATTTAAACAAGAGAACTCTAAGATCATTCTGGAGAGTGGATATATAAAAAAAAGGAATATCATTAAAAATATTCGAAAATACTCATAGCTCTTAAAAAAAAAAAATTGTAAAAATCACCTCAAAATAAATCACTCAAAGTGGGTGGTACTGCCGTTCAATATTGATATAATATATATATCAACTTTTCGCTCATCTAGCATTTTATGTAACAATTCTAAAAGTTACTTACCGCGTACCATTCTCCTGAGAAGTCGTGCGCACCACCTCCTTGGCTTGGTCTCGTGCAGTTGAATTTAAATACCTCGATCTCTTTATTTTCTTTCTTGAAGCTAGGATTAGGGGAAAAGTTTATAATTATTTTACCAAATTGAACGGGGTTATTAATAGAAAGGGGAATGAATTGTATATACTTAGCTTTTGAGTAATTTCGTTACAACAATTAAGAGAATTTAGTTATCGATAGCTTAATTTCTAATAGTCTAGAAATAGTGGGGATCTTCACTGGAATTAGTTGTCTCGCTGATCGCTTGGGTCATTTGTCATCGAGTGCGCTCTTGAGGGCATCGGTTGGTTCTAAATGACCGCTAGTAGGTTTTTATTTTTGGTTGTCCCTTTCGAGGATTAGGCTTTTGGTTTTGCTAGGTGGTGACGTGGTAGTGACGTGTTAGTGATACCGTAGTAAGGTGGTAGCGGCTTGCGCCACGTGTGCGTGGGTATCTTGTAGAATTCCTGTGAAGTCTTTGGTGGGCTCCACCAGTTCTACTACCCCTGTAAGGCACTTTTCACGATATATATATTTGAGATATACCAAGCAAGAACGTGATACTGTCGTCAATATATAGTGCCTCTAAAATCGTCTCGTGGATCTTGTTTTAGATGGTGGTGTGTTCTATTTTAATTTGACGAACCCCAATCCAAAGACCAAGATATTGCACTGACGATTGAGAAATCGTATGTCGAAGAGAGCTTAGGGTATTTCGAAGCTACCTTAGAACCACGTCTGGTATGGTTACAATACAAAAGCCTTACATTCGAGGAGCCTAATTTAGACAAATTAAAATTACTAAATGTAGATTGAAGCAAAAAAACTATTTACCTTAAGTCAGACTTCGAGCTCTTTTTTTAATTTAAATATTATTTCACAATATTGATGTGTGATTTCGGTTTTTTTTATTGTTCCGAGCAATCACTATATTTCAATGCGGATTAGGTATTCGGACGATCTTCGTCTGATCAAAGTCAGGTGAGGAAAAGAACCGCGAAAGCATGTACGGAGGTTAGGTCCGCCAATTTCACATCGTTCCCAGTTGATCACGATTCATGACAGACGAGTAGTTCCGGTCGTGAATATCGTAACGAGTTACGATATTATGAGTGGCAGAATTCACTGCTCATTTTCTAATGAAATATAAATATATATCGCACGGGCAAGTTCTCGAGCGCCTTGCAAGGTAGCCCATACAAAACTTCCAGAAGAATCGCAAGTTAATTTATTTTCATTTTTAAATAGATAATAGATAAATCCAGCGTTTCAATACCATAAGCATATGGGTGATTCTACAAACAATGGAAGAAAATTTTATAAATTTCGGCACGATATTTTTGGAAGCCAAAAGTCGTAAGAGTTGTTCTGGTTGATCATTAGAACGTCTCTTTGCGTTGTCGAAAGCGGCCAGTCAAAAAAATAAAAAATGACCATTTTAAGGACATTTTTTGAAAAAGGATGTTCAGGGGAGTTTTTTTAAGGGAACTGAATAAATCTCTATTTTTATTGTATTTCCTCTTGGGTACACATTGAAATATAGAAATTAAATTTAATTAGTCTTCATAAACATACAAATTCATGGTTAATACATATATCTTAGCATTTTTATAAAAGAATATAATCCCTACTAATATTATAAATGTGAATGTAAGTTTGTTACGCTTTCACGCAACAACTACTAAACCGATCATCATGAAACTTTGTACACATATTCTTGGTGGTATTAGAAGTAACATAGGCTACTTTTTATTTTAAAAAAATTAACGACGGTCATGACAATATCCATTCCGATTGACTATAGTTTCAACTGTTTAAAATTTTTCTATATTTATTGTTTTTTTTTTCTTCTGTCATTATTATATGAAGTATAAAACTATTTGAATAGGTTAGGTGTCATTTTTGAGATTTCAATTCGTTCTCTGTTCTTCTTTAAAAATGCCTCGGAAGCGGAAATCTGGTCTATCCAAAAATTCGTCGCGGGCCCGTGCAGCAAAAGTTGCACGAAATCAAGAATTTTCTGTTTACACAGAGCTGAGAAGACAACAGCAAGCACAACGGCAAAGGGTTTTAAGAGCAGCTGAAACGCCTCTTCAGGCACGAGTTCGTTCAGAAAGACAAGCTGCGCTGCAGGCAATTAGAAGAGCGATAGAAACTCCAGAACAATCACAAGCGTGAAGAACTTATAATGCAGAAATGCAGACCACGCGCCGTCGAAATTTCATGCGTAAGGATTGGTCTGAATTTAATGGCAGAGAATTTTGTAATTTAGTGGGAAATGATGTGGATCTCATTGCTCATGTTTTTCCGGAATTGCAACAAAATTTGAGTTGTGATGAGTGGTTGTGTGCAAGAGCAATATTAGCACCAAAAAATGAAGTAGTTTATAGGATCAACACCGACATTTTAAAAGAGGTACAAGGAGAAATGAAGGAATATTTATCAATTGATACAATTACCCGGGTAGAAAATTATCTAGGAAACACTATCGAATAGCGTGGCCCTACACCCAGAGAAAAGTCGGTGTAAAATTAGCCTATTTCGGGGGCTATCGTGCCTTAGGACTAAGGCCGTTTTGAGCTTGCTTAGTACTAGGCTATCGTAGCCTATTTCGCTAAGGCAAACTGAAATTTTTTGAATTTACCTAGATCCTAACATAAACTTACTTATTTTACCTATTTCCTAAGGTAATTTAAAAATTTCCCCTCCGTAGTTTTACTTAGCACCTAGGTAAGTTTTACGTAGTACTAAGGTGAATTTTACCTAGGACTAAGGTAAATTTTACCTATTTTCTAAGGTGATTTACCTTATTCCTAGGTAAATTTAGTCTATTTTCCAGGTGATTTACATTATTTTTACCTATTTGCTAAGGTGATTTACCTTAGTACTAGGTAAATTTTGCCTATTTTCTAAGGCGATTTACCTTATCCCTAGGTAAATTTTACCTATTTTCTAAGGTAATTTTAATTATTTATATGTAAATTTTACCTATTTTCTAAGGTGAATTACCTTATTCCTAGGTAAATTCTACCTTTTTTCTTAGGTGATTTACCTTATTCCTAGGTAAATTTTACCTATTTTCTTAGGTGATTTACCTTATTCCTAGGCAAATTGTACCTATTTTCTTACGTGATTTACCTTATCCCTAGGTAAATTTTGCCTATTTTCTTAGGTGATTTACCTTATTCCTAGGTAAATTTTACCTATTTTCTAAGGTGATTTGCCTTATTCCTAGGTAAATTTTGCCAATTTTTTAAGGTGATTTACCTTATTGCTAGGTAAATTTTGCCTATTTTCTAAGGTGATTTACCTTATCCCTAGGTGAATTTTGCCTATTTTCTAAGGTGATTTACCTTATCCCTAGGTAAATTTTACCTATTTTCTAAGGTGATTTACCTTATTTCTAGGTAAATTTTACCTATTTTCTAAGGTAAATTACCTTATCCCTAGGTAAATTTTACCTATTTTCTAAGGTAAATTACCTTATTGCTAGGTAAATTGTACCTATTTTCTAAGGTAAATTACCTTATTGCTAGGTAAATTTTGCCTATTTTCTAAGGTGATTTACCTTATCCCTAGGTAAATTTTACCTATTTTCTAAGGTGATTTACCTTATTTCTAGGTAAATTTTACCTATTTTCTAAGGTAAATTACCTTATCCCTAGGTAAATTTTACCTATTTTCTAAGGTAAATTACCTTATCCCTAGGTAAATTTTACCTATTTTCTAAGGTAAATTACCTTATTGCTAGGTAAATTGTACCTATTTTCTAAGGTAAATTACCTTATTGCTAGGTAAATTTTACCTATTTTCTAAGGTAAATTACCTTATTGCTGGGTAAATTTTACCTATTTTCTAAGGTGATTTACCTTATCCCTAGGTAAATTTTACCTATTTTCTAAGGTAAATTACCTTATTGCTAGGTAAATTTTACCTATTTTCTAAGGTAAATTACCTTATTGCTAGGTAAATTTTGCCTATTTTCTAAGGTGATTTACCTTATCCCTAGGTAAATTTTACCTATTTTCTAAGGTAAATTACCTTATTGCTAGGTAAATTTTACCTATTTTCTAAGGTAAATTACCTTATTGCTAGGTAAATTTTGCCTATTTTCTAAGGTGATTTACCTTATCCCTAGGTAAATTTTACCTATTTTCTAAGGTAAATTACCTTATTGCTAGGTAAATTTTACCTATTTTCTAAGGTAAATTACCTTATTGCTGGGTAAATTTTACCTATTTTCTAAGGTAAATTACCTTATTGCTAGGTAAATTTTGCCTTTTTTCTAAGGTGAATTATCTTTTTCCTAGGTAAATTTTATCAAATGAAGGGTAGATTTAGTTTGTTTGCTTACCTAGAAAAATGTTGTTTTTCTGAAAATTAAACCTTGCATCATAATATTGTCCGTACAATATATCTCATAGCTGAAAGAAAAGTCCTTATAGAAAAAAAGAAGAATTTTATGTTGTTTTATAATTACAAGTATAGTTTTATTCCGTTTTTAATTTGCTTATATAATTAATTAGTAAAATAATAAAAACCTTTATGTAAATACATTAATCTCAGGTAATTTTATAAGAAAATCAAGAACATGCTTTCTTTTTACAAACTGACTGGGACAATACATAAATTATATTGTTTTATATATACTTATATTTTTTATGTAATCAGTAAGAAACAAATTTCATGAAAACAGTGTTTTACTGACTGTTTTAGAGATTTTTGTATACATTTTCTTTTGGAATTATCGAATATTTATATCTTGCGTGTTTTTTTGGTTTTTAGAAAATTCAATAATTCTCAATAACATTTGAATTTTCCAATAGAGAATTAGAGCTACATCTCATAGACAGGCGAGAGTAAATTGAATTCAAAGTTGAACCCACCCATAGGATAAAAACTATCAAAACTTCTATATTCATACTCTTGATAGAGTGATGCTTCCTTATGCAGAGGAGAATATACTGCTTCCAGCAAACTAATGACCACACACATAGGTATCAACAAGAAAGCGAAAAAATGGCAAGGTGATCAAGAAATAGGATTATAAAATAAAAAGGAAATTGTTAGAAAGAAATAAGTTCTTCATAAAGTGTTAATAATTGTGTTGAAAGAAACTTCAACAAAAAAAGGAATGCAACCGAAAGCTAATAGCATCGAGGAAAGTGTAGAATTCGATAAAAATTACAGGAATTGTCAAGGAAAAGAAATATTGCAACATTTCAATAGCGTTTTATATTTTTGATTTGAAGACCAAAAAGTTATCTGGAGTCTTAATCATTTAAATAAGGTAATGAAGCGCTGAAAGGATGAAGGTGTTAAGCGACATTTTCAAACATTTGAGTTACAAGCATTAAACACATTCATCCACAAAGTTTATTACCAAAGTGGTTGCATAAAACACCTTCATCTTTTGCTAAATATTAGCAAAAGATGAAGGTGTTCTTATGCAACCACTTTGCGTAATAAACTTTGTCGGATGAATGTGTTTAATGCTTGTAACTCAAATGTTAGAAAATGTCCAGCTTAAGACCTTCATCCTTTCAGCGCTTCAATTAATGCATAGATATCATTAACAAGAGTTTGAACTGAAGGGATTTTTTTACCGTTTTGAATATTGAAAAAAAACATTTGAATAAAAACCCATACCGAGTAACATTGAGGAGGGTATTGAATATTTAATACATATACGAGCTTTAAATAAAAAGTTATACAGTCTAAATACGTATCTAATTTAAATTTGATATTGTCCAAGGCCACGTAAAAGCCATTAAAATTAAATTTCTCACCAACTACTATTATAAGGGGCTGAAGTTTCATACTGGATTTTGCGCATTCGTCTCGTTTTCTTTGAAGAACTGGTTCAATTTGGCTGGCATTTTCCACTTCTAGTGTGAAGGAATATCTGGAGTCTTCAATGGTGAATTTTCTTAATTTCCCGTTGAAAACACTCGATGATGGGGGCAACACTCCATGCAAAAGAGTTGCATATGCAATATTTACATTATCTGAAAATAAATTAAAACCTCATAAGGAAACAAAAAAAAAAGACTTAAAAAAACAAGGTTTTACCTTTGTCGATCTCTGCAATATTCGCCTTAAATTCGTTGAGATATGATTTTAGGGCGTTGCATTTAATCCTTTCGCTGAACAATTTTATAGCAATTTTGGAAAAATTTTGCCATTTAGAAAAGTCAAAACCATTATTTGGATTGATAAACTTGTAATCCATGGCAATCTGCAAATAAATATAACAAACCACATTGATTATAATGTACATACATGAATGTAATATTTTTTAAAAGTAGGTATAATAGAATTTGTTTAAAAACGAAAGTCCTTACCAGTTCTGGTGCACGTGAATATTTGAAAAGCGGCCATGCCTCAAGGACTGTCTGGATGTCTGGATCACTGCTTTGGTATATCATATCCCTCCTGAACGGCATAGTTTGCATCCATAGCTTAGGAACTTTGTCCCAGTCTCTGTTCTGCTTGAGCTCGTCGCAAATCCTTTGCATCTCGGTCACATTTATTGGTTCCAAATTGCAATCCTCGTTTAAAACTTCTGCAATTTTTAATTTCTTAGATGACGTGGGATAACTTTTATAGAGCTGTTTCAGAGATCTTCGCTGTCCCCTATATCGGTCGTACAATTTACCCTTGGGGGGGATTTTATTAAACCCTCGAACAAAGTACGAACTCTGAAATTTAAATATTGTAATTTATTTAAAGCATATATTATGTCTAGATCCCAAAAACCAACCAAGTTTTCTTTAGGAAAAATTTTTATAATTTCTTCAGCCAAGAATTCGCATCTCTTGACCGTCATTTTCTTTTTACTTTCTGTATAATATTGGACAATCTTGTGGACCAAATTTGTTCGATCCTCTGGAGTCAAAAAATTTTTGATGCGATAGGATTCTAAAATTGCTCTACCCTGTTCTGTTTTCTTCAAGATTTCTAGTACTGTTACCTAAAATTAAATAATCGATTTTGCACTTATTACAAAAGTGACTACTCCAGGCAGTCATTTTCGTATTTGATGTTAAAACATTTTTTCTTTTCTTTTGCCGGATAGGTTCTGTTTGACTGGTGCATTCAACTTCAAAAGTAAAAAAATCTTTTTGAGTACTTAGACAATTTTGAATTTTTTAAATTGCATTCACAACACATTTTTCAAAAAGAGTTACTGCAAATATTAATCATTTTGTAAAGCTAAGTGTACACGATTGGTAGATCTTACAATATTGTAAGACCTGACAATGTCTGACAATTATCTACCAATGAGCTGACAATTAAGTTGTGTGTGTACACGGTTGGTAGAAAATCTACCAATCTCTTACAATTAATTGTCAGAAGTTGGCTGACAATTCATTTTCAGATAGCCGGCTTAATACCTACCAATTAATTGTAAGAGATTGGTAGATTTTCTACCAACCGTGTACACACACAATTAATTGTCAGTTTTTGTTGGTTATGGCAACTGACAATTAAACCTTGGCTGCAAATTTTCTGACAATGAAAAAATTGTATGATGCTAAAAAACGAACATCTTACAATTTCTTCATTGTCAGAAACGTCAGACAACGATAAAAATTGGCAGGCCTGACAATAAATTGTGTGTGTACACGATTATCAAATACCTTACAATTTACCGTCTTACAATTAATTGTCAGATACATTTTCTGACAATTAATTGGAAGATTACACGATTGTCAGCAAGCGTACACATGATTGTCAGATTTCTTACAATTAATTATCAGACAATGATCTAACAATTAATTGTCAGACAAATTTTCTGACAATTAATTGTAAGACTACACGGTTGTAAGAAATTGGAAGCATGTTTTTCACTGACAGATCTGACAATATTGTAAGATCTACCAATCGTGTACACTTAGCTTAAGTAACTAAATTATAGAAAAAAAGGTTGGACTAAGGCAATTTTTACCATATAAAACTAGAGGTCTGCAATGATGTTCAAGACATTCATGTGAATTCAAAACTATAGAATTTACTGTACCCGTGCGTTCAAAATGAATGAACATATTTTTTAAATCTTTCACTCATTTTAAAAGAAAAACTTTGAGTAGTATACTTAACGAGGACGAGTATATCAAATATGTGTATTCACAAAACAAGTGTACACTTCAATAAGTACATTGAGTACACTGAATAGTATATAGACATGATAAAAAGTACATTGGTAACGATAACAGACCTCTTTCTGAGACGGATATGAACATTAAAGAAAAAGTCAGTTCTTATCTCTAGTGTACGTATTTAATTTAAAATTCAATGAATGCAAAGTGTCCATAATTTGAATAACCTGGTCTTTTTATTTAAATATTCAACACTTTTATCTATGTATGTACCAAAAACAAAAAAAAATATTTATTGATCCTATATATATATCTGTTACCACTTACATCAGAATCCGACGAATTACTCGTTGGCGTTGGACTACTCAAAGTGTTAACCCATGATTCGACCGAAAGTTGTTTGTGCAATTTATTCTCGGGCCTCGGACTTACAGTAAAAATTCCCTGTTACCATGAAAAAAAAATTAAAACTGAACGCATACTGGGAAAACTAAATTTTGCTTACATTTTCATTTTGCCAGATACCTAGTTTAGTCTCAAAGATCATTTTTGTGTTGAAGTCTTCTAACTCCGAGAATATTTGGTCTATATGCCTTTCCTTCATGCATTTCAACCCCTCAATATTGATTTTCTTATCTATCAAATGCAAATATTTTGGATAAAATGTTTTAAATAATCAGAGATTTTACCTTTAAAAAACTCGTACAGCTGGTCATAAAGTTTCCATGAAATGAGTAGATTGGCTAAGTCATCATCGTTTTGTTTTTCTTCTTTTTGGGGAAGGATATTTCGAACTGTAAGTTCAAATTCATTACATTTATTTTGATCGTTTGGATTATAGATTGATAATTCGCCTATTTCGTTCATAAAAATTATTGGATTCGATTCAGTATGAAGATTTTCGACATTTCCATCAACAGGTCCACTCTTTGATAATTCAGCATCCATTTTGAGTTAATAGCTAAGTAGAGAAAAAGTGTTTTAGACGAATAAATTCACCACCATATAGAATCTTATGGGAATGAACAGGTGGTCCATCAAATTTTGTAATTGATTTCAATATAAATTTTTCTTCTTTTGGCTTAATTTTCTCAAATGACATATAATGATCGTTTAGTACTGTTGGTATTTCCTTGCAAAGCATGTATATTTTCCTGTTTTCATTTATAATAATAATTCTTATTATCATAAAAAAATTCACTTTTAAATCATTTGTTATTGATAAGTATGAACCCTTTTTATATACTGTTCCTAGATATTCAATTTTTTCGAAATGTTTTGAATTCAGATTTAATATATCGAAATTTAAGTTGTTTATGTTTTCAATAACAGCAGACATTTCATCATGCTTTGAGAATTGAAGAAAATCTTCTCTTGCGTTAATAGTTTGGTATGCGAACTTCAATTGAAATTTTGTTGCAATTGAAAGTAAAATATTTTTGCGGCTAGATGTAACTCTACCGTATGTTTTAAGTTCTTGATGTTTTGCTTCAAATAAAAATGACCAATAAAATTTTGGAAGTCCTGAGTATCTTATAATCCGTGGATAGTGGATAAGGTTGTGATGTTTTGGTTTTAAATTATCGCCAAATAAATTTTGATATAAGAAATTGTGTTTTTCAATAAGATGTTCAAGTTCATGTAATTTGTAGTCATTACACTGAGGCAAAAGCAAAACATCAATTAGTTTTATAAAAATAATAACGAATTCCCAAACTTTATCATTTACTGGAATCAAGTGACCAATCATCAAAGGAAAATGGTGGATAAATGTCCACATTTCTCTTGCTGAAGCATTGAATCTTTTTCTTTTCAAATGTTGAATAGTTATATCCTTAAAGACATTTCCTTTCTCACTATCTCCATAGGAAAATGTTAATTTACATTGATTAAGTTCATCTAATGTAAATACTTTGTTTTTTATGTAATGTTGTATGACATGTGTCAGGTTATAATGCGCAACTCCCTCAAAAACATCATGCATAAGATCAACGGAAAAGTTTCTTACAACATGAAAAGAAGGAATTTTGTTTAAAATTGAGTTTTTGTAAACTCCTGTAGATGAAAAGTCTTCAGATAAATTCTCATCATAATTTTCCTCAGTTCTAATCAATGTGGAATCCTCCTTGCACATAATTTTGGTTAAAGCAATTGGTGCTTTACAGAACCTGCAGTAGTAGTTGGAAGAGAAAGATTTACTAAACTCCAGAATCTGGTTAAGCCCCAAATTATCTCCTAAGATTATGCCCATTATTAAGCAAATTGTTGTTTTCTGGCCATTAATAATCAGCTCAATTCCTTCAACTTCAAGAGAAATAATTTCTTGAACAAGGTTATAAATTGTCAAATCATTACCGTATATTTTAATATCATGAGCCTTAATCAAGGCCGCCAGATAAATATCACTGACTTTAAAATGATTTTCGAAAATAGGAATGGAAAAATATATTCCTGTTAATTTATGCACTCCATTATGAGCTCCAAGTGGATTGTTTACCTCGAAATCGTCTGCGAACAGAAAATATGGTACCAACTTCTTGTTTTTATACATGGCTTCACCGTTTATAAAATTTCTTATATTCGATGGCTTGGTACGTTCGTCCAAAAATGTTGTAAGTACTTCTTGATTTTCTGGTTTTTCAAAAATTTTCCGGAACTCAAATTTTAAGTCCATTAGAATACCCTTATCTACTTTCTCCTCTAAATTGTTTTGCCCGTTTATCATAACATGAGAAATTTCTCTGTTAATGTCAAATTCTTTTGGTTTCATAAATAGATCTCGATTTTCTAAGAATTTTTGAAGCTTATACTCAGTATTTAAATCATTAATGACGTCTTTATATTCTTTAACAACACTCTCTATTTTTTTTCTATCTTCATCGCACATATCAATGCTAAACAATATATCTAGCAAAGGTGATATAATCAGATTTTCAGCAGCTTTTTGTATGTTAAAAGCATCTTTTCTAGAAAAATTATTGTTATTGTATAGACTTAGAACGAATTGAAGTATGCTGTTTTCAATAATGCTCTTTTGTAATGGTCTTTGAATGTTTTTGGCACTCTCATTAAATACTGGTAATTCTTTTTCATAATTTGATGAACCAGGATTGTTTGGAACCACGTTTTCAAAAACACTAGAAGAACTGCCAGCTTTTGTTTTGGAATTATCATGCGCCTTAACAGAGTTTATATTTATGGGTTCGACTTCCATTTTATTTAAGTTCCTTAAATGGATACCTAAATGTCTTTTATATGAAGATAATCCATTAAATATTTGTTCACATGATTTTTCACAGCATTTCAAATTGCTTTTTTTATCACAACCATGAATAATTTTCAAGTGCATGAACAACGTATTTAAGCAATTAAATTCTTTTGAACAGATAACGAAATGCATTTTCAGCTTCTTGACTGTAATTTGAATATGAATTTTTATATATTTCGGAAAAAAATATTTAAACTGTCACTCGGAGAAAAATGTTTTTTATTCTGTTACAAGTATTATCTTTTAGACAGAAAGCCCACAGAATTTTTTGGGTGTCATTGAGAACAAAAAATAAAAAGTGCAATACGTCCTTTGATATTTATTTACAAATATGTGAACGTCTTACATGCTCTAGAGGGAGTAATGGTGCATAATAGTGCATCAAATCTGCAATTTTTTCCAAAGTGTAAATAATTGTGATAACGATTTTGCAATAATTTCAAAAGCTAGAGCTAAGTGCCCAGATTGCAAATATCTACCTGCAAGAAGCGATAAGAAAAAAGACTTGCATATCGCTCACAGAAAAGAAAGTTTAATATTTTCCAAATCCTAAAATACCTAATTAATAATAATTATATGAAGAGCATACGTTTTTTCTATAATTCATGACAAATGTTGTATGTCTTTGCTGGATATGCGAACTTGTTCTTAAAGCCCGTGTTTCTTATTTGTTTTATGACAGAGCAGATATTCAATATTTAATAAAGTTATGTAAAATGTGTTTGGACTTTGTGAAGCTATCTAGCAAACAGCTCACAAAAGTAAACCGGCAAAAAAAAAACAACTTTATGTGGACATATTCTTATAAATTCCTGTAGTACATACCTATTTAATGTTAATTGTGTGAAAAGCATACCTTTTTTTTTGTTTGAAATGTTTAAGCGTGGTCTCTGATATTTTGGGTTAGGTTTTGTCGTGGAAAAGTCCTTCTCAACTCAGCCGTCGACATAAAAATGTTCACTTTCTTTAATTTGACTATTTAAAAATAGATATTGTTCTTTATTTTCTTCACGTTTTTATGTATTTTAGCTGTATTTTAAATTATGTTTTAAACTCAAATTGTAATTTCGCACACGTTTTTTTCGACTGGCTGTTTGAACTAAATTTCAAACAAAATGGAAAGTTCAACTCTTAAAAAAAGAGTTCGTTCAGTCAGATTGCTCGTTGATAAGTCTTTAACTAGTTACTTTGTGGCGCTTGGGTTTGAAATATTATGCTACGTTTGCACCTAAGCGCAATAGGGGTAATTACAATCCGATGCAAAAAATTTGCAAAATTGCGAAATTTCATTTTTGTTCGTAAATCGTGAACATTAGAAAATGTGTAGCAACACTAGTCACAATGTTAAAATCAGTTTGACAATAACATTATTGTTTTTATAGAATGACAGCTGTCAACTTTCAACTTACACCACTGTATTTCTGCCTTGCTATGGAGTTGAGAGAATAGCAAAATAGTAGGATAATTTGAGTCAGTGGCCTTAACAATAATCAAATTAAGAGACGACTTTGATATTTGAGTGAAATTAACTATTATGTAATGAGCTCTATATACGAGTAGTTTAAAATACATGTTATGAACTTAATATTTATGTGGACTCTAAATTATGAACCATTTATTGTACGGAATCTTAAAAATAAAATGTAGCATATATGGTCAGTTATATAGAGCCCATTAAATAATGCTTCATTTCGCTCAGATATCAAAGTCGTTTCTTAATTTGAGTGTTAGGAATACCCAGTATATTTTGTTGTTGTGGTGCAAAAAAAGTGTCTCATTTTTACAACGATACAAGACCATTTTCATCGGATCGTGAATACACCTAATGTGGATTCAGGACGAGAGATTCAAAATTGTGTTTCCACCGGCATGAGATGATGTATGAGAACATCTATTTTGACAGCCCTTCAAAAATCTTATTGGAGTTTCAGGGATGGTAGTGTATAACACTATAATTGATAGTTGATTATCACATTTTGTGCTCTAGGCAAGGAGACAGTCGCTTTTTTGCGATGATTTCAAGTGACACCTATAAGTTTTACAATACAATTGAATAGAATAAAATAGAATGCAAGTTTTATAAAAGTTTAGCTTGGTTAATCGAACCACAAAAGCAATTTTGACTATCAACCATCGCTTTATATAATTCCACCACTCTATTTTAGGATGAAAAATATCTTAAAAATTCTAAACTTTTAGTTATAAAAGCTGATTGTTTTTAAATGCCTTGTAATTGGAATTAATTTATTTTATGAAAAAAGTTTATAATATTTCTCGTTTTATTTCCAGGGCCGATTTTTTTTTTGTTGTTCTTGAAAACAATCTTCGAATGTTAATGCTGACTTAGTACTTCTGGTTGAATTTAACTTTTTCTATTTTCTATAGGTCATTGAATTCACTCAGAAGTATATGAAAAAATACTTCGAAACTACGAAATGTCAAAGTTGAAAGAAAAAAAAATAAATTTTCACTATAATTTTGTTTTTAATCAAATTTTACTGTGGAAATTGTTTTAATATCTGTGGCAACAAGGAAAAACGACATAAGTCAGTTTTTGCTACTTTTCAGGAGAGCGATTTGAATGTTTAGTTTGCAATTACAAATCAGGTACAAGACTTATGGACAAAGTTTAAACACGAAAATTACTGAAATCACTGTAAGATCTTATTTGAATTTAAAAAGAATTATAGTTTTATGTCAATTTACAGCTAATTTTGATAAAAAACATGACTTATGTCGTTGTTACTTATTTAGACTTTGAATAAGGAATAAGGAAAATGTAAACAAGTCAACTTGTGTCTGGATTCTTCACGTAAAGGATTTTGGAAAAACTACACAAGTCAACTTCTGCGTGTAAGCTTCAATTATACTTTGGAAAAAGTACAGAAGTAAACTTATGATCGCGATTAAAAATATAATTGTTTTGGAAAAAGAGCATAAGTAAACTTACATATGTGTCTGTTGATTTGGTTATTCTTTATGGAATAAAATCATAAGTAGAAAAGAAAAATTAAAGAATTGTACTTATGTTGTTTTTCCATACGCAAGTTCTGTAGATACTAACTTGTGTCGTTTTTCTTTTGTCTTTAATTCCTTAACGGTTTGAGATAAAAATACGAAAAAAATATGACAGACGGAATGGCTTATTGCACATCGGATAATATCAAAAACTAATTTTCGACATAAATCGACTTATGCTGTTTTTCCTTGTTGCCACAGAATAATCAGATTTTTTTTTTAAGTTTTTACCTGGTCGATCAAATATGCGTGTTAAAGTACCTGAGCTGGTTATACAATTTTCAAGCAACAAACATTTCTTTGACTGATTCCCAAACAAAAATAAAGTCATACAATTATGTACAAAAACAAAATAAAGCTCTTTGGAACAATTTCATTCTAAAGGTGTCTAAAACACTATTTTATGAATTCTTATTATTTTATTTTATTTTACTTATTTCTCCAAGCTAATTGAAAATCAAAGTAATTTTATATTTTACTTTATAATGTTCTAGAAAGTTTTTGACCTTACTCCAAAAGCACGGGCGGGCTCCAGTGACGCGGTAGAGGAAGACCGCGACGTTGATCGAAAAAACTTTACTTACCAACGACGCACCGCCTGGCGTGACACTACAAATAATTTCAGATTTGGGCCCAAATAACAAGCTTTTCCAGCCAGATCTATCCCTATCAGAATTCAGTTACGCACACCAAGTTGTTTGAAGCCCCTTTTGCCTGAAACAGATTAAACCAACAGCATCACAATCAATAGCAAAAAGCACGCTGGCCTGCAAATATTTTGACGCTACAATGGTGGCCGCTGTTGCTGGTTTAATCTATTTCACGGAGAAGGGGTTTCAATAATAATACTGATAGTGATAGATTTGGCAGGAAAAGCTTGTCTTTTGAGCCCCAAATCCGAAATGGACTGTAGCGCCAAGTAAAGTTTTCCGATCAAAGAAATATCTTTATAGGAACAAGCTAAGAGTTGTCGAAAAAAAAGGAAATCTGTCCCCAAAATAACTTATTTCGTGAGATAAATATAATTTAATGGAATAGTGAACACGATTTGTATAATTAAAATAGTCAAATATAACTATAATAACTATTTTTCTCCGAGTGAAATGAAAATGCAAATAGATATAATGATGAAATTATAAAAAAAGATTGTTCGTACAGATACTTACTTTTATGTTGCCCAAAATGCTTGTTTTACAGTATTTATATCTTCTTAGCTTTGATTAAAAAGATTAGTAACCACGGAAATAACTCTAAAAACTTGGAAAACACTTTTTAAAACAATTCTTACGCGTTTAATATTTCTTCGCACTAAAATGAACTGCACGCCATGAATTTACGAACCAAATGATGTAAAACAACACTTTGTAACGGAATCTGAAAATGAATTTACCTTAGGACTAAGGCAATTTCTTAAAATCTAACACAAAATCATCTTAGGCTTTAGATAAAAATCAAGAAATTACCTAATGACTAAGGCAATTCTAAAGATCTAACACAAAATCACCTTAGATCTAAGGTGATTTTATAGCGTCATCTAGATATTAGCTTAGGCGCTAGGTAAAATTTGCTTAGGCCCAGGTATAATTAGCTTAGGCCCTAAGTAAAATTAGCTTAGGTATAAGTAAACAGAGAATAGTATTGGCGGATAAACCACACATAAGCGTATCCTTAGGGGGCATTTTGGGCATAAAGTGAAGCAAGGTAAAGGCAAGTGAAACAGAGTAATAAATTCATCTTTCTGCTATTTTCGCCATTTTGTATTTGGAAAAAGTTAGACAACAGCGTCGAATAGCAAACTTAAAATGTGAATTACTTTCAATAAATAGATACATGCATTTAATTGCTTAAGATAAATTAACAATAGGACCTAAGTAAATTTATCTTAAACCCTAGTCAAAATTAGCTTAGTCCTAGGTAATGTTGGCTTAGGCCTAGGTAAAATTAGCTTAGGCCTAGGTAAAATTAGCTATAAGTCTTAAGGTAACCAACAAAATTTGGCGGCAGAAGTATTAAAGTCCTAGGTAAAATTAGCTTAGGTATACATAAGTAAAAAGAGAATAATGTTGGCGGGAAAATCACACATGAGCGTATCCTTAAGGGCATTTGGGGCAATAATTGTAGGAAATATATATAATCATTTTAGATTTTGAATGCATAAATACCTTCTCTCTAAAAGTAAATTTTTTAAGTTTTGTTTTTTAATTTTTTTTTTGGGTATAAAGATACTTAAGTCTTAAATAAAATGAATAAGAAATATATGTAGTTGATTTAGTTTGAAAGTATAGGTATGACTAAAACAGATAAATAAAATTGATGTGCTTGTGTCTTATACCAAGACACAGATTTTAACTATAGAAATATTTAAAACTATATATCTGTGGCCTCAAGGCAGACCCCTTAACTCTGTTTTTATCTTTTTCAGGAGAGCAGTTTAAAGTTTTTAAAAATGTTTGAAATTACAAATTGCTCTAGAAAATTATTGAAATGTCTGACCGTACTAAAAATGGTATGCAATTAAAGTTTCTTAATCACCCTTTTGATTTGTATCCAAAAAATTAGGCGTTTGCAATTAAAAGAGTGGTAAAAAAAGAAACACTTTAGTTGTTTTGGGTTGAGAGAATTGGTATTTCAAAAAATTTTAAATCGTGTTTAGCTGTTTTTTCTGGCAGTGAATTGAAATTTTAGTTGACCGAACCGCTTGAATAACTGCTTAAATTAAATTTAGTTGTTTTTCCTCAAATATAAATAAAGAATATACAAAAATATCCTTGAGAAAGAAAAACTAATTCAACTTTAGTGGTTTTCCGCTAAAACAAAAGTTAAAGTAAATCCATATTCTTTTCGGGGAAAAACAACTAAAATGTTAGTTCCTAATGAAAAATGAAAAAAAAATAAATTTAAAGTCAAATTTAGATGGATTTTTTTCAAGTTGATTTTAGTTGTTGATGTTAAAACAAATTTTAGTTGTTTTCTTTTTGTGAAATTGTGCACTCATTTTTTATGACACAAAGTTAAAAAAATTTACAAAATATATTCGGACACACTGGCGCAAAATTTTAAACATTTAAAACCTAATCTAAATCAATTTTAGAATGGGCGTCGACTCTTATTATATAAAACGAGAAAAGACTTTTGTTATATATATGACATAAACTATACTTTAACGTTAAAGGCCTCGTCTAACTTTAACAGCAGCAAATACCTAGTTTATCTTTTAAAAGTACGTATACTTTATCCATATAGAAAATGTTCATTTCATACCAAAGCAAATCGAAGTAAAAATGTTTACTGATGTTTTATTATTTTTTTAAAGAAGTGCTTGGTGTAAATAGACTGAATCACTGAATATTAGAAATTCGAAAATTTTTTTACAAAAGTGCACTACGATCCTTAATTTTGTAATATTGGGGATGGACAAACAAATCTGTACATACAAATGTACCTATGTTATGCATGCATGCGGAGACGAGTACAGCCAAATGAATTTGCACCTTACAAAAACAAAATCGAGTTGCTGTGCATTAGCTATATATTAATCATTTCCATCTAAAATAATGTAAATAACTTATAAGTAATCAAAATCTGTACCGAGTTAGCATATAAAATGTACTTTTTCCGGCGAGAAAGTATTTGGTTTCAATTTGTCTGTTCTTTTTATTTATTTTTTTTTTTTTGTGTAGTCGTGTTTGAGCTATGTATCTGTCAAATTAAGGGTCGTTCAACGTAAATTCGCTTACGTTCTGTTGTAAAACCCACATTAGTTAGAAGAGTTGTCTACATGTTTAAAGTTATGAAAAAGTTAGACGAAGTCTCTAAGCTAAATGACTGCGTTAAGTAGAGCCGGCTTTATTGCTTAAACGAGCACTGCTTTTTTGCGCCACTGAATCTGAGGCTAGGACCGCACTTGCGATTTTTCGTAGAGGCGATTAAAAAGTCGTAGTCGCTACAAATTATTGTCATGCACGCATTTCTGATTTTTTTGCGCGCGTTTATTTAATCGCAAAAAATAAAACACACTACTTTTTATGTGAGTGTACGCATTTGCGACAAATAAGTAGCGACAGAAATATCGATTGAAAAAATGGAACTTGTTTCATTTTTATAATCGCTACGATTTTTAAGTCGCATGTGCGTGCATTTGCATTTAACGCAATGTGTCTCATTTTTTGCGACTAAGAAATCGTGGATTAAAAATCCCAAGTGCGTGCATGTCCCTTTCTTTTTGAGACTACGATTTTTAAGTCGTAGTAATTTAAATCGCAAGTGTGAGCATATCCATTTGAGTACATTTGTTTCATTTAAGCTTACGATTAAAAATATTTTTATTTCAGTTTAAACTTTGTTTTATTGGTGACTTTTTTTTAGTACAAAATTCCAGAGTGTTATCTCAAATCCCTGCGACAAAAAAAGCAAGAAAATATTAAGGAAAATGAATTTCGTTCACTGAATTTTCATCTCATGTCGGAAATATGACATTAAACTATCGTAAACTTTCTTTCTTTGTCTATCTATCTTTTTTTCGTTTGATCTAGAAAAAACTGGCATAATTATCCTTGGTGTATTCTTTGGAGCTCACATGAAATTATCCTTTTATATAATTTCATGTAAAAAGCAGAACATAAGCGTTTATGTTCAACTTAAACATTTATGTATCGTATTAGCATTATGTATATTATTAGCAAATTATAGTTAGATTTTTATTTCTGAACTAGCGGACCTGGCAAACTAGTCTCGCTCCAATTTGAAACCTTCAGTTAATTTCAGAGTTTAACATTAATTTTTCAACTTTTAACGTGATTTACGAATGGAATCGAAATCAGTAGAGAACAATATAAAATTTTTTAAGCTTCACAACGAACTTTCCCCCTTTATATTGACCAAAACCATCAAATCATATGTGATAAAAAGCAAAATTTCGTAATCAATCGCACCAAAAATTCTCGACATTTCCGTACGGTTTTCCCAACATTTTCTTTCACAGGAACGATCCATGGACTAAACTATATTTTGCCTAAAAATTTGATAAAAATCCATTTTTCTATACATACGAGTATATAAATAATAAATAAATAAATAAATAAATTAATTTTTGCATAAAAATTTCATAAGATCTAGGTAAAATTAGCTAAGGCCCAAGGTTAAATTAGCTTAGGTCCTTGGTAAAATTAGCATAGGCCTAAGGTAGAGAAATCAAAATTTGCGGGAAAATTAAGTTAGTTCAAGCGAAAATTGGCTTAGATTCTAGGTAAATTTAGCCTAGACTCTAGGTAAATTTGGCTTAGATCCTAGGTAAACTTAGCTTAGGCGCTAGGTAAAACTAGCTTAGGCCCTTGGTAAATCCAGCTTAGATCCTAGGTAAATTTGGCCTAAACTCTAGGTAAATTAAGCTTAGATCCTTGGTAAAATTAGCTACTAAGGCCCTAGGTAAAATTAGCTTAGGTCCTTGGTAAAATTAACTTAGGTCCTAGGTAAAATTAGCATAGGCCTAAGGTAAAGAAATCAAAATTTGCGGGAAAATTAAGTTAGTTCAAGCGAAAATTAGCTTAGATTCTAGGTAAATTTAGCCTAGACTCAAGGTAAATTTGGCTTAGATCCTAGGTAAACTTAGCTTAGGCGCTAGGTAAAATTAGCTTAGGCCCTTGGTAAATCCAGCTTAGATCCTAGGTAAATTTGGCCTAAACTCTAGGTAAATTTAGCTTAGATCCTAGGTAAAATTAGCTACTAAGGCCCTAGGTAAAATTAACTTAGGTCCTAGGTAAAATTAGCATAGGCCTAACGTAAAGAAATCAAAATTTGCGGGAAAATTAAGTTAGTTCAAGCGAAAATTAGCTTAGATTCTAGGTAAATTTAGCCTAGACTCTAGGTAAATTTGGCTTAGATCCTAGGTAAACTTAGCTTAGGCGCTAGGTAAAACTAGCTTAGGCCCTTGGTAAATCCAGCTTAGATCCTAGGTAAATTTGGCCTAAACTCTAGGTAAATTAAGCTTAGATCCTAGGTAAAATTAGCTACTAAGGCCCTAGGTAAAATTAGCTTAGGTCCTTGGTAAAATTAACTTAGGTCCTAGGTAAAATTAGCATAGGCCTAAGGTAAAGAAATCAAAATTTGCGGGAAAATTAAGTTAGTTCAAGCGAAAATTAGCTTAGATTCTAGGTAAATTTAGCCTAGACTCAAGGTAAATTTGGCTTAGATCCTAGGTAAACTTAGCTTAGGCGCTAGGTAAAATTAGCTTAGGCCCTTGGTAAATCCAGCTTAGATCCTAGGTAAATTTGGCCTAAACTCTAGGTAAATTTAGCTTAGATCCTAGGTAAAATTAGCTACTAAGGCCCTAGGTAAAATTAACTTAGGTCCTAGGTAAAATTAGCATAGGCCTAACGTAAAGAAATCAAAATTTGCGGGAAAATTAAGTTAGTTCAAGCGAAAGCTAGCTTAGATTCTAGGTAAATTTAGCCTAGACTCTAGGTAAATTTGGCTTAGATCCTAGGTAAACTAAGCTTAGGCGCTAGGTAAAATTAGCTTAGGCCCTAGGTAAAAGTTTAACATGAATTACCTTAGTCCTAGGCAAAGTTATGCTTGAAAAAAAAAAATTGAGTTGAAAAATTCCCCAAAGAAAATTAACTTAGAGTATAGGTAAAATTACCTTAGTCCTAGGTAAAATTATCTAAGTCCTAGGTAAAAGTCTAACATAAATTGCCTTAGTCCTATGCAAATTTATGCTTGAAAAAAAAAAAAAGAGTTGAAAGATTCCCCAAAGAAAATTAGCTTAGAGCCTAGGTAAAACTACCTTAGTCCCAGGTAAACTTATCTAAGTCCTAAGTAAAAGTTTAACATAAATTGCCTTAGTCCTAGGCAAAGTTATGCTAGAAAAAATTTTGCACAGAAATTACCTTAGTTCTAGTCAAATTACCTTAGTTCTAGGCAAAATTTTTAACATTATTTGCCTTATTCCTAAGCAAAGTTATGCTAGGAAACTAACATCCATACAAAAAAATTTAACCTATTTTTTTAAGGCACGGTAGCCTATTCTAGGTTAATTTACCTTAGGATTTTCGAGCATAAATTGCCTTAGATCTAAGGCAAGTTATGCTCGAAAAATAACATCCATACAAAAAAGTTTGCCTAAGGCGTTTAAGGCAATTTTACACCGATTTTTTCTCTGGGTGTAGCTAGATTGGCCATTATATAGTAAATCCTATGCTGGGCCTAGACAGATGCAAGCCTGGCGGATCTTGACTAATTTATGCTTATCCTGGCTTTATATTGAACCTGGCTAGAACTGCCTATTTATTGGCTTTTCCAGGAGTATCTTAGACTGGGCCTAGATATTTTTAACTTGATGTAGCCTAGATATGAAACTTTTTCTTGGTGATATCTTGGCTATAGATAGTATCGCCTCTTTATTGGCATTGTAACAAATAAACTACAAGAGACCTGGATAGTTTTTACTTGGTGTAGCCTGGATAAGGAATTGTATCTGGACATTATATTGGCCTTAGCTAGTGTCGCCTCTTTATAGGCGTTCTCAGATTTTACTTATACTGGGGCAAGATAGTTTTTACTTGATGTATCCTAGATATGAAACTTTTCCTTGGCGATATATTGGCCGTAGATAGTATCGCCTCTTTATTGGCATTGTTACATATAAACTTCAAGGGACCTGGGTACTCGTAGTTTTTACTTGGTGTAGCCTGGATAAGGAATTGTATCTGGGCGTTATATTGGCCTTAGCTAGTCTCGCTTCTTTATAGGCATCCTCAGATGTTACTTATACTGGGGCTATATAGTTTTTACTTGATGTATCCTAGATGTGCCTATACGTATACATATGTCTCTATAAAAGGCTATCCATTATCCTTCTAAAAACATAACTTTTTTGTGTTGGTCCTAAATCGGTATTTTTCAGATTCTTTAATACGTATTTAAGTCTTTTAAACAGTATAATTAAAAGAGAGTTATTTGACCAGCACTTTGAGACACGATATTTTATATATCACACTGGCGCAATAGGTAGCGCACAAGCACGGCAAGTGAGAGGACTTCGGGTTCCGAATCTCAGTGGAGGTAAATTAAAAAAAAAAAAAAAATTCTTTCATTCCAGCAAAAAATCACTTAAAGAGTCGAATATAGGGGAGGCAAAGAAAAAATGAAAATAATCAAAAAAAAATAAAAAAAATTTTTTTATTGTTTCTAATAATTTTTTAAGAATTGCCGTAGCTCTTGTGCTACTTGTGAAGACCCATCTAGGGCCCATATAGGAACATCTAGCAAGGCCTATTATATACAGAGCATTAACAAATTAGCGAGGGACAAGCTAGATACTGCTCGGTAGGGCCATGATTGAAACTAAGAAAAACTAGCTGGGGCCTTGGCATTATCGAGTCGAAAATTCTACCCGGGTATGGATACGGAACTAAGTACGTCATATCCTGTGGAGTTTTTAAATTCACTTGAACTGTCGGGTGTACCGTCACATAAACTTCAATTGAAACTAAAAGTACCAGTAATGCTTATGAGAAATCTAAATGCCCCTCTGCTATGTAATGGAACAAGGCTTCGGATAACGAAATTGGGGCAGAATATACTAGGTGCTACTATTTTAACAGGTGTCGGTAAGGGAAAAAGTGTTATCATACCTCTGATTCCAATTATTCCCACTGACCTTCCATTCCAATTCAAAAGGGTTCAGTTTCCCTTTAAGCTTAGCTTTGCTGTTACTATAAACAAAATACAAGGGCAGACATTACAAGTAACGGGAGTGCATTTAGAAAAGCCATGCTTTTCTCAAGGCCAACTATAATGTAGCCTGTTCGCGAGTGTCTAATTCCCGGAATTTACACATATTTGCACCAGACGGAAAAACTTATCTTTTTAAATTGTTAGACTTCGAAATTATTTATTTTTGTTACAGTGACATATATTTTAACATTGTTGTTGCAATTCAATAAAGCATATTTTAAGTTTTTTAGACTTCATTGTATGTAGTAATTTTTTAAAACTGATAATCCCATCTAAGCAATAAAATATACGTATCATATTGATTAATTTCTATTGTGATGATGTCTGATACTTATTCAATGACTTAAATGCGGGTGAAGCCGCGGGTAAAAGCTAGTATATAATAATTAAATACTTTTTTCTATTTGGAATCAATTTAAAATAAATAATATTCTTTTTAAAAATATTCGCAATGAAGTTCGAAGTTCAACATAAATAAAAATTTCTCAGGTTTCTGAATAGTATATTGTTCATTTATTAGCCAGGGGACTGATTTTTTTACTGTTTTTGCGTAAAAAACATATTTAGGTTTTACTTAAAAAACAAATAAAAAATAAATAATATAATCGATGTTAGCGATTGAGTAGACGTGTTTTCTTTTCGGCTCCTGGTGTCCCCAATTTTTCCTCGAATAATAAGTTAAATTTATATATAGGTACCTGTGCATTTTGCAGTACAAATAAAATTCCCTATTAAATAGTGATCGCAAATTTAGAACCATGACATTAACCCGAATCTAATTATATAAAAGTTAAAATTGTGTGCTAATTCCCCAAAAAAAAAAAATTAACTCAAATGTCAAGCAAGACGAGATCGAACTCTCTTAAACAAGATCAATCCTCCTCACCTCGCACCCCTTTAACCATCGTAAATACCGCAAAAAATACAAAAAACAAAAAAAATGGAAGGGTCAATAGAGGAATGCACGAAACAAAGTGAGTTGATTGTCAATCTCTTGTCGTCTAAAATTACCGAATCGGACCTTTAACTTTGTTTTCTGCTAATGATAGCGATTCCATTATTGCTTTGATTAGTGTTTCGGAGGACATACGAAAATCCATAGACAATGATGATGTTATGTTTTTAATACTCCTCGACTTTTCGAAGGCATTCGACATGGTGAATCATTCTATTCTTTGCGAAAAACTCTCTGGTTTTTATAACTTTTTCTCAGACGCAGTCAAGCTGATCTTTTTTTATCTTACCAAAAGAACGTAAGCGGTTGAATATAAGGGAGTCCTCTCGAATTTTGTTTTAAATAAAAGTGGTGTCCCCCAGGGATCTATACTTGGCCCATTGTTTTTTTCTCTATACATTAATGAGCTTCCAAAAATTATAAAATATTGCTCGATCCGATTATATGCTGATGATGCTTAGCTATACCTTAGTTATCCGTTAGGACTTATTGAACACTTTCTAGAAAATATTTCACGCTGGTCACACCAAAATAGTTTAATGCTGAATCCGAAAAAATCAAAATGTTTATTGATTTCAAAAAGTAAGATAGATGTATCCTATTTCCCATTTATTTCGTTAAACGGAGCACCTATTGAATATGTAGAATCAGCTAAAAACTTAGGTGTTATCTTTAATCGCAGCCTTACTTGGAAAAACCACGTTGCTTATATTGTTGGTAAAACATACGGTGTCCTTCGCACACTTTGGTCAACACAGTACGTCAACATGATACATCCATGGACTACGCCGCTTCAACAGTATTTCGCAACATGTATCGCGCTTTCTTGGAATGTCTTTTGAAAACCTACTCAAATTTCGATCTCTAGTTTTGTTTTCGGATATACTTTTAACTCACCAACCTATTGATCTATACAATGAAATCTCATTCTTAAATTCAAGCAGATCTGGACACTTATTGATCCCTCGTTTTAGCTGTATGACGTCTGAACGCCAGTTTTTTGTCAATTCTACACGTCTTTGGAATTTACTTCCGCATCAATTAAGAAGTATAAATAGCATGATTCTACTGAAGAAAGAACTTAAACTTCATTTTGAAAACATATAAAATCTAGATAATTATTGTTCTCTTTTTGAACTTGAAAACTTTATTTGTAAATTTGTATCATTATAAGATATCCAACATTATTTATTTGATTTATTTGTACAAATATAAAGCTTCACTATAAATAAGATAATCATGTCTATTACAGAATTCGCAGAATTTTACTCCCGGTGAGTTGACTTGATTCGCATCCGCTGTAAAACCCAATTATGAAATTCGTCGGATGAACTACATTGTCGATTTCTAAAATTACCTTATCATTTATGAACTTTCGTTTCGACACTGTCAGCTACAAACATTTATTCAACTGGCCTAGGCTGTGTTAATAGTATCGTTTTCGATCAACGAAATCAAGCATCGTTGAGAGTGGTTAGTACGAAGATGGAGGACGGTTGAAAACCAACCGTGTGTTTTTTTTTTTATAGATTTTTCTTGCTCTCTGGTTGCGTTGCTATTTGTGCGTTTTCTATTAAAATTTGTTAAACAAACACTTTAGCATTCAGTATGATAAGCTTTTGACTTACATTTTTGTACTCTCCATTGTTTATTTTCGTTTATTCAAAAATTCACTTCAGATTCGTCTCGAAATTGGTGCGAATGTAAAATGATAGAAATTGTATGGAGTGCGAACGAATTGCGAATTCCGTAATACCATATAAGTTGAACAAAATGTCAGTGGTGCAGGGATTGTTGCCGACATTCGTTCAACTTTCATTCGTCGGATTCAGTAATAGCAAAAGTTTGGAAATGAATTGAAACTGTCACTTTAGCTCATTCGCCGAATTCTGTAATAGGGGTGAATATATCTTACAGTGTAAGCAGACCATGAAATAAAATAAATACTAAATACTAAATACTAATAGTTTTATTAAACCCATACTGTACTGATAACAAAGATGCCTACTTACCTACATACAAATTTGTTTTGTAAAAATTCACCAGAGGACTGATAAACTTAATGGACAATCCACAACTTCTTGCACAAATGCCTTTTTCACAATTCTAACATAAGAAACAAAATCGAGTTGCACCACAAATTTATTTTAAGGAGACTTGGTACTTCAGATTGAGATGCTGGAAATTCGATCGATATCCTAGTTATTGATTTTTTCGACTGTTTCAATATTTCAGGGGACTGATATGAAATGCGGGGGACAAATTTAACTAAGTTTTTTTTTAATAAAATCAATTACTGAAAAATATTTATCTATTTCGTAGCAAAGATGTCACTTCGGTGGGATTCATATGAGACCTGAAATAAGAGAACGGTACTAAATTTTCTTTTACGAAAACGCAAAGGGGACTGAGAATCAGACATTTTGAAGAATTGCTTGAGAAAAATAAAATTAGGTCACACCAATAATATTCTTTGGTCAGGTAGATAACAATCAGATTTAATTTTATAAAAAAAAAAATTCAGATTAAATAATTGAACGGATTTTAAAATATTTCTGGGGCGTTCGCCTATTATTTCGGTATGTATTGAATATTGTCAAATCTAGTCTTGGGGAGGTACCACACAATAATTCTCTTTCAATAAAAGAGAAATAGACCGCGTGCTTTTTTCCAGAAGGTAACCTGGAAGCCTGGAACTAGTGGTACCACTTTACTTCAATTGAAGTATATCTACTTTTTTTTTCAAAATACTTTAAAATCTACTTCCCACTTCGCACCATCACCATCCGCAAAATACTGAAATCTACTTTCTTTAAAAAATATCTGTTTCTTTCTACTTTAATTTTGCAAAAAAAAGCACATACAAATACACTAAAAAAATTTACTTAAGCTAAAAATAAAATATGCAAATAAAATTTTAAAAAATTTTAGGAGTTTTCTTAAAAAACTAATTCTTTATATACGAAATTTCTTTAAATTTTTTTTATAGAACATTATTTCAAAATGAAAGAAGTTCCTGCATACAAATTTTGATCGAAATCGATAGAGTCGAAAATGAGAAAGTTGAAAATAAAAAAAAAGTTCTATGACAGTTAATAATATATTTTTTGATCAAAATGAAATGAAATGACAGCCAAAAGGCACTAAGTCAACTTAGTGCCTTTTAGCAGTATTAAAAATTATTTAACTGACTTAGTTCAAAACAAAACCTCAAAAAAATCATGTTTAACAATGAATAATCACTTAGGAGGCGATTGGAGTACAAAGATATCATCATTCTTGATCACTTTGCATTAAAATGTAAAAATCCTAAAAAATTGACTTATTGCCTTCTGCTTGTACACCCACGCATTGTTGGTTTGGTCTACACATAATTTTTCTTATTTTAAAATCATTAGAGCTTTTTTCGAAATAAATATGATTTCAAATTGTCTGTATGGAAGGAACCAAGTAAAACATTTCAAATTCTCTTCTTAGGCAACATGTTGAGTTAAAGACCTACAGACATACTGAATCACCACTTTTTCGTGTTGTAATGCCAATTGATGAAAATCTCGAGTTCAATTTTTTCCTTATTGCAAATAAAAAGTCTTTGAAATCTACTTCGATTTTTCTCAATTTACTAATTTACTTCACTTTTTGCTTTAAATCTACATCGACTTCTTTTCCGGAAGTGGCAACGCTGCCTGCAACATGGTTTTGGACAAGATTTCAATATAAGGTTCGCTCAGTCTACATTTAACAAAGACCTGCAAGAGATAAGCAAGATAGAAAAGCAATCAATTCAATTGAATCTCGTTTGATTGAATATATGTTTTACAATTTGGCTTACATCTAATAAGATATATACTATGACAATTAAAATTTGTTGGCACATAGGGGGCTAACTAACTATAAAGTGGGACCAAATACAAGTTTCTTTTTAAAAATGCAATAAAATGAACAAAATTAAATTTTTTACACGTATTACAGCTTTATTAGTAAAAGCAAACATTCCCATTATTATGGAATATAACGTTGGCGTCGTTCAAGTGGCTGCGCATTGATGGTTTTGCGCTGTAGCTCACGGATTGCTCGGCTGATATTGGCCTTAGGACTTAGGAGCTTGAATCGTTTCCAGATTTTCGGCATAACATCGGCCCTTAACGATTATCCAAAGCAGCCAATTGGCATTGCAAAGACGGCTGATAACACGATTTGCGAATTTGGTGCGCAAAAGATCGATTGTGGCATGGCGCGCCATCCTGCATGACCTAGAGGTCGTCCAAATCCATGTTTTCAATTTAAGTTTTTTTTTTTTTATAATTAGCGCGCACTCACGGGGTTATTACTACCCTTAAAATGATTAACACAGTGCGAGCGTTAGGAAAACAAGGAAGGGTTTAAAAGGAGATACCGATGCACATTAGTTTTAAATTTTTGAAGATTACAATGGGAAGGAAAAATAGAGCTGGGTAGAGCATTCCACATGCGTGTAGTCTGGCTAAAGAAAGAATCTCTGTATTTAACAGTACGTCCGAAATTGGGCTCAAGAGTAAAATGATGAGCATTCCTAAAAGCGACGGTTAAATTGTTTAAGGGGAGGAATGCAACTGGCTATTTCGCTAGAACACTGCTTATAGAAGTAACGATAAAATAATGAAAGACAAGAAACACTGCGACGGTGCTCGAGAGATTCAAATGTTTCTGTTATACTTCTATCACCTATCATTTTTAAAGCTCTTTTTTGGATACTATCCAAGAGACTCAAGTGTGTTATTGGAGCACCTGCCCAAATATGGGAATTGTACTTGGGCTTTGGACGAATATAAGCCTTATTGATTACAGCCAGATCAGAAGGGGTAAAAAATTTCTTGCAACGTCGAAGGAAACCTGAACACTTGGCAGCGTTTTTGGCCACGTCGAATATGTGATCATTCCATACTAGGTGGTCTGTAATGTACATACCGAGCACAGAGAGTTGTTCAGTTTCCTCAATGCAAGTGCCGCTCATGGATAGCGGCAAAAGGGGAGGGTTTCGCTTTAACGATAGAAAACAGCATTGGGTTTTTGAAGCATTAAATTCTACACGGTTTTTTATTCCCCAATGGACAATGCTGTTAAGATCAGAATTTAATGAGCTTATCATACGCTGCCGTTCAAGTTCCACTTCCGAAGAACAAGGAAGTGAATCTTTAAACGAATATGAAAAGCTGAGGGTACTATCATCAGCAAAACAATTTAATGGATTAGAAGTTTCAGATAAGAGATCGTTGATAAACATGAGGAAGAGAGTCGGAGACGAAACGGAGCCCTGGGGTACACCAGCATTTATTTTATGAGTCTCAGACTTGAGGCCATCCAATACAACTTGTATTGAGCGGCCTGAAAGGTAATTTATAATCCAACGAAGAAGAGATTCATCAATACCAAATGCACGCATTTTCGATAAGAGAGCTTGATGCCAAACTCTATCAAATGCCTTTAAAATATCAAGCGCAATAATCTTACTTTCTCCAAAATGATGTAAAGATTTGTGCCACTTGGTGAGATATACCATCAGATCACCAGTGGACCTATTGCTACGAAAGCCGTACTGTCGGTTATTAAGAAGCTTTCGTTCTTCGAGATATTTCTTGAGCTGATTATTTATCAGTGTTTCCATGACCTTGGAAAGAAGGGACGTAAGTGCAATTGGACGATAATTTGAGGGGGACGAAGATTCACCTTTTTTAGGGACAGGCTGGACAAATGCTGTTTTCTATCTACTCGGAAAGAGTCCAGAGGAATAGGATAGATAGAAAAGCTTACGCAGTGGTTTTGCCAGCGTTGAAGAACACCTCTTCAGAACAATGGGAGGGATACTATCCGGGCCAGCGGATTTGTGTATGTCAAGATCTTTCAGGACTCTTGCAACTGTACGAGTACGAAAGAAGATTCGTCCCATGGAAAAATTTTTGTTCTCAAGTACAGGAGGAGACATAACACTCTCTGGCAGCGTCGAATTAGCAGCAAAGTGTGCTGCAAGTAAATTGGCTTTATCTAGTGAGCTGACATAGGGGGTGTCATTGATAACGAGCGTTGGGACCGAGGACGAAGAAGTATTTCGAATGTTTTTTACAAATGACCAGAAATTTTTAGTACCCTTGGGACATTGTAGTATTTTTTGCCTAATTTGTTGGTCATGCAAGAACTTGGTCTGTCGAATATGATCATTGCAGGTCTTTCTAGCTTGTTTAAGCTTATTCCGGTTTTCCTCAGTAGGGTTGGCTTTATAACATCGGAAACTTACTTCTCTGACCCTGATAACCTCTTTACAACTCAAATCAAACCATGAGTTCTCTTTCGGTTTGATAGATTTTTCCCTATGCGGGATATACTCGTAATCTCTCATTCCGATGAGAATTAAATTTGTAATCATATCTGCACTGGAGTCCACGTCACTATCGAGGAAGCATAGTGACCAGTTAAAGTTTCTGAAGAAATCATTGAGACCGTCCCAGTTGGCTTTCTCGTATTGCCAGTAAGTAAACAAAAGTCGTTGTTTCCAATCTCATTTTCGAAGAAAAATGTTCCAATAATACCACAATTCCACAATCCCCACCAAACTGCCACTCTCTGTGGATGCATAGGCTTCTGGATAATAATTTTTCGCTTAAAGCGTTGTGCAATTCAATCTGCTTTAAGGCCCAAACTGGGAGCGATAACTAAGCGGATTGTAGTACGCCTTCTATTGCTGAGCCAATTGGACCTTGTAAGTCTATAATCCGAGATATTTGTGCAGAATTCTCCTTAGACTAGTGCGTGAAATGTTGAGCTGTTCAGATCGATAGCGAGTTGATGTTCGCGAATGGACTCTCGGCTACAGCTTCCACATTCTCGTCTGTGCACACTGAACGACAACACGAACTTTTTGTACAAACTTGCGCGGTAAGTGCTTCATTTTGGCCAAAACTTCTTTTCAAACATCGCACTGTTTGGCTGCACAGCTTGGAAATAAGTTCTTAATATTTCCCACGAAGTTCCGCGGAGGTATGATACTGACTTTATGTCAAGATTTCGAACGGGAAACAGCTGTCAGTGTCAAAATAACCCACGATTGAAAAAAGAAACCACTAGATAGCCGACCATTTATAAAGTGACTTAGGCTTAACACTTTATATACATAAAATGTACGTGTCGAAAAATTGGTTGATTTTATAGTCCTCAGGGTGTTCATTCCCGGTTGTCAGTGGTGATTTTGTTGTACGTTTTGGACAGGGACTGCGCTTAGCCGCGATGGTATGCTGACCCAATGTCAGTGTAAAATGAGACTTCTTCCTCATTGTCCATGATTATATTGTCATCCATCCCACTGAGGTACCTCGGCTCAGGATGTCGTTGTTCAGCGGTCATACTTCTCATAAGCTAGTCCTTTGCAGATCCTCAGTGTCTTCCTTTCGAAGATTTGAAGTTCCGTAAAAGCTTTCTTCAAAATTAAATACCAGAATGCGAAGGAACAGCTGATAGCTGGTCGCAATATAGCTGCTTGTAGATTAGTATACTTTTGTAGGTTGGCTTAGACCTGATCTTTTTTTTAGCAATGGAAGCAAATGGCTGAAGGCCAAGGTGGCAGCACATTTCTTGAGTGCAGGTTAGCAACTCGTTGAAGTCGATTCCCAGGTACTTGAAGTTTTGTTTGGAAGCTGTGATGGACCCGTCAAGGAGTCTCAGGACCAGGTTTCTACAAATGGGTGCGATGCGAATGCCTATATTAGTTGAAGGTCTCCTGAAGCAGACAAGTTCCGATTCGGAAGTGTTGTTTTAGTCTTCAACTTCATGAACTTCATGTGCAAAGGATTAAATAGTTTTATAAAAGGAAGTTTTCGTCAACTAGCAAAATTGTCCAATTTGAGACGGTGGCAATCCAAACGACATCCACCAAATATGAATACATCAATACATACATACAATACAGAAAGTGGCCGTTTGGTGTGGATTTTGGCCTGCCGTCGACATCATCCGTCTATTCTTGTTTGAGAACGACTTATTGAACTATAGGAACACTCAAGTACAAATAGTAATAGAAGAAGTAGGCACTCACTATAGCCCTTACATAAAGTGAAAAAATGACAGCTTATTTGAATCTCTATTGTCCCCGAAGAGACTTGTAAATATCATAATGAATAAACTTGCTTTACAATTGTGCTTCACAAATATAGAAGGAAAATGTGCGCTTATTTTTATTTTATTTCATAGCTCATCCTCTCAAGGAGCTCGAAAGATAATCGCTTTCATTTGTCAAGTGTGGTGTTAAGCTGATTTCACCGTCGTCATACTAAAATATCTACATTTCCCTGGAAGTCTAGACATAAACAATCCCACTTAAAAATGCTTTGGGTTTTTTCTTCTCCTTTATTTAATGACGCTGGTTGAGTATGAGAGTTTCGTACACTTAAAGACAACATACAATATACCAAAATACAATGCGAAAATGTGACAAATGTAGATGAGTATCTTTAAAATAAAAATGTATGAGTTTTAATTCCCAACAACATGACATGTGCAGTATGAAACCTGCAGATACTCGACAGTTCATTCACATTAATCAGATTTCAGAATAATGCGAAGAAATGAATGCTCCTGCGTTCTATCACAGTCGTAAAGAGATTTAAGATATCTTCTTTCTGAATTCGTGACTATCGATTACTCTGAGTCTTCTACATTGGGTTAATAAATGGATGTCATTGTGACTACATAGGGTGGTCTGTCAGCAAAATAACCATGATCATAAAATGACACCCTTCATCTGAAAAAGCATAAAAACAAAAAAAACAAAAAAATACTCAAAAGACGTAGTGATCCCAATACAAATAGAAATACTCGAATGCTCTGGTAACGATAATTATTTTGAAGACTTTTGATGACAACGTTTACTAAGCAGCTCCAACAGATTAGGTCCTCAGCTTTTCTTATCGATTCTTTACTTTTCCCTTCCTCTTAGGATTCACAGAAAAATTAAATATACCACAGCGTCGCACATACTTGCTTGTTTAGGCTGAAGTTGCTCGATAAAAAATGATTACTTGTTTGAGCCAAATATAACAGGGATCGATTGCAGCTGGTCATCTGTTGAAATGTAACCATCGCATCGCATCGGTCAACCAGGATACCACTCACGGAATGTCTCTTGGTGAGGTTCGAGTTGTCAACTATTTATCAGTATATACATATGTACAAATCGATATGCGTATGTGCTTATGTTTGTTATGGACTCCAAAACGTTTTGTGAAACGGACAGAATATGTCAGCGGGTTATCTTCTGATGTTCGATAGCTATCAGATGAAGAGGACTTTTTTGTAATATTTTGCATGATATTTAAAAATCGATGTGTATATGATGTTCTTGGTTGAATGACAAAAGCCTGCCACACGTCCATGTTCTAGCTACCCATTTTTATACTTCGGAGTTCGGAAAATTAATAAGGATAGGAATATGTACTAACTTATAACTATCTTAATTCAATTGTGGAAAATTGGAGAGTTTTACTTGTGAATTTTTGTTCGGATCACAAGTTCTATTCAATATAAACTTCGAGTCCGAAACCTCTCCGCCTTACAGAAATGCCAAGAAAACTGACTGGAAGAAGATCAGCCAAATTGTTAATTCAGCAAGAATGTAAAAAAAAGTAAACAGTCATTCATCCGCTCTGTAAGTATCCTGAGAGCCCAACTACTCGGAATTTTATTTGTCGACGACCTTAATGAACTATCTTATCTAACAGAGGCGGAGGCTAAAAGACAAAAGAACAGGAAAGGACTCCCAGTTGAGGCAAGATCGTTTCATAAACTGTATCAGCTTAACCAAAGAACATTAACGGGGATCTTCAGAGGCTATTATAACATAAGAAGACACTTGAGCATTATTGGCCACGAAATCAGCCCCATACGCACATTCTGTAAGACTAATGACCAAGGGCGCAACAACGGGGGGTGTCCAGGGTGTCCGGACAACCCCTAGAGGTCGGTGGACACCCCCTCCGAAATCGATAGACACCCGAGTGACGATTTTTAAAACATTCTTAACCCCACAAACCCGGGGCGTAGCGAGGTCAAGCTTAAGGAGACAATGCGAACTATTCCCAAAGCCATTAACCCAACAAACCCGGGGCGCAGCGAGGCCAAGCTCGCGAAGACGACACAAGCTATCCCCAAAGCCATTAACCCCACAAACCCGGGGCTCGCGAAGACGACACAAGCTATCCCCAAAGCCATTAACCCGATAAAACCGAGGCGCAACGGGCCAAGCTTTAGAAGACAATGTAAAGAAATTTCTGAAATAGCTCCTCCCAAAGCTGTGAACTCTTACAAATCCGGTGCTCGATTTACGGTTTCAAAGTGCGTCAATAAATAAAATGCACGACTGGGTCGCACGAACTTGCTCCTATGTAATAGACTAGGAATTTTAAAAACGAATGTTATTAGAGAAAACTGTTCATAAGGATAAAATTAATTTTTAAATTCTTTTAGTAGTAAGAGAAAAAAACAGAATGCTATCCAACTATGAATTTATGCAAGAACAAAAATTATAAGTCGTTGTAGTGGTTTCTTAAAAAAAAACTTTTGTATACAAACTTTTTAAAAGCTTTTTAAGAAAAAATTTAGGTACGCCAATTTAAAGTTTTTATTATTGTTCGAATAAAAATTAAATTTACGAAAAGAAATATGGACCCGTTTGGGAGATTTCGAATTTTCAAAAAAAGAAAAAAATAGACTTTTTTTTTCAAAAATTCAAAAAATATTTATTTTAAAGTTTTGAAATGCAAAGTGGTTTAGACTTTTTAGAAGCTTCTCTATAAAAAATTTCATTAAGATCCGTTATGTGGATAATGATAAATTCAAAATTCGAAAAAATGGTTCTATGGTAGGTACAAGCTGTAATATCTTAATTTCAATTTTTTTTATTAAATTAAAGATCGTAAAAATTAATTGAAAGAAAAAAAAATTTATCAAAATTCTAGGCGCCGTTTTCGAGAAAAATACGATTTTTGAAAACCATTTTTTAAAATTTTTTAACATTTGTATGGTGGGTACCTTTATTTTAAGGTAAAATGAATTTTTTTTCTCACGCCTCCTGATGTTACGTTAATAGCTTTGCATTTAAATTTACCAATTTCAATTATGAAGTATTAAATCCCAGCACCAACAGTTTATGAACCTTAAGGATTTCGACGCAAGTCGTTTACTAACTCATTCTTAATTTTAAACATTTTTTTTCTAGTATTGTACTAAAGCAATTTTCTTAATAATTTTCTATTGAACACACCTAAAACAATGACAGTTCGTGCATAAAACTAAATAAACAGACCTTTTGTGGCATTTGTACAAAGCACGATACTAAAAAAATAATATAGGTATTCGATGATTTTTGCTTAAACAAAAGGGTAGAGAAAGTATTTTGCTATATTCGATTAAAATTTGCAAAATCGTTGTTTTAACCTAGTTTTACACTAAAACAGCTTTAACATCGTACTAATTCAACTAAAATTTTGCGCCTTTGCTTTTATAATTGTGGTTTAAGACTGATGCTAGGCTATAATTAGTTTTTCATTTTTTTTCAAATTTCAAGCAAATGCACCTCAAAATGTGAACTAAAGAACACAATGCGAAATCTAGAACTAGAAATTTTGAATTCTTCATCACGAAACCAATACACTATCTCTTAGTACAAACCTACACAGTATACAAATTTGAAGTTTGCTTAAGGACATCGTTATTGGGTTTATTTGAATGATAGGACTCAAGTGTTGTTGGATATATGTATGTGTAGTAAAAACACTAAAAACAAGCCTATGTACATTATGTTTTCATACATATACGAGTATTGTGTCAATGCGTTTTATTTCGGTTGGAAAAATCGCAGTGTATGGTAGCTTGTAGAATAATTTTTTTTTGTGTATATAAGTTAACCACATTTACGCTGGCACATGCCGCGCCACTTCTCCAGGTTCATATTCATAACAATTTATGCTGACTTGCACTCCCACGGTCAACAGCACTCGAAACGAACTCAAAGCTGTTCCTGGAAGCAACATCGTACGAGACAAGCGGCATCAGCAACTTTGATGGGATACCTTCGCAACAAGTGTAGGTAGCTAAGTTATAAATTGTTTGTTAGCATAGAATTAAGTTGAGTTATATTTCACAAGCCAATAAAGAACGTTCAATCAAATAAAAATTGTTTTTTTTAATTCTCTCCGCGTAAAGAAACCTAACTGGCGCCCGAGCAAATAAGTGAAATCCCGAGCAGGTTTATCCAAATAAGTGAAATACCGAGCGTGACTAGTATAAATCTATCTCAAATAGTAAAATAAAAAATATAATTGAGAAAAGACAGTGCTGTAAAAGTAAATTATTCGCTAATCCCGAAAAAATATATAAAATAAGTGCTGTGAAAAAAGATTCGCTAAAACCGAAAAAAAAGGTACTGTGGAGAGACTAAGAGAAACAAGTGCGACGTTCTTTGGAAAGAAATAAACTCCTCCGGAGAAATTTTAAGGCCCCTTAGTAACTGAAGGAACAGTAAAAAGGAGACAGTTCTGCTGCCAGCCGCTCCGGAATGCATATTTTGATAATATTGTATGTATAATTGTGTAGTAAATAAGTAACATAGCAATTAAGAAAATTAAATATTTGCGTGAATTTAAAAGTTTAAACAGAAAATAAGAATATATTTCGAAAATAATTCAATATAAAATAAAATAGAATCAAAACAAAAAATAAATTCTTAAGAAAATTCCGAATTAAAAAAGGAAAGAATAGATTTAGATTTTGAAAGGAATTCATTAAACAAGTTTAAAGAAAATATTCGTGAAAATTAATTTCTAAAATTAATTAGAATCTAAAGAAATAAAGTAACTGAATATAAAAAAAAAAGATTTAGATTTTAAAGCAATTCATTAAACAAGTTTAAAGAAATAATTCGTGAAAATTAATTTCTAAAATTACTTAAAATTTAAAGAAATAAAGTATCTGAATAAAAAAAAAGGGATTTAGATTTTAAAAGCAATTCATTAAACAAGTTTAAAGAAAATATTCGTGAAAATTAATTACTAAAATTGCTTAAAATTTAAAGAAACAAAATATCTGAATAAAATTGAGAATTAGAACAAAAAATATATAATTAAAATAAATCGTAAAAATTATTTTATTGAGAGAAAAATTCAATAAACAAGTCGTACAATACGGAAACATAAGTTGAAGTTAACAATTACTAGGTTAATCTAATATTTAAGTGAACATTCATACATATATTCCAATTTTAATTTTCAAACATAATGTCCAATCCCAATAATCTTATCCGTCCCCCTGTTGGAAATAATCCCCCTTTGCCACAACAAAGAGCAAATGAAGGAAATCCACCTCAGCAACAAGCCCAAGCCCCCATAATTCCCTCCCCGGAGTTAATTAACATTATCGCAGGTGTAGTTAACTCCATTGTTAGGCCAAACTTCGATGCAATGCCAACACGAGATCAAGATATAAGCCCTGAATTCAGAGCAAATATCGAAGAACTCGATAAAATACCGGACGTAGTCCGATCCCTACGCGATTTTTCAGGCAAACCAGGAGAGTTCAGCTCCTGGCGTAAAAGCGTAGAACGTATTCTTAAAATATACGAACCACTCCAAGGTACTCCGAAATACTACGGTATCCTAAGTATTATAAGGAACAAGATAGTAGGAAATGCGGATGCAGTATTGGAATCGTACAATACACCCTTGGATTGGAAAGCTATTTCCAAATGCCTTTTGCTCCATTATGCGGATCAAAGAGACTTAGGTACTCTAGAGTACCAAATGACTTCGCTAATCCAAGCAAACTCTTCTATACAAGATTTTTACCAATCCGTATACAAACACTTGTCTCTTATTTTAAACAAAATTTCTTGCATGGACGTTGGTCCAGAGGCTCTCTCGCTCTTAACGAGCACATATAGGGACAAGGCTTTAGACACGTTCATACGTGGACTAAATGGAGATCTTCCAAGGCTCTTGGGTATGCGAGAACCAACCGATCTACCCGAAGCACTAAATTTGTGTCAAAAACTTGAGAATCAGAACTTTAGGTCGCAGTACGCAAGCAATCATCAAAACTATCCAAAAAAATGGCAACAGTCAGCGCCTCGATCCCCACCGACAACACACAGGTATTCTCAGCCACAGAGACTCCCTCAACATAAACAACATTTTTATCCTGAAATAGCATATCTACCACAACCGCAGCAATTTAGAAACAATTTGGATGTTTATCCTAACTATACTAATAACTTTTATCCCAATTACCCCAAAAACTCCTACTCTAACCACCCAAATAACTCTTACAATAATTATCCCAGTAATTACCCTCATTATTCCCACAATAATTACCCAAATTATAACCCTAATTTGGCTCCTCCACGCCCGCCTAAACCTCAACCGAGACCAGTTCCGATGGAAACATCTACGATCAGATCCTCCGCGATAAATTACCAGAATAATCCTCAACCTTTTAAATATGCCGGAAAAAGGACACAGGGCCAAACCCCCTCGTTCCAAAATAGAGTTCCTCCGAAAGTTCAGAGAAACTACCACATAAATGTTGACAATCCGTCACCAACTATGCCCCCGAACTTCTCGTTGCAGCCAACAGGATATATTTCACCAAACGATCTATATGCCTTCTACGAACAGCCATATGTAGAAGAAGCCGCACACGATCCTGACCTCTACAACTACATGCAGCAGCAAGCCGAATCAGTACCGGAAAACGAGCCAGCGCAGGCTAATCAGGACCTCGAAATCGACCAAAGCGATATCAATTTTTTAGACTAAGCGACTCTTCGTTGCCCTACTTCGAATGTAGAACGAAGAGTGGGAAAATTTTAAATTTTTTAATAGATACAGGCTCAAGCAAAAATTTTATTCAACCCTGTTTAGTAAAAAAACCCCTTTCAAATGAACAATTTTTTTTGGCAAAATCAATAGCAGGTGAGTTAAAAATAACTCAGCACACATTTATTAACCTCTTCAATCAAAAAGATATTAAGCTAAAATTTTACCTTCTCCCATCTCTTAAATCCTTTCATGGGATTTTGGGGAATGACAGCCTCAAGCAACTTTCAGCTGTAATTCATACAAAGGATAACTACATGTCTATCCTAGGCAGAGTCAGAATAAAAATCAGGCAGTTAGAATCACCTTCAGTCAATCCTATAACTGTTAAAACGGATCACATGTCAGTCTCACAGAGGAATGCTATTGGTACTCTGGTTCAAAAATTTAATTTTTTATTTGCTGATCCAAATGAAAAACTCACATATGCTACGAAGGTAATAGGCGAAATACGCACAAAAACAGACTCTCCAGTATATTCAAAATATTACCCATATCCTGCCTCACTTAAAGAGGAAGTGGAAAAGCAAATTCAAAAACTGCTAGATGATAACATTATTAAACCATCTCGTTCCCCGTACAATTCCCCGGTGTGGATTGTACCTAAAAAGGATGACGCGAACGGAAACAAGCAGTACAGACTCGTAATAGACTATAGGAAACTAAATAGCGTTATTATATCAGACAAATATCCAATTCCCGAAATAAACGAGGTTCTGGCGCAATTAGGACAATGCGCATTCTTCACTGTCCTAGATCTCAAAAGCGGATTTCATCAAATCCGACTAAAGGCATCCGACACTGAAAAAACTGCTTTTTCAGTGAACAATGGGAAATACGAATTTCTTCGTCTCCCGTTTGGAATGAAAAATTCGCCTTCGATCTTCCAAAGATCACTTGATGACATTTTGAGGGAACATATAGGAAGAATATGTTTTGTCTACATTGATGATATTATCATCTTTAGTAGAACAGAAGAAGAACATGTTAGGCATGTGAGTAAGGTATTCAAAACTTTGGCAGAAGCCAATATGAAAGTACAATTGGACAAATGCAGCTTCTTTAAAGAAGAAGTTGAATTTTTGGGCTTCATTGTATCGTCAAAAGGAGTAACAACAAATCCATCTAAGGTAGAAGCTATCGTTAACTTTCCAACTCCTACTACCCTCAAGGAACTTAGATCCTTCCTTGGACTCTCTGGGTATTACAGGAGATTTGTCAAGGATTACGCTCAAATAGCAAGACCACTCACATCACTGTTACGTGGTAAAGAAGGAAGAATATCTAAAACTCAATCAAAGAAAATTCCCATTACCCTCAAGGCAGATTCACTCGCCGCTTTTCAGAAAATAAAAAACTCACTAACTTCAAAAGATTTACTTCTAGCCTATCCGGATTACAAAAAGAGCTTCGAACTAACCACAGATGCCTCTAATACAGCTATAGGTGCTGTATTATCGCAAAACGATAGACCTATCCTATTTATTTCTAGGTCATTAAGTAAAACAGAGGAACATTTCGCGGCCAATGAGAAGGAGATGCTCGCCATCATTTGGGCACTCAATTCTCTTCGGAATTACCTTTACGGTACCGCACACGTTAAGATCTACACAGATCACCAGCCGTTGACTTACGCTTTAAGTCATAAAAATAATAATTCCAAAATGAAACGCTGGAAAGCGATTCTGGAGGAATACAATTATGAATTACAATATAAGCCTGGAAAAAGTAACGTAGTAGCAGACGCACTTTCTCGTTCACCACAGTTCTCGCAAGTTAATTCCTTATCAGTCTCCCAACATAGCGATCAGAGTTCATCTCACGATCTGATCCCTGCAGTAGAAACCCCGATTAACGTATTTAAAAATCAGTTAATGTTGCTCATTGGAAACGAGCAGCCATACCAATTTAAAATCCCTTTTCCCACCTATCATAGACACATTTTTATACAATCTGATTATACTCAAGAAGATCTCATCGCATTGTTCAAGCGATTTCTTAACCCTAGTGTCATAAATGGACTTTACACCGACGAAGCGACAATGGGAAAAATTCAAGAAATCTATCCACACCACTTCAGATCTTACAAGATACGTTTTACCCAATCCCAGGTTAGTGACCTTCAAAATTCAATAGACCAGGAAGAAGAAATCCTGAAGGAGCATAACAGAGCTCACAGGAATGGTAATGAAAATAGAATACAAATATTACAAAAATTTTATTTCCCTAAAATGAAAGCTAGAATTCATGAAATAATTAAACAATGCAAAGTTTGCAAAGAACAAAAATATGACAGACAACCGAATAAACCAGAACTGCAAAGCTCTCCTTTACCTCATTACCCAGGTCAAATAATCCATATTGACATTTATTCCACAAATGGCAAATTCGTTCTCACTGCAATTGACAAATTTTCAAAATATGCTCAAGTGCGAATCATTAAATCAAGAGCAGTCCAGGATGTTAGAGAACCATTAAGACAAATCATTTTCGCATTCGGTGTACCCAAAATGGTCGTATACGATAACGAAAAAACATTTAGTTCAGCATCAATATGTTTCATGCTTCAAGACCAATTAGGCATAGAAATTTACAAAACGCCTCCTTATACAAGCGCAGTGAATGGTCAGGTGGAGAGGTTTCACTCCACCCTATCGGAGATAATGCGTTGCTTAAAGACAGATCGCATCCATAGATCCTTTCTCGAACTACTAGACCGAGCCGTATATGAATATAACTATTCTATACACTCGACTACAAAAAGACGACCTATCGAAGTATTCTTTGGTAGAACAGTTAGCACTAACCCCGAACAATATGAGAAATCTAGACAGGAAATAATTGAACTATTAACAAAAAAACAGAATGCTGATCTTGAATACCACAACAAAAATCGACAGAAAATTAAAATATACTCCCCAGGCGAAACTATTTTTGTAAAAATAAACAGACGATTAGGCACTAAACTTTCACCAAGATATAAAAAAGAGATAGTTAAAGAAGACAAAAATACTATTATTCTCACAGAGTCAGGAAAGATTGTCCACAAAAATAACATTAGGAATTAATTTCTTTTTTTCAGATCACTCATTGTTCAAACCTTTGCCGAAGTCCAGATACTGGACTACTCCAATTCGAAAATTGTTACAACAAATATGGGCACTGCAAAGTTGCAGACAGGTGCATTTAGAATAATCCACGTAATAGACTTAGAAGCCTACGAAAATATAATAGAAGATATTAGACTACAGATGAGAAATATAACCGAATCCGACCCAATTTATCCCATTATATCCCATCAGATAACCCAAATCACTAACCAATTAAGCATCCTTAAACCAAGAATTAGAACTCCCAGATCCCTAAATTTCCTAGGAAGCGCGTGGAAATGGCTCGCAGGCAGTCCCGACCACGATGACTTTCAAATTTTAAAATCACATACGCAAAAACTTTTGAATAATAACAATAAACAAGTTATAATTAATAAAACATATGCCAAAAGAATCAATAAATTAACTAACGTAACGAATGAAGTAATAGAACTTTTAAAATCAAACAATGTCTTAAAAAATCAATATACTCTAGATATTAAGTATAAATTAGATATTTTAAAAGAAGAAATTACCAACATTGAATACGCTTTACTTTGGGCGAAAAACAAAGTTGTAAACTCTTTTATTCTTTCCAATTCAGAAATTAAACTTGTAAAAGAAAAATTCATACAAAATAGCATACCCTTTATTAATTTAGAAGAAGCTTTAAATTTTGCCGAAATCAAAATAGCATCAGATAAATTTACTATTCTTTATATAATAAGCATACCTACAACGGAAAAATATATATGTGAAAGAATTTTGTTAAAACCTATAAAATATCAAAATAAAGCATTAAAGCTGCAATACGAAAATATATTAATTTGTGAAAATGACATATATGCTATAAAAACAAATTGTAAATCATATAATGAATTAACTGTTTGTAATAACGAAATAATAAATTTAAGTATTGATTATTGTATTCCAAATTTAATAAAAGGTAGACCATCAAGTTGCAATGAAATCAACAGCCAACATTTACCCACCGTCGAAGAACTACAGCAAGGAACCATACTTCTAAATCAATTCAATGGATCAATATTCGTCGATAGTAATATCGTCAATCTTACCGGCACTTACATCCTGCAATACCATAACGCATCAATTTCCATAAACGGCCAAGAATTTATATCCAGAGAAATACCAGCTGCTAAACCACTACCAGCAGTTCTGCATTCGAGCTCTTCTATGAAAACCTACGAAGAACTTCTAACAATGGAGATGCTGAAAGAATTGCATATCAACAACACTCTACACATAAATGAGGTTCAAGATCAAGGCCAGGGGTGGAATCGCGTAAGGTGATAGTTGATTATCAATTTGTTTATTGTCGTTTTGACCATCGCTCTCTCTATAATTCTTAATTGATATGATAGAGACAGCTATAGTCGAAAACGACAATCAACGAATTGATAGTCAACTATCACCTTACGCGATTCCACCCCAGATGCACGTCACCATTAGCTACAGCATAACATCACTTGTCATATTAGCTATTATTGTCATCTTAATCAGACAGACTATTAGCCGAAGAAGGGAAAATAAGGTACCTGAAATTCAGCTCAAAGTCCAAGCGGATGTCGAACCATGTCAACCAAAATCAATACCGGTTCTTTACACAACGTCGAGTGAGGACACTCGAATTTAAGAAGGGAGGAGTTAACCACATTTACGCTGGCACATGCCGCGCCACTTCTCCAGGTTCATATTCATAACAATTTATGCTGACTTGCACTCCCACGGTCAACAGCACTCGAAACGAACTCAAAGCTGTTCCTGGAAGCAACATCGTACGAGACAAGCGGCATCAGCAACTTTGATGGGATACCTTCGCAACAAGTGTAGGTAGCTAAGTTATAAATTGTTTGTTAGCATAGAATTAAGTTGAGTTATATTTCACAAGCCAATAAAGAACGTTCAATCAAATAAAAATTGTTTTTTTTAATTCTCTCCGCGTAAAGAAACCTAACTTATATAAGTGGAATTCAATTTCAAAATTGAGTTTCAAGCATAAGTTAAATGTTAGATCTTATTTTTGTAGATATGATTTGTTTTATTTGAAATTGTGTCGCCTTAAACATCAGTCATGTACTCGTACCTAGGTAGGTGCCTACGTTGTTTGACATTTGTATTAATTTTAAAGCTACATAATATATATTGTTTATAACATTCATTATACGAGTATCTATGTGCCACGGGGCTTTTGGTTTCGAAAATAAATTTAAATATAACACATTTCTGATTTAAATTGTATGTATTCGTGTACTTATGTACTTTCTGGGCTAAAATTCCCAGCGTATCAAAATTTGAGGAGTGGTGTATAAAATTCTTCCAGATAGTGAGAATGATGATGAGAATTGACGGTGGTTTTAACACCTTCCTTATATTCAAGGAAGTACATACCAATCAATGATAGGACCACACTAAATTGTACACCATAATATAATGTTCTTTGAACGGTTATATTTGGATTTTCAACTCCCCATTTACGGAAACTGAAGTTAATTTTGCAATAATAGGTGTGTTTTATTATATATCGATTTTTTTATCGAAAGGGGTATCAAAATTTGCGTATTATTCCGAATATCAATATGTACTTACTTTTTGTCTTTAAACTGCGATAGAGGCCCAAAAGTTATGTCCAAATCAAAAAGTAAGTACATATTCAGAATCTATTACTCGTCAGTACGCAACTTTTGATACCGCTTTCGATAAAAAATTCGAGAATGTTTTTTCTTCATACAACGACGGGACAGCCTAACATACAATCCCGGATGACAGTTTAGTTTGACTTTTCTGATGTCAAAACTGAACCACGATCGGTTGACCCTTATGCTTAGACACTAGAAGACATAAAACCAATTACTTCTCAATCTTTTATCAAAAATTGATACGAGTATCCCAAATTTAAATTAATCTATTAATATTTATAAATAAAAATCGATCTATCTGTATGTGTATGTTCCCTATATGAACTTCAAAACGGCTTGACCAATTTTGATGAAATTTTCATTTAATCTTCAGATTTGCCCAGGGGGTTGAAGTTTTGTAGTGATCTTATGTAAGAATTTTGTTCACAAATCTTTTATACATTTTTGTCTGAGAAGCATTTTAGAGAAATTTGTACAAGGAGGATTGTAAGTTAATATATAAGCTCTATGGAATAGGAATGTCATTCAAATTCGGTATAGTAATTCGAAACCTCTTTGGTAAGCACCGGTATAGAATGAAAAGGATTAGTCTGAACGGTTTCGAGTTAAACAAAACTTGAGTACGACAGGGATGCCCGATAGGCCTTTTACTTGTTGCACATTATTTTGAATTAGTTTGAAGGCCTCAAAGAACTGCCTGGTTGGAGGTATCGAATATTCAGGAAACCTAATCAAGGCACTCTACGTAAAGGAATATTTCGTCCTCCGAATAACATAATTACCTATGTTGGAAACAGAAATATCCGCGATACGTACATTGAATCTGAATGTTTTTTACATATTAACAATACTAAACACGTCAAACAATATATTGCCAGGGAAAGCTGCCCTTCAAGTTATTCGTCAGAAAAGCAGTTGGTTAGCTGAGTGGATGGAGATGGAACACTGTTACAAGACAGTCGATATCAAACTCTTTTATAATTTGCGGCAGTCTAACTATTTCAGCGACGTCCAAATATGTATGATGCTTAAACTAAGAGACAACGACTTGCCAACTTTAACACTATAACACTTTCTGGTCTTAATTCTTCAGCACCCTGGGCATGTTTATTATTTACATGTATGTACATATATTTCAAAAACCAGCATGGCTGCCATTGGAATCGTTCGTTGGGATTTTCAGACATTCCAAAAAGCTGACTTACGAGTATATAAGACAAAGATGCTCTTATTTTTACTTGACTTAGAATTATAAGAAAAATTCAGTGCATAAGTTATTACGGAAATATATTCAGAAACATGACATTTATGTGTCGGATACCTGTGTAATAAAAAAAAAAAAACATTATCGAAAATCGAGGGTTAAGGCTGTAGTAGAACAGACAGACTTACATAATTGCGAGAGCAAATTTTTTTCCCCATCATCGTAAGCATAATATCATGTTGGGAGCGGGTTATAATTCTGGTTTTCAAAATTCTGTTTGGTCAAAATTCTGTTTTTTTTATAAAAATTCTGTATGGTCAAAATTCTGTTTGTCCAAAATTCTGTATTACTAAATTCTGCCAATGCAAAATTCTGTATTTCAAAATTCAGTATTTCAAAATTCTGTAGGTGCAAAATTCTGTTTCCTGAGCAGTGAAATTCTGTCTAAGAAAAATAACCATTCACGTCAAAATATTCATAGTGAGTTTAATAAAGATTTATTGAATGAAAATAAAATGTTAAGGACTAAAAGAAAAGTAATATTTCATGTCAATAACGAACTTTAAACATATTCAATAATCCAAATTTATAGCTAAATGCATGCATACATTACATATAATGTCAATTCTATACAAAATATTTACGAGCCCAAACTCAAAATAGTTGGTCTACCGAGGATAGAATGCAAATATTTGTGTTCATTCTTAACCTATTTCGAAACAAAAACTATTTTTTGATATACATATAAAGTCCTATTCATTTTAAATAAGAAAAGTGGACAAAAAAAGAAAGTGGCTTAATAAAACATTGATATGGAGTCTCTTTACAAAACTAAATAACGATTTATACACATTTCTTAGATGCAAAATAGTTGGTCTATGATTCTTTATGATGATTTTACCACATTGTTAAGCGACCTTTGGCCTTAATCACTGCTTCTATAATGCACCTTGGCATAGTGTCAACTAATTGTTGACACTCTTCGGCACCAAAAGATTCCCAATTATTTGTAATTGTGGATCTTAAATCTTGAAGAGTCCGACGCGGTTCCTTTCGCAATTTTTGCTTCATCGTGTGCCAAACAGTTTCGATTGGTGAAAGATTAGGGCTGCTGGAAGTCCATTGCAATAAAGAATTGCTTCAGCAGTTAACCATACCATTGTTGATCTAGCCGTATGACAAGAAGCACCATTCTGTTGGAAAATATACTCCGCATTGCTATATTGAAGACGTAGTATTGACGGAGGCAGCTCCTGTTCCAAAATGTTGCGCTACTTGACAGCATTAGCTATCCCAATTACAAAATGCAAATTACTCATACCACATCCCGACATGCACCTCCATACCATTAGAGATACTGGGAGCTTTACGGTTTGTTTAAGGCAGTTCTTGTGAGTTGTGAAAGGCTTCTTTAGCATTTTTTATCACTGGTCCTCGTTCATCACCAACACAAACTTCCAATCTGTACTGATCACTCCAATTATCCAATTAACGGACCGCCATTGACTAAAAGTCCAAATTTTTAAGTTGTTTGGCCCACTCAATGCGCCTTTTCTTTTGCTTAGGTGTCAGTAGTGATATTTCTTTTGCCTGCGTTTTTAATGATTTAAGTTGTCGTAATTTATGCAAAACTTAAATATTTTAAAATAAACCTTATAAAATTTGTATCCAATTTTTTTCATCATCTGCTTACAACTGTCCAGCGAAACACATTTTTGAATTTGTTCTCTCCACTGAACCGTTATTAAAGCAGATAAATATCGTCGATTTTCTTTAAAAATTTGGCAATCGCGAGGTTTTGCTGTTAGTGGATGTCCCGTTCTGTTGCATATATCCACATTTCCAGAATTTTTAAACTTTGTTATTATGTTCTGCACTGACGAGGGCGGTAAATTAAAATTTTCAGGGATTTCGTAGCTAGACAATCCTGTTTCAAACGCTTTAATCATTGATTCCCTTAGGTCTCCTGATAATGCAACGCCACGCGCCAGGATTGACATGAAACTCTCGCTAGCTGGTATAAAATCATACAATAATCATTAATAAAACCAGTGCTTGTCATTTTTTTAATAACGGTTAACTGAAACTATATTTAAATAGTCTTAGATCAACTATTTTGCACCCAAAAAAGAGTAGACCAACTTTTATGCTCTTATCTTTGTCTGAGATGAAAGGAATATTGTTGTTATTTGCTCTCTCAAATTTTGTTTTGTTAGGTCTAATTTACTCTCAGTGAAACTACTTTATTAAATTGACAACATTTTTTAAATGAACAAAAGCTGACTGCCACTAAATTTAGGATATATGAAGAATTAATGCGTTAATAAATGAATAGACCAACTATTTTGAGTTTGGGTCGTAATACAAAACTAAATTTTTTGCGGTTCTTTTTAAATAAGCAACATGGGTTAGGTCAAGTCTCTTTTTAATTACTCGCGCAATTTGCTTATTTTTGAGAATTGTTTTTTTTTTATCTTTTCTTACTCTCTCTACCTGCGTTTTAAGTGTATACATATATTGTATATTCTTATTATGTTTAAATTATGTATTTTCCATAACAAATATTCTGTTTTTAAAAATTCTGTAAATATGTTGTAAAAGAGAAATCGTTTTTATAATTTAAAAAAGTGCGCACTTTTTTACATTATCAAAACGATTTCTCTTTTACAATATATTTACAGAATTTTTAAAAACAGAATTTTGAAAAACAGAATTTTGAAAGCAGAATTTTGAAAGCAGAATTATAACCCATACCGAATTTCGACCCCAACCCTATCATGTTCCTTCAAAACCTCGATTTCAGAGTCTTTATACGAATGAAAAAGGGATTTTCCAACGTCACGTCCTTTTCAAATCTTAAGCTACGTGTACACGTATATTGGTAGATCTTACAATATTTTCAGAATTGGCAATACCTTACAATTATCTATCAATGAGCTGACAATTAAGATGTTTGTGTACACGGTTGGTAGAAACCTACCAATCTCCTACAATTTATTGTCAGACGTTGGCTGGCAGTTTTGTTTCAGATAGCTGGCTAAATACCTACCAATTAATTGTAGATTTTCACACAGCTAATTGTCTTGGCTGCAAATTGCCTGACAATGAAAAAATTGTATGATACCAAAAAACGTACAATTTCTTCATTGTCAGAAACTTCAGACAACGATAAAAATTAGCAGGCCTGACAATAAATTGTATGTGTACCCGATTATCAAATACCTTACAAATTACCGTCTTACCAAGTTTTTTTTTGAAAAAAAACCAATATCTTTAAAATGTATGAACGATTATTTTTTGAAACTATTTCCAAAATCTATACTACTGAATACTTAAAATTTGGCATCCCAAAAAATTTTAAGGAAATTTGTTATATAAAAAATTATTTTAAAATTAAAAAGATTAATCAGACGGCAATTCCATACATTTGAACATTTCTATCTCATTAAATCCATGTTTTATATTTATAAAATGTATTTTAAATTCCAAAGTACTTTTACATAAGAGCAAGTTCGTGCGATCCAGTCGTGCCTTTTATTTTATTTGTACTATACACAAAAGTAAATACCTACTACATATATGTACTTATTTCTTTTTGGATTTTAAGAAATAAAATTATTAATTTAATTCAATAATTCAAAATCAATATTTATCATCGTCACTGGGAAATTCTTCTTTTTTTATATTTTCCACGAATTTATAATGCCCATTAATAACTCACCATAAATGGAAACAGCATTCATTCCGCGATCATCGACTCAATGAATTTCAAAAAGATAAACATCTTTGGTTTCTGTTTTAAAATGTACTTTATTTGATTTACAATTTAGTTAGTCTTTATGCTTAACACTCAATAATTTCATTTATTTATAATAATAATTACAGCATAACATTACTTTAAAACACAATTTGAACTTTTATTAAAAAATCGTAATATTCAATCAGTTAATTTATAATTATTGTTTTTCCTTTTATCGATCAATTGATTTTGTTGTTTTTATTTATTTCAAAACGCTACTTCAACAGTTCTTAAAATTTAATTTATCCTATTACTTTATACAGTTTTATTTATAACTTAATAATGTGCTAAAAGTCTATAGATTTGGTTTATTTTTATAAATATGGTTTTGGTATTTTATATAATTTTTCTTATTAGAAATATTTTACATGTTAATATAAATTCATTGTTAGTCTAATAAAAAAAGAAAACAGTTTGGACTTTTCATTTTATATTTAAGTATTGCTAAAGTATACGTCATATTGATATTTAATAACGAAAAGCACAATGTGCACCTGGTAAATACATACATTCGGAGTTCCTTCCTTAACCTCTATATTCCTTAAAAGTGAAACACAGTTTAATACTATCGAAATATAATGGAGAGTAGCTGCGTCTCGTACGTTTTATTTGCAGTGTCCATCGAGAGTGGTGAATTCTATTTCCCCTCGCGATAATATAAGATCCGGGTCTGCAATATATACTGCTTTGCAAATGATTTGGAAAGAACAAATTTAAGGGGGCAAGAAATCGAAGGATTAATTGTTAAGTTATGCAGTTACATAGGTTAGTGGAAACACACGTAAAGCGTAAGGAAACTACTACTACTTTAAATATGGCAAATTAAAATATATAGTAATAAATACAAATTGTGAATACATTTAAAAGCACACAAATAATTAACAAAATTAACATGATCAGACAATAATAGAAAAATATAAAGTAAACATCTAGCAACGGTTTGTAATTCAGCAGTTTTCTAAAGTCAATTCTGAGATATTAGGATGCCCCATAAAAAAATATTCTCAGCTTGATTCATATGCTTTTTTAAAATTAGTGACTTAATATATTAAGAAAAAATTGAAAATATGCGTACAAAGGCTAGGCAAATCTCTTAAGTTGGACGCACAAAATCAGATTCAGAAAAGCTTATTCTGCTTATCGCGCAACCCACAATAGACCAACATAGTTAAAAAAGTGAAATCAGTTCTTGGATTATACTTGGACTAGGTGAGCTGTAATTATTTTTTTTTTTTGGAACCAGTCATGCAAGCAAAAAGTATATTTCCTCTCTAAAATACCTCTTTCATAAATCACGATTACTAGATTAATTTAAATTTGAAACATTATTTTGTGATTTGTATATTAAATGTGCGTGTAGATTGTGTTATGAGAAGAAAACAAAATATGAGAAGAGAGGTCCTTTTAATCAGAAGGGGCCATTTTGTAAAAGTTTAAATTAAAATAAAGAAGTACACGATTAAATTTCACGAGCTTACTACGAGTATTGTGGTTCAATGCTATATAACGTGGCTGGATACTGGGAAAGTATGGTAATAGATATTAGATTTAATTTTGTTTGTAAATTAATATTTGTTAAATTTTTTAATATAATAGTGCCGAGCACCACAATTCACTTCACAGCACCAAATGAAATTACATCCGTTTTCGGTTCTGCGTTTTTTTTTTTGGCTAAATTCTGTAAAATATAAATAAAGAAAAGTTGGTTTTTGACATTGAGTATTTAGGTCATAATCAAAAATTCCTCCTTGATCCCTCTGCTCATATACTCTTTTAACAATAGTATTTAAAATATAATACTCAATTAAAATACAAAAAACTGAATACTGTGAATATATATTAACAATTGTGTGACCAGATGTCGCGTTGAAGATTCCAACAACCCTCTGCAAATAAAACATTTAACATTTTATAACATTTTACATTTTTATAACAACACGCAAGTCGTTGGGGAACTTCTGAATAATTGTTTATTATTTCAGATGGCATCCTCTCTATTTTAATAGACCGAGTTCTGTTAGTTAAAAAATTTCGAATGAAAACCCTCAACTTGGAAATAAGTGCATCGAACGTCTTTGCGAAACCAGTAAAAATAACGTCAACGTGATATCTATCCTCCATAGCTTTGCGACAAAAAGTTGTTAAAAGTGTTATACTCTGTCCAACAAAAATTGTCAGTACAGGCCTTATGGGAGAGCTTTTTCTAAAGCAGTGGCGCCTGATGCACGCTCACTACAATGCGTTAGGAAAAATGCCACTAAAAAAACAGCAAGCCACTGACTTTTCTTAAGGAATTGTTGTTGTAATTCTTTGCAAAAAGTTGTACACCCCAACACGACCATCGTATCCCACTTCTGATGAAGTGATGAGATAGATACTGTCAAGAGTGTCAAGTGTCACTCAATACGATCGTGCGCTCTTTATCTACATCAAAACAGAGTTGACATTATCATTCTCAATTGCAAGCAAAGAGCTTTTTCAGTGGTTTTTATTAAGGAGCTTTTGGGATTTGAAGCTTTTGAGAACACATTTTAAGAAGATGAGTATGCTGAGTGTTGTTGTATTGCTTTTCAACTTAAAAAAAAAACGCGCCTATTATCTTACCGCTTGACGTTGTGGGAAAAGGTAAATTGAATGTTTTTCTCAGTCGTCTTGAATCGACAGACGGTAGGCCTACGCGATTTTTACTCTCATTTGCGGCGATTTATAATGTAAGCTACGGAATCCCTGTGAGAGCTTTAAAAGGCGACACACTTATGCATGGCAATGCAACCAGAATGAGAGACCAACGTCCTATCTTCCCTGTACTGACAATTTTTGTTGGACAGAGTATAGATTTGTAGTGGTAGATATTTCACTTACAAATCCATGTTGAAATTCCGTTATATAATTTCTAAGAATGGAAAAAATCTTTTTCAAATATGGCTTCAAAAAGCTTTTGTATAATTTGAAGTTTGTCAATAATATTATCTTTCTTATACTCTGTTCAACAAAAATTGTCAGTACAGGCCTTATGGGAGAGCTTTTTGCAAAGCAGTGGCGCCTGATGCACTTATCACTACACTACGTTGGGAAAAATGCCACTTAAAAAAGAGCAAGCCACTGACTTTCCTTAAAGAATTGTTGTTGTAATTCTTCGCAAAAAGTTGTACACCCCAACGCGAGCGTTGAATCCCACTGCTGAAGGGATAAGGGATACTGTCAAGTCAATACGATCGTGCGCTTGTCATATACATCAGAACAGAGTTACCATTATCTATCATTCTAAATTACAACCAAGGAGCTTATTCAGTGGATTTTATTAAGGAGCTTTTGGGATTTGAAGCTTTTGAGAACAAGTTTTATGAAGTTGAGTGTTGGCGATTTATAATGCAAACTAGGGAAACCCTATGAGAGCTTTAAAAAGGCGACACACTTATGCAAGCCAATGAAACCAGAGTGAGAGGCAAACGTTCTATCTTCCCTGTACTGACAATTTTTTTTGAACAGTGTACAGTACCAGATTTATGAATTGGTGTAATAAAAGAATGTTTTCGGCCATTTAAAAACACACGTTCAGGTAGAGAAAGATTGAAAATGATTAACAGATGGCTTGTAATAAAATTAACAAATTTTTTGAGAACGGTGGAAGAAATATTATCGGGGCTTATCTAATCTTCGAGATTAAAGAGTACGGTTAGAATCTCATCTTCGGAATCAATTATAATTTTATTGATTAAAAAAATCTCCATAATATAACATAAACAGACACAGTTAGAATTACCCTTTATACTGATCAATGCTTAATTTAAAGTGGGTATTTTAGCAATAAATCAAACAGTTTTTGCAATCGCTCAATCTCCTATTTATGAAGACAGTACAATTTTAGGATTTATGGATTAATTCGTAATTTATCATCTTTAAAAGACTTAACTGCTGTTTAAGTCTCTTTTTTTTTTTGCTGCTGGAAACTTAAAGCTGTTTAGTTAGAGTTTATAGCCCTCCGTTATTAAAAATCACAAACACATTTTTTTTTTAAATTATACTATAAACTCTTGGGCTGTCACTTAAGCGGAAACTTGTTAAGGTCGGACAATTGTGTCTCGAACCAATTTCTGGAATACCATCAGACGATTTCAGAAAACTGAGTCTTGCGCTAGAGGCCAGGTCAATATAGATATTTATACAATTCAGCTCGCAACGACCGCTTTGCTGTCAACGATTTGCTCGCAGATCAGCTACGTCCCATTCCTGAAGTTTCGTCTCTAGTCTCTTCGATGTGAAAAAAGTCAGTATGAGAAAAGCAAACTAATTGTGCCTCTGAGCAGTGGTGTAGCGTGGGGTGGGGCGGCAACGATATAATCGTGAAGATAACATCAGACGGACTGGACATGCAGAACTTGCCAGGACAGGCTTATGACAACGCTGCCACAATGTTAGGTTATCTACAATAGAGTTCAAGCCCGGATTAGAGCACTGATTCCGAAAGCTACATTCGTTGCATGCACAAAACACTCACTCAACTTGGTTGGGGTACACGCTGCTTCTGAATTAGTGAATTCCGTGACGTTTTTTGGAACTCTGGAGAAGCTATTTGCCTTCTTTTCCGCATCAATTGACAAGATCATTCAAGAAATGACGACTCGATTTTAGCAAGGTCAAGAAATAGCGGACACGTTCGGGTTTTTGGCGCCAGCGAAACTTTTGGATAGCAAGTATGAGTGTGATCTTTGTATGTATTAGAAGACATCGACAAGGACGAGTTTCAGATGGAGCGGAAGCGTCTCCAGCAGTTTGTCGCCAGTTCTGAATCAGAGGAAGATATAAGGGACAAAGGACCACTGGATCTGCTCCAGTTCATTCAAAAACTGAATCTGGGAATTTCGGTTCCAAATATGGTCATCTTGATTCGTATATATTTGGCTTTGGTAATTAGTGTCGCTAGTTGTGAGAGAAGTTTTTCGAAGTTGAAGCTAATCAAAAATAATCTCGGATCCACTATGAGCTCCACTAGACTATCAAACTTGGCTATATTGTCGATTGAACAAGAATTGGCTGCAAATATTGATTTTGACAAAGTTATTTCTGACTTCGCTTCTCGTAAGGCCCGTAGAATCCGTTTGTGAAACCTCTGATCCTGTTTTACCTTCAATAAAAGATACCTCATCGCCTGTGAAATGATTTCTCGAAATTTAATTTTAATTAAGTATTGAATGGGGGCAGCAAAATGGGTCTCCCGCACCGGGCGCCGAGATGACACGCTACGCCGCTGCCTCTGAGTGTAGTTAATGAAGATGCAATATACTGTTAATTTGATATTGTAAAACCTTGCATTTGGCTTAATATCACCATTTAGGGGCTCTGCGAAACTAATGGAATATTCAACAAAAATAAAATTAAAAAAACGTGCTCCAATGTCTTATTTTAAATTACATAAATTAAAATAAAAACAAATTAAACTAGCCATAAAGGCTACCCAACTGTATGATGCGTTATTTCGGCCGGCGGCGGCCGCGGCGTCACTGGGCCATATTTCTTGGAGTCCTGCATAGGTTATGCTGTATCAGTTACAGGTGACCGCTATCGGGACAGGTTGGAAAACTTTCCTGTTCCCGAATTGGATCAATCAGGTCTAAATAACATGTGGTTCCAATAAGATGGTGCGACTTTACACATAGCTCAATTTGACACCTCCTCCCGCCCCTATTTCTTCTTATATGTTTTTTTTTTTATAATCTACACGCGCTCAAGGGATTATAATTACCCTTTCAATGTTTCAACATAGCGCGGGCGTATATGGTACTTGAAAAAATAGATCTAGGTACAAACATCAACAAACTAACCACAATTTCGTTGCTTAGGGACATTATTAGAAACGAAATCGCTCAAATTACAGCAGAAGTCTGCGAACTTTGTATGCAAAATCTACTTAAAAGAAAGAGCGCACCTGCGCCACGGTCAGAAGCACCCACTTAACCAACGGCATATAGAAATCCAACCAACAAAATATAGGTAAATTATGAAATTGTGTTTCATTGAAAAGTTTGAAAAAAACATCGACCTGAGACAAGTAAGCACGTACCTTGAATTTTTAATTTAATATTTGTTCACGTAAGTACTCAACTAAAAATAAATTTGTTTTCGGAATTTCTTTCAAAAACTAGAAGACATACAACCACCTGGTTCTTTTTGTTTGACTTAAAATGGATAAGAGCATAGGAAAAACAATTTTGAAAAAATCTGTACATTCTGTTTTTGTTTTAATTTTTATATTTCGAAAAATAAAAGCAACTTTATATAATATAAAAAAACGTTATTTCTGAATTTAAGTAAAATAACAACTTTTTAAATAAAAAAATTTCTGTTCGCCCCTGAAAAGTCGAGGCGGGCATTTCAACTATGTTATATTCCAAACATAATATATGTAAATAATTTTATTCATACCAACCCCGTCCTCACACAAAGCTTGGTTTATTTCATTGCAACATTTATGCAACATTAGGTGCGTTTTGTTATGCACAAATCTATCTGGATCCGGATCTGGGTCATCCCTTGAAAATAAAACGATACGCGGATCTTACTGACAGCAGTGTTTTGTCTTTTTTCTTTACACTATTGGCACCTGGTAAGTTGCTTTCCACACCACCTGGAAGTCAGTGTGTGTACTGACAAATGGAGATAGAATTTTTTACGCTTTGTCGTTCAATGTATTTCCCATAAGAAAAAAGCAAAAAGGAGCTCGAAAAACATAAATTTTACTAATTAATTTTATATGAACGGGTATCAATATTATGATTTTAACAGAATAATAATATGTGTTTATTTCTAAATCAGGTGGAAAATATATCAAAAATATAATTAATCCTGTGCAATTTGTATTAAAAAAAAGTAAGGAAATTGCAAGAAAACAACAACAAATACTTAATTTTTCAATTCAATTCGGTCGGTGTACTTCGCGTCGTTTAGTGTTTTCATGTTTTGTGAATATTTTTATTTTTTCTTGTTAACAAGTTTCTATGATAAAAAAGACAAATTAAAAAGCAGGAAAATGTAAGAAACTTTGTTATTTTTGCGACTTAATTAAAAAAATTCATGTTATTCATTTTTTTTAATAGAAGTAGCATTATTAAACTTTATTGTGTTTTTTTTTTTTTGTTACATTAGTTTTCTTATATTACATAGTAATTTAATTACACTTGAAAAATTGCTGACTTAGAATTGGCCAGGACACACAGGGGTCTTATGTTTGTTTTATTTTTAATTAAATAGATAATTATTGATTTACGGACAAATATTCTACCTCGAGACTAAAATACGGCTAGTCAAAGAAAACCATACAAATTACTTCTTAAAAAAATTGTTTCATCTGTCATTCACATACGATATGTTTACGATTTTTGAAGCCAAATTACAAAAGATTAATTAAGTTTATTACTATATTTTCAACTTGATTTAGAAATAAACACATATTACTATTCTTTTAAAACCATAAAATGCATACCGGTTCATATAAGTTTGATTAGTTAAATCAATGTTTTTACGACCCTTTTCTGCTTTTTTCTTATGGGAAATACATTGAACGTCAAATCAAAAGAAAATCTATCTCCAATTGAAGGTTCACGTGCTGACTGCCAGGTGCCGTGACTCCATGTGTCAATAACTTACACTACTTTACCATAAAAAGCCATCTACTCGCCAGTGTATTAACTAATTTTTAGATCTTTGAAATAGATCCCGATAGAAAACAGGATCCCAAATTGTTTTTGTAATACATGTTAAAACTTAATCCAGATCCGGATCCAGATAGATTTGTGAATAATAAAACGCACCTATTTATAGCTAAGACCTAATTCGCCGTTGTTCGTCGTTAATTACACACACATAAGATGTATTTAACAGAATATTATAAATATTACGGTCACTTTCAAGCTGAATTTAAACTTGTTTAACGGAATGCAAGAATATTTTTCAATAGGATACATCTGTTTCTTAAAATATAAATGGGAAAAATACGTCCTTTCCCCCCATAGAACCTACTATGTATTTACGTGTCCAATTTTGCCCACCTGATATGAACAAATGTTCGTAGGTATGTGTTCATTCTACTTCTACATTTATCTACTTATTTGTTTCCCGGGCATATACCTTGAATAGCCAATAACTTTATCATTCCTTAGAGATTAATCTGTATTTTTTCCATCACACAAACTTTCATTAGATCTCATTAAAAAAAATTCTTATACCTAGCTCACGCAAATAAAGATAAATTGCAATTTCAATTCTCCGAAAAGACAAAGCACCGATGAAAATGATCAATATTATATTACAATTTGGCTGTTATTCCAGTTGTGTTGTTGTTATTGTTACAAAATGTTCCGCATACATAGAACGAAATACTTCCGCCATGCTTTTATTATTTCCTTTTATAGCCTGTAGAGTTTGCATGGCGTCACTTTCAAGCCATAAAATCAACCATTCTAATGCTGTATTCAATGAAATTATTATATTGATGTGACGAATCCATAAAAAAGAGAAAAAATCCTAATAAAGTATTATTGCCCTCGTCGCGACGCCCTACATTTTCTTCGCTTCAATCATGAATGAACTCTAGAAACGTTTTATTTCGATTATGTGGATGCACGATACGAGTATGTATAAGGATGTACGAGTATATTTTTTAATGATAACTTTTGTTTTTTTTTTTTTTTTTTTTAATTGCACATTGGGGGCGGCAGATTAATATATCCCCATCTTGTGGAGGATATTATGTACCCATATGTAAGTCTTCTTTACTGGTTGACATTTGACATTTATCTATTCACAAGTGAAGGAACAAATATTTGCTTGTTACTGTGAAGGACGTGTCTACGTAAAAGTTTAAATAGTTCAAGTTTTATATAAGAGGTCCCTGAATCTTGAAAATCTTTGAAACTTAATGGCTTTTTTTCAGCCGTTAGCTATACTTTATTGCACAGCTTTCAAAAGGTTTAGATGAATGACAAAGGAAAGCTATTTCCTAAGATAAGCGATGTTGGTTTTTTAAATCAAAGTCAGATAGCTAGGTGTCCTTGTGGGATTAATTTACGTATGTATGTACATACTCGAACTCGTATATTATTATAGAAAGAAGATTTAAAAACATTGAACTCGAGTTTTCTATAAAAATAATAAAATGCTTTGATAGATAAGGAGACTTGAAATATAACCAAGCGAAATTTCTTGAAATAAAAATTATTTTTAATTTTAAAATCGATTTAACTTGATCGACGAACATTTTCGGCTACCTGCCAATAAGCCATTACTCAAAATTCAAGTGTCCATTTGAAAGTATTTTCAATTGAAATCTTGCGAGAGTTACTCTCTGGTAGATGACTAGTTTCTTTTTTCCTTACACATAAGAAATCAGTCAAGATTTCGCATTCCTTCACACAAAAAAAATTGATTTTTCTTGGCAGGGATCACAATCTTCAAATCCATATTTGAAGAGGGATTTTCATGTATATCTATGAAACACGCACACCAAACGAAAAAATTTCGATCCGGGATCACATAAGTACCGCATTTCCCCTAAAGAACACGGTAGGTCCACATCGAGTAACCTCGCTTGAGTTGTGTCGTTAAGCCTCTCAGCCTTGGAGAATGGAAAGGAAGTCGATTTCACTAAGGATTTGAAAAAAATTCACATAGACTTATTCTTTTTAAACTATCCACCATATCTTCTAAAATGGACTTCTTCTTACCTGGAAACCGTTACTACAAAGTAAGTGTCAGACCTACCTTCTCCAATGATTTGTTAGCTGCCTACAGAGTCCCACAGGCTGCCCACTTATGTCCTATCCTATTTATTCTTTTATATTCCATTAATGGGCATCTGAAATTTCACTCTAAAAAGACGATACCAAGTTTTTCAAGAACATTTCTTCGACACCTAATTCTACACTTTCCCAACTAGATCTCGACAGTTTCTCTGTCTGGTGCTTGAAAAATAGCTTGGAGCCAATCACTATCACTTTTTCATGAAAACGCATCCAATCTCCTCCTCGTCTCTACCTTCTCCATTATCAACCCATATTAATCGCTGAGTCGATGGTGATTGACGAGATTATTCTTCAAGCAAACTTAGAATTTTCTGACCTCTACGTGACCCGATCGCTTTACATAAACTTTGTTTGCCCTCTTTATGAATATGCCTTCCAAGTATGGTATTTTCATCAACAAGTTCATACGTTTTCCCTTTCGTGGTCAGTCTTGAAATACTACCTCTGCATCGAGACCGACTTCTTTTAATTAAATGATACATGCTGCAAGAACGAAGAGAGATAAACCACATTCTCTTCACTCATCGACTACTTTCAGGATCTGTTGAGTTCCCATTCCCACCGTTCATCGGAGAATTACAATCTGCCTTTTCAATCATACGTCAATTTCACCCCAATCCTAGTTTATTTGTTTTCTGTAGTATGCCGAATAAATGGAGGCGTTGCTCCCACCAAAACTTACAAAAAGATCTAGTCTAAAATTTATGAACAAAATATTTTCTGAAGTATTTCGATTTTTAAAACTATGTAAAATCTTTTGTAGCAGTACCCTTTGGCATAATGTTTAGTGTGTTGGACTATCATGCAAATGGTCTCGAGTTCGATTCTCAGCCGCTACAAAAAAGTTTTACAGGGGTGTACTGTCTCTTGCGAGGAAGAGTATGGGTGAGTTCATAGTCGTCAGCCTAACTAAGAACTGCATTCATAAAGTCAGATTTTCGATCGAACTAACCTAGCCTAACTGCAGTACATACCGTTAATAAATGTCAAACTGTCGTCAGCGTCGGGCAGATTGTGCAGCTGAATTTTTTTGGCTGGAGAAGAGCGGAAATTTATAAAATTAATTTTACAGTCACCAAGAAGGACGAAGAGTCAATGTATAATAATCAAAAGAAGCCTACTTTGAATGTGGACCTCGACATCCTAAAATGACTACGGAATATATCGCTAGGATACTTTGAGACCACCCTCATTAAGAATGCATTTCAGGCCTTTTTGTTTACTGCAGACATTCTGCATTGTGAGTGCGTTCACAAATGCATTAGAAAGGAACTGCGATTGTACAAGCGCAGATTTTCTGCGTTTATGAATACACCCTATATCTCTTACCATGGAAAGTGCTGCTCATTAGCCGTTTGGAATAGGCAGAAAATTTTAGGTTGAGAGTCACTATACTCTGTTCAATTTATATTTGCCGTACAGGGAAGATAGGATATTTGCCTTTCAGTCTGACCATTATGGATTTAAACTATCTTAAATTAAAAGCTCTTACAGGATTGCCGTAGTGAGCATTAAAAATTTCCGCAAATCTCAGAAAAATATTAGCTAGCAAAAGCTCGAAAAAGCTTAAATCCTGAAAGTTGCATAGCACAAACCAAAGAAAATGCCATATGAATTTCTAGCAACTTGGCAATGGTAACTTTGATTCAGTGTTTTTTTTTAATAAACACAATAAGGCTAGTCGCGCACTGGCAACTGTGATCGAAATCAAATATTTTAATCACCAGTTGAAAGAGAACCGCGCCCTGGCAACTCTTTACTCACGCTCACACTCTTTTCTCTCTTGCGCTTATAGAAAACAGCTCAACTGTTGCGAAAGCAATCGTTTAGTTTGTGTCAAAACACAAACTTTTTAGTTGCTCGAATCGAGTTGCTCTAAGTGCGCGGTGTCCCATATAAGCCCATATTTTCCATTTTAGCAACCAAACAGTTGCGAAACTAAAAATTTAATGTGCGCGCCTGGCCTAAGGGTTGGTTGCAAATTGGCGATCAGTCTCCTTTCACTTTCGACCATGGAGCAGATAGGTTATGGTGGGTTGTACGTGAGCTCAAAGAACATTACACAAACAATTTTAATGTAACTCAGTGATTCTCTTTCTTATTTCAGTGCAATTTCTTAAGTTAAGGTGCCGTGCAAACAGCAGCAGGCACCAGTGTTTCTGAGAAAGCTCTCCTATAAGGCCTGTACTGAAAATATAAATTGAACAGAGTATAGGTCCTGGTTCACTTCGAGCTGTTGCACCATCAAATTTATATACTCGTACTTATTTATTTAAAATCTTTATAAATTTCGCGTGCATAAAATTTTTTGAATGCGATCTTTTAGGGGGGTGGTCTCAGAAGCACTGGTTAATGAAATCGACCACATTTTTTTTAACAAGATGGATTTTTCTACCCAAGTATAAGTTGAATTATTTATTGACTCTTGTGAATAAAACATTAGTTTTTGGTGAACTTTTGTAGGAGATGTAATTTTGATCCAGTGTGTGTTGAACAAAAAATGAGTCTGTTAAATAGCAGACACCCTATAATGTACATCTACACATAGAGGGTGGACCAAATAAGATCTACATACATGAATATTTTTTTTATTTTTCGTGTTGCAGGTAAATTGTTATATCAGCTGCCACATTTCTATTTAAGTGATTATATAAACAAGCAAACCTTTAGATTGTGGACCTCCAAGAGCAACCAGTACCCATTTAAATTCACTGTAGGTGCGGTTTTAATGCCCGAAAAACTTATGGGCCGATACTTCTTGGAAAATGAGGCTGAAATGCCAGAAACGAGTTCCGAGACTTCTTAAAGGACAAAGATTCTAATTTGTAGTTCCAACAATATGAAGAGACTGCGCATACTGCTAGCCAAGAACTCTAGACCAGCGTTACCCTTATGCGACTTTAGTCGCATTTTTGCGACCTTTTTTTGCTGTGCGATTATGCGACGACCTTTTTAAAATTGTTTAAAATTGCGACTTTTTCTTTGCTTAAACATTTACCATCAAACTTTTCTGAGAATGTGTGAGTATGATTGTCTTTGCTTTGTTTTCTGTTCGCATTCTCGTTTTCGAAATATTTTTGTTTTCCCATTCCCACCACGGGGGCGCTGTCAGATTGTTTTTTTTTTTTCTCTTACGTGTTTGGCACTGACGACTGACACTGACATTTCCTGGAATATCTCCTTACCTTTGTGCTTTGTCTGTAACATGTAATGTAACATGCCGCATCGTAGAGCAATGGGTTGTTTTGCAACATTTTTTTATTAGGGCCAAATTTGAAGAAAGTACAAATTCAAAAATTGATATTATTCTCGAAAATTTGAACAACGAAAATTTAGTTTAAGTATTTAAAGTTTATAAAGTATATTCTTTCAAAAATAAATATTTTAAACAAACTTTTTCAGAGTGAAACATCACAAATTGCTTATTTGTGCTCTTATATAGAGGATCCTCTATTTACTATTTTTCAAAATTTTTTATTGAAAGAATGTGTTCTTGGAAAATCTATTTCTGAGATTGATTTTATCGAAACGAAAATTATTTTAAAAAAATTGAAGAAATATATATCGGCATGGAAGCCGAAAATTGCTTAAAGGATAAAAAATCACAAATTTTGAAATTATTTGCATAAAAAAAATGTACATCAATATTATTTAACGCTTTGCGAAGAAATTTTTTCAAGATTTAATGTTAAAGATGAGAGGCTTTCTATTTTAAAACATATAGATCCCAAAATAATTAGGTCAAATCAGGATTTTAACTATTTTCGGTTGGTTTCAAATTTTAATAGCTCTACAAATGAGCCAGAAAAAGAGGTAGAGCAATACAAACAACTACAGCTTCAAGCGTTTGACAAAAACTATGGCAAATTTTTTGAAATTAAAAATATAGAAGAGTTTTGGTACAAGGTTGGTACTTTAAAAAATAGTTTAGCTGATAACCTATACTTTGACCTTTACGAATTTGTTTGTAAAATTTTAACGTTACCACACAGCAGCGCTTGCGCAGAGCTAGTTTTTTCAAAGCTTACGCTTATGAAAAATAAATTAACAAACCGTTTACAAAGGGAAACCTGCGAAAATACTCGTATGTTAGCTTCCACAAATCTCATTGACTGTGATATAAATGAGTGGGTTCCTGAAAACAACCTAATTAAAAAGTATAGAGAAACTTTATTAAAAAAACGAAATATTAATGTGATTTACATATCTTTTTAGGCATTTATTTTAACTTTAAACCTATACATACATATTAATTTATGTAAAATGAAGTCTTTAAATTAGGTTTTCTTTTGTTATTGTAATTTTTTAATGTATACCTATCTAAGTCTTTAAATAAAGAAATTCAAAAAAATATCTAAATTGTTTTTCCTATAGTAAAAAAAATAATATTTAGGTATGCGACTTTTTCTTTCAATTGCGACTTTTTGTTCAAAAATGCGACTTTTTCAAAGAATTCGAATTTGCGACTTTTTTTTCTAAAAGCGACTTTTTGAAAAATCCCAGGGGTAACCCTGCTCTAGACCTCCAACGTAATCATTTTGGCGAACGTTTGACTCGCCAGATTCAATTGCGCCCGGCTTTTTTTATGGGGATATTTAAAAGACAGAGTGTATTTGAATAAACCAGACCCTTTTGGACAGCTGAAGCAGAATATTCGACACGAAATGGAAAATGCATTACAAAGAGCCCTTTCGAACAATATATTGGACATTTGCCTGATGTCATACATATTTCATACTCAATTTCCGTAAGACGTATTTGATATATGTATAAGCGAAACCAATAAAAACAAATTACTATTGCAAGACTTATACGTTTATTCTTAGCATTAGTAAGTCTTATTTGGCCAACCCTGTATAAAATTTTCTATAAATAACCCTTTACAGTTCAAAAGATTCATAAAATTTTCACTCAAAGGATGCTGTTTTGTATATTTGGTACTTTAACTCATGGTAGAGGATTTTAGAAAATAGTAAACTTCAATTTGTATAAAGCTCCAATTAAAAACAACTTCAGCTCTCAGGGCTTTGCATGTATTGTATGTTTAATTATATTTCAACAAAGGTTTTGTATATAAACATTCTCATCATTTGTTTAAGAATTGAAGTGTCCTTTCAGAAATTGGATTTCATTCATCAATCAAGTCTTTATGTTATGAGCATAAGGCTATTCAGCAGAGTATACCTCCCTCAGCACAATTGACATATAATTAAAATGGAACACATGTCCAAAATTGATATCTGTCATTTACAAATCGTTCTTGTGTTCAAAGAGTGTTTGTTGTTCTTGCATCTATGTACACTCTATTAAGGTAGATGACATTCGTATAGGTGGATTGAACAATACGTGTACCATTGACATTGTGTTGATCCTTGTGCGAAGTAACTTTTCCATCACATTTTATACTCATGCTGATTCTGGTGACTGACGTAAAAGGATCTCCCTTATCTTCTTTTAAAATGTTTATTTCTAAAATGTTATGGCAACGAATCGCATATTCAGCTCACTCACACACAAGTGCGCACTCTGATTTTGTTTACCTACAAGCTGCCTATCGTTAGAGCTTGATAAGCTCTTATACAGACATCAACTCATAAGCAGATCTGATGATAATATCTACTCGTATATACAAAAATCAGAGTGTAAGCAAACCTGTATGTTGAAATACAAATTTGTTTAAATTTTGTGATTATATAAGGAGAGTTGTGTAAAAACCAACCATGTTTTTTAATTACCACAATTTGAACATTGACGGTTTTGTAAATTGTGATTGAACACGTCAAATGGCACTTTGACATTTGCAAGTTTGAAAGTGAGTGTGTTTAGTTCCTTGAGCGTTTAGAAGCAATTTTTTTAAAAATGCTTTGGCACGCGTTGGTAGTTGAGTTGGGGTACAAAGTTAAGTTAATAAACTTTTTTAGAACAAGCAAATGGTTGAACTAGGCTGGTTAAATATCCCCAACTAATAATCAGATATAGTTATTGCTGGTACAATTTCTTAATTAGTTACAAGAATTTGGGTAGTTTCAGTTTTGTGATACTTTTTCCAAAACTGTCAATACTGAATCTTTCAATCGTGAATCTTTCGACCCTTCTTGATATGTCGGTGCTTTCTGAAATGTTTTTTGGTTGTCATTTACAAATATTCTACGGACTCATTTTGACATAAGTTCCGCTTTTCGTTAAAAATAGATTAAAAGACTTGTTTTGTCACATTCGACAAAAGAATTCTGAAATGGAGAAAATGGTACTCGCTTGAACCTCATAATATTCTTCATGAGGAGTGAAAACCATTGGAATAATTATGGCCGGAAATGAGTTGAAAAACACCAACAAAAATAAAACCGGTATACGAAAACAACGCGGCCTATGTTTGGGACTGTATGTAAGTTTATTACCGAAGAGTAAGTTATCAACGTAAATGGAAATAAACCAAGGGTGTGCCATGAGTACGTTGCTGTTTATTTTGTTAATAAGCAATATCTAGAGGAGATTTGACAATTTCTATTATTTTACATTCGCACCAATTTCGAGACGAATCTGAAGTAAATTTTTGATTAAACAAAAAAAAAAACGAAAATAAACAATGGAAAGCATAAAAATGTAAGTCAAAAGGTTATCATATTGAATGTTAAAGTGTTTGTTTAACAAATTTCAATAGAAAACGGACAACTAACAAAGCAACCGGAGAGCCAGATCCAAATCTAAAAAAAAAAGCGAAGCACACGGTTGGTATTGAACCGTCCCCCATCCAAGTACTAACCACTCAACACGATGCTTGACTTAGTTTACCGATACTATTATCAAAGCCTAGGCCGGTGTTACACCCCTATTATGGTTGTCAATTATCAATTGATAATTGATAAAAATTGAAATTCGATATTTTATAACCCAATTAAAAAAAGTTTTGGTCATTGATAATGATGCTCACCGCTGTGAACAGAAAGAAAATTGACTAATGTTGTCAGATAGTTGATGATTTCTTAAATAAAATTGAGTTTAAAAGTACAAAATTTCAATATTTATCAAATATCAATTGATAATTGACAACCATAATTGGGGTGTAAATGTCTGTAGCTCACAGTGTCGATACGAAAGTTCATAAACGATATGGTAATTTTAGGAATCGACAATGTAGTTCATCCGGCGAATTTCATAATTCAGTTTTACAATTCACCGGGAGTAAAATTCTGCGTATTCTGTAACCGACATGATTATTGACTGTAGGTATCTAACATATAAACCCTTTTTTCAGAATGTTGAAGTTCCCATTATTGTCATAACGGATTTTAATTATTTTTTTCATATTTCCAAGCAGTTTAAAAAACATTTTCAGGCGAATCTATAAACAAATCTTAAAGGTTACTTAATTACTTACTCTAAGCAGCTCTTAAGTATGAAATCGGTATCTATAATCAATTTTCACATTTAAATAACGTTACTTAAAGGCCTCTTAACTTAAACGCCATCAACCGCGTTTAAGGGTCACTTAAAGGCATTTTAAAATGTATTTTGACATATCGATTGTCATCTTTGAAATTTTGAAGTTTCAAACTATGAGTTTGTAGGTATTGTTTGTTGTGATATTATATTAGAACTATAAAGTGCAACGATTTAAGAAACATAAAATTTGTATTGATTAAAGTATGTGTACGTGCAAAGAAATTTCGTCCGCGCTTCCCTCTTAGCCTTTGAAGTGTTTGTATCGACACTTTCTTCCTCGTTGTTGGAAGAGAATAGGCCTTTTCCTAAATGCAGTGTTGCAGCGCATCGTGGATTTTGATGCCCTTGCAACGTTTTTCTTCACTCTGAAATTTATTTGTACAATTCATTAAAAAAAAACTCTAAAATTTAGAATTCGTATAGAATTCGCAAGTTAATAAAAAAAAGCATCAACATTCATGATGCGCTGCAACACTGCATTTAGGAAAACGCCCAATCTGTGCATAAAATAATTCTGTTTTGTAGTGTATTATTGCAAATTCTAAAATAAAAAAGTTTCCTTGTAGGAGGCATCCCAATTTTCAGATCTTTTTCTTTTATTTGTGGCGGCGGGTGTGGGTGTGTGTTAGATAGCCATTTTTTTTTTTTTTTGATTTCACAGATACAAAAAATGTGTCTTCCAATTATTTAGTGAAAGAAGGTGTCACAAAACAGCTGTGTTGTATAAAATGAAGCAGCATTTGTTTTTTTTCTGTACTAGATTTTCACATTCTTTTACGTTACGTGACACAACCATTGTTTAGTTAAGTACCAATGAAAAATCGATTATAGATACGAATTGAAGTTTCGTCATTTAAAGCCAAATTAAATATTTAAGTATGCTTAACTAAATAACCTCTAAGATGCAGTTTAAGAAAATCTTATAAATACGGCTGTTTATTTCAAAACTTAAAAGAATAGTTGCTTTTTTTTTAAATTCAATATCTCATTATTTTAATCGTACAATAAAAAAAGTTTACTCGTAAGTAAGCGTTTCAAAATTTGTTCTTAAACATTTTTCGAAAATTTTGTTTGTAGGAGCTTACATATATTTTTTAAAATCCCCTACAGAACGATTTAGAATTTTGGCTCCTGGGAAATCACATGGCATCCTGTTTTTAGCTCCTAACTACTAAAGGAGTTGGTTTAGTCATTTAAAAAATGAATTTTATAAAATTTTTACATAAGACCAATTTCGTGCGATGCAGTTGTGTATTTTTTGTTATCCGAATCTGTCGAAGGAATACAAAGATTGGAGAGATACCACAAACTTTAGATTTTGACCATTAATTTAGCAAAGTCTGAAATCATGTTATTCAGGAAAGGCGCAAGCAGATATGCCAGCAAAGAAAAGTGAACGATTTTTTTTTCTTATATAATCTACACGCGCTCAAGGGATTATGATTACCCATTGAATGTTTGAACACAGCGCGGGCGTCAAGTTAAGGAAGAGAAAGAAGTATAGGAAAGATGTGTGGCACGATGTTCTGAGACTTAACGTTGTTGTCTCAGATATTTTATCTTCCGGGATGGCGGCTGAACTAAAGCGGAGAATTGCCGTGTCTTATTTCTATGTCGCTTATAATTCACATTATTTTATTTGTGTTCATCATTGTTGGGCATACTAGTTTAACTCAATTACATGTTGTTAGTGTTATGCCTGAACAACATGCAACGAGTAAACCAGCAACGCATTGATGACAATTTTAGAAGGTTTTTAATGGAATTAAAACGACATAGACGACGGCAGGGATCGAACCTGTGATCATGACGTTCACAGGCGAGCACACATCCATCGCGCCACGGCCACCCCTGAACCTAACAAGCAAATAATTTCATAGAATATTAAAACTATCTGCAGCCAACTTCATTCAGACCTTCAAGAGTATACATACTTTCTCAACAGCTATCCACTCGATATGATAAATGTAATATTTAAAGTTAGAGGTGAATTTATAAACTTATACTACATTCCACATGGACCTAACATACCATTCGTATGCGACCTTTACCTTAAGGGTAGGAGAGGGGACCTACTATTTTCTGGCGATTCTGAAGCGAATGGCTAATGAATGAGCAGCACTTTTCATGGCAAAAGATAGTCTTAGAGGATTTTTCACTTGCTCGCAAGAGGCAACACACCCCTGGAAAATATGTTTGATCGGCTTTGAATCGAGCCTAAGACCTTTTGCCTCAAATTCGTTCATTGAATAAGGAAATTCAATACCTACCTCGTATTATCAATTTATATGCGTTTGTATTTTGAGGTATGAAAGACTTAAATCGAATACTTATTTAAAAAAAATGATGTTAATTTCTTTCTGACCTGCTTTTTTTTAAATGTGAATCTTTTTCCTATCTTATAAATCTGTCTATACTTAGCAGTTTATGGTGTCCTTTAAGGAAAACAAAGAAAGGAACTTTTCAGGCAACAATGCTCTTACTACGAATTTATATTCTTGCATATATGTATATGTACAGAAGATAAAAAACCATGCCGAAAAAAAAAACTTTTTACATAATAAATAAAAATGTTTTAAGCAAGGACGCTATATTGGTAGAACCACAATTTTATTGACTTAATTTGAGTGATGAGAAAATGAAATGTATAAGCACAGGTCTACGATTGCCTTATAACTTTTCTACGGTAGTCCATTGTTCTGGATTGGGGGGAAAGTTGGTGTATATGTACGTATAAAATAACTAAGGTAATTCATCAAATTTAATTTCTTTTCTCATTTTCTCAGTAAATTTTGGAAGCAAAATAAGTAGCTAAGAATATTTATTATTATTATGGACAATTCTTGGAACAATAGAATTCTTTTGATTTTCAGTAGATCTTCGGAGAGGTGTATCTTACTGAAGACCTTGAATTATTTTTTTTTTGATTTTTGTGGCGAACGCTTGTGCGTTTATATCACAGTCAGGAAAGATTTACGTCACAACCAAATAAGTTAGTTAAATAAAGCTCTTCCATTTAAATTCATTCGGTAAAAAGATATTTGAAATGATTTCGATATTTGCTTGGGTGTTTAATAATGAAAGATCATAACCCCTCCATAAACACTGACATAACTATTTGGGTTGCAGAAGGTCTTTTAAATTTAAAGATGTAACCCAACTTTGGAGTGCTCGAAGGAACAATTTTGGCAGTGTTCCCAAATGTAAAAATAATAGATAAGAGAAGAAAATTCTCCTTCATCAATTCTACGTGGAAGTCTTAAGTAGTCTTGCAATACTTTCATATAAAAAAAACTACATACAATTGTTTTGTTTTTCAATTTGACTGGAGGAAAACGATGGATGATGTGGAAGTGCCAATTTCCGAAATAAAAACTAAACCTTAAAAACATGCGTCTTTTCAATTCTAAGGAAACTCGTATCCACACATAAATTTGGCATGATGAATAGATTGATGAAATACATTTTAACAGAGGGAGAAAGAGTTTGAGACTGGACGAAACATGCTGGTAATTTTACAGGAATTCTGGGTGGATTAAAGTCACAAAAGGATGAAACCTTACCACATCTTATTCGTCACGAGATTACTTAAATAACTCGAATGTACTCGTCAGCACTTTTGTTTTAAAGCACATATCAAAATAGTTTATACACTATGTATAATATCCCTTTAGGAAGAATCTTCACTTGTTTCCCAGAAACTATACAAGATGTAACCGTCAAGTCTTTCGCAAGTAACATCAGTCATCCACCTACCTAAAATTAATAAAGATATAATTATTAATTCAGTCACGACAATTAAATTAAGAGCTACTGATATGTCTATAAGATCTAGGAGAGTTTTAATTAAACTTAATTTTTGGCAAACTTCATAGTGAAAGGTTTCAGGAATTGTTTGTTAATTTTTTTCTGACAACGCTTTACTAGCTTATGGTTCTTCTTTATAAGGCTACATGAAATATGCCCCTATGAAAAATTGCCACATTTTCATTATGAAATTTCTTAATTTAAAATGGAAATATCGTCCCAGATAAGTCGAAAATTGTCCCAAAATAAATAAATGGACAACATATTGGGGCAATTTTTCATATTTCTAATTCGTGCAAATATATTGCTTAGAATATGTTCAATCGCTTGTGCTGCCCACGCAACTTGTTGCTATGTATCTTTAGAGTCGTCAGACCCTTATATAAAGTAAAACTGTTGACATAGGTACTGACTACATTTCAAAAATGAAATTAAAATTGCTCTTATACCAAAAATTTATTTTTAAAAACCAGTTTTGTTTTGGAGTCATATTTTGATTGGTATACATTTTGCAATCGAAATGTTTGGGGTCATTTTTCATAATGTAATATCAAATTGGAGTTTTAATCCTTCTTTTCATTTAATTGACAATATTTCCATTTTTAGTTGGCATTTTTCATTCATTATGAAAAGGGCATTTGTGGTGCTATTTTTCATTTTTGCTCTGGGTCATTTTTCATTGGGCCATATTTAAATATAGTAAACACTTTAAATTAAACTTAAACTTACATACATCAAATAGCAAATAATATTAGCCGAAACTAAAATGGACGAATCCCACAAGCAAATGGGTTTAATCCAAATGGATATATATTTAAATCAAAGAAAAATCATTTTAAAATCATAACTATTAGGAATTGTATGTATATAAATCTCAATTTCTAGGGTTCTAAGTTCCACAAGAAATTTTACGGAAGTTAAAAACACAGTTCCAGTTGTAATTGCATTTACAGATGCCTTTTAATTCTGACTTTAAATAGAGGCTCTTAGTTGCCATGAGAGTGGGGGATTGCTAATAAAATTGAAATAAATTTGTGTTTTGGTTAAAACTACGAGTATAGTATGTTAAAATACCACAAAATAATTTGCTTTTGGGTTCAATCTACTAACTTTTGGGTAAAAGCTATTTTCATTTGGGTTAAACCTATTTGCGTTTTAGTTAAACTTATTTGCGTTTGATATTTGGTTAAATAAATTTGCAAATGATATACGTAAAAAGATGGCGTACGAACGAAACATGAAGTTGATTTAAGCTTAAAGAATGAAATATTATGAAGAAAGGCATTGGAAGGATAAATCTTATAGAGTTTTCTAAAGAATATATTTATTTTAAAAGTTTTTTAAAAGACAATTCGAATAGTTTTAAAACAATACTTTAAAAAATTAGAAGAAAATCAAATTAGTGACCCATATAACTCTCAACAATAGTTTTCATCCGGAACAATTTGGCTTCGCAACAAGTTCTTGAAATTTTCTCTTTGGTAATAGCCCCGGAAAGATACTGCTACGCATAGAAAAAGTCTTCTTTATTAAAAATCTTATGTCTTTTTTTGCTGCAAGAAAAATGTTGTATTTGTCAAGAAGGACCTGTAAGAATTCTATTGTTCCGTAGCTGGCGTTAGTCAAGGATCTGTAACTGGGTCCAATATTGTATAATGTCTTCAGGTTTAATCTTTTCCGTTTTCCTAACTGTGAAACAGTTATATTTTCAGACGACACAAAATTTAATTGGTTTTTCTTTAGAAACCAACTTTTTTTTTTTTTTTATAATCTACCCGCGCTCAAGGGATTATGATTACCCTTTAAATGTTTCAACACAGCGCGGGCGTGAAGTTAATGAAGAGAAAGAAGGATAGGAAAGATGTGTGGCACGATGTTCTGAGACTGAAGGTTGTTGTCTCAGATATTTTATCTCCAGGGATGGCGGCTGAACTAAAGCGGAGAATGCCGTGTCTTATTTCAATGTCGCTTATAATTCACATTATTAACTTCCCATAGGGAGTTATTGTAATCGGTCCGATTTGTTAAATCGGAATTTTTGACATTTCTCGACGTTTCAAGGTCCCTAGAGGCTATATCAATCATTTTTAGAAAGATGTCTGTGTGTGTGTGTGTACGTACGTTCGTACGTTCGTACGTTCGTACGTTCGTACGTTCGTACGTTCGTACGTTCGTACGTTCGTACGTTCGTACGTCCGTACGTTCTGGTACCATTTTTCGTCGTCGGTATCTCAAGAACGAGTAAAGGTATTGACTTAAAATAAATTTTGTTTAATAGATAATAACTTCGAAAGAGGCTGAAAGGGCGTTTATTAAAATTCAGTGAGTAGTTTTTTCACTATAACGGTTTAAAAAAAAAGTAAAAATTTTGGTTAGTTTCAAATATCTCACGAAAAAATAATGCTATTGATTTCAAATAACATTTAATGTACTCACTATAAGGTCATACATATTTGGTATGAATTTGGAAAAAAATGAACATACCGTTATTTTTTTAAATAAAAAAAACTGAAAAAAAAAATTTCATAACCCAGATATTCTAAGAACGGAAAACAATTTGAAACTCAAAATAATTTTATTTTACGAAAAATAATGTGTTTGACAACTGGTGAAAATTTCAAAAAAAATCAGTTCACAGTTTTTTTACAAAAAATAAAAAACTATATAAAATTCTATTGAAAATTGGTAAAAATTGTTTTTCGACTCAAATTTCTCCAGAACTAGTAGTGATATTGATTTCTAATTTAGTTTATTTTATACATAGTATAATTTTGTACAATTGGTAAAATGTTGACAAATATTGAGTTAATAGTTTTTTTTAAAACAAATGGGAAGTTATCAGTGTGGGTCGCACCCAGCCTCTTTTTTTATTCGTGTTCATCCTTGTTGGGCATACTAGTTTAATTCAATTACATGTTGTTAGTGTTATGCCTGAACAACATGCAATGAATAAACCAGCAACCCATTGATGACAATTTTTAGAAGGTTTTTAATGGAATTAAAACGACATAGACGACGGCAGGGATCGAACCTGTGATCATGAGGTTCACAGGCGAGCACACATCCATCGCGCCACGGCCACCCCCTTCCGTCTTCTTTATTAAAAATCTAATGTCTTTTGGGCTGCAAGAAAAAATGTTGTATTTGTCAAGAAGGACCTGTAAGAATTCTATTGTTCCGTAGCTGGCGTTAGTCAAGGATCTGTACTGGGTCCAATATTGTATAATGTCTTCAGGTTTAATCTTTTCCGTTTTCCTAACTGTGAAACAGTTATATTTTCAGACGACACAAAATTTAATTGGTTTTTCTTTAGAAACCAACTTTTTTTTTTTTTTTTTTTTTTTATAATCTACCCGCGCTCAAGGGATTATGATTACCCTTTAAATGTTTCAACACAGCGCGGGCGTGAAGTTAATGAAGAGAAAGAAGGATAGGAAACATGTGTGGCACGATGTTCTGAGACTGTTGGTGGTTGTCTCAGATATTTTTATCTCCAGGGATGGCGGCTTGCAATCTGCTACAAATATATTGCAAATTTATTTGTGTAGTTGGAAAATTAAAATAAATGCTTGTAAGATAATCTTTTTCACTCGAAGAAGAAAACCGTGCTTCTTTTCAAGTAAAGGACTTCACATTAATAGTGCTATGACGGAATGGGTGTTTAGTGGTAAATAATCTTGGAATACATTTATAATAGCAAACTTTTGGTATTGATTTTTAAGAAATCATTAAGAATTCTTAAAGAACTAATAGGGTACTCTACCCTTTTATCATCAGGAAACCTAAATTATGTAAACAATTATAACAAAGTTCTTATATTTAAAGCCATTTCCCATCAAGCAATAATGTTGTTCGGCTTTCTAGTCTGAGGCAGTTGGGCAAATAGTGATAATACTCAAAATGATGTTCCATCTCACTTGGCGATTTTCCACTTGTGCCTCATCCAAAGAGGTCTTAATTTAATTTAAGACTATCTCATTAATGAACAACATGAAAACTAAATACTTCTATGGGTATTAAATATCTATATTAAAAAGGTTCTCAACTTTGACAGGTCACTGCGGACTATTGTTGGAGCAAAATCTGTCAATTTGGTTTTCATTTTTTCAAATCAAGATGGAATGTAAAAGTGTTCAATAACCGGTGTAACTGATTAAGTTGTTTTATGAAAGTGGGTTTTCTGTTCGAGCAACTTTTCGGGCCCATTTTATGGTCACCTTAATCTTCATTTCGAGAGGACTATTTGCAACGTGGTGGATAAATTCTAGTTTAGCGGTCGAGCAAATAACCAGTTTACACCAGTACGTCAACAAAACGCAAAGTCTGCCGAAAACATCGCAGCTTTCCGTTAGTGTCACGCAAAAGATCTCGGCCTTTCGTAGACCAAAACTTGAATAATTTTAGGTCATAACTTGGGCCTATACCCGCAAAAACTTCAAATGACACAGATACTCACAGCTTATGACTATAACGAGCATAGCAGCTTGAAGTTGGCATCAATTTTAGTCGAAGATCATATTTAGCGACATGGCCCATTTTCGGATGAATGGTTTCGTCAACAAGCAAAATTATCGAATTCGGGACAGTTCACACAAGATCCACAAATTTGTAATGCATTCGGGAAAAGTCACTGTTAGGGGTAATTACGGGCTGGCGGCATCATCGGTTCATACTTCCTTCAGGCCAGTTAACGGTGGGAGCTATCTGTAGACGATAACCAATTTCTTTTGGCTCAAATTGGACAAGACGATACGTGCCATACAGCCAGTACCATAACGGGCATTCTCAACAAGTGATAACTGCGATTTGAAACTGTTAGATTTCTTCTGTAAAATGTAACATAATCAACGCCATTATTATAGCTGGAATGGAAATTTTGACGTTTTCGATAGACACCACCCATCGAAGCCAATGCAGACATTTGAACTATGTTACATTCCATACATAAAAGCAATATGAGCTTCCAATGATATCTCAGTCACAGTTGGTTTTATTTAAACTTGAAGGTAAGAAACGCTTAATAAAAATCCCTGTATATTCATCAATGATTATGTGTTTATTCAATGATATATTATTTATTTTCATTTTATTTTTTTTATTTAGCTATTTAATTATTTATTATTCAACCCTCTTTCCATATGACAACACAGAGTAGTCTAAAGTAACAATTGTTTGTAATAAAATAAACTTCCGCTCACTTCAGCAGACCTTAAACAGATCATTACAGGCTCATTTTTATTCCTTATACTTACTTGTTATAGCCGCCTAGACTCATACTATGTTTGCCGCCATCTACTCAATGCAAAACAAAAGAGGGTTTTATTACTCCATGAATTTAGTATAAGTTTTTAATTCGCCCTTTTTTACCTCAAAATGTCAATCAAAACACTAAAACACCTACCTACAGCCAAGAAATTTCCTATAGTCCCAGTGTGATTGACATTGTTGTCTCTGGGGACTGACCTTAAAAAACTCAATGTCGTCGTATAATGTTGCAAAAAGGGTTTGGCACAAAAAAACATAAAAGCTTTTACTATAAAAAGGCATATTCTAACAGGAGCAACAGGACATCACATGGAGACTTTCAAAGGAAAGGGCACTGTTAAAATAATAAGTTTGATTTTGTTCGATTTATAGGCGTCCTTACTACAAGTCGTTACATTTAATAAGCGAAATTTTTCAAAAGTAATGAAATAAAACATCAGATGGTGACTTAGAATAATTGTAAAAAAAAAGTATGTATAGGTACTTTTGTTTGTTTGAATGTGTATCACTTTGTCGAGAGTTTAGGTCGCCGAAGCCAGATAACACATTCCCGAAATTCCTGAACTCAAATCCGAATCTCAGAACTGGTCAATATTAAATATATACTTGCTGTGTGCGAAAATTCCAGCTTGATTGGAATTCCAATTAAATTGTTTTTTGGGTTTGGACTACCTTTAAAATTTTAAACACCAGTGCGAGCGTTAGGAAAAAAGGGAACAACTAAACTGGACAAACCATTCCAAATAGTAAGTGTTGTGCCGCTAAGAAAGGAATCTCTAATGGCCAATTTCACGAAGGACTTTTAAACATTTAACAGGCTTATAAGCCCTAAAATGAGATATTTTGGTTTCACCAAGCGCTTTTAAATTAAAAAAGCTTTTAAACACCCTTATAAACTAAATGCCCATTTTTGGCTCAATAAATTTTAAAAGTGTCAATGAAATGTCATCAGATGTAGATCACAACAATTGGATATAGGTAGCAGCTGAAATTACTTATTGTTTTGCAACATTTTAGTTTTTAATTTTTGAAAATACAAAGTGGATAGGCTTATAAATATTTAAAATATGTTTTTTATTTCGAATAAAATATTGAAAATTCTTCATCCAATGATAAAGTGCCACAAATAAGTTGTACGCCGAGCAAGAGTATTCCGGGTTCACAGGAATAGGAAAAGGAATCCATTCTCCGACTGACTTCGAAATAGGTTACGACATTCCAAAGCATTTGTGAATCGTGAATCTGTTTGTTGAATTTGTTTGGTCGTCATTTGGAACCGAAACAAATGCATCAGTGCAAAAAAAAATAAATTAAGTGCTTATTACGATTTTATCCCACAGGATCTTTCCAAATATTTTTGTTTGCATTTTTTTTTGCATTTCTTGGCATTTGTTTCAACACATAACGCTTTCTCATTTGTTCTCATACATTGCGCTTGTTAGAAAGAAAGAACCAAATTCTTTTTTCCAGGGATGTGAAGAGAACTCAATTTCAACAAAAATTTCCCTAAAATTTCCCTTTTATAGATTGGTGAAACTAAAAATATTTAAGAGTCTGATAAAAGTGCTTTTAGTGTTTGTTTATGAAATTGGCCATAAACTTAATAGTACGTATTAAATTAGGCTCAAAATGAACATTCCCTATAGCGGGATTATCACAGTTAAATTGTCGTAAGAGACGAATGCAACTGGCTATTTCACTAGAATTTAAATATTAATATATGTAAAATTTATCCTCAATTAAAGTAACAGGGTTACGTTAACATGGAGCGTACCATCTCAATATTATATCAATTATATTCGAAGGGTGAAAGAGGAACCACTAGATTGAAGGGAGCTAAAGTATTTGAATGCACAATGAATCTTAGGATATTCTTTAGTGGCAGGGTAGTGATGTAACCGGATTTGTAGAGAAAATATTATCCGAGGACTGCTTCTTTAATTCTGGCTAGTGACTTGGCCGTGGCATTCACAAAGGAAGTAAGATGAGCCCTTCTCCGCCTCTTTATCTATAACTTGACACCCTCTACAGAAGCCCAACGAGCTTATGCCTATTCTTCTCGTGTGGGTTCTAATTGTGTTGTGGCCAATTCGGACTTCAATTAGCACAGATAGTTGAGGGCTTGCATATTTTGAGTAAATATTCTATTATTTTCCCCAAAATATTCAACCTTAAAACTAGACTTGTGTCGGTTGCTTACCATCTGACGTCCATAGCCTCAGGGAAATTCCAGCGAATTTTGCTTTTTTTCTCTAGGTCATAAGTACCGAGATATCGGTTTGGATCGGATCAAGAGTAGACCCATTTTTGACCAGTTCATCTGCCAATTTGTTCCCGTATTTATCACTGTGTTCCGGGACTTATCTGAGTGTAACTATATGCTTTTTGCACTGAGAAACCTCAGTTCATAAAGGCAACGATCTATAAGTTTCGACTTAATAGAGATTCAGGAAAAGGCTTTAATTGCCGCCTGGCTGTCTATGAAGATATCTATATTTGTTTTTACTACTACAAGATGCCTGGCGGCTTCAATGTCTGCTAGCACTTTCGCTTGGAATACACTGCAAAAATGTATAAGCTTAATTGATTTGAGTAGATGCCTGAACCTACCACCTTGTACACCTTGAAATTGAAACCGTCTGTAAAGACCGAAACCTGATCTGTATTATTGACCCGGCTTTTATTACAAAGTTCCCTTGTTGAGAAATCCTGTTTATTTCCACTGGGTTAAAGTCTAGTTGAAGCGTAGTCTTTATGGATGTCTATGTTTGTGAAATTCATTATACATACATAGTTATGGCCGTAGTACACCCACTTGAAATCATACGAGTACTTTTTAAGTCATTTAACACTCTTTACCTATGGCTGTGTTGGTGTTGTTTTAATAGCACTGGTCGTGCAACGCAAGTATGTATTTGAATTTTTGTCATGGTTTTTCTATCGGTTTTCTTGACTAAGGCTAACCACCAGACCACGCATGCGCGCCTTAAAATTAGGCTTATTTTGGCTGGGTGCATACAATGAATGGTGCTGAGGCTGACTCTCAAAGTGTAGAAACAAAGCGATTGAGGCTCTCTTTCTTTGATATTTACTTTCCAGCTAAGCTTACCATCAACTCCAAGTTATTTGGCAGTGCCCGAAATCCAAAGCGGAATTCCGTTGATGGTTGGTGGGTACATGTTGGCAATATTGCGTTTTATTGTTAACAACACAAGTTCTGTCTTCAGTGGGCTTAAGTTAAGAAACGGGTTCTCGAGAAATTATTAAGTTTACCAAGAGGCATTTGTACGAGCTCGCATAAGGAAGAGGCAAATTTCCCCAGGGCAATTAACACCATACCTTCGGCGTGTGCCACCCCGGGCTTGATTTAGCTAAGATTTGGTAAACGATGAGACCCCAAAGCAGAGGAGATATAACTGCACCTTGTGGAGTTTCTCTACACGACATGCTTTAAACTTGCTCTTACTCATTTTTGCATTTACTCTACTTTGAAAAATGCAGTTTGTCACTGCTAGGCGAATATGGGTTTTATTCAGTTTTTCTAGGGTCTTGAGGAGAAAGGACGATAGGCTTTCGGTTCAGTGTAAGTGGACTTGGCAGTCTTCGTAAATGACAGTGACATCTCTCCAAAGTGGGAATTTAGTTGATGTTAATACATTTCATGAATATTTCTGCTAGAATTAAAGCATATTGGAATTATTCCATTTGGGCATGCAGACGTGTATGCTGAAAATAAGTCAATGACCCAAGCCACTTTCCTAATATCTGCTATATTTCTTTTTTTGATGGTTATTATATGTAATTGAATTCTTGGTAGACTGAAAATTATCAACCTTTTTTTTTTTTAACGATCAATTTTCATGCGAAAATATTCCCAATATTTTAAGGCTTCATGATTAGAACTTTAAGTAGCTGATTTTAGGACGGGGTTCAGTGGTCAATCGTACTGGAAAAGGGGCTCATCGACGTGGAAGATATGCGGCAGTGTGTTGCAACTGATACATCTGCCACAACTCTTCGTTATTTCGGTCGATTGGGCATTTCTAGCGCACACTGCTAGGCAAACCATGGACCTGCTGCGTGAAATTTTTGGCGAACGGGTGATTTCAAAAAGATCGAATTTCCTTGGGTCACCTTTTTCTCCAGATTCAGCCCTTTTCTATGAGGATATTTAGATTTAATGATTATTAACATAGTAAGGTCTACTTCGGCGCATCCTGCCCGAGCATTTGTATTACAAACACCCCACCAGAAACCTGTCTGCCATAATGCCAGAAGATTAACCCACATCATGAACCTGCTATGAAGAACTTCTTTTTTGATGCTTCATGTATTGTAGTCCGCCAACTTCAATATCAAATTGTCCCACCCATAGAGCTGTGTCAATCGCGATTGATTCGGTCTTTGTTATTACTTTTTCTAGTATTTCTTCTTTATTTTTACTTTCCAAATCACAACAATAAATCTCAATTTATAAATCAACTCAAATACTTTATTCAAGTTAAAACCACACTTGTTTTACACAATCCAATAAGTAGAGTTTTGCACACTTCCGTAATCAAAAATCAACTGTGCCGTGCTCACCTCGAGCACTCCCTTATATATACTCAAATTAGTCGTTCTCGAAGGTTCTCTTCTTGGAATGTTCTAGATGGTTGGAATAAGGGGAAATACATTTGACATTGGAAAAAGCTTTTTGTTTCTTCCACAAAGTAAACATGCAGTTTTCCAACAGATGGCGCTGTAGGAGTATAGAGCTCTGTTCACAACAGTATGTAATCCATAAAATTATGGGGAATCTGAAAAGTCCGTTTAGTCTAAATTAATTTTTCTGTACCCACTACACAGCCAGTTTTGGCTTAAAATGGAGAATAATGTACGAAGAAGTAAAAAATATTTTTTAAGTAGAACTTAGTACTGTTTTTGTTTTTTCTTAGACCAGAATTACTGAACCTAAACATGGAAATATCTACCTATTAAATTTAATTATTATCGATAACAGTTTCGTGGCATACCTATCATCCCCAGCAAACAATCTCTACCCTGTTTAACTTACCAAGTTAAATAAACCCCCAAATCGAAACAAATAAAAGTGAATGTGCTAAAATAGACAGCTAGGAGCTTTACATTTCAAACCCATTGACGACCACGAGTTGGTGTAGATGGATTTCTAGGTACTAAGAAAAAAAACACAAAGAGCTAGAAAAGTCCGTATTGCGGGGACAGATCTAATTAGGTTTACTCAACTTAACTTATTTCTGAGTTTAGCTTTCTGTCTAAAAATCACAAAAATAAAATAAAAAGAACTTTTATAAGGATCAGTGTTCATTGCAAGAACGTAAATTAATTTCGAACACATAGATAAAGCAACCATATTCTAACAAGCAGCATATAAGTACTGTGAACATTCTTAATTACGAACCAAACTTATTAGATACTTCATTATGAAATATATATCATAAAAGAAAAAAAAACTAAATTAAAAATCAAGCACCTGCCATGAAGAATAATTGAAATCACTACCACCAGTCGCTGCTGTACTCGTATGCAGGCCAGGTGATATGGTTTCATCTTGTTATGCAAGTGTATGTGTGTGTTTATCCAACGCAACATCCGATGCAGCGCAAAAAACTCTACACATTTTTAGTATCTATATCTATACTCTCTAAAGGTTTATGTGCATGAAAAAGAAGAAATAAATCTACAATCTACGTTCTACGACGGGTATGATTAAACTATACTACATACGAGTGAAAAAATTAGATAATAAAAAAGGAGATATATACATATGTATGTGTGTATGCATGTGAACAGTAATTTGTACTGCAAAGCATTAATGCGAGTATCTACTGGTTTGCAGTCGCATAGAATTTAAAGCTAACACTCAAGGCTCCATCGTTAGCTAACTACTTTTATGCTATAATTTATTGTATAAGGCTAATGGAATACCGTTCAGACTTGGTTGCGGATATTGGATAAATCCATCGGAGACATAGTGATGACTACTGGTGCTGCTCCTCGGTCCGACAACTCTACTGTGCCTTATGTCCGCAGGTCTGGGGTTTTCTTCGTCATTAAATTCGTCTTCTTCTATGTACATCGAGGGCACATCCGTCCGGGCGGGTCTGAAATGAAAATATAATTAAAATTATTAATACTCACAGATTAACAGGAGCACAAAAAATTGACTTTTGCAAAAACTGTTAACCCCATTAAATTCTTCTTAGCAACATCCCAATTGGGAATAGTTGTGGTGCCACGTCAAAAAACCCAAAGTTATTACGTTTATGTCTTGACACATAGAAAAAGAGGTACATATATTCATATTAATGTGTAAACGTAATTCTTTCCCCAATGGTTTCGCAATAAGACCACACTTTGCCTCACTAACCCATTTTATCTTGTTTTAAGGGACTTTGTGTCCCTCGAGGAATTAAAAAGAGATTTTTCATTAGTTCGAGAGTTTTTTTTATTTAAATATTTTTTTTTTTTTTGTTTTTCAACATCACCATGTCAATGTAACATTTTAAAAGTATTTTTAACATATATGTACACAACAGAAAACACATACAATTTTGTTCCTGAAGATTAAAATTCGTTGCATAATATTAAATTAAAATGAGTTATCCCTTAATCCCTAAAATGTGTATGGTAGCAGGTGAGCTTGAGCATTAAACATTAATTACAAAAAAGGCAACTTTCGAAGCATGAAGGTATTTATGCTAAGCATCTCATCGACTTTTATAAAAATCTTTAGCAAGTGTAATAATAATATACATTTCAATGTATATTATTTCAAGGTCTTTAGGTACACATACTGTCGTTTTTTGAATAAAGCGCCTAAACGCCAACGATCAAAAATTGGGTCAGCGCATTTTTCGAATCCCATAAAAATTGCATAATTTTCGTGTTTAGAACAAAAGAAACTTTCCAACTGCGTTTTTTTCCTCGTTAATGTTCTATGTAAGAAAATTAAATGCAAATTTTGAACAGCAACGCCTTGCCAGGGTTTTCGACAATTTATTAGACAAAAATGTTCAAAGAACAAAATTAATTTATTGAATGGCAAAACAACTCTCTTAACCCTCTTATAAAGATGAAAACGTTTTAGCGGTTTAAGAAAAAACAAGTTCTTGTATAATAAATTTTGAGAACATTTAAAAAAAATTAATTTAATCCGTAATGTAGATAATTAAAAAAAATCATTTTTATCCGTTGCGTAGATAATGAGAAAATTAAAAATCCCCAAAAAATGGTTCTATATGGTAGGTAGCGTCAGTAATGTCTTAATTTCAATTCTTTTCATTGAATTTTCGATCGTAAAAGTTAAGCGAAAAAGAAAAAAAATCTCAAAATTCTCAGTGCCGTTTTCGAGAAAAATAAGATTTTCGATAAGACAATTTTTATTTTTTATTTTTACATGAAGGAAAAATTTGTTTTGACATTTTATAAATAGTATTAAAATCTGTTAATTGCAAAGTTCAAAATAAAATCGAAAATGTCGTTTTCAAAATAGATACATACTGAGTTTCCAAAACAAAATTAAATTTTTTTTTAAAAATCGAAATAATTTTTTTTTTCGCATATTATAAACTTTTAACGAGCGTAGGTATACAAACAGTGGCGGATTTACAAGCAGGCTGAGTAGGCTTGAGCCTAGGGCGGCAGATTTTAGGGGCGGCAAATTTAAAAATCGATATTTTTTTCTTAGCCGTCTTACAGAAATCTTTTCGATGTTTTCTAATATCTCTCTAGAAGTCCACAAGACACCTTTCCGATGACTTTTCCCTCTTTTCTTCCATTGTACATTCAACGATACCGCAAACTTCTATATTCTACGGTAAGACACCCAGTTCACGGCCCCAACCAGAAATCGACCGTTGCCCACACTTTCTATGAGTGAAATGAGAGCGAAATTGCGGAAAATATATTTCACGCTCTTCCCACTCCCACTCCGTACTCATACAAGTCCGGACGTATTGGTGATTGCGGTATTGGTGTGGTAGATCTGAATAAAAAATTGTTGCAAAGAAAAATGTTTTGTTGAAGATATTCTTCGTTTTGAATGGATCAAAAGATTTAAAAATAATAATCGAATTTTATCAATTTTAGTCATATGTGTTGACTATACTCTATACTATACTGACCCAATGTCAGCGTAGAACGACACTACTTCCTCGTTATCCATGATTAAGTTGTCATCCAGAGTTTCTATCACACTGAGGTACCCCGGTTCGGGATGTCGTTGTTCTGTGGTCATCCTTCTCATAAGCTGGGGCCCTATTTTGTATTACGAAACGAGCGGCAAGTCAACGATACAGAGGAATACGATAGTCACGACAAAGAGCGATTAAGTAAAACGAAAAAGATGTTGCCAAACTTAACCGACTACTCGTATTAGGAATGTCAACAATTGACATATGTACATAAATAAATGAAAAAAAAATTATAAATCAAGAAACGATAAAACGAAAGTTAAACGATAGGTATTCGGCAGTCGTTAGAACTAACGAGTATGGTTAAAATTAAACGATTCTCGTTAAACATAATCGCATTTCAACGATAACGAAGCAATTTCAACGATAAAGCGCGGAACAGATTGAACCAGCAACAGCAACAGCGGCCGCCATTAATTTAGAGCCAATGTATTTCAATTGTTCAACACACATTAGAACAGCAACAGCAACGCCAACAGCGTCGTTAGGCCAAAGTCCTAAATTTGCTGTTGCTGGTGCAGTGTTGTCAACTTTCCCACTGCAATATTCAGTGGCACCACAATGAAAAGCTTTTTTCCATATGAAATGTCAAGCAGATGAAATGACGTTGCTGGTGGCAATGTGTTTGAGAAATGTTTGCTGGTCAGCGTGCTGTTTGCTGTTGACGATGCTGGTGCTGTTGCTGGTTTAATCTGTTTCGCGCATAATCTTTTTACAAAATAGGGCCCCTGATTCGGGTGGTCGATGATGTTCCCCATAAGTTTCTTCGTTAAATGAACTAGATATTTCCCCAGTGGGATTAAATTCGCTTCTGGGTAGAGATGCTCGTTCCTGTAGTGTTTTTGTCGTTGACGGTCGAAGTAAAGTCCAGTGCAGATCCTCAGTACCTTTCTTTCGAAGGTTTGGGTTACTTCGATTCCTCGAATCTTTTTTTTCCGAACGGATGGAGAATAGATCTTAAAAAGATTGAACCAAATTCCATCTTCGTTTCTGCGAAAACAGAATTTGCAGAACGTTTATCCTAACTTGGACAAAGCTTTTTGTAGGGCATTATGTACTCCAGCGACGAATTGTTCGGGTGAGAGAAGCTTTTCTTATCTAAAAACGGTACAAAATTATCTGAGATCGACCTTAATTCAAGAAAAATTAAGGCTTTAGCTCTTTTGTGTATAGAGCCAGAATTAATGAACAAGATCACTTACGACGACATTATTGATGATTTTTCCAACAAAAAGATAATCTAGGAACTGACAATTCACAATTGTAGAGGTAAGGGCGGCAAAAATTCAACAGCCTATACTTGGGAAATGTGTAAATCCGCCACTGTATACAAAAATGTATAGCAAATAGTTGTACCCTTTTTGAGAAAATCGGAAACAAAAAGAAAATGATTCAATTTCCATTTTTATTGATTTTGATCAATTTGTTTAAGCTGAAGCTTTTGGAAAATTGAAACAGTATTGTGTATCCAACGAAATGTTACAACAAATACATGTTTTATTGATTTTTAAAATTTCGTACCTAGCCCAAGGATTTAAAAAAATAATGTTAAAAAAAAAAAATAACGGTACTTACGATACAAGTGTTAAAAAAGCGTTTTCAAAAATCTTATTTTTCTCGAAAACTGCTCCAAGAATTCAATGTAAGACAGTTTTAAATGAAGACCTACCTACAATTTATTTTTTAATTTCAGATTTTGCCATCATTGGCATTAGGAAAAATATGAAATATGAAAAATTAAATTACATTTTTAATATAAAAGCTTTGAAAAAGTTTGAAAATATTGCACATTAAATAAAATATTTTTGGATTTTAATATATAATTCACATTTTCTTGTATGTTGTTTATAAATTTGTTTCCACTTCAATAGAATATACTCTTGCTACCTTCTTGAACATAGAATGAGCTTTCAACAACATCCTAACCGAATCCATTCAAGAATCACACTTTTGCTTCGGTGTAGAGGATGGATAATTTCCATGCTCAGCGATAGAAGGATTGAAGCTACGTTAGGTAATACAAGCTCAACCAAACACGTGGGTAGAGGCACACCTCAGGGCGGTGTTTTGGTTTACCTTTGTAATTATTGAAACCAAGGAAATGACTTTCAGGAAGGTAATCAACAGTGGAAGCTGTTTACTAATATAACCATAACACCAGACTTCACTGTACCTGGACTCAAGGACCAACTATTTCCTTGTCTTTCAGTGCATAAATTCCATATTTACTATCATGCGGTGCATTCAGACTAAAAGAATTCATTGTTGGTTTGCCAAACCGTATAGGGGGGTACAGCAATATAACAAACCTGATCCCAGCTGAAGTTTTTTCTGTAAACACTAGTCAGTGCTCCTATACTGTCGGCATCAAAGGATTTTAAAGTCTTATGGGATTGGGAAGATAATGTTGTGATGACAGACTTCGAGTTATTAAATGTCTAAGTCTTTCCGTCTACCTGAAGCATAAAAAATACCTAAACTAGATCCAAATCAAAACAGGAATACGGCTATTTTATAGACACCCAGGCGAGGCGGCTGCTAAAGCCATTGATTTGATGTGTTAATCCTCTTGGTGCAGCAACACCGGGATGAGCTTGCGAGCCTGAACTTTTGAACCTCAACATCAACATCAATCTTAACTGCGTTCCGGTTCATAGTGGAAATGGAAAAGGAAAATGAACGGGCTGGCGAGGCGAGTTGGCCAGGCATGGATCAGACCTTCAAAGCTGACTTGCGGAAAGCGTTGGTGTTATGAAGGGAAACATCTTCTCAAATTTTCTCTCAAAATCCAACCGTTGATGGAGCAGTTCAACCAACTATATTCTCTAAGATCGTGAGATAAGCTCATTTAAACCATAGTTACTTCTGTGACTAGATACTAGATAGAACACGTCTGTTCCGGACATAAAACGTAATAAAACTCAATAAATCAATAGAATCAATGCGATTGGAGAGAATGTCTTTCATAAATATGATACTTTGTGCTTCTCTTCTAATTTCAAGCGTTTTCAAATTAATAAGTGCACATCTTGAAGTATAATCCGGCATGTCACCAGTCCAGTTAAGATCTCGAATTCGCTCAATTCTTTGAATCCCATTATCATAAAATGGACACCAAATTATAAAACAGTATTCCAGATAGGGAAGTACTAACGAATTAAATAAGGTTTTAAGTGTATACACATCTTTGAATTCATTTGAGTTTCGTTTTAGAAAACCTAGCATTGAATTACCTTTAGAAACTATAGAGTCGATATGTGCCCTGAAATTTAATTTAGAATCTACAAACACACAAAGTTCCTTTAGCAGATAAACTCTTAAAAATGCTCCATGATAGAATTTATATAAATAGCTTAAAACGTTGAGCGATCTTGTTGCACTAAAAATCTTACATTTAGAGAAATTTAATTCTAACCCCCAGTTTCACAGTGAGAGTTTAAACTTAAGTTCTGCTGAACCTGAACTGGAGTTTAAATTTGAAGTTCAACTCGTCCGGTTTCACAGTCTTATCTGAACTTCATTTCATTAAACGTAGTTTAAGTAAATTGTTTTCTCTTTCTATCTGAATCAAAGAAAAAACAATCAAAGAAAGTTGCTTTGTTTCATTGTGATCTGTGACAGAAAACAAAAATTAAAAATGAAAATAAATTATATTTTCAAATGTTTGAAGGGGTTGTCAAACTGAGATTTAAACGGCAGAATAGTGTCGTTTAACTTAAACTACAGAATGAACTCTGTTCAAGGACTGTGAAACCAAATTTATTATTGAACTGAAGTTTAAACCAAAAGTGGGGTTTAAACTTCCACTGTGAAACTGGGGGTAAGTGATTGTATACGCACCAATCTATGAAAAGATCTATTTCCATCTGAAAATTAGAACAGTCTTCTATAGAGCGAATGGAATATAAACTTTTAACGTCGTCAGCATACATTAGACAAATAGATTTGTGAAATGTCGAAGGTAAAGCAGGAAGATCAAGGGACCAAGTTGACTTCCCTGAAGAAGACCTAAATCAACATTAATAGGTTTTGAGTGATATCCATTGATATCAACTATTTGTGTTCTATCAGAAAGGTATGACTCTAACCACATAACAAAATGACTATTACATCCTAAGATCTTTAGTTTATTGTTTATGTAATAGTAAACCGTGATGGACTCGGTCAAATGTCTTAATGGGCGTTTTTCTTTTTTCATTCAGAGTAGAGCACTGAACAGAGCACGAGCTTGTCGAACAGGCTCTGAACTTTCTCCGAATCGAGCGTGTTCTAAGAGCTCTGAATTATTTTATAAACACACGCGATTTTTTGTTTTTTTTTTTCTGTCTGTCAGAATGATTTCAGCATTTAACTCTGTCTACTCAGTTATTTTATACCGAGCTCATAGAGTGCGCTCTGAACACGCTCTCAACGAAAAAAGAAACACAAATTTGAACTGTTATACACTCTGAGCTAAAAAAGAAACACGATTTTTTGTTTGACAGTTCGGGTTCTACTCTGAACTAAAATAGAAAAACGCCTAATAAAATCCATATAGAGTACATCAACTCGGAATCCCTTTTCAATTTCGTTCAAACAAATATTTGTGAATAAACAGAGATTAGTGGCCGATGAGCGACCTTTCAACCGTGTTGACCTGACGATAAAAGCTGTTTAACAGATGAATCGAACTTATCAGTAATAATCTTTTCCAAAAGCTTTGGTATAGCTTTGGTATGGTTTGGGGGTGGCCGTGGCGCGATGGATGTGTGCTCGCCTGTGAACCTCATGATCACAGGTTCGATCCCTGCCGTCGTCTATGTCGTTTTAATTCCATTATAAAACTTCTAAAAAAAATTGTCATCAATGGGTTGCTGGTTTACTCGTTGCATGTTATTCAGGCATAACACTAACAACATGTAATTGAGTTAAACTAGTATGCCCAACAAGGATGAACACGAATAAAATAATGTGAATTATAAGCGACATAGAAATAAGACACGGCAATTCTCCGCTTTAGTTCAGCCGCCATCCCTGGAGATAAAATATCTGAGACAACAACCTTCAGTCTCAAAACATCGTGCCACACATCTTTCCTATCCTTCTTTCTCTTCTTAACTTCACGCCCGCGCTGTGTTGAAACATTTAAAGGGTAATCTAGTCCCTTGAGCGCGGGTAGATTATTAAAAAAAAAAAAAAAAAAAAGTTTTGAAATTGGCCTATAATTTTAAATTAATTGCTTGGGACCACTTTTATAGATAGGGTTTGGGGATCAGATGTGGGGATCAGCAGGAAAGGAAAAATGTCCTAATCTGACCAGACTGAGAGCCCTATCTGAACTAAAGATCTCTTTTCTTAACATGATCAAATCGCTCTGAGACGAACTTTGGAGACTTCTATTACGGGATATTTAGATCACTGACATAACTGCTCGATTTGGATCACGGACATAGCTGCTCGGGGTCGCCATTTGTACCCACCTACTCCCCTCTAATTTGTTTTTCATCTTAATATATATTATTCGATTTTTTTTTCTATTTTACACACATGTACACTAAAAGCTGGTTTAGCGACCCACTGCACAAGCAATAACGCCAAACGATAAAAAGCGCTCCATATGAAATTCGGTCTTCGTTTTACATAGATGGCGGTACAACGTCTGGCGTAGGGCACTACAGTAAATTACAGCTTTGCTTTGATACAGTATTGCAGTTAGTTACAAACCAAGTGTTTTTTCACACCGTTTAAAACTCACAGAGAAGAGATGTTAGACTTTTTCCAAATTCTATAAAATACAAAAAAGTGATCCATTCTCTCAAATTAGCATTTGAGGACTTGTCAAGTGCATTTCTGCAACAGGTATCCATGGCTTTAGAGATATATTTTTGTATGAAAAGATAAACAAATGAATTTTGATACACTTTCTGTTAAAAAAAATAAAAACTGTTCTTCACAATTCAAAATTCTACTTTTGCACCGCATTCTAGCATCTATGAATTAAATTTCTCCCCAGGGATGCAGAGCAAAAATCTCTTTGCCCCTTTTTTACTTAACACTTTATTCAAAAAAAATCTAAAGTACATTCACCTAGATTAAGGTTTCTCTGTTTTACTGCTTTGTGCCCCCAGGGATGGAGCAGGGCGGAGGTTTAGCTACTTTGCGAGTGAACCTACAGGAAAGTTGTTCTATGGCGAATGGGGTCAAACTTCTGTGCAACAAAATAATGCAGAAAGTTCTTGTTTATGAAACCAGCAGCACTAACGATTTCCAGATATTTTCCACTTACCTTCCCTTATTTTTCTATTTTTTTTTATTTTCATTTTTATCATAGCTTACTACCAACAGAGAGAGGGAGAATTGCATTCACATTTTTATCATTTTGCAGTTGCAAGTAGGTTCAAATAAGCCAAAGCCATAGTGACTTGATTTCGCATGGATGCAACAAGAAGTAAGTACTTTTCAATTTGTTTAAGTGAGGCAATTCATTGATTTAATTGAACCGTTGCGTTGTTTGAATGGATTCTAAGTTTTTTTTTTTATTTTAACTGCTGAGGTTTACGTTTTTGCTTTTAATTTAGCAATTAAAATTTTATTGTAATGTGAGGTGGACTGGAGTTGGCATTGTTTGCAAATCAATGCTTGAATCAGTTCAATAAAGCTGAAAATTGCGAAAGCTCATTCAGCTTTATGATAACTTAACTTAAATGGCTGCTCTATGTGTTCAAGTAATATTTAAATTCCAGTTAATTTTTGTTGATTTTTAAAAACCACAACTTAAGAGATTATCAGCAAAAGGGTATAATGAGGTTTTACCAAGGAAACGGTACAGGACGCTGCTATGGATTGGTACTACAGTTGTGGCTGTTTATCTATCTACATTTCCATGGCTGCCACGTGGAAGGGAAGGGTTGGGATTACCATCAGATGCGACATAAAACAAAATAATCATAACTAAGGTATCCACCTCTTACGAGAAAGTGACAAATACTCCAAGAGCATGGCCTACCATAAAAGCCGTTCGGACTAGGTAGACATTTGTAGGTACCCTCCATTCCTGAAGACAACTCACGCACATGAAAGGCTGAGAGGTTTAAATCATATAAGGCCTTGATTCTCCATGACTCTCCACAAATTCCTTTAAATTCCTGTGTTTTCTAAATATTTTTGGCTTTTGAATCTTCTATTTCGGTAATTATCGGGTTTTTCAATAAGAGCGCTACAAAAGTTTCTTTAAATAAAACAAAAACGGTTTTGGATATCAATGAAATTCTTTATTCCTGTGAAAGTACGTTTGATGCCATTATGTATGGAACTCGATTTCTTTTGCATTTCCACCACGGGCACGCTTGCAGAAGTCCAGACGCTGAACCCAATTTTCGACGGTTTTCAAGCATAAATCGGCCGATACTGCTGCAATTTCACGTTCGATATTCGTACGAAGTTTATCAATCGTCGCTGGCTTGTTGCATAGACCATAGACTTGACGTAGCCCTACAGGAAACAGTCTAACGGCGTCAAATCGCACGACCGAGGCGGCCAAGCGACTGGACCATTTCGTGAGATAACACGTTCTCCAAACTTGGTTTCCAATAAATTGATTGCGACATTCGCTGTGCAGCTTGTGGCGCCGTCCTGTTGGAACCACATGTCCTCCAAGTCCATATCTTCCAATTGGGGCCAAAAATATTAGGTTATCATTGAACGGTAGCGATCCCCATTCACAGTAACGTGCCGGTCTTGATCATCACGGAAGAAGTACGGCCCAATGACGCCGCCGGCCCATAAACCACACCAAACCGTAATTTTTTCGGGATGCAATGATGACTCATGGAGTACGTGTGGATTGCTGCCTGACCAATACCGCATATTTTGTTTATTGACGAAGCCATTCAGCCAGAAATGAGCCTCATCGCTGAAGATGATTTTTCGATGAAAATCCGAATCATTTTCAAGTTGTTGCTCAGCCCAATTCACGAACATACGACGCTTCTGGTGGTCAAGCGGCTTCACTTCTTGCGTCAATTTAATCTTGTAAGGATGTAAGCCAAGATCTTTTCGCAAAATTCGCCACAACGACGTCACAGAGATGCCCAACGCTTGAGAACGACGTGTGAGAGACACATTTGGGCTTTCTGCAACTGAAGCCTCAGCAATATTCTCGACACTACGGGCACTTCTTTGTCTCACTGGCACGGGAACATTTTGTACTGTGCCTGTGAATTCAAATTTTTCCAATAGACGCTCAATTGTTGATCTGCTAGGACGATTATGACGACCATAAATTGGACGTAGCGCTCTTAACGTTGAGGCCACTGACTCCGAATTTCGGTAGTAAATTTTAATAATTTCGACTCGTTGTTGGCTCGTATATCTTTCCATTATGAAATGGCAAACCTTACTGAAGAGAAATGTCAAAAGAGCGGCAAGAAATATGGTATCGTTTGCTGTCCCTGTCGCTCTACTCTTGTAGCGTCCCTGTTGAAAAACCCTTTATTTGTTACTCGTATAAGGCACAATTTACCTCACCTTTCCCACTATCCTTTTCTGTGCGGACAAAAACCGAAATCAACGCCATCCCAGGCCATCCGATAACGTACCTATACTATTGCCCATCGTGTCGAAGGTCCATTGCAGAACAACGATCGACAACTTTTTGTGGGTAATAGCGGAGCAGCATCCATATTTGTGATTCTAACAAGATGAAGCGAGTGCGCACACTAATAGGCAAACTATATGGACCTGCTGGATGACATTTTTGGCGAAAGTTTGATTTGAAGAAATTCGGATTTTCCTTGGCCACTTCGTTATCTAAATTTTACTGCGCTCGATTTTTTGTGTGTAGATGTTTAAAAGACCAATAATTAATAAGCCAGAGACTATTGGCCAGCTGAAGCAGAATATTTGACACGAAATACGGAGCCTGCAAACAGAAAAAATCCGTAGTGTAATGGAACACCCGTGTGATTAATACAAGAGTAACACGTGTTAAATATTGGCAGCTCTTACATTTGGCCCACCCTGTATAAATAAACATGAGCTTAAATAGCATCGTAAGGCCCGTATTTGCATATAATCACATAATTAAACCTTTCAAAATATATTCAAGAAAACAAAATGGAAGCAATTCATACAAATGTTCACTTCCGTTACTGATGAGAAATGGGCATTATAATCTTGCATCATTTGTAGTTTTAAGTATTTTAAGCAGAAGATTTTTTTTTATTATTAAAATGAGTGTCCGTTGAAAGGTCGTCCTGGATGGGACGGATATGCTGTTGGACGAAATCGGGTACCTTTTTGTATTATCCTCGAAGTAGCAGACAAACTTCATTTATTCAAATTGTATTACGTATAGATGTAGCAAGGAGAACAAGTTGCAAAGTAGTCACAATTTATGCGAATGTTTTATCCATGTTTATTAGCCAAAGTTTACAAGTTATTTTTAGGTATAATACAAAGAAAAGGGGCACACAAATCTACTACATACCACTTATGAAATGGCAAGTTAGGCAAGCGACTGGCCATCCCAGGAATTTTTGTATGCTGGCGACGTTGGACAAAGGACGATAAGGACAACGGATGACATAAGCCAAGTACAGCTGCTAAGAAAAGAAACCATTTTTGTAACTCAAAGACACAAGTCTATGTAGGTTTGTAGTTGATGGAGAAGGAGAGGGCAAGACAAATTTAAAGCAAGGACTCGTAGATATAAATTTCAATCACAGGATAAACTTTTAACAAGTTGAATGAAAACAAATAATGTACATAAGTCCTCTCCCCATTTTGTATACCTTTTTCCACTGAAATGTGACTTTGGAAAAAGGACATACAAATCTTGACAGGCATATCCTTCAAAACAGAATTAAAAACAAAAAAAGAATTGTTTCCGAAAGCAAATTGCCTACTTCCTTTCGATACGAGGATACCGACCGTCAAAATGGCAACTTCTATGTAGGCACTTTGTTTGGGTTTTAATATTGGAGATTAACTACAGGCTACGGGGGGTTGATGAAAGGGAGTTACGGTCGGCGCGACGTATAACTTAATGAAATTCAGCATCCCAGTTAATCAGCGGAGAACCATCTCGGCATGCGAATCTCCAAGGCTTCCACCATAATGTACCACTCTATACCTGCAAACCTTTGGGGGTTATTTATTTTGTGTTTCATGCAACGCACCTCATACTCTTTCGGACATCCTGGGGCTCAGGTGGTCTCGGCCGGTGTTTGCAAACGACTACAATTCCAGCAACTATAATTGACGTAACTATAACGGCGCCTATCGCTACCACGGCAGCCAGTATAAGCAGAGTTGATTGCTTCTCATTGCCCTGATGTGTTGTTTCAGCTGGGGTCGGATCCACGGATAGGATTGTTTCATCTGAAATTAAACAGGAAAAATGAGTAAGGCAGGACGGAAAAAATTGTTGGAATGAAATTCTAATAAAATCTGAATAGCTATGAGCAAATTGGGTGAAGGAAAGATTGGAATTAGCATTATACCAATTGCTGCAGTCGAGTTTGAGTCTAATGGCACGTTTTCGAACTTCAAGTCCCTAAACTCACAAGGATATCTTTGCAGAGTTAGGGTATGTACCTTCGAGTGTGGAAATAACAAGTTTGGAGTTCCTCGGAACAGCTTCTTTGCTTTTCCTTAGCCATTTACCATTTTGTATCGAATCTAATGGGGGGTGAAGACATAAATAACATCCTGGCCAACTTGGCAATTTTTCTTTTTGCTCTACTGTGGATTGGTGTATGGGCGCCTTCTAGGGAAGGTGAAATATTGTTGTGTTGAACAGGCACACACTGTTCATCGTTCGGTTAGCATGTGCACGTATTTAGGTATAATTTCTTTAGCCCTATAACTTCCATCCACCTGAAATTGTTTTCAATAAAGGTGAAGAAACACATCTGCTCCTCTCGAGCAACCCTCCTGTCTTCTATATTCCATCTCGCAGTATTCCCCCGAGACTGCCGAGGCTGGTTATGTGATTTTCAGTGGAAAAAATTAGATAAATAATTCCCAAAATGGGTATTTTTCTTTTGCTCTTTAATTTGCTTGAGATTTTGGCAACACAAAAAGCTTTTGTTGAACACACTCATACAAAGTGGAATGGAAAATGTTTTCTTCCCATTTATTTTTTGTTTGCCTTAATTGAAATTTATAAAAAAAACACACATCTTAAGAAGGTTTCTTAATTGATTTCAAATTGATTCACGAAATGTAGCCAAAATGTATAACAAAGGTAAGGACAAAAATGATTCATTTATTAAGTGTGGCCCTGAGCAAATATGAGCCAATTTGTGCTTTTATGTCCGGAAAAAAAGATGAATGTCCTTGCAGAACTATTAGGTTTATTTATTCTTTTTTATTCTGTGTGTTGGTATTTATTTCCTTGACACCTTGTCTAGACCGAAAAAAATTATTTTTATGAAAAGAAAAATACAATATTCGCACGAAAACTAATTGGATAAACTGTGGTATGGTTTACAAAAATTATGGTTTTATAATTGAGCTTACTTACCGTATGGTCCCAATTGTGCAGCAACTCGAACTCTTTCGATAACTACTGGAGGCTCACTCCTTCCTTTGGCGTTTACAGCATAGACTAGGAATTGGTATTCTCTTCCTGGCTCAAGATTATTTAACCGAAACATCGGGTTTGATTCTTGCATACGAAACAGTGGAGCCAGCGTCGCCTAGAATGGTATTATGTAGATGATTTATAAACACATTCATATCCAATATTTTTTTTTTTCAGTTAAAAATTCAAAATTGAGAACATACTTTTGCAATACTGCCCATACTTTTACCGTATGTCACACATACTTTTAACACTATTCTTACAACTGGCGTTTTTCCTAATCAGTGGAAGTTGGCAAAAATAGTACCATTAGAGAAAGGTCCAGATAGTAAAGATTCTAGACCTATTTCCATACTTCCTTTCTTGTCGAAGGTTTTTGAAAAAATAGTTCAAAAGCAAATAAATTTGTATATTCGCAGGAATAATATTCTATCACAAAAACAGTCCGGTTTTAGGGAAAAGCACAGTTCCGCTACAGCTCTAATTAACGTTATTGAAGACATGAGATTAGCTTTAGACAGCAGATATATAACTTTCCTGGTACTTTTGGACTTTTCAAAAGCCTTTGACACGGTTGACCATACTAGTCTATGTACAAAATTATCAAGGTTGTACAATTTTTCAACTAGTTAACTCTTATCTCCAAGGTCGGAAACAAGCTGTTATGTTAAACGGAAACCTATCAAACTTTCTCCCTACAACGAGAGGCGTTCCACAAGGCTCTATTCTCGGCCCTCTTCTATTTTCCCTCTATATCAATGAACTCCCTCAAACCGTTTTTGAATCAACTATTCAAATGTATGCTGACGACGTTCAAATTCATAAAAGTTGTTCTCTTGCACAAGTTGACAATTGTGTCATCCATATCAACAATGACTTACATAATATTTCAAATTTTGCTAAGAGTAATGGACTTTTCCTGAACCCTTCCAAGTCTAAGTGCATTATTATCTCAAAGAAACCTCTTGACCCTTCTCAGTTTCCAAAAATTAACCTAGATGGGGCTACAATAGAATATGTTGAGACTTCAAAGAATTTAGGAATAACGTTTAATCTTGGACACTAACATGGGAAACACCACCTAAAACAAGCCTAATGCTTGCTAAAACCATGCTCATAGCTATACTCTTGTACGGATGTGAAATTTACTGCGATTGCGACCAAGTATAGCAGAAGGAAACTTAATGTGGCATTTAATAGTATAGCTAGATACATATATGGTCTAAAAAGATTTGATCATGTTTCCTTCTTCTCGAAATCTGTATATGGTATTTCATTTGATAATCTAATCCGCTATCGAACGTTAATTTAGTTGTTTCGGACTATGCTCGCTCATCAGCCTTCTTACATTTTCTCCAGAATAAAAACAACCTCATCAATTCGATCTCAACAAATCTTACAATCTCGTTTCACATGCTTAACGTCCGAACGACAATTTTTCGTCCATGCTACGCGGCTATGGAATAATCTTCCACGAAAAATAAGGGTAATTAGAACCTTGAAGTGTTTTAAAAATGAACTAAAGACACACTTTTCCTTACAGTAAAACCTGTAGAATATAAATGTTTTTAATGAAGATAGAAAGTAATTTCTGGAGTAATAAGTGGAGTGATTGAATTAAATTCAATTAAAAGCTCAAGTGACCTCAACTCCAAGGTGCGTTTCGCCCAGGTACGACAGTCGGCTCATCAGTTAGATGCTGCCGTACCCTTCTAAGACGAAAATATTGGTCGATGTTTACCGACTATTAAAGCTGAGTCCACTGTCGTATATGGGCGAAACGCGCCTTGGAGTTGAGGCCACTTGAGCTTTCAATTAAATAAATGTTTTTATAAATAATAATTGTAAAATTTAAATTTTAAATAAGAATTTTGTAATTGCAATCATTTTTTGAATTAATCAATTATCAGATATTTCAAATATTATCTTTTACATCTGTATAAAGCTATGATGAATTAACAAATCAATGCTTGTATTAGTTTATAAGATATTGTATCTTAATATGTAAGCATGTCAATAAATAAATAAATTATTTTCAATACAAATGACTGACACTCTAGCTGCATATATTTAAACGTTCACAATAAATTAGAATATGTGGACTGGTCAAAATATTTATCGAACATATAAATAACATTGTTGTCGGTATAGTATGGAAGCAGCTTGCTATTAACTTCAAATTATTCAATTGATTTTGGGCAGATCTCTTAAGCGGTACTGAATTTATTAATGATTTTGCTATTCAAAAATATAATACAAAAAGTGGCGTTTTGTCCCGGTGATCTCACATTGACTCATCAGTTGACTGTGAGGATCTTGTCAACTTGTTAAATCAATAATTCAACAAGTCCAATAATAGTGCTAAGTCTTCTACTTGGCTGATTTATTTCAGTAGTATATAGAGTTTGTATTATAAAAACCTTCATACAAAAATAAAGGGTGGTTAAATTTTAAGGGCCAATGTTGATTTTGAATAAAACACAAATTATTTAGGAAATTATTGTCATTTCTTTTTATTATGATAATATTGGTATGGTTCAATTATGTATGCAACAAAATATCGGCCAAATGGCCGCCGCGACCTCGGCGGCACACCTCCATCCGATGGTCCAAATTTTTGATGACGCTGAGGCATAATTGAGGTTCTATGCCGTTAATGTGCTGAATTATCTCATCCTTCAGCTCTAGAATTGTTGAATTGGCTTATCGACGTACATCTTTTCTTTCAAATTACTCCATAGAAAGAAGTCCAACGGTGTCAAATCACATGATCTTGGCGGCCAATTGACTTCGCCACCACGTGAGATAACACGGCCATTGAATTTGTCGCGCAAAAGAGCCATTGTTTCATTAGTTGTGTAGCAAGTTTCACCGTCCTGTTGAAACCACATATCTTCCAATCCGGGCCATAAAAAGTTCGTTATCATCTCACGATAGCGAACACCATTCACAGTAACTGCCTGACCGGCCTCATTTTGGAAAAAATACTGCCCGATGATGCCGCCAGCCCATAAACCGCACCAAACAGTCACTCTTTGTGGGAGCATTTGTTTTTCGACAATCACTCTTGGATTATCATTCGCCAAAATGCGGCAATTCTGCTTATTGACGAATCCACTGAGGTGAAAATGTGCCTCATCACTGAAGATGATTTTCTTCGAAAATTGATCATCCACTGTTGCCATTTCTTGCCACCATTCTGACCATTGACGACGCTTGAAAAGGTCAAGAGGCCTTAGGTCTTGAGTCAATTGCAACTTGTAAGCGTGTAAATGCAAGTCTTTATGCATAATGTTCATCAACGACGAGAGTGAGAGGTGCAATTGTTGGGTACGCTCTTGTTGGACGGCTCTTCAGCCACACTATCGCGAACAGCAGCAATATTTTCTGCAATATGCGCTGTACGAGCATGCACTGGTGTTTTCACATCTCCTACAGACCCGGTTTGCTCAAATTTTTGCACGATTTTTCCTATTGTACGTGCATTTGGACGATTAAATCGACCGAAAAAAATCACGAATAATAAGCATGAATAACTTTAACGCGTTGCTCGATTGTGCATCTTTCCATGGTTCAAATTGATTTAGTCTGAAATTGAGAAATGTCAAATGAAATGCAGAAAAAGGCTTGACGTTTAGGTGTGGTTCAAATTCAACATCGGCCTTTAAAATTTAACCACCCTTTATAATCGTCAATCGTTCGAGAAATTTCGTACAATGCGCACAGAACAAGTGAATGCTGATTTGCGGTGTAGTGTTGATGATGAGTGCTTGGAAGCCAACGTTCGACACGTTATTGCCGAAATACAGACTGATTAACTGCGAAGAGAGAGTAAAAATTGATCATATAGATTACGCCACTCGGTCTTACAAATAATTCGAACTTGATTGAGTTCTGACTCATTTCTCTATCTAAAGAGCTTCGATAAATTTAGACCATGAATTTTAAGGGTTTAGGGAATAGCACAAGGCCCTGACTTGTAAAGCACCAAAGTATTTCTCTTAACTAAGTACTTCAGTACCTTGGAAATGGTACTTGAATTAATACAAGTACCAGTATTTGTCAAATATTTGAGTACAAGTCCCTTATTAACTGCCAAGTAAATATTTACCACAATACTTGAGAAGTACTTTCAAGTTCTTGACCAATACTTCAGCTAATAGTTTCAACCCTATTGAGTAATGTTTGCATCGATTCAAGAACTGATCAAGTAATTGGAAGTGCTGCTCAAATACTTTGATACTTAACGAGGTATATGCAAATATTGGCACTTGCCTTTTCTCAAAGTTCAAAAACAAGTCCTGATACTTGTAATTAGAATTTCTGAAACTTTCTTCAGAAATTTTATTCAGACAGAAATTTAGTTTAACATTAAAATGGAATTGAATTTAAATAGATTTAAGAGAAATTCTCGAAGATTAATAGAAGGTTTGTCGAGGAATACATGAAAATTGTATTTTGAACACGGATACCGTTCGGAATGATAATTGACTGGAGTGTGTTACATCTTATGCTAAGAGGCTCAGAGAAATTTATCAAATATCCATGGCACCTGCATGAATACCAAAATCCCATGGTTTATCAAAAATTAACTGAAACGATAGGAAGGGAAATTAAATACATCTCTCTGCCAGTACGTAATATGAGTCTAAGTCAAAAGAAAAATCCGAAAAAAGTTGTGGGGAAATCCTTTAAATTGTGGTTTTTTGATAATTATTGAGACCTTGAGTCTTAAAAAATCTCTTATAATTTTGCACCGACTTCCTAGAGAATGATTCGAATTAAAAATAGTTCTATAACCAAGATCCACGGAAAACCTAGAGTTATATCGAGTTTTAAACTGATTTCAGAACTTTGTGAAGAAATTTGTCGTTAAGGAAAGAATAGTTTTAGTTTTTACCTGAAAGAGTACTGCTCAAAGAATGGAATTTTAATTATTTCGTGATAAAATAAAATGTTCTTTTACGTGAATATTTAATGAGAACAAAATTCTGTCAGAGAATTATTAAAGTAATTTTTTTGTTGTTTCATATTTCTTTTTAATTATTTTTGCTAATTGAATTCGGTCTATCCTATGTCTAAGCGACGTTTACTCCTAATTAACAATTGTTTTAAATGAGAAAGACCTAGTCAAGTACTTTTTTCAATAAACCCGGAGGAAAAAAGTTTCTGAATTTTAAGATGAACATGAAATCATTTGCGAGCTAAGGCTAAACTGAAACAATCATCCCCTTTTTTTTTGGTTTGTTATGGTTTGGATTCAATTAATTTGTCGGGGATTGATAGGGATAAAAAAAGGTTATTTTCCATTTTCATTTTAATTGACAAAATTATTCAAATAAATTTAATTTTTTTTCTTGTCATTTTGCATTTAAGACGAATATACGCAAATTATTAAATTTCAACTGTGATTTTTTGTTGTAAATGCGTTTCTATATCAGCAAAACTTTTTAATTGATATGCGATGATTTATCTATTATAAAATTTGTATAAGTATTTAAAATTGATGAAAACTTTAATTCTTATAGCCTGATGAAATAATTGGTTTCGGTTTTCAGAAACGAATAGTAGATCCTGCAGAGTATGGGAGTCATTCAAGGAATGCAAATGTTTTCTAGATTTTTTGCTTCCAATATTTAACTGCATCACATTTTTACGTACGATGTATAGGAACTATATTACGAACGATGCTTTCATTAAGAAATCGAACTAGAGATTTTGATCCCACTTGACAAAAAAAAGTAGTAAATTTTTTTAAATTGGTAGTTAACATATTTAAATTTTTGCACACCCACACGATTTGTTTTTAAGGCCAAATATAAAGTTACCTGCGAAATAAAATATGTTTTTCTAAAATACTGTTTTTCAAAAAAAATCATTTAGTGCTAGCTAACCCTCACAGAACCATATTGATAATTTCGATTTTCTCTTAAAATGTACAACTTGTTTCAATAAATTTTGTTGGTGCCTTTAAGGTTTGAAAAGCCTTGTGTATTTTAAAAAAAATTTCAAAATTTTCGTTTTTTTATTTTTGATAGTTAACAGTTTTTTCAATACAAAATCCAAGAAAAAATTGTATTTGATCTTCAAAGAAAACGGTACTCATGCCAACGTAAGAAAAATTATTTTCGAAAATCCTCTTTTTTTCTCGAAAACGGCCCTAAATTTTTTATAAAAAAGTTTTCATTTTATAAGTTGATATATAAAGTGTAAAGAGTGCACCTACTATAGAACAATTTTCTCAAATTTTTCATTTTTCAGTTTTGGCATAACAGATTTTAATGAAAGAAGAAAAAGTTTAAAAAAAATTAATATAAAAACAGAAAAAAATATTTTTTTTTTGTTTTTAAAAAATTCGATGTCTTAAAAATGGGTCAATAATTTTTTTCTTAAAATATGAGTTTTATTTGTAGAATAATAAAATGTAAAAATTGGAGTACAAATGTTGTTCCACACATTTAAGAGGTATGTTATTTTCTTTTCGAGTCAGATCTTTTTCATTAATTCATCTGGATTTTGAGCTTTCAGATGAAGAGTTATGTGAATTTTATGGTTTTCGGATATCAGGATTTTTATCACACACTCATGGGGACACGAGCATTCGGGTGAAGTGGAAAAGATTTAAGCGGAGATGTCAATGTACATTGATCTTCAAAGCTTGTACATCGCAATAAGGAGTAAATATCGTTATTAGAAAAAGTAGTGAGGCTAAAGAACAAACTTTTATATTCGAAAACCGAACTTTGGCGCAAAAATAAACTGATGAATAAATAATCAATCCTATTACGGCGAAATTGTTTGAGAAGACTATTTTATTTTATCACTGTTGGTAGAAGAAATGATTAAACAATGAAATATGGGAAATTTTACGGGGTTGTCAAAGAAAAACAAAACAGGCCCTAATGGAGGTAACTCCTTAAGCTGCCTGTAGGCAAAAAAGGCAATAGGCGAGGGCGGCACTTTGACTAGAGTGACAAAATCGGAGAAATATTTAAAACGATTTACAGATCCATGTACTTAAAAAAAACATCGACTACTTTCGCGAAATAGCCATTATCAATATGGCGTTTCGTCCGGGTGATCTCACATGGACTCATCAGTTGACTTGTGAGGACCTTGTCAATACGCAATTTTTGTTAAGTTCAGTTCATCTTACATGAATTTTTTGACAAAAATCCAATGTGAACTATATCCAACAAAGATTAGAATTGTAATCATTAATTTTGGAATTTTTTTTTTTTTTTTTTTTTTTTTTTTGATGAGTCCATGTGAGATCACCCGGACGAAACGCCAATTTTTGTGGACTAAAGGCCAAAAAAGCTAATTTGAATCAATAATTCAACAAGTCCAATAATAGTGCTAAGTCTTCTACTTGGCAGATTTATTTCAGTAGTATATAGAGTTTGTATTATAAAAACCTTCATATAAACATTATCATTTATCAATATGTGTCACACAACATTCAAAATGAGATTATCGATGAAATGTCCTTAATTTACTTATCGCATGACCTTAATGGTTGAAAGAGTTCTCATTGTTCATTTTTCTTATTGTTCATATTGTTCAACAAAGTTAAATTCCAATTCAATTCAAATCCAAACTTTTCTTATACTACGCTGATGCATGATACAAGTACATCTGGGTAAACTTTGAATGAATTAAGCGCACACATTTTATCTTTCACTACGTATTCATTCAACCTGTTAGTGTCATTCGCTTAATATTATTATGAGGTGCAATGCTATTTTGCAGCCGTTCAACATTTTAATAACTTTTTTTAAAAATCAAGTGCTGGGCTATTCTTCAAAAACATACAGAAAATTAAAAGCGAATTCCTTTGAAAATGTTTCCGTTTGTCCCGTTCGTCAAGATTGTCAAGTAGAGCAAATGCACTACGTGCCTTAAAAAAATCATTAGAAATTTATTTTCGATTGGATTGAAATAGAAGAAGGCTTAAAAATTAAAGTTTTAAATCAACTCGACTTGATAAATGTATATGAACATGCTATAAACTGGATATCTCAAGACTGAGACAAGATATCAATTAAGATATCAAATAAGATTTTTCTTAGAATATGTATTGAAAATTGTTAGGTTTTTTTTTTATAATTTTACATGCACTAAAGGGATAATGACTACCCTTAAAATGTTTGAGCACAGTGCGAGCGTTTTAGGAAAGTTGGAGAGAATTTAAAAGGAGATACCGATTGACATTGGTTTTAAATATCTGAATATTATAATGGGAGTGTAAAGCATTCCACATTCGTGGAATCTCTGAATTTAACAGTAAGTCCGAAGGTAGGCTCAACTCAACCGAAGTTAGGTAAGCTGATGAGCATTCCCTGAAGTGCGAGTATTACTGTTAAATTGTTTAAGGGAAGGAATACAACTGGCTATTTCACTAGATCACTGTTAATAAAAATAACGGTAAAATAATGAAAGACAAGAAACATTGTTTCGGTGCTCTATAGAGGTTCAAATTTTTCTGTTATATTACTATCACATATCATTTTTAAAGTTCCTTTTTGGATTCTATCCCAGAGACTCCAGTGAGTTATTGCAGCACCTGCCCAAATATGAAAATTTTATTCGAGATTTTGACGAATATAGGCCTTATATATTACCGCCAGATCAGAAGGGGTGACAATTTTCTTGCAACGTCAGACGGAACCTAAGCACTGAGCAGCGTTTTTGGCGACGTCGAATATGTGGTCATTCCACATAATGTGCACTGTGAACTGTGATGCACATACCGAGAACTGAGATCTTTTCAGTTTCCGCAATGCAAGTTCCGCTCATGGATGGCGGCATGGCGGGTGGGTTACGCTTTAACGACAAAAAGCAGCATTGCGTTCTTGAAGAATTAAATTCTACGCGGCTTATGGTTCTCCATTTGACAATGCTATCGAGATCAGAATTTAATGAGCTTATTACATGCTGCCGTGAAACTAAGTGTACTGTCATCAGCAAAACAATTCAATTGATTAAAAGTTTCAGACAAAAGATCATTGATAAATATCAGAAAGAGAGTGGAAGATAAAACGGAGCCCTGTGGTACATCAGAATTTATTTTGTGAACTTCAGATTTAAAACCATCTAATAAAACTTGTATTGAGCGGTTCGAAAGGAAGTTTCTAATCCATTGATGAAGAGATTCATCTATACCATATGCACGCATTTTTAATAAAAGAGCTTGATGCCAAACTCTATCAAATTCTTTATAAATATGAAGCGCAATAATATTACTTTCACCAAACCAATGTAAAGATCTGTTCCACTCTTTGGTGAGACATGCCATCAGATCAGCCTTATTGCCGGTCAATTAGAAGTTTTCGATCGTCGAGCGAGATATTTCTTGAGCTGAAGATTAATCAGTGACTAAATGACCTAGGAAAGAAAAGACTGAAGTTCAATTGGTCGGTAGTAGGAGGGAGAACAGGTTGGACAAATTATATTTTCCATTTTATGGGGAAGGTTCCAGAGCAGTAGGAGCGATGGAAAAGGTTACGCAATAGTTTTGCCAGCGATGAAGAACATCTCTTTAGAAGAACGGGGCTATACCATCAGGACCAGCGGATTTGCTTATATCAAGAACTCGAAGAGTGCGACATGTACATGTCTCGTTGAATGACTTACGTTCTCAAGTACATGAGGGGCTTATTATTGTCAGGTAACGTCGGGCTAGCAGCAAAATGAGTTGCGGATACATTTGCCTTATCTGAAGAGCTAGTTTTTGGGTTGTCGATTGGTGGGTTTTTTTTAGTTTTTGCGTGATTATTATTATTTTACTTATATTTATATTTAATTCCATGTGTATTTGTAATGTTTATTTATTTATTTATTTATTTATTTATTTATTTATTTATTTATTTATTTCATTCATTCATCTATCGAGTGTCCTTTAACAGATTGCTCAAACTAAGGTACTTAATTAATAAATACATTTTCACTTAATTGTAATTTAAATACATTTCTTTCTGAACTTAAATCTAAATTTAAATGAAGATTATTAAAGAGTCTCATACATCTTGTGAATGGTTCATTACAGCCATAATTACGAGTATAACTATGCAAAGGCATATCAAATAATTTCGTGGATCTTATATTTCTTTCTGGAATATAGATATTTAAAGATTAAGCAAAATATTGCATTTTATATGGTATGACAATAAATCATAAACAAACATAACATAACTTACAAGACGACGGTTTTCCAATGAAACTAGTCCAATTAAGACACATCTCGTGGAATAAGTTAGCATTTCTGGCAAATTCTATTTTAATTGTCTAACCAAAAAACTTGTAAGCGATGTTAATGTAATGCTGATGTATCAATATAAATTAAGTATTAATTAAGTACCAATTAAGCAATTATTAAGACTAAGGTTTCTTTAAGAAATAACCTGAGATTTTTGGTTGAATTGTAAGGATTTTATCTTTTTTCTTCGACTCAAATCAATTATTTATTTCTCAGAATAATTAAAACAAAATTAAATTAAATAATAATATATGAACAAATACATTTTCAATTAATTAAATAATTTAGTGTAATACCTCTTTGAGACGCATGATTATCTTTCTATGGTCAATATCATTTTAGTTCTACAATTTCGCAAACAAAATCAAAATATGTGTTTACCTATATAAACAAATAAATCTCTAGTAAAGAACAGGACAATCCAAGAAAATTTTTTCTAGAAATTCTGTTTAAAATATCCACTATTAACTGAGATGGGATGGCAATTACTTAACTAAAAATATAAACAAAATTGAAAAGATTTGTTTTTATAAAGGAAAATAATCCTCAAGTTTTCATATTACCATATTCATTAGAAGAAAAAAAAACAATAGAAGCTTATAACTTCTTGACTTTTACTGTTGTTTGATTTAATTCGATTTGATTTGATTTGTTAAAAAACAAAAATATGTTTATCGAATTTGGCACCACAACCTTGGTTGCCTTCGGAAAAGACGATATGAATTTAAATTGGATTCCACTTTTTATAAGTAATTTACTTTAACATCATATAAAGCCGACTGCTGGATGGCGCGGAGCATTCTACCACAACACCATTTTTTTCCTTTTAGCTTTTCGTTTTTATCGAACCTTTATCTAGGTTGCTACTTTTCAATCCCTCTGGTGTTTATATTTATTTTGGGACTTATTGTAGCCTACTTGTAAATGTTTATAGTCAACCATTTCCGATGACTTTTCAGTTAAAACGTGACCGTTCGTTATCAGTCAATTGACTCTGAAATTACATCGCATTGGGAACTGAAATGGCCAAAACTACCCTCATTATCATCGAACTGTGAATTTATTCTCCTGCCTTAGAGCCATTATTATTCTACTCTTATATATGTACATATATTATGAATTTCTCAAACTGGTCATATATGTACTTATTTTTGGAAACCTACTCAAAAGATAAACACTTAATTGCCAAACCTTTGTGTAAATAAATTCAACTCAATTCTTTCGATAGAGTTGAAGTTTCGGGATAGGGATGCCATCAATAAAGAAAACACAAAATTTTTTTGGTTAAGGGAGAAAATACCAACAAATGTTCATGTTCTTATGTTGAAATTTTTGAAGAAAAGCGAAAGAAAAGGATGAGTCAAATAAGAGCATAATATAATTGCTTGTTTCCTTTTGCAGTTTATATTTGAAATGTATGATGGATACATACAGTACACAAGAGTGCGTTAATAACAGCGACTTTTTATTCTTCTAAACGATCAATTATCATGGTTGAAAAAGTAATCAGTCCACAATTCATCGAAAAAAAGAGCCAGTGTCTGTATCGACGAAACAAAACCCAGCTGGAGAAAAAAATCCTAGCAGAACCGTTTGGCAAAACGAGAAAGCGAACTGGGACAGTCTCAACGATTTCTTCGGAAACTTTAACTGGTCGCTATGCTTCCTCGAGAGTAACGTGGACTCCAGTGCAGACATGATTACAAATTTAATGAAAAATTTTATCAAACCGAGAGAAAATTCGTGGTTTAATTCGAGCTGTAAAGCGGCTATTAGTGTGAGAGAAGCAAATTGTTCATGCTATGACCACCCTACTGAGGAAAACCGGAATAAGTTCCAGAAAGCTAGAAAAGCCTTGATTGATCTTATTCGACAATCCAAATTTTTGCGTGAACAACAAATAAAAAAAAAATACTACAATGTCACAAAGCTATTTAAATTTTTTTGTCAATTGTAAACAATGCACGAATTAATTCTTCAGTTCCAACACTCGTTATCCTTACGTTCGTCAGCTCACATAAAAGCCAATTGGCTTACAGAGTTTTTTGTTGATGAAACGCTGCCAGAAAGTATCATGTCATGACTCTTCCTGCAATATACACGATATACACGAATTCGCTTGCCCGGATAGTATTAATCCCATTGTTCTGAAGAGGTGTACTTCAACGCTGTGAAAAACCATTGCCATCTGTCCTACTCTACTGGTCTCCTTCCGAGTGGATAGAAAACAGTATTTGTCCAGTCTGTCCCTAAAAAATGCGAAACTTCTTCTCCCTCTAACTATCATTCAATTGCACTTACGTATACGTCCCTTCTTTCCAACACTGATAAATTATCAGCTCAAAAAATATCTTGAAGAACGAAAGCTTCTCAACGACCGGCAGTATAGATATGAATTTCGCAGCACCGGTGACCTGATGGTATATCTCATCGAATAGTGCCACAAATCTTATATGGTATATCTCATCGAATAGTGCCACAAATCTTAACACCTTTTTTAAGAAAGAAAGATTACATCTTTTGATATTTTAAAAGCATTTAATAGAGTGTGGCATCAAGCTCACTTATCAAAAATACGTGCTTTTGGTATTAAGGGATCTTTTATTTCTATCGAACCGCTCTATAAAAGTTGTATCGAACTGTTTCAAGTCTGAAATTCTTAAAAAATACTGGTGTGCCTCAGGGCTCCGTTTTGTCTCCGAATCTATTTCTCATATTCATCGATGGTCTTTTGTCTGAAACTTCTTCAGGGTGAACTGATGATCATTCCTAGCAAAGCGGATATCACGGGTGAACTAATAAAGGGGAGGAATGCAACTGGCTACTTCGAGTGATCATTGCTTGCGAAAGAAGCGATAAAACAAGGAAATGCATGAAACATTCCGACGGTGTTCAAGAGATGGTTTCGTAAGTGGAAGATCATATGTAACAATTCTAGCTCTGTTTGCGAATTTTTGCATCAAAGGTGTTGAACTTGGTAAGCAGGTTGACGCTATTTATACGGATTTAACTAAAGCATTTGATAGAGTTCAGCATGATATTCTGCTAATGAGATTGAATGCCTTAGGTTTTCACTCGAATCTAATTCGTTGGTTGGAAAATTATTTGACCAATTGAAAGCAAAATGTAAAAATATTAATGGTGGTATCTAAGGATATTTTGAACCATTTAGGTGTTCCTCAGGGCAGTCATCTCGGACCCCTTCTTTCCATACAGTTCATAAATGATATTCCATCTAGAATTCGTTGTTCTTATTGTTTAAGTTATACAGCTGTATACAATCTGAGTCGGACTGTCATCGACTTCAAATTGATTTTGATGGAGTCTCAGCTTGGTGTACTGAAAATCGTGTATTCTTGAATACAGCTAAATGTAAAAACATTTACAAGATCACTTGGTGCTTTTAATTATGTATACCGTATCTCTGACTCACAGCTTGAATAAATGTATAGTCAAAAGGACCTAGAAGTTATTTTCGATTCAAAACTATGTTTTGACTTGCACCTAGATTACATAATATCAAAAACTAATAAATTATTAGGTTTTCATAATAAGGAACTCTAGAAAATTTTCGGACCCTTACACGTTTAAATTTTTGTATATATCTCTTATACGACCAATCTTAGAGTATACATGCTGTATTTGGTGTCCGTTGTATAGAGTAGGTATAAATCGTCTAGAATCGATACAAAAAAATTCTCAAGGCTTGCGTTGCGTACACTTAATTGGGTTGATAACATCTTACCATCGTATGGTGATAGGTGTCTTCAGATCGATTTAAAGTCTAAGATAAGAAGCTAGACGGAAGTATTGCCTAGTAATGTTGGCTAGAGATTTCTCTGTAATCGTATTGACTGTCCAAAACTTCTTTCTCTTTTCTTTTAATATGTTCCTTCAAGACGATTGAGGATACGTCAAAAACTCTTTTCTGTTCCCCGCTCTTACACAAACTATGGTAGATCTGATCCAATTTCAAGGTCCAGTTCTGTTCAGTTTTAACGCTCTGTTCTGAATTGACCAATAAATGGAGAGAATTTTGTGCTGCACCTGCCCAAAGATGTGAGTTATACTCGAATTTAGGACGTATAAATATAAATAAATGGTAGCAAGATCAGAAGAGGTGAAAAATTTCTTACGTCGACATAGAAATCCTATAAGCAGTACTAGCAGCATTTTAGCGGTCTCGAGAATGTGATCATTATAATTTTGATACACATGTATTTATGTATACATAGAGAAAACGGTCAGTTTAAATTCCTTTACATATATGTACGTTAGATATTAAATAGACTTGCTTTTCCGAATTTTTAAATTCGAAAATAGAGAAAGGCTTCTTTCAAAAATTCTTACACGAAATTTATAAAGAAAGGTTCAAAATCAGAAAATATTTAAATTCCAAAAAAATTGATTCGATTTCTATAGTTTTCGAAATAAAATTCAAAGAAAATATGACCTTAATTAATCGTGACAAAATCATAAAAATAAAATCGGCATAAGGATAAACTACGCGCAAGCTTGCCTTCACCTCACAGACCCCTTAAGGTACTCATATGGTACTCATTGGTAACCCTAGTTTGAAGTTCTCAAGGCTTAGAACCTAATTTTGATAGGACCCACGAAAAATTGTTCAACATGCGCATACATTTTACAGAACAACGGGTTTCAAATCAAAACGAACACCCACTTGAAGAAGGAAAAATTAGGTCCTGTCAGAATACAACACAGCTCCCTACCTAACCACCGAATAAATTCATAAAAAAGAAACTTTGAATTTTATTTTCATTTATAAAATCTCGTTTATACATTTATGAAGAAAGGTCACTAAATGGCCCATGAATGAAAGGGATGGATATCGAAAAATAAAAATATAAATGAAAAAAGAAACACAAAATCATTCAATCAGAGGGAAAAAGAATTCGAAAGCACCGTCCGCATTCATGTGTAAAATATAAACAAAGTAAGGCCAAGCAAATCGTCGAAAGAGTCCATACATTCCAAGATTACTTGACGAATTACAATTCGACCGGAAAATGGTTTCGCATCCTTATTTCCGATGATATTGTATACGGATTTCTCTTTTGAAATGGAAACAATTTATGTGACAGGGATTGGTTTCACTGTCAGTGAGGACTGGGGACAAACACAAGGAGCGAGTATGTGTATATCTGTAGTTGAGTTTCAGTTCGGTTCAGTTCAGTCGTATCCTCATGTTTATAAATTAAATTCTCAAACCTTGCCCGCTAGCTGCCGGTATAAAAGTATAACCCTCACCTGATCATTCATCGTTGAAATCTCATTATCGTTGGTTTCAGGTTCGGTGAAAGTTCTTGTTGTATCGCTCGAGTAGATTGGATTTCCCCCGATAACCTCGAGAAGAAAGTGTTGCATGAGGCCTCCATCACTGCCAGCAACGCAAACAACCTCCAAGAATGTATCGTTACGCAATTCACATCCCTTCGGGGCTTCAGGTGTATCTGAAATATAAACAATTCTTATCGTTATATTATATCTACACAGTGAGCCTTGCGGCATTTCAAATTTTAAATAAAAGTCAGTGGGTACGGTAAACTGTATGTAATGTTAATGCCCCATATTAAAAATGTTAAAAATGTCCTGTCCTGGGTTTTTTCTTTTTAATATTGTTTAAGCGTTGATGGTGACCTGCTATGGGTGATAGAACCTGATTAATACAGACTCATCTTCGTCGTTGTCTCTTCGTGTCAGCCAGGATATGTACTCGTATGTATGGATGTATATGTATTTTATCAGGCAGCGAAATATATAACCGTGTGCTTTTTAATTGCCAGGACCAGGCGTTATCAAAAACGGCCAGATAGGAATGAAGGTAAGGTATAGCATGTGTAGCGAAGGTGGTTCGCGATATAATGCCAGAGTAATGTTGTACGTAGATAAGTAAACGTTTTTCTACTTGTACTTCGTTCTTAAGGGTTAGCTAAACATTTATGGAATATAAAGACCTGACCCCAATTAAAAACAAAAGGCATAGATATACTAACATTATCTAAAGAACTTATTACCAACCTAATTATATCTACTTCTTAAAGTAAAAAAAAAATATTTTTTATTTTTATTTCTTATTTGTGTTTGTATTTTTTAATTACAAAACAGATAGATGTAGAGCAGCGTCGGATCCACTGGGAGTAGCGCTTAGAGTCCGGATTCAGCTCATGTGTTTATAATTCTAAACATTTAACAATGGCGTTCTTAGAATTCATGTGCCCAGCCGTTGCTAAAAAATTGTGGTTAAATTTTGACACACATTTGTCTTCTCGATTCAAAAAACTCTTGGTGAATGGCGAAGTTCAAGGGTTTATAATACAAATGTTATACCTAACCAGCATTTCAATTACATTTGAACAAAGTCAAACTAAAAAATTTACTTAGTGACTTAGTCCACCCAGCCAAATCCACCCAAATAGCATGCCTAAGTCACCCTATCATTTCCTATTAAAAAGTTTAAAAAGAATTGTATAAAATTGTTGCAACGCTAAAGAGAATTCGATGTACCTTATAATGATTTATCCGAGATTAAGACATTTTGGAATAGAAATTTTCCAATATGCTGAAATCTTCCAACATTTTATGGTGTTTTTTTTTTTTTTTAATTCTTAAGAACACTATTTTACTAACTTAGTAAGTAAGTAATTCATTTATTTATTGAACCTTATTTTTTAGTTACATATGTAGTTTAAGTATATTTATGAATTTAAGATCGCTTTGGCTTAGCCGTCAGCTAGAATGGCAAATTTATACTATTGCTATGATAAGTTATATAAACAAAATGAAAACGAAAAAATTTAACTTCAAATATACTCAGTTACTCGTATTAACAAGTTTCTATATCTTTCTATATTATGTATAAAAATAATTTTTTATTTTACTAATTTTGATCTTGAAATATTTGTGGAAGTTCAGGGAAGGTTTAAATAGTCCAGTCAAAGCGTCATTTGACCTTGCGCGCAGAGGCATGGTCTATTTTTTTTTTTCATGGATCGATAGGTGCTTATGAGAGAAGTTTAAAACCAAATTTGCACTACATGACAACTTTTTTTACCAAAGTTATTGGTAAAAATGTATTTTGTGTCATTTTTTGGTCATTTGCGAATATCTCGGCTCCACTATGTTGTACAAACAAAAATTAAACATGATTTTATTCCTTATAACATTATCTATTATGTTCTAAAAAAAAACATTTGTTTAAACAAATGGAAGAAAAGTTATAGTAAGTTAAACAAACTTTTTGTTGTTTAAAAATCACTTTTTTGGTTTTAAGCTTTTCTCATAAGCACCTATCGATCCATGAAAAAAAAAATTGACCATGCCTCTGCGCGCAAGGTCAGGCCCTTTTTCATGACGCTTTGACTGGACTAAAACGGTGAAAAACATTAATAATAAGTAACGGAAAATACTAAACACGATTGTTTAATTTTCCAATACAAAATGTTCCTAGCTGTGAATGTACTTGCCTCAGACGCTCTAGGTCGCATTTACACAATACATCCAAATAACGATGAATGTTATTATCTTCGATTGTTGTTGGTGGATGTTCGTGGTCAACATTGTTTCAACAACTGAAAACAGTTGATGGATACTCGTATTTGTGTGCGACTTTGCCTGAGGCGTGTCAACTATTACAGTTGCTCGAGAACGATTCACAATGGGATAATACGCTTAAGGATTCCGTCATATCTTCATCGTCACATGAAATTCGCATATTGCTTGCGATTATAATATCGACATGTTTTCCTCGAATACGGAAGGTTTGTGGATGAAATATGGGGATGACATGTCTGAGGATGTGTTACATAGTGAGCATTGTCAAACTTTGAATCCTAAACTACAAATCACTGCAGAAATTTACAATGAGACATTGATCATGATAGAAGATATCTGTTTATTGATGGTAAGTTAAATATTGTCGTGTGTGGGCATGACAGCACCAAGTTGACCTACGCTCGATGCATTAAACCACGAGTTGCAAAGAGTACAATAGTACAATACTGAAGTATTAGCCGAAACTGTTCGTTCAAATGTTCCTTAATTTAATGAACAACAAAGAACTGGCAAGAAGTTCCTAATTTCATTGCTGTTGGCAAAGATCTGATCGCAAAATAAAGTAGCCCTAACATTGGCTTCATCTGGAATAGCTGCAACATTGTTAGAAGGTGGACGAACTCCACATTCTGCCTTGAAATTACCACTAAACATGCAACAGTTTGCAAGATCGCCAAAAACAGGGCAATGGTGAAGTTTCTACAGATATAAAAATTGATCGTTTGGGATGAATGTACGATAGTCCACAAACATTTTTGGTGGAGCCATGATTGCGTTGCCAGGTGATTTTCGTCACACTCTTCCAATTATTCCCTGATCAAATGTTGCTGACGAACTAAACGCAGGCTTAGAATTATATCCACATCATACTCTAATTAACAACAAACATGTGAGTGTTTTTGCAACAAGATCAAACTGCGATTATATTTTCGAAGCAGCTATTAGATATTGGAAATGATAAGGTCCTATTTGACTCCTCGACCTGATTAATTTCACTACCCACTGATTTAAGTCACTTCATCGACTGAAAAGAGGAGCTTATTCAGCGTGTTTTTACGGACACAGAACAACACTTCAGAAACCATAATTTTCTGAGTGAACGAGCAATATTGGCGGCCAAAATCAAAGGTGTCGATGATCTCAATGCAACCATTGAGAATTTTCTTCCCGGAGAGTTGTTTTTTACAAATCAGTTGACACAGTTGCAAACCAGGACGACAACTTTCCCACAGAGTTTTTAAATGCCCTGAATTTGCTTGGACTACCACCTCACAATTTACAATTAAAAGTAGGATCAGTTGCGTAACATTAATCAACCTCAACTGTGCAATGGAATGAGACTAGCTGTAAAAAAGCCAATGAATAACGTCATCGAGGCCAGGATCATCAAGGGAAAATACAAAGGAGAGGATGTCTTGATCCCGCGTATACCGATGATTTAAACGGATTTTCCATTCGATTTTAATCGTCTACAGCTTCCCGTCGGTCGGTCATAAATAAATCGCAAGGCCAGTCGTTGAAAGTTTGCGGAATCAACTCGGAGATGCCTGTTTTGGTGTTTTGCGCATGGGCATCACCATTAAAAAAAATTATTGTAGGTGATATGAAGTTCACCGGGTCATCTATAGTTTAATAATAGATTTTAGAAAATTACACAGGTCTTTCCAGTTTCGTCCGTTTACAATTTCTAATGTTTCCTGCATTGTAAAACGTTTTTTTCCTTGAAATGCAAGTTTTTGGTGTTTTAAAATTGGGCAAATGCTTATGAAATGAAAGTTGTCTTCCTTGGCTTTCATGTTGCACAGCGTAAAAAATTGGTTGAAACCAGTCGTCCAGTCATCCAGCAATGGGTATGAGTAGCCGCTAGAATTATAATTAATCATTGTATTATGTCCGTATTCTTAAATTTTATTTTTTAGTATTTATATGTATTACCACCAACAACAGTTAAATTTTGTAAAATAAATAGTTTCGGATTCTACTCGTTTTGATGTTGCATATACAGGGGCGAACGCAGGTAGGGGTTTTAGGGGTTAACCTCCCCGAAACAACCAAAAAATAAGAGTTCATTTTTTTAAAGAAAAAAGAGACAAAGTGCTATTTTCGTGCCATATTAATATTAATGTAAGTTCAATTGATTATTAGAAGTTTTGTGTTTCCCTTTATCGGTTCTCTGCGTTTTTCTTACGACTTATAGGTACTATAAGGCAAGTAATGCATTCGTAAAATAAATCGAACTCAAGATTTTTATCAAAGTTGATATTACGATGATAGCGAAGACTAAAAAAGTGGGTCTCGAAATTCTGTCTGTCTGTCTCTTCAACTACAGCCTAAGAGCATTGGCCGATTTTCGTTAAATTTTCCTTTTTTTAAAACCAAAAATAACGGTAAGAATTATCTTTTGGAAGCCCTCTTGGAACCATTTTATTTTGTTTGTTTTTGATTTTCTCGAAAACAGTATTACCGATTTTAATCATTATGAAGCTCCTCCAAATTTTAAATATTGAGCGTTTTTCTTTTTTAGTTCAGAGTAGTACCTGAACTGTCAAACAAGATATCGTGTTTCTTTTTAGCTCAGAGTGTATATAACAGTTCAAAGATTGTGTTTCTTTTTTCGTTGAGAGCGTGTTCAGAGCGCACTCTATGAGCTCGGTATAAAATAGCTGAGAAGACAGAGTTAAATGCTAAAATCATTCTGACAGACAGAAAAAAAACTCAAAAACTCGCGTGTGTTTATAAAATAATTCAGAGCTCTTAGAACACACTCGATTCGGAGTAAGTTCAGAGCATGTTTGTCATGCTCATGCTCTGTTCAGTGCTCTACTCTAAATGAAAAAAGAAAAACGCCAATTATTTTTTTGTAAGCTCAATATTCCGAAAACCCCTGCTCGATTTTTTAAACTTGAATAAATAAAAGTTTCTTAATATAATCTACAACATCTGAGGGCAAAAATTGTTTTAACTAAAAAATTAAATAAGACATTACTGAGTGTACCTACTATAAAACCAGTTTTTCGAATTTGGAATTTGTCATTATAGGCAGAACGGATTTTAATGAAATTTTGTATAGAGAAGCTTCTAGTTAAAATTGGCGTAGCAAAATTTTTTCTTAAATACTTATGTTTTAAAAATCTTTAATAAAACATATTATGTGTTTAGCTCTAATTACTAAACTACTACTTAAAAAATAATAACTTAAGGAGTTGTTTTAGTCATTTAAAAAATGAATTTTTTGCTTATGAACATTTTTTCTCTAGAAATATTAATTTTTGAACTTTTTACATAAAAGCAAGTTTGTGCGGCCCAGTCGTGCATTTTATTTTATGTGTCTTCGTATTTTAACGAAACTGTCCTATTTTGAATTGATCATTAACAAAAAGATAATAGACACACGAAGCCAGCAGCAATTGCGTTTTTGATGGTTGACATTATGTGTTTAAGTATATGGGCAGTAACGGAGCAAGTTTGAGTTGTTGATGGTTCCAAAAACGGAGTGTGTTGTATTGCAGCAAAAAAAAAAAACTAACTCATTTCGTTTGTTCGAAAGTTACAGTTACTGATGAGTAGCACATAGCACCTTCTGGAAGCGTTGTGGTTATAATTATGTAGTATAGTAGTTAACGTAGATACCAGTTGAGTGTCCTTATGTTTTCGGATAACTCTTTTTCGTATGATCGCAAAAGTACACAAAATCTCATATTTTTTTTTCTCCCCCCCCCCGGAAATTTTTTTATGCGTCCGCCCCTGTGCATATATGTACTATATACGTATTATTGTTCAGATAAATTTAAGCAAATTTGACAATGAAGATTGGATCTGCATGTGCAATTAATTTAAATACCATATCAAAATGTAAACAAACCATAATTACTATGAACATATGTATTAATCTATCCCTTAGGCCCAAGGCAAACGTTGAACATTTAACTCTTTAAAGCGAATGACTTCATAACATTTTAAATAATAAGCTTAAGATTGTTTTGCAAAACTTCTGTCAGCATTTTTCCATTTATTTTAACACTTATCATTGCATACATACATACATACATTCCTGCATTCAAATGTGTATGAAATTACTCTTATACAATAGTTTAGATATTTGAAATTAAGTATTTGCTAGGATTGACAGTAAGATTCGAAAATATTTAAAAGGTATCTTTATAATTAATGCATCAGCATTGCTCCATGAAAAATGTTTGCCTTTGTTTTTATTAAAGATTTAATTACTTAAGCAAAATACTTTGTTTTACTTTTTAATTTAATTTCTTGCAAATTTCCATTTCGGTTAACCTAATTTTTTTTCCTTGATGAAGCACCATTCAGTCCCGTTAAATTTTAAAATTCTCCCTTCATTTTAACAAATTACATAATTGAATTGAATTATGAACCTGAAGTCGATGAACCTGGAGGAAGAAGATGTACGTCCTTGGGTTCTTTTTTTTTTTTTTTTTGATTCCTATGGGTAAACTTTTTTACTAACTTTATTTCTATATTTTTTGTTCTTAGAAAATTAAACTCAAAAATTATTTCCTTTGTTATAATTTTTAAAATGGATGACACCAAACCTTAAGGAATTTATATTTCTCGTCAGCTTAAAAAAAGCAAATGTGCAAAAAGCTTTTGGCTGTTTACTACAAAGAATGTTTTGTTACGGGTGACTGAGATTATAATGTTAAGTATGAATATGGTGCATTTAATTAGTGCATTTGCAGGAGATAAAAGATGATCCTTGTTAAGAGGGTTGAGATTACCTTTTAGTAAAATATAGGAACCTACCCATATTTTGAGATAACTAAATCTCTAAGCTACTTATATACGAGTATATGTATGCAACATGTACTGTACATAATATGAGCGATGTTCCTTGATTTATCTTCTTTATGAAAACTGAGGTTCAAACATGTATCCATGTGTGTACCTAGATATAGGATAATGGGAAAACCAACATGCTTAGCGTTATACAAGTTAAATATACGAGTATGATTTGTTTTTGAATATTTTGTTTTAATTGAGGTGAAAAATGTAATTTTTTGTGCTATTCACGCAAAGTTTCAATTTTCAATATAGTATTTAAATTTAAGAATTAAAAATATTTCTGTATAAAGCTTACTGACGATGGAAGCATAGCTTCCGAAATGCACTGAAGTAAAAAAATAAATAAAAGAAGTGTGGTTTCATGTTTTTTGTGCAAAATAATATCTTATATTTATTAAATATAAAAATCCAATAATAAATGTGGGTAAGGATGAAGTTAATGACTTGGTCTAACTTACTCTCACATAATTTAAAAGGATATAAAATAAACAACTTTACAAGGGTAGGTTTTTTTAAGAAATAGATAGTTTAATACACTGACGATATTAGAGCACTATTGGAAGAACATTGGTGATCTAAGTTGGGCTTTTCTAAGAATTCTAAGGGAGCAAGAAGGAATTGCGTGATATTTTCCAATCCGACATGGACACAACCTCAGCAAAGTCAACTATAGATTTGGGGGTCTTTGTCGTCCTGGGATCCGTTATAAGCTAATGACAGTGCTGGGGCCAAACGAAGAATAACTCTTACATACCAATCACCTACTTCTTTTGCGAAAAAAGGAAATTCAAGTAAACCCCTATTTCGAGGAACTAAAATGTGCCTTTATAATTTCGGTACTGATTTATGGGAACTTGTCATAGATGTGGGTTTTTGACGTTGCCTCTTGTGGCACTTGTCATAGATGTGGGTTTTTGAGGTTGCCTCAAGAGAGAAATTTTCCATGTGATTTTCCATCTCTTCATTTAAACGATGAGTGAAGGAGTAAATATAACAGGAACCATATGGGAGCGACATGGACTGAGATATAAATCCAAATCTTACGAAAAGCCATTTCCAAAAAAAATAAAATGCACGACTGGGTCGCACGAACTTGCTCCTATGTAATAGACTAGGAATATTAAAAACGAATGTTATTAGAGAAAACTGTTCATAAGGATAAAATTCATTTTTTAAACGACTAAGCAGTTGGAGTTGGAGAGCCATGTGTTGTAAGCAAACATTAGTTTATGCAAGAACAAAATTATAATTCGTTGTAGTGGTTTCTTAAAACAAAATTTTTTAAAACATTTTTAAGAAAAAATTTGGTACGCTCAAATTAAAAAAAAAAAACATTTAATTTACATTTAATTTACAAAAAAAATATTGAGCCGTTTTTGAGATATCGAATTTCCAAAAAAAATATTTTTTTTTTTAAATTCAAAAAATATTTATTTTAAAGTTTTGAAATGCCTCAATAAACATTTTTCGGAAATTTTTTTTCAACCATTAGCTAGCTTTAACTAAATGAATTTTTTTGTTTTTATTTTTTAAATTTGTCGAACAGTTTTTGAGAAAAAAAAAATATTTACAAAATTTCCTAAGAAATTCGTATGGCAGGTACCTTTATTTTTGGTCTTAAAAAAAAAAAAAAAACATGTGGGGGAAAAATTAATAATAATATCTACTGAGTTTAAAGAAAATCGGCCGGGCCGTTTAGGTTGAAGTCAAACAGACAGACAGACAGAATTGCGAGTCCCACTTTTTTAGTCTTCGCTATCATCGTAACGTCAACTTTGATCAAAATCTCGAGTTCGATTTTTTTTTACGAATGCATAACTTGCCTTATAGTACCTATATAAGTTGAACGGTAGTTTTAATTCAATTCAATTTTTAAATTACATTTAGGGGTTTCTTTTAATATCTATGCATACACGTGCATTGAGATGTATGTTTATGAAAATTTGGTTGAGGACATATTTTTGAACTACATTTTTTAATATTTGATTCTACTCGTAAGAAGAACGAAATTTACCGTGTGATGTTAAAAAAAAAAATTGTTTTTCCGGAAATTTATAATTTATTTATATATATTTTTATATATTCGATTCTGTGAACCATCTCATCTTGCTACGAAAGCTTGAGATATTTGGATTTTACTCTAAGATCTTAAGTTAGATTTCGTTCTATGCCTTTGGCAGGTTTCAAAACGTTGTCATTGATATTTCTCTTCTCAGGTCTATAGAATTAAGTTCTGGTATTCCACAGGGCAGTCATTTGGGTCCTTTTTCTTTTTAACTATCAATAATTGGAATAATCAAATAAGAAGTATCGACATATTCGATTTTTATATAATTCACAAGCGCACAGGGAAATCTCAATAATGTTCAACATAAACATAGCACTAACGATCGAGAAATTAGGGGGAGGAGGTGTCGATGGGCATTGGTCTTGAATGTTGGCAAATTGAAATGACAAGTGAAAACCGTGACGGGTTAATTATTCAATAATTGTGTTGTGCGACTAAAAAACGAATCTATTTATTTGATGGTACGTCCAAAATAAAGCTCGAGAGTGAACCGATGAGCATTCCTAGCGAAACGGGCATCACGAGTGAACTAATTATCTGCAAAAGAAAAGATACATCAAGGAAATACATTAAACATTCCGACGATGTCCAAGAGATGAGAATGATGCCATGATAGTTCTCTTTCCTGTCAGTTTTGTAACGCTTTGTTCTGGATTCTATCTATTAAATGAAGGGAATTTTCGCGCTGCAGGTGTACAAAGGTGTGAGTTAGGGGGTGGCCGTGGCGTATGGATGTATGCTCGCCTGTCAACCTCATGATCACAGGTTCTATCCCTGCTGTCTTTTATGTCGCATTAATTCCATTAAAACCTTGTTGTCATCAATGGGTTGCTGGTTTGCTCATTGCATGTTGTTCAGGCATTACACTAACAACATGTGATTTAGTAATACTAGTATGCCTATCAAACATGAAAAACGAATAAAATAATGTGAATTATAAGGGACATACAAATAAGACACAGCATTCTCCGCACTAGTTCAGCCGCCATCCCTGAGACAACCACCTTCAGTCTGAAAACATCGTGCCACACATCTTTCCTACCCTTCTTTCTCTTCCTTACACATCACACACACATCAGAAGGGGTGACAAATTTCTTACACCGATATAGACATCCTAGCGATCTTGGCAGTCTTGAGAATATAGTCAATTCAACGAAGACTGTCCACACATACCGAGTAGTGAGAGTTTTTCCGGCTTCTTAGATGCAAGTGCCATTCAAGTACAATGGTATAAGGGGAACACCAGCATTTATTTTTTTGAAGATCAGACTTGAAACCGTCCAATACAAAATGTGTTAAACGATTTAGATGATAATTTCTAGTCCACAGAATAAGAGTTTCATTGATACCAAACGAAAGTATTTTCGATAAGAGAGCCTGGTGGAAAACTCTATAAAATGCCTTAGAAATATTAAGCGCAATTATCTTATTTTCTCTAAGACATTGTAAAGATCTATTCCACTCTTCAGTGAAATATGCCATCAGATCACCAAGACCTTGCCTTTTGAACGATGTCGCAGGATCTGTTATGGTAATGATGAGCCTGTTCCCAGAGTACTACACATTTCAATGGTGTTTGTCGACTTACTGATTGGTAGAGATCCATTTAAAGCCAGTTTTTTTTTATTTATATTTGGTTTTAACTACCTTGTGTGCTTTTTCTACTCAAATAAAAATCTTGTGGTTTAGGGTTTAATCTATTGATTTTATTAAAATAAATTGAAGTTTAACCTTTAGAGCCGATATGGGTCGTAATTTATTGATAACTAGGCTATACATAAATTTCCAAACAAAACATATGCATATTTACATACATATATCACAAGCACGGAATAAGTTAGAAAATTGGAAGTTTTGCATTAATGGCTTAAAACTTCATCTCCTACGTCAGCTGTTAAAACAGAGCTTGACTCCATATTGATCATACGCTATGTTTCCTTTAGAAGAACCAAGAAGATTAACATTAATTTGAATAAACAATTTTATTTGGGTTTGCTTAAGGCTTTATTGAATTACTAAGCCTCCCCCTTCTCATATTGTCATAGCGTATCCGTTTTAATCGCTTTATCCGGTTTTCTGTTCTGTGATAGATAATAATGAAATTGAATAAGTACACAGTACTTTTGTGTATTTTGAAATTTAAAAGCATTTACATACGTATCTATATTTTTATTTCGCCACCGACATTTTACCACCTCTGCATATACACATCCGAATACACCTGATCAACAGTTTTATTCTGAAGCTTGACAACAAAATTGATTATTTTCTTTAGTCCTCTGAGTGTTGGTTCCCGGGAAGCTTGTGAAATTAAAATCCTGATACTGATAAACACACATCCACAGGAATACACCCCTATACGGTGTGTAGGCCCCAGCTATACCTATGCGTGTGTTCATAATGTGTTTGTGATATGTTAAGCTGTCTGGTTTAAATTATTCCACTTTATTGAACTTATTTCGGAAATGAAAAATAAAGAGGATTTCAGTTTAACTAAATTATTGTTAGCTTTTGTTGGATCGACGGAAGTTTATGTATGAGGCGCGACTTATCGCAAATCGCAGTGCGTTAAGAAGAAGACTTCTACAAGCCGAAACCAATAGGAACTGGCTTGGGAAATGATTTTTAAACATTTCAAATACACATACACAGATTCAATTGTGTTGTCAAGGTTTCACGTTCGCATATTAAAATCCCTCGGGGCCACTTAATATTAATTTATATTCGACTGATAATACCAGACATGATAAATGCTGAAGTTGTTTATCCGGAAAGTAGATTTGATGCATTATGCATTTAGACCCGAAGGAATTTCGAAAATGAATCAAATAAACTTACTGGCAGGCAGAATATGAACCAAACAGGGTGTCGTTTGACGTCCGACAGCATTGCTGGCCCAGCAGGCAAGTGTTATAAGCTCCGAATCGGTTTGGGGTAGATATGTCATTGTGCTCACCAATCCATTGGAGAGAATTCTTGAATTCAGAACCTGGATGATAAAAGAGAAGATATTTAATTTAAATGCAAAATAGGTAAATCATTATGTAAACCAAATCTATTTTTAAATAATAATTAACGATAAAGCCCATTACGGATAGCAAATAGGACGTTGCTTACCGGAGAAACGTTCCTTGTGTTATTGTATGTCCAACTGAATTTGACGGAATCCGAAGGATCGGCATCTACCTCACATTTGACAGATATGGAATGCATATTTATAGCACCCACTGAGGTTTGCTCTGTGCCAGGCTTACACCTTGGTGAATCTGTAATACAATGAAGAAAAGGAAATATTTTTGTTTAACTGTGATGTGTAGGTAGATAGAGTAGGGAACTGGTAAAATTCATTGTAGTTAGATAGTAAATTGAGGATAAGAATATGCTCATAGTGGAAGTGGATTTTATGGCACAAATCTTCTTTCGCACTAGTTTAGTTGCAAGAGTACTGACAGTTCTCGATATACTCAAATTCGCTGGCATTCATAGTTTCTCCCCTATTGTCCGGAAGAGGTGTTCTCCAACCCTGGAAAAACTATTGCGTAAGCTTTTCCATCTGTCCTGCTCTACATCCGAGTGAATGGAAAAGAGCATAAGTCCAGACTGCCCTAAAAAAGGCGAATCTTCTACCCCCTCTAACTATGGTCCGATTGCACTTACATTCCTTCTTTCCAAAGATAAATTATGGACTCAAGAAATATTTTGAAGAACGAAAGCTTCTCAATGACCGGCATTATGGCTTCTGCAGCAGTAGGTCCACTGGGGACCTGATGGTATATCTCATCGAACAGTGGCACAAAGCTTAACATCGTTTTGGAGAAAGTAAAATTATTGCACTCGATATTTTGAAGACATTTTATAGAATTTGGCATCAAGCTCTTGTCAAAAATGCCTACATTTGGTTCTGATAAATCTTTTCTTCGTTGGATTAGAAATTACCTTTCGAACCGCTCAAAACAAGTTGTGTTGGACGGTTTAAAGTGCAACAGGGCTCCATTTTGTCCCCGACTATCTTTCTCATATTCATCAATGATCTTCTCCTAATCCATTAAATCATTTCGCTGACGATAGTGCTCTCAGCTTCTCGTTTCCATATGCACGTATTTGTTCAAATGGGGAACCATAAACCGCGTAGAATTTGATGATTTGAAACTCAATGCTGTCGTTATCCGAACAGCTTTCAGTTCTTGTTATTTGCGTCACAGACCACCTTGTGTGGAATGACCACATAGATACCTATTAAACGTCACCAAAACGTCTGCTAAGTGTTTAGGTTTCCTTCCTTGAGAGTAGTGCAATACATATACTGCCTTTTGACAATAGTATCTGCTGATAACAATATAAAGCCTAGAATTCTGCAAAAATTACGGAACGAAATCATTTACAAAAAATTTCGTTCTGCTTTTTATTCCACAATACGCGATTCTACTAGGTAATTGTAGCAGATAATTTAGAGAAGGCTGCACTTTTTTTTTGCGGAATTCTGTCATTTAACTTTATGATTTCTCGTAAGCACAGAAAAATTTCGTTTCCCATCAGGAGCATAATAGGCTTAATAGAAGTAATTGCATGGATTAAACGGTTCAAGTTCAACAGAGCCTACTAAACTCAATCAAGGCTATATCTCCAAATCGCAGTTATTTGTTACTTGATACGTTTACGCAATCTGTCTTGACGTTGATTAGAAAAAAGAACTGATCACTCCATGCCAAAGTAGAATGTTGATTTATTTAAGTTGCAGAAAGATCAGTCACAATATTAGAATAAGGCCAAAGAAATAAAAAAAAAGTTTAACTGCCACAAAAATAATTTCAGGAATGTAAAATTATTGTGCAGCGATATGTGGAAACACTCAAACTGTGAGGTCAACCGGATGTACAAGTACACGAATGAACATCAACCCAACTGGATAAAATACGCAACGTTGCACCGCGCGGATCATACGCTCAAAATATTTTAGGACTTACTAACGCAATTGAAAAAGAGAATTTAATGTTTTTTGACATTTTCGATACAATTTGACTTTGTTAATGTTTGAAAATGTATAGGATATAATAACCGTTGTACAGTACCACATTTAAGAGTGTTAGGTCACGGTGAAATTGGCTTATTTCGATACAAGAATTTGGCAGTTGCATGAAAGTGCTTCTCACCTTAGTTTCACATGTGTTCGTACTTTTTGAGATAGTGATAGCTATTGAAAACATTCATAGAAAGCAACTTCGTCTTAACCGCATATACTTCTTGTTTTTATAATAGAGAATACTGTACATTTTTGACAGTTCACGTTACGTATTTTTCGGGAGTTTTGACATTTTTGAGGGAATTTCATTTTCACCCTTAAACATTTTTAAAGCATGCATGAATCTTGTCAAAAACAAAAAAAAAAGGAATCCTTTCATTACATCGAAATTAATTAAGTTATCTTTCTGGGAATTTTTTGACTACTCAGTTTGCAAGTGCACGAAATAACGTGACACCTTTGGATATTCCTTTAAGAGGCCTCCGCCCAAAATATTGAGAAAAACGTGAAATTGGGCAAATTCGTGCAAGGTTTGTGAAGTCAATGCAAGACGTATTGAAATAAAATAAATTGCATATGAAAGAATTACATTTTATCTTGAAAAGCGTCGAGAAATAAGTTTTGTGTTCTAACAAAAGACTTTTTAAAAAATATAAATATCTTTATTTAGAAAAACAATTAGAGAAAAGTAGTGCAAGAAAGTTGACTGTACACGCTGGTTGCAAGAATGAAAGTGTGGTGTGGTTGCTCGGCTCGAGTTTCAGATGGTGATCTTCGTCGCATCGAAGATCGTTAAATCTTTTGTTGTCCCATGTGAAGTGGTGGTTGTTTATTTCGTCGAAGATTATCCAATGTTGATATTATCTCTCAGGAATGTGGGAATGTTTACTTAAACTGATGTCCGAATTTGAGCGTCGTCGTTGTTTCGGTCTCAAGTGGTTTATCGTAATCATCTGCGTTGTGTGGTTGATTAGGGTGAGGAGATGTAATTTGAGAAGATGTAACTCCCCCTTCCTTAAGATTGTTGTTTCTCCTGAAACAATTTATTCTATTTCTACATAGGAATATAATTACAGTGCACAATATCAAAAGAGTTACAATATGCATAGAATATGAAGTTTCTTTGTGTGTATTTAATTTTGATATTTTTTCGTGTATTACATCAATATTATTTATATCTTCTAGTTTAATTTCTTTTTCAATTAAGAGATTAGACATGCTTTCATACAATTTTGGATTCTCTAAATATAAAGATTGTTCTTTTATTTCATTGAAATTTTCAAAAGTCTTATTATCTATAGTTATCTTGCATTTTTCAAACTGAATTAAAACATTATTCATGATTTTAATTTTTTTCTTTTCATTACAATTGGTACTTATCTCTATACAGCTATTTTTTACTAACAATTTTCCTCTTGTTAATTCTAATACAATATTTTCTCTTTTATTGATTAATTTAGTACAATTTCTTGTTGTTATACAGTTTACGTATTTTTCCAATTTATTTAAATCTTCTTCTTTCGATATGTATTCTACATTTTTGTTTTCAATAATATATTGATCATTCATTTTTAATTCTTCTTTATTATTATTAGGTAAGCTAGTTACGAAATATTTATTAACTTCTATCATTTCTTCTGGTATACTTATTATGAATATAATTTCTTGATCATGTAACCCTGTAGTTACTTTTATGTTCTTTAATTTATCAAACGTTACATTATATGTGATTATTTCGTGAATACTGAGCATTGAATTTACCATTATGTTTAATTTACTTGATAACACATTGTTTTGAATTTTTTCAATAATATTTTTAATTTTATTAATTTTTTCGAGAACTTCTAAAGTTATAATTCTCTGAGTAATTGATGCACTTCCTACTTTGAGGTTGAGAAAATCTTTACTTTTGTACATATTGTTAAATTCTGATTGTATAGTATCTATTTGCTTCTTTAATTTATTATTAATGTCAATTTGTTTGTTAACTGTTATAATTAGTTCATGGTTGTTATATTTGTTTATATTTAATTGTTCTTCAATATTTTTTCGGTCATTTTCATCCAGTGTACCAAACAAAAACTTGAGCATACTACCACCAAGGTTAATTAAGCTTCTCCTATTTCTATGTAGTAGTAAGCTACTGATTTCAGCTTTGATAATGCGGATTTCTCGATATAATTCATCGGGAAATTTAATACTTTTTAGTTTGTAAATGTCACTGTCAATGTTATTCAAAACTTCTTCGATTTGGGTAATATTGATTTTGTGAACTACATGCTTATAATCACTAACTAATTTTACTTTGTTTAATTTTATTTTAGTGTAACCTTCTTGATTATATATATTTTCAATTGTAATATCACTAAGTACTAGTTTTATCAACAGAATGTTAATTAAGGTTTTCATTATAACTTTTATCTATGCGAACAACTTGCGATCGGAAGTGGATCTATTCCCAACGGAATCTTTTGTGCAACTAACTCTTTCTTTGATGCTATTTTTGTATTTGACTTAGTACGCTTAGGTCTTCCAGGTTTATTTTTAAGAATAATGTCATTTTTGTTTTTGATTTTTGTCTTCCTATTACGTTGTATATTAACTGGATGTGTGTGATCAGTTTGTTTATAAAAGAATCGCGGAGTAGTTTTATCGTATTTTCTGTGATGATTTACTATAAAAGCTTTGCTACGAGTTTCTATGTAGTCTTCTCGAGTCTTATTGGTTTTCTCTATTCTTTTTTCTTTATTAGTTTGATACGTATTATATAATCTTTCTTTGTCTACGTGACCTGATTGGATATTAAAAGGTTTCTCTTTACTTAATACTTGTATGGAGTTGTTATAGTAGAAAACTGCTTTGTATATTGTATCAATTCTATCAATTATTCCTAGTTCTTTGCCATTGGATAAACATCTATACTTTTCTAAGATGGTGCTATGTACACGTTCAATTGGACTATTTCCTGTATGTGAGTTTGGGGTTGTAAAATGTATTTCTATATTCAGGTCCTGTAACATTTTTTTTATACTCAATTGATTAAATTCATTATCCATTACAATTTTCAATGGCTTGTTATGTTGAGAAATAAATTGCATTATTGTTTCTTTAATTGTTTCACCATTACTATCTTTTATATATGTCATTGTTAATTTTTTACTGAATTTGTCAATAGTAGAAAGAAATTTCAAATTTTTTATGTAAAATATATCGATGTGAATTATTTGATTGATATCTGTTGGAGTCTCGGTCAATTTGAATTTTGGCTTGATCGGATGCCTATCGTATTTGTTTTGTTTGCAGATGTTACAACTATTAACAAAGTCGACTACTAATTTTCTCAAATTAGGATAATAAATATATGGTTGTATTCCCAAATAATTCTCTTCGATACCTGCATGAGCCGTTTCTAACTCGTGATAAGATTTTATTTTTTCTATAACTTTATTTTCATCTTCTAATTCCTGTGCCAGGTAGCTGCATTTATAAAATTTTACAATAGTCTTATCAAATAATTTGATTAATTTCTGTTGTAATTGATTGAAGAGGTGATAGTCATCACAATATATTCCTGTTTGTTTAATTTCTAAAACTTCCTTAATTTGTTCTTCAAATGTTTCAGAATCGATTATTGTAGGAGACAATTCAATTAGCTTTCTATTACCTACTAAAGTCTTCGTTCTTATCTTTCCTCCAATATATTCGTTGTTAACCACCACTATCTGTTGTTTAAACTTGTTAACTGGTTTTTCTATAATAGGAAAATGATCTAATTGTTCTTCATCTTTTGAGTGAAGAGTTTCTTCTAAGCTCGAATCATCTAAGTGATTTATTTCATCAGTATCTTTTATTTCCCTACTGAGATAATCTGCTACTGTATTTTGACATCCTTTTAAGTACTCTATATCGAAGTTATATTCACCTAGTGATAGAATCCATCGTTGTAACCTTCCCGATATGTCTTTACCTATACTCTTGGTTTTCAACCATTTTAAAGGTTGGTGATCGGATTTTAACTGGAATTTTCTCCCATAGAGATACGGTCTTAAATATTTGATTGACCAAACTATTGCTAATAGTTCTTTCTCTGTAGTAGAGTAGTTTCTCTCGTGGTCGTTTAGAGTTCTACTTATGAATGTAACAGGGTGTTTATCTTGAGCTAGGACTGCTCCTATTGCATAATTAGATGCATCCGTTGTTAGCTCGAAAGTTTTATTGAAATCTGGATAAGCCAGGACTGGAGGTGAAACAATCAATTTTTTTAATGTTTCAAATGATTTCATGTACTCGATGTTTTTAGTATCGATTTTGGTTCCTTTCTTTAAGTATTTAGTCATGGGTTGTGCTACCTTAGCATAATCTTTTATAAATTTCCTATAGTAACCCGTGAGACCAAGAAATGATTTTATTTCTTTAACGGTTGTCGGAACGTTAATCTTTTGTATGGCTAGAATTTTATCCTGATTGGGTAAAACTCCTTTGTCAGTAATTGTATGTCCAAGAAACTTTGTTTCTTTCACAAGAAAATCGCATTTGTCTATTTGAATTTTTAAGTTGAATTCTCTTAGCTTTTGGAATATTTTATTCAAGTTTGTTATGTGCTCTATCAGGGAAGTTGAGAAAATCAATATGTCATCCATGTATACGACACAGATTTTATTAATGAGATCTCCGAGTATCTCATTTATCATACATTGAAAACTAGAGGGAGCATTTTTTAAACCAAAAGGCATTCTAAGAAATTCGAAATGTCCTTGTGGAACACTAAATGCGGTTTTTTCTATATCTTTTTCATTGACTCGAATCTGGTGAAATCCTTTTGCCAGATCTAGTGTCGTAAAATATTGTGATCTCCCTAATTTATCTAAGACATCGTCAATGTTTGGTAGTGGATACTTATATTCGATAGTTTCCTCATTTAACTTACGGTAATCAATTACCATACGCCATTTCATAATTCCCGAGTTGTCTATTTTTTTCGGAACTATCCAAACAGGTGAATTATAAGGACTTCTACTTTTTTGTATAATTCCGTTACTGAGCATTTCTTTAATTTGTTTGGCTATCTCTTGTTCATGGACTTTTGGGTAACGATAAATTTTCGTGAAAATAGGATTATCTGACTTTGTCCTTATGGAATGAACCGTTTGAGTTGTGGAACTTAATAATTCTCCATCCTTGTAGAATAAATCCCTATTTTTATTTAAAAATTCTCTCAGTATTTTCCTTTCTTCTTCATTCAAACCTTCATGTAAAAGTTTGCTCATTTCCGTTGAGTTATCTTCTAACACATGAATTTCGTCATATTGAAAAGGGCATTGATCATGTTCATTGATATGTTCCTTTTCTTTGACTGGGGGAGAAACAAAAGGAATTCTATTCCGGTTTATTTCCAAATATTTGTCTTTCATATTAACTATGCCTCCTATAGCATTTAAAAAATTCGATCCTATGATCGCATCAAATTTTTGTTTTCAAAATTCATTAAATTCCAATCCATTGTGGCGTCTTCCAAAAATTCTTCAGGTATTTTTGTTTTTATTTGTTCTGTTATAAAAATATGTGAATTTACGGTATTTACTCTTATTTCTTTTTCTAATCTCATTCTTGTACAGGATTTAAGTTTTTTTGTATCGAGGAGGGTCATAGTAGATCCTGTGTCTACTAGGACTTTTATATTTTCTTTTTGAACAGTAAGTGTTACGATGGGAAGTGTCGAGGCCCTACTGCTATAAAATTTACCTCTTCCTCAACTGGCTGTTGTTCACTAAGGCGATTAACTTCCATCGGTTGTTCTCGATTATTATTAAATCTCCTAACTTGGCTTGAACTTGGCTGATTACTATTTTGTCCCTGCCAATTATTATTATTGTAATTTTGCCTTTGATAATTTTGATTAAAACCATACCTATGACCTTGATTAGGGTTTAAATTCCCAAATATTCTGTTGTTGTTGTGTCTAACCTGCTCAGATGTTATTCTATTCTGTTGTCTAAAATTATTATTATTTTGATTAGATTTAAAATGGTTATAATTTTGATGTCTTTGATTTTGTCTAGGAGAATTACTCTGATGGTATTTCATACTAAAGCCCTTGTTTGGTTCACTTTGATTTCTTACGCGAATCATATCATTAGCTTCTAAAATTTCGTAAGCTTCAACCATATTTTTACAATTATAGGCGATAACTATAGCTTTTTGTGAAGGATTTAAATTATGTTTAAACGCTTCAAAAACCAGAACCTCATTATTTGCTTGAGTGTAAATTAAATTCGGTTCTAATTGCGTTTTGGTTTGCAATTTTTGCAATAAAAGGTCTAATTTTTTATATAATTCAAAAGTGTTATGTTCTACAATACAACCGACTTCTTGTGATAATTTAATATATGTTTCTTTTATTGAAAATAATCTTATTAAGTTTACCTTAATGTCCTTCCACGACGATAGATGTGGTAGACTGTTGGTTGCTCTTACCGCTTCTCCTTGAATTTTTGAATGGATTATTAGTGTAGCTTTTGTAATATTGTCCTGCAGCAAGATCTGGTTTAAGAAATATTCCACTGTAGATATGAACAGTGCCAGATTGTCGTCTTTTAATCCTTTGAACGGATTTATTTTCTCCATTTCACGAAGAAGGTAGCGTTGTTCCTCCTTCTGGGCATCGTTCAATACGGGGGCTGCTTCCATCATTATTGTTATTTTTTGTTCGTCTAGGTCACTTTCACTTTCGGTATCACTGTCGTGTTGTCTATTTAAATTTCTGTATAACCTGTCTCTGTTTAATTGTTTTTCTTCACAGTTCATCTATTAAATATTCTCTCTACGAGATTGCGCAACATACATTTATATAAAAATGTGAGATGCTATATTTTTCACAGATGATTTTTTTTTTTTTTTTTCAAATTTTATTTAAAATTAATGTTCGTTTAATTTTTATTTGAAATGTGTACACTCGCGAATTGCGTTCGTATCACTGGATCTCATATGTCACTATAATATGCGTTTATAGATCTCATTGAGTATCCTACCGACTGCGCCAAATAAGTTTTGTGTTCTAACAAAAGACTTTTTAAAAAATATAAATATCTTTATTTAGAAAAACAATTAGAGAAAAGTAGTGCAAGAAAGTTGACTGTACACGCTGGTTGCAAGAATGAAAGTGTGGTGTGGTTGCTCGGCTCGAGTTTCAGATGGTGATCTTCGTCGCATCGAAGATCGTTAAATCTTTTGTTGTCCCATGTGAAGTGGTGGTTGTTTATTTCGTCGAAGATTATCCAATGTTGATATTATCTCTCAGGAATGTGGGAATGTTTACTTAAACTGATGTCCGAATTTGAGCGTCGTCGTTGTTTCGGTCTCAAGTGGTTTATCGTAATCATCTGCGTTGTGTGGTTGATTAGGGTGAGGAGATGTAATTTGAGAAGATGTAACTCGAGCCACTTTTTTAATTTTTTTATATTTTTCTTATTTAATTTTAATATTCCGGTTGCTTCTTTCGTTAAATTCCACAAAACTGCTAAAGTTGTGCAAGGTTTGTGAGAAATTGAAGTGGAAAACTTATAATATTTTTACGTCATTTTAAAGGTAATGAAGAGACTTAGAAGAGCGTCGGAGCGGATTTTTAATTTTGGGCTCTATTTTTGAATAATCATCTTTTGAAAAACATTAAAATTGCTGATTTTCCAATGCATTTTTTAATGTGTAGTTATGTGAAAAGATCATCATAACTTTCCCAAAATGACATCATGCTTTCTAAAATTGATTATATTAAAAAAAAAGTAATCAAAAAGTAACTTTTTATTGCAAAATAATACATTTTACAAAAGTCTTTTTTTTTGCACAAAAGTCGTTACTTTCTTTTTGAAAAATATGTTCTTAAATGTACTTATGTAATTTGTTTTCACTTATTTAAAAATTTAAAATGATATGTAGGTATGTACGAAGTTTAACGAAAATTGGGCGAGTCGTTTAGGCTGAAGTCGAACAGACAGAATTTCGAGACTCACCTTTTTCGTCTTCGCTATCATCGTAAAGTCAAGTTTGATCAAAATTTCGAGTTAAATTTTTTTAACGAATGCATAACTTGCCTTATAGTACGAGTACCTATAAGTCACAATTAAAAATAGCTTTTTAGTTAAAAGTGAACGAAAAAATTATGCATGAACATGTACATAATGTAAATAGCTAAATACACACATACGTAAGTATGTATTAATTTTGACTTTTTTGGGTGTTTAGCCTTTTCTTAATCCCTTTTTACTTTTTTTTTATCAAATTGGTGACTACTAAGAATAAATATAAATAATGTAAATTTAGCAAAAACTCGATCACCACCAAAATTATTTTTAAGAGAGCAAAATTCGTATTCCGAATTTAAAATAAAAAATCCTTTCTAATTCATGCAAGTCTTTCTTTTTCATTTTATCGAAACCTACATAGCTGGGCACCGTTAATCAAAAAGTTAACTTCGTTAATCGTTAATCCGTTACTAAAAAAGTTAGCTTCGTTAAACGTTAAAGCGTTAAATTTCGGAAGAATTAACGCAAGTTAACGTTAATCGTTAATCCGTTAACATATGATAAAAATTGCATTTTTTTTATTTTTTTACTCTGTCGTCCACTAGGCGATCAACGCACAAATTTCGAATTCAACGCATACAACTCTAATATACGGTGCCTTCAATTATGTTCAACCAACGGGTTGGATCTAGTCGTTGGCCGTTGCTCAACGAATTGCGCAACAAGTGTACGGGTAGTGTACGAGCTCGTGTTGCTCCTTGAAAATGTTCGATCAACACGTTGAGCAACATTTTCAAGATAATGTGTTGCACATTATTTGTTCAACGCGTTAATCAACTTTTTAATTTTCCTTGGGATTTCTTGACGTAATATTGTGTTGCGTTGCGTTGGTTGCAGTAAAATGTGCCTACGTGATTGATGAACTATTGCGTTGCCATGAACTTGTTGTTGTTGTTGCAACTTGCAAACTGTAGTTTAATTTGGTTTTTCGTCATGAAAGGTGATACAAAAAAAGAGTGTACCTTTTGCAGTTGATTTCAGCAATTGAGCAAGAGCCCAATATATGGGACATTAAGAGCCCCTCTTATAAAAATCGAGATACAAGGGAATTGGCTTGGTCTCAAATTTCCTCGAAAATGCAATTGCCTAATGTACCGAACTTAAGTCAAAATTATTTCAGGTTTGACGTTTGAGTTTTTTGTTTATCGTGGTGCGTTCAACGCGTTACCCAACGAGTGATCCTTGGTTAAGTGTACGAAGGTATCAACTCGTTCATCAACTGGTTGAGCAACAATATCGAAAACGCAGTTGATCAACTCGAAAAAAAATTTTTTCTGTCAAAATCGAACAAGTTTATCAACCAGTGTACGAGGTTATTCAACATTCGAGTAAGTTGGTCAACTAGGTGTACGCAGCTATTCAACACTGGAATAAGTTTTGAGAGTTGATCAACTAGGTGTGCGGGGTTAATCAACATATGGGAAAGTTGGTCAATTATGTGTACGGGGTTCCAAACGCATTTTGTTCAACTTTAGTTGCTCAACGTGAATTACGTAAGTTGCTGCACTAGTGTAAGAGGCTGTAAATTCGTTTATCCAACGAAAGAGTTGAATAAAAAGTTGAACGAAGTTGGTTGAACTTATCGCGCACATAGTGGACGACCGGCATAATGAAATGATCAAACGAAACGAATCTCTTCGCAGTTTTCTCAGTCGCACGCGCCGTCAAAATATAATACGTACCTATAGCTGTTTTTGTTTCACCCGCGGCACGCGCCGCACGGCACTTGTCTCATACTTGTCTGAACCTGTTTTTCGCGCCGCGCGGTAAATAGTAGGCATTGGATTAACGATTAACGGACTTAACGTGGATTAACGGATTTAACGTGTCCGTTAACATTTTTAAAAGTTAACTTAAAAGTTAATCCGTTAATCAAAATTTTAACTTCGTTAATTAACGATTAACGGATTAACGAGTTAATGCCCAGCTATGGAAACCTGCAATTACAAATATATAATGTACATGACTACGTATCTATAGGTAGGTCGGAAAAATATATATCTGTAATATAGGTACAAAATCTTACATAATAACTCTGAATTATTTCAAATTCAAGGTCAACATCACCAATTTTCCATTTTATGATGCAGGTGTATAACTACATACATACATACACAGATATGTATGTAACTTCATTTTGCTCGACATATTGGAGCTTCTAGGTAGATACAAATAATATTTTTTTCTTGCTCAAATGTTTCATCGCCTAATACTTCACACAACGGAAAGGTTGAACCTACCCTTACCCCTCTATACATCTTTACACTACCCTTTTCAACAAACAGATCAAACAGAGCAGAGGACACAAAAATAAAACAAGCAAATGAAAGAAGGTTGTGTGTAGGTTGTAACTTCTCTGCAACCCAAATGCAACTTTCGAAGATCAAACATGTTGAATGTACAAATGCGGAGTGATTATTTTAATTCGAAGTTCCAATCTTCGAATCTGAGTTCGACATTTTGGCCGGAGGCCTCTTAAAGCACTTCTGTTACATCATCGAAGTGAATAGAAATACGTAAAAATTTGTGAATAAAAAAAATATATCGAAAGTTCATCGCACACAATTGAGTACAAAAAACATGAATATTTTCGGAATTATGGTTCTAAGACCATATTATTTGAATGTTTGAAATTATGATGCAACTGATTTGTTTTGATGCAAGTACTCGTATAAAGCTAAATGTTAAAACGTTATAAGTGTAAATGTACTTCTTAATATGAGTCATTAAGTTCTGGATCTGCAAAATAAAAACACTTTAAAATGGAAGGATTTGTTGAAAAACAAAAACTTTTTTTGATTAGAGCACATTCATAATTATAATCTATCGAATCGGGCAACATTTGTTGTCTCTTCAATACTAATTTAAATTTTTACGAGTACGAGTGCCACTTGGTATAGTGCTTTAGTTTGTTATGGAATGTTATGTAGATTGTCTTGGGTTCGATTCTTAGTTGTACTGCCCTTTGCGAGTAAGTGACAAATCCACTAAGAGTACTTCTTGCCATAAAAATTGTTGTTCATCTAAGATGTTCGGTCTCGGCAGGAAATTGTAGGCCCCTCGATGCCTGCTAACACGTACACAGGAACGGTTGAAAGTTAGTCACTAGTTGATGGTTTTCTACGAGCTATCACCTAATTTATACATATATTTATAATTTGAATTTCAATTACCCTTAGCCCTTGTTTTAAAATTCCTATCAATAGATATTTGCATCGATTTAGTATCTGTGTGGATCTTTATAAATGTATCTCAGTAGAATAGTTAATACACCGAGTGTATTCCTCAGAAAAATGTACTTACATTGAACTTTTAACGTTAGACTGGAACTTCTGGTTTCTCCTTCCGTATTCGTTGCACCACACGCATAAGACCCTGCGCTCTCTCGTTCCAACATTGTTAAATGCAATATTTCCAAGTTTTCGCCCGACATTCGCATTCCCTGGGGAAAAATAAGCCACTTTTATTAGTTTGAAATCAAAACACTACTTCATCTAGAATTGAATGCAAGGCTCAAAAACATACATACATAAATATAATTATACCAAGGAGCGGATATTAATTTCTATACACACATACATGCTCTTTGAGGGCATGTTCAATGTTCATATTAAATTAGCCCGGTCAAAATAGACATTCAAGGTTACATTAATTCGCACAAAGCTGAAAATTGGCATGAATGTTGAGCACACTATTACAAACAATTTGTCAAAAGTCCCCATCGATCCGACGTGTGCAAAAAATATTATTCAAGGTCAAATGTTGCAAATTTCGGTTTTTTGCATTTTTCAGCTGAACGGCAAGTTTTATCATAAGATAGGTGAGACAAAAGTTATTCATCATGCAATTATCTAAAGAAATTGTCTTAACACTTTTTCTCCTAAGAATCACCATTTTGGAGATATAGCGAATCAAAAAGTTGAAAAAAAAATTATTCAAGGTCAAATGTTGCAAAAATCGTTTTTTTGCATTTTTCAGCTGAACGGCAAGTTTTATCATAAGATAGGTGAGACAAAAATTATTCATCATGCAATTATCTATAGAAATTGTCTTAACACTTTTTCTCCTAAGAATCACCATTTTGGAGATACAGCGATGTTGAAAAATGTGTGTTCTTCATAATATGTATGTCAATTACCGTTATATACGGTAATACAAGTAAAAATATTAGTTTTCGTGGTGTATAGATACATACATATTATACAATTCTAAAGCCAGATATACACTGTTCAAATGCATGACAAGCACGCGCAAGTGTATTGGTGAAAAAATCACACGTATAGATTGGATTTAGGATTAAAGCAAAATGAAAATCTTTTGAGTTTCTTTCAATCTAGCGTCCTGCATTGAAGTAGTGTATATGCAAGATTGATGATTGACCATGCATTTATTGGTTCATTTGCGTATAGTTCGTTGAAGAGATGAGAACACAGTACAACATAAGCACTAAATATTAAAATAGTAAACAAAAAATGTATGATGAAATGGACAGACAAAATAAAACAAATTACCTACTCGGATAAAATTGAAAAAATCTCAAAGACGTTCTTATATTCACAATTTCGCCGAAAAAAAACTCACAAAGCGCAACGTCCTCTCACCACACCGTCCATGTTAAAATAAAAGATTGAAGACTCATGCTTGGTGTGTGTATATGCAACTTTAATCCGAATTTTCGAATACACTTGCACAATGTATATTTGTCTTAAGAATATAAACTCGAAAGAAAACCCAGTCCCTCATTTTATGTGACCGTACGGCCTTGAGCAGCATCTGTCTGCGACGCTCGTATACCAGCTCCGTTTCTAAGGGCCCAAACAAAATAGTATTAGTCCCAAGCGTTCCTTCGTAGTAAGAACAAGTAGTTATTGCAAACAGAATTTGTGCAGTTTCTTGTTTGTAAGAGAAATGTATCAATTTTGCTTTATTTGTAGTAAACATTTGGCGGAAAAAGTACACTCGAAAGAGTACCATTACCGTAGTTAAAAGACGTCACGAACAAGAACAAGCTGGTACATCAATAATAAGTCCTACTCGTACTAGAGCACGCGTAAATGAATCAGTTTTTTGTTTAGGTTACATTACCTTAGGTTAAGGTGGCTGCTGACCGGAAAAGCCAAAACACTTAGACCAATATTTGGTCCGTTGTGATACTACAGGATTTCAAAAATCAATCTTACTCGTTAAACCATTAACAATGAAGTATTTGAGACAGTGAATGTCAGAATTGTTTTTTGTTTAAAAGAGTGCTGTTTATTCTGTGGCAATGAATTGAATAAAGCGTTTGAAATGAAAAAAAGCACTGCAATATCGGCGTCAAATTTGTAATGTAATTAGGTGCTTAGATAAGTTTTGGTAGATACTTATCTTTTGTAAAAAATACTCATAATCGCTTTCGTCATTTCCAATAGTAGTATTTTTCAATTAGATACAAAATTTTCAACTCAATAGGACCACAATAGATCGTTGAATAGGCCTACCGGGAAAGCCACCTTTAAAAAAACGCGCCAAGTGTACTACTTCACGGGTGGCGCGGAACCGTGTGCATATTATGAAGAATACAACTTTTTCAACTTTTTGCTTCGCTATATCTCCAAAATGGTGATTCTTAGGAGAAAAAGTGTTAAGACAATTTCTATAGATAATTGCATGATGAATAATTTTTGTCTCACCTATTTGATGATGAAACTTACCGATCAGCTGAAAAATGCAAAAAACCGATTTTTGCAACATTTGACCTTGAATAATTTTTTTTCAACTTTTTGCTTCGCTATATCTCCAAAATGGTGATTCTTAGGAGAAAAAGTGTTAAGACAATTTCTTTAGATAATTGCATGATGAATAACTTTTGTCTCACCTATCTTATGATAAAACTTGCCGTTCAGCTGAAAAATGCAAAAAACCGATTTTTGCAACATTTGACCTTGAATAATTTTTTTTGCACACGTCGGATCGATGGGGACTTTTGACAAATTGTTTGTAATAGTGTTCTCAACATTCATGCCAATTTTCAGCTTTGTGCGAATTAATGTAACCTTACCCTTATTTTTGAAGCTAATTTGACCGGGCTAAAATGCTATTTGCTTATTGCCTTGTTGGCACTTTTTTAATAGCAAGTGAAGAAAAACTTTGTTGAAGTTGAGGACCAGTTGCCAACTTTTTGTTTGCATCGAGATATGCACATAATGTATGTTTATGACATAACCAAAAAAGTATGTGATTTTTAAAGTGCAATTTACAGTCTTTAGATGTATGATGTTAGAAATAAAACCTAAAAAATGCTTAGCGCACATTGTTACTTTTATGTTTGTCAAACTTTTTAATCGCAGTAAAATTAGTCGAAAAATCGCTATGTAATCTCATTTTGGACAAATGTTTGTGGGTGCACTGCATAATAATTCTAGTTTTTGTAGAAGCACGGATCAGGGAAAAGGCTTTGTAAGTATTTAGTTACTTTGTTTTTCCTTTAATTTAACCCTTAGCTGCACTTGTGGGGTCCAGGTGACCTCAGCGCTATTTAAATTACAATAAAACATACAATTTTCAAAAAATTGGAATTGTGGCTCCATCTGTTATTAGTTGAAGCATACCTCTTTCCCCTGAAACCCATAGTACGATAATATGCGCGCTAGTATCGTTCTGGCAGTCGTTGGAAGTGGTGTGGTGCCGGTTAAGACCCCAGTGTGGCAGTTATAATTATTTAAGTAATTTTTTTTTACTCTGTTTTGGCTCTATTTCTCTTAAATAATCGTAAGTATAATATTTTGACTGCTCAGAATTTTTTACAACGTTTATAATATTTATATTGGTATATTTATTCGTTACCATTAGATGGCATACAATTTGCGCAATAGGACATTGAGACAAGAAATCGTCGTCGTTCTATGAAAACTCCCTAACTCCATTTTTTGTGTTTTGAGATATTTGCATCAATATAAAAAAAATCCAAAAATTATCAGAATAGCACGATCTCAAGCTTCAATTATAGAATGGGTTTGGCGTAGCCATTGTGCAATAAAATTTTTTGCAAATGGTTTATCCGAAATGAATTAAATAAGAATTGAATCACATTTTTTTTAAAAAATGGACTTAGGGAGTTTTCATAGAACGACGACGAAATGATCGAGGATGATTGTAACAATGATTTATAATTTTGACCAAGTTTATGTTTATGTTTGATTTGAGAACAATTGAAGTGTTGATTCTCATCGGCTTTGTTGGTCTTTTTGATGATTAAATGAAAACAGTTTTCATCTGATTTTTCCCAACGTTTCGACGGTGATTGCCGTCTTCTTCAGGGGATGTCTTTATTCACAAAAATGATAAAAATGTTTATTTTGTAAAGCGTACAAGTATGACTTACATTGATTTGAATATTACAAAAACATTAAAAAACAATTAAAACAAATAAAGCGCTTCCGATTTGAAGACTTGTCAACTGTTAAATGTAAACTGTTGAATTGTTTTTGTCTGAAACTAAGGAACAGTAAACGGCGGATATGTTTTGAGTGTCTTGTTTGCGGTTCATATTATTTTTGTTGTTTATTATGTGAAGTGTTTCTAATGTATAGCGTTTGGATGTATGTTTCTCCGTTGCAAGAATTTGGACTCCTTCAAAATCTGGTTGATGTCCTGTTTCAGATTGTAACAATGGCGTTGCTGAAAATATTTCGGATGCTGAAGTCGATGATGGTTCTGAGTCTGAATTCAACGTATCTGATTCATCTTCATCGGAGTTACATAGATGTAGAGATGGAAGACGCAACTCTCGATCAACGTCTTTTACAGTCTCGAGCACGCGGTCGACCTACGTCGAAGCTAAAAGCTCTTCATAGTACAAAATAAATATACTTTTTCTCGAAGACAAATATGAAGTATTTTTTTTCTTGAAGGTATATATCTTGAGAGTATCTCATTAAATTTTTAGCTCAAAATATTAAAAAATGAAAAAAATAGATTTTTTTTTTCAATTAACAATTTTTTTATTAATAATATATATGAATATTTTTGTTTAAACCTACTTCATCTTATAAAATACATATTAATGATCAACACAGAATTTTTTCAAGCAAAAAAATTCAATAGCTGGCTCACAATACGATATTTTGTTGTTGGGGCATTTCGTACGGCAGTGTGGCAGCAATGTTATTCTACAGAAGTGTGGCAGCTAAGGGTTAAAATTAATATTATGCCGATGGTAAATGTCTGTATGGCTGTAAGCTGCATGCCTATATGGCTGTGTATTTCTGTCTGTAGGTACACCGCGTTCTGCTGTCTTAACGGCTGAAGGGATTTTCTTTAAGCTATTGGGAAATAAAGTTCTTAGGCGAAGCCCAAAAAAATAATTTGTTTGTTATATGTATATGTATAGTTATTAAAAAAGCTTATTAAACTCTAAAACAGTTCCATCTATTTAAATAAGAAATAAAATCCATGATTCAAATTCACTGCCATCAAAATACATCTTGGCTTATAACAAATTTATTTCCTGAACGTTCATCTTTCCATTTTCGACTTTCAGTCATTCATAACCAAAGTTTTTGCTGTTCAATCTTATACTATTGTTTGATATTTAAAAAAATGTAGCGATTGCAAAAAATTAATTATTTCTTTATGAGTTGCCTAAATCAAAGTGGCGGAAACCCTGCAAGAAGTTCCGAACTCCGATTTAATTTCCTTATAAGGTTCTCTGACGAAGCCAAACAAAGTATGAAATATTAAATTCCCTGGTAGACCTTAACAACCTAAAATCGAGCTACAAGTATATAATTCTTATAACAACATAACCTGGATAGGTATATTCGTACATATATATCTCAATAACAGTGAACCTTTTTTTCAAACCTGTGATTCTGTTACGAAACTTTCGTCATAAAATAAACTCAGTAAAAAGAACAAAGATTGCAAACGCACAAGTCTGGTTCGTTAAATATTACATTTTTGTTCTTGTTGTTTTGCTTTCAGCCGTTTATTCAGCATTCAATACGCGTAGAAAGTGTTTATGGGAAAAAAACCTGACAGCTTTAAAATTCTTCCTTTTGCTCGTACAATCGACATTTATTTAAAAATATATATCGCAAAATATACTCACGTTTTTGAACCATGAATAAGTCGACACGGGTGGTCTTGCATCAGCTCTGCACTTAAATGTGACATTCTGCCCTTCCGCCCTTGTCACCACCCGGCTTGGATCTTCGTTTGCCAAATGCACCGATACAGTTGGTGGATCTGAAAATGGAATAAATGTAATGGAAGGGTTAGAAAGCAAAAAGCAAGCCAGTAGTAGAAAATTGAATTTCACTCTTTGGAGTAGACTTTTAGTTAATATACGAGAATTTGAATATTCTGTATGGTTCCTGAAAGTTTTTTATGCTCAATTAAAATTTAAAAGACCCAATTTTAATACCGCAAATAACTTTTAATCAGGATGATGGTATTGAAACTGTATAATTGGGTAGACGAAACGCCCGACGGAGGTCATTAAAAGCGGGGATATGATTCTTAAGCTAGCAAATTATTGCTTGAAATGGAACCATACATTAGAAATGCGGTTTCGTAAATTCTTAGTATTTTAACGATATTTAATTGTGCGCTGTGTATTCAAGTGATATTTGTACTTACATGCAACCCGAATTATCCTCTTGTCTTCTATAGCACCTCCAGAAAACCAGGGATTCGATGCACGACACGTGAGTTCAGAGTTATCATTTTCTGAAGTTACTTTTAAGGTTAAGATGCTTGTGGTGAGGTTGGAATCCTGTAAAAATAAGAATGTATAGTAAAATTCAGTTCATAATATTTTCTATTATTTTTGAAAAAATCAGAAAAGAATTCTTTTGCAAGACAGCAAATTGGTATTATATATGTATATATGTAAATATATTCGAAAACCAACCAGTTTGCAAAAAAACAATGAGACACTTAAAATTTCAAAATCCGTTCTTTGACACCCAAATTTATAAAAGCTGTTTAGTGGTGGTTCGCTTCGAATCAAATATAGCCAGAAAACACTCTTTTTTTTTGTAAATATCGATCTGTCTATCCTCAAGAAATGACAAGAACAATCTCCAATAACTTCTATTAACATAGGTAAGTTTTATCAACCTTATATAGGTCGTTTCAGAATTTACAACAAATCTCTAAAGATTCCGCAAGTCCTGGCAAGAAACTATCATTTTAGAAAAAGCCAATGTTCCCAGATGAGTCTCGGGAACTACTAATGGTAACACATTTTACTTGCCGTGAGAACAACAGCTTACAGTAACTGATGCTATTCCTTAACAAAATTACAATAGAACCTTTCGCTGTACCCCGACTCAACAACCAACCACTCTCACTCTCTTCCAGCGCTAAAATATATTGGTGTTATTTTAGACCGAATCTAAGTTCAACTGGAAACTGAATACTGAAGAAAAGGAAGCCTTCATAGCTTTCTACGTCTGTAGCAAAACTTTTGGTAAAAAGTGGGGTCATTGTTCAGTGGACGGGGCGCTTACTAAAGCATATACAACATCGATTAACTCAAGAATGTAAAAAGTACTGTTACCACAGGAGCTCTAAGATCTTGCCCAAATGATACCTTAAGCGTTTCCTTCACCTTTTACCACTTGATTTACACCCTAATTAGCTAGTATTTTGATGCTTAGACTCCTCTCATATTGAGCACCAGTAATAATTTAAAGGCTAATTTTCCAACCAGGAAGGACTGGAATGATGTGTTGCCAAAAGGTTTCGCCACAACTGTTCTTATTGATCTCTCAAAGATGGATTGTAGTGTTGGTTCAGGAATCTTTTCTGGAAATCTGAATAAATCTAGGTCTTTTCGGCAAGAGGACTTTGCTAGCGTTTTTCAAGCTGAATAGCTAGCTTACTGGAATGGATGTAAGGGACTTAAATTCAATTGAAAGTAAGGGACTTACACAATACAAGATTCAAAACGGACGAGGGCTATTATCGCGGCCATTAATTCTAGTACATCATCCGCCAAATCGGACCAGCAATCCCGGAATGAACTTGCTAGCCTGAATCAGTGGCGTAGATAGGGGGGGGGGGATCAGGGGGATATATCCCCCCCCCCCATTGGGATCGATAATTGTTCAACATAACCAGTCATGAACCAAATAAGTTAAAGAAACGCACTCTGAAATTTTTTTTTACGTCTCTCAACAATTGATAATAGGTAAATGTGCAAGAAAAAGCGCTTCCATCAAGCTATATATATTTTTATTAAAGATATTAGCTACACTGCCGGTTTCTACGTCAACTCCCGAAAGAACTTTCTCCAGTCAGTAAAGAGAATAAAAACAATACAAAGAAGCATGACCAACGAAGTGAGATTATTAAAAATATGTCTGTTTTAATAACAGAGTGATAAGCTTTGGATGTTTACTTATTTGCAGGATCGTTTGACTGGTTTGGCTGCTCTAGCTATTCATCACGAAATACCTATACTAGCAGACGAGATTACAAGTGTTTTATCTAAAAAGAACAGAAAACGGGATTTTATTTTATGATTTATTTTTTTTTTAAATTAATATTATCTTACTTACTACAGTGCCTTGCATAAGTAAAACCGCACCTGTAAAAATGCGTTTTGTAGAAAATTAAAATGGGAATGACACCCTACTATTTTTTATTGAATGGCATCACTAATTAAGTAAATTGAGAAGAAAAAAAAGTTCCGTTAGTTTCTCTTCTGGTGGTTAAAAATTAAAACAGATTTTTTTTTGTATTGCAAAAGTATAACCGCTTTTTTATTTTGATCTGTTCTTTTTTATTTTAAGTATATTTTTTTGGCTTAATTAGTAAAGGACTATTTTCGCCCCTATTTTCGACCAATCTAAAAATTGTTTTTGACATACTGTTGACAAGGTTATTTAATATGGAATCGTCTATACAGTTCCATTCTTCCACAATCGCCTCTCGCAGCTCAGCAACACTGTATAATTGCCTATTATGGGCATAAATTTTGCGGGTCAAAATTCCCCAAAGATTTTCAATAGGGTTACAATCTGAAGAACGTGCCGGGAACACCATAAAATGTATGTTATTCGATTCGTACCATCCCAAACTTCGACGACTAACGTGAATTGGGGCATTATCATGCTGGAAGACATGCCGAACTCGACGAAATCGTCTTAAGTAGGGACCAAATTATCATGAAGCACCTGGGTGCCAGCTGAACTGTTCATCTTTGCAGAGGTGAAGGCAAGTGCAACCTTACCACGGTCGCAGAAGGCCCCTCAAACCTTACAACTACCAACGCTAAAGTTCCTTTTGGAAAAAAAAAATTTCCTTTCCCAGACCGTGCCAATATCCGTTAAAATCACCTGACCCATCAAGATTAAACTTTTTTTCGCCACTGAAAATAATCTAAAATAATCTGAAAAAAAAAAAAAAACATTCATTATATTATGCTATTTGGAATAAAAAGAGTTAAGTGTAAATTAATGGAATGTTACTTATGGTTTTCCAATTTCGTTTCATGTTTTGCTGGGCAAATTCTTACTTTTTTTTGTAGACTGTTGTCAAATTTGGAGCTGGCAAAATTTTGCTCCGAACAATCACTTTACTGCTTTTTAAGGCACGAAAAACCGTTGAAACAGAAATTCATAAGCCCAATTCTTCACGAACGTCCGGCAAAGAATGCGCCGAATTGGATGCATAATTTATTAAACTCCTCTTATCTCGAAGTGTCAGCTTCTGCAGATACCCGCGTCTTATTTTCGTCTCATAAGATTCTGGATCTTGTAAGAAATTTCAGACTACACGATCGGATCTTTAAATTTTCCTACCAATGGCCCTTAAGCTTAGGCCAGTTAACCGACAATCTTGAATTTTAACTTTTTCCGTATCGTTTAAATGTTTAACACGCGGCATTGTTTGTCATTTCGAAGCACATAACTGAATGAAGCTTCAGAGAGGTTTGCATTGTGCGGTTATACTTTTGCAATATATAAAAATCTGTTTTTAATTTTTAAACACCAGAAGAGACAATAACGGAACTTTTTTTCTTCTCAATTTACTCGATTAGTGATGCCATTCAATAAAAAAATAGTAAAGTGTCATTCCCATTTTAATTTTCTACAAAACGCATTTTTACAGGTGCGGTTATACTTATGCAAGGCACTGTATATCAATATTTATTCCATTTCATATTCAAATTAATTCGTATAATATATTATCTTTAAAAAATATAGTTTTGTATGGCATACAAAATGAATTCAATGAAGTCTTGTTATTTGTTTTTTTTTTTTTAATTATTAAAACTTAAAAAAAAAATGAGCGAACTAGATCTATCCCCCCCCATAGCGAAAAGCTATCTACGCCACTGGCCTGAATATTAACCTCAGTGTTACTTACTCGTATATCTATTGCAGGTCTTAGTGGCTTTGTTGGGAATGAAACTACAGACGAGTTGGCCAGGCTGTCTGACAAAATTGAAGAGTCAAAATGACCTAATATGAAACGAGCTATTGCACTGATGGATTTGACGGAGATTTATGGTACACAGTGGCTGGATGATCATACTAGCATACTAGTTTAACTCAATCACATGTTGTTAGTGTTATGCCTGAACAACATGTAATGAGTAAGCCAGCAACCCATTGATGACAATAATTTTAAGAAGGTTTTTAATGGAATTTAAGACGACATAGACGACGGCAGGGATCGAACCTGTGATCATAAGGTTGACAGGCGAGCACACAACCATCGCGCCACGGCCACCCCCATGGTAAAACGACACGTTATGAGTCGAACTTTGTTGGAGGTTATTTAAAACACTTTATGAAAACTTTTTATCGCCTAAGGCTAAAAACACACCGGATAAAGCAAAACGTGTTTTTGTTTTGAAGTGTTTCGATGGTGGTTGTCGAAAATACATGCTATTGTATACGAGCAACACACACCGAATGCAACAAAACTGTTTCGAACAAGGGTCGTTGACGATAATTGCATACTTTCTTATGGCGCAACGCACACCAAATGAAACAAAACATAAAAACAAAAGCAAAACAGAAAACCATGTTTCGTTGCCGATAGCTGCCCTATTGTTTTTTACAAAACGAAATTTTGATTTCGTTCTTTTTATTTTCTTCTTTCGTTGCACTTTACAGATTTATTTGCTTCTACGTTTACTCTGTGCGCAAATTTTAAATAAATATGAACGTAGATGAAGAAAAATTCATTTTTTTTAATTAAGTCTAGAAGCCCTATATCTATAATATTATAAAGATAAGGAACATGCCCATAAACTTACTATTGATATGATAAGCTGTGGATTGTTACTTCCTACTACGACATCTGAAGATGGGCAAGATTAAAAGCTTTTCTCTTTTCTTATAAATAAACACATAATGTCTGTTTTGTAAACACAAAATTGTTATTTGTGTTTACTTGCCGTAGAGTTATAATCTTTCAGTTCGTATTTTGTTTCATTTCAACGCACACCAAACGAAACAAAAAAACAAAACGTTTTGTTTTGTTTTATTCTGTTTCGCTTGGTGTGTGTTCAAATAAAAAATGTTTTTTTGACTATGGAATAAAAAACGTTTTGCTTTATCCGGTGTGTTTTCAGCCTAAGGAGAATGTTCTTTTAATGAAAAAACCACAACAACTAACCAACAGAACAATTAAAAACATAATTTCATTAAAAAAACACACAATAAAGGCATTTTTTATTGAATTATTTGACCGACAATTTTTTTTATCGAAAACCACTTCCCTATGCAAAAAAAATACAAACATATTTATCGTTTTTTATAGTTTTATTTATTTAAAACAATAAACACTTTATTTTTACTTTTATTACGGAATAATTATAAACTATTTCACTTAAGAACGAGTAGCAATAAAATTTACAAAATAATTAATGCGAAATATAAAAAGAGACACTTGTAACAAATTTTTCTGCGTTCTGTTGTCAAATATAAACTAGCATTGCCATATGCGAAGAATATTTTAAGTTCGGTGTCAAACTTAAATAAGCGTTGCCTACAATTAGAAGAATCTTTTCGCTCGAATACAATTAATGCGATAAAGAGATGGGGGCGTGATGAAACATCGTCGTTGTTGTAAAATCAGAAAGCAGACGAGGTACGAGGATACACAATAAAGCATTTCTCGTCGTCGCGTTAAATGAAAATAATAAATAAAGTAAGGACAGTCGCGCACGTTCAATTTTTAGTCAAAAAAGTGACAGTGAATAATGCCTCGCTCTCGTCTCGTTTTCTCGTCACATTATGAAACTTTTGAAAAATTTTTATCTGTCGTTTTCAATTGGATTTTAATGTCGACATCTGATAAAATCGCTTAACGACTTTTCCCTCTCGAGTTCTTGAAGCTATTTCGAAATTAAATGAGTGCCACACTGAAAATAAATTCCTAGGTAATATTGACAAAAACGTTTTGTTGACCTTTAACAAAACAATTTTATCGTTTTGATAAAATTTTTGTCAATACGAAAGAATGATTTTGTTGATTTCACAAAATTTTTATAATCCAGCATGATTTTTTGTCAGTTTAACAAAATATTCTCTGCAAATAATATTGTCAGTTTAACAAACCAAGTTTTGTTAATACAACAAAATAAAACAGAGATTTTTGTCACATCGACAAACTTTTTTGTGATGTTAACAAAATGTTTGTTGTATCTACAAAAAATCTGTTTCGTTAATGTTTGTCAATATCACAAAGTTTTTGTTAATTTGTTTTTGTCAATTTAACAAAAAATGAAAACATTTTTGTTAAAATGACAAATATTTTGTTTTGGGGTTGAATTATTTTGTAATATTGATAAAATAATATCAGATAGATAAAACTATTTTGTAAGGAAACCAAAAAATTTCTTTTGTGTATGATATAGTTCACACTTGGTTTTTGTTAAAAAATCGATGTAAGATTAAGTGAACTTAACAAAAATTGCGTATTGTCCATACGCCCTCACAGATGGTTGCATGTGAGATCGTAGGGACGAAACGCCAATTTTTGTGGGCTTAAATCCCAAAAAAAAAAAATATTTTGACAAAATTAATTTTGTTTTTTGTGGATTCAACAAAAGAAATTTGTAAAATTGACAAAATATTTTGTTAATGTAACAAAACAATTTTGTTAATTCAACAAAACAATTTTGTTAATTTAACAAAACAATTTTGTTAATTTAACAAAACAATTTTGTTAATTTAACAAAAAAATTGTGTTAATCCGATAATAATAAAAAAACAATAACACTAACAAAAAAATTGTTAATACAACAAAAGAATTGTTGATATGACAAATTAATTTTGTAAATTCTACGAAATTTTGTCATATTGACAAAATATTTTTGTTATTTCAACAAATTTATTTGTTAGCATAACAAAATAATTTTGTGGATACAACAAAATATTTTTTGTTACCTCAACAAAATTCTATAATTTTTGTCAATTTGACAAAACTTTTTGTTGGACGTATATTGACAAAATTTTTGTTAAATCAACCTAGATTTTTATCATATATACCTAGATTTTATTTTCAGTGCAGGGAAAAAATATATGATTTGACTAAATCTCGTCGTGAAAAATTTCGAGGCATTGGTGCCAGTGAATCCTATTTCGCTCTCGTCGCATTATAAATTGGGCATAATTATAAACACTTTTGTTTGTCGTAGTAGTTTGCAGTAGTGAAATTTTGATATCTTAGACTTCAGTGTCCTTTCACGAATTATGATTTGCGCCCAGCTTAGTAATCATGTGCGTCAAAGAAGTGCCATCTGTCCGTCATAAAGAGTGCCACCCAGTTTGTTCAACCTTGGTAACAAAAAAGTTATACCTGACTTTCTTGATTTTCTCATTAAATTCATGAAAGTTCCAAATAGACTAAGCTGTCATTCCAAAACAAATTGCATCATTTGGTTAATTGAATCAGTTTTGGGTTCCAATTTAAGCTTGCTAACTTTTTTGGAAGCCATTTTTAATTTGAACACATATTTAAAAAAAAATTCGGAAGGGATTTTAACATCTTTCAATTTGCAATGCTATACTAAAATTACTTTTAAACGATTGATTTTTTTTTGTTTCCGAAAAGCACTAAAAGGTAACGTCAAAAACCAACGAAAAGTAGATTTCTGTGTCGTCAAAATGGGAACACACCCATACAATACCTTACATTTATGTCACAAAAATCGTTTTTAACGATTCGAAGAGTAATCGGCTGGCTGAATTACAGAATATGTGCCTACACAATTCTAGTAGCTAAGCGAATCTCGTCAAATTTAGTTTTTTTTATATTTTATAATGTAAATTCATTATAATCTTAATCAAGTTTAGTTGTTATGTTGGTTTGTACAAAATATCTGTAGTGTAAGGCATATTGTCCTTCATAACTTCTTAACAATACCTTATACCTATAGCTCTAAGTATACTTTTTAAAGCTTGTTATTTTATTATTCTAAAATAATTGTTGTTTGATAAAGAATACAAATATATACAGATTGTTTTGTAAGCGTACATTTTAATAAAAGAAGACCCGTTATAACTCAGAAGTGGCATAAGCCAAGATGGAAGATTAAAAATTGAAGATTGAGTATTGAAGATGAAATCAAAAAAAAATCCGAAAACTACATATGTATGTATAAGATAGATATTTACATCCATATGTACATATGTATACCTATAAGAATTTGTCACAACTCATGAATAAAATTAAACTGCTTGCATGGTGCGAAGCAAGCATTGGCGATAAGCCAAGATTGAAGATTGAAGATAGAAGATCGAAAATTGAAGATTGAAAATTGAAGATTTAAAATTGAAGATTAAAAATTGAACATTTAAAATTGCAGATTGAAAGTTGAGGATTGAAGATGGAATTAAAAAAAAATCTCAACATTCCAGACATTCTGAACATTCCGAACATACTCAAGATTTTGAACATTCCGCAGATTCTAAACATTCCGAACAATCCGAAAATAGTGAACATTCCAAACAATCAGAAAATTCCGAATATTCTAAAGATTCCGAACATTCTCAAGATTCTGAACATTCCGAACATTCAAAAGATTCCTCAGATCCTGAACATTCCGAACAATCTAAAAATTTAGAACATTCCGAACAATCCGAAAATCTTTACTCTATAAGTGCTAGTTTTGAAAATAGTTACATAAATTAATGCAAATTCTTGTGTTTATGCATCTGTTCATTAAAATCAAAACATCAAACCAACAAAAACGATTTGTTTGGTTTCAATAGTCTTGTTTTATAACATTTTCGTTATCTAAATAAATAAATTAATTAAAAAAACAAGACAAAACAAAACTTATGAACTAATATCACAGACTCATTTGTTTACTTTATGACCTTTACTATATTATATTATTGATTATTGCAACTGCCTTAATTTCTATTAGTTGCGTAAATCGAGTTTGTACTGTAATTCCGAAGAATATTACAGAGTTGAATGATGAAGAAGCTTTCATTAAGCTATAAAGAAAAATCAATATTAAATTCCTTATAATTTATAAATCGTTATGATCGGCACGATCATTTGTCAGGTTGGCCGAGTTGTAAGGCATATTGTCCTTCATAACTTCTTAACAATACTTTATACCTAGCTCTAAGTATACTTCTTTTTAAAGCTTGTTATTTTATTTTTCTAAAATAATTGTTGTTTGATAAAGAATAAAAATACATATATACAGATTGTTTTGTAAGCCTACATTTTAATAAAAGAAGACCCGTTATAGTAGGTTGGGTTTAAAGGTTAGAATCTTACAGAGGCTTTTACTTCTAGCGCGAGTTAACATTAGCAACTAATGTCAACCTCATCACAAACTAATGTCAACATCATCGCAACGAAATCTAATTAAATCCTTCAACCAGACATAAACAAAAATTTAATTAAAACGTTTGGTTCACACGACTTATGAACAAAGGAGAAGATAACAATATGCGAACGCAATGAATATGAAAGAGAATATCAGGAGGATATAAATAGCACCACAGCGGAAGATGGACCTCACCATAACATCGGCAGTTGATCGGTTCAGATCATTTTAACATTTAAATATAAAATAACTTGTATACTATTTAAGTGAAATTTAAATAAAGATTTTTTTTACAAATATATGTAAATAAAAATATAATTGGGGGCTCAACCGGGATGCTCAAGTTTAAATTCGAGAAGGAAAGTATCGAAGAACTTTAAAAAAGAGCATCTATGCCAAATCAACAAAAAAACGTGTTACTTGAAAAACATAAAGTAAAGTGAATAAAAAAAAAAAAAAAAACGCGTGTTGAACACTAACAAATAAGTATCCTAAGTAAAGGAGAAAAAAAAACATTCTGTGACAAAAATCTTCATAAATAAAGTGGACTCTGACGAATAGAAGCAGGAAAGCAGCCACCTTTTAAAAAAAAGAAGACACTACAGGATTATTAGTAAGAAATATAAAAAAATATATATAAAGATTTATAATAATATTGAAAGTAAAGTGGAAAAATATATATAATTATAAGAATGGCAACTAACGTAGAATTATTGGAAAGTGCTATCGAAGTAGCTGTAAACAATCTTTTAAGCTCTCAGCTTAGTGAACTACATAATGAAATAGCAGGTCTAAAAATAGATTTAAGTAAAGTCAAAAATGAATCTAATGTAATAGATTTTGAAACACAAAAAATAGATCCAAACTTAACGGACAATGAACCACTAGAAATTATTAAAAGTTTGCCAGAATTTCACGGTAATTCAAATAGTTATGTTAGTTGGCGCGAAGCAGCCCATAACAGTATGATTTTATATACACCGGGTAGCAAAAGATACTTTGCAGCCTTAACTATATTGCGAAATAAAATACAAAGTTCAGCAAATTCTGTTTTAACGAATCATGGAACGGTGTTAAATTTTGACGCGATAATTTCAAGATTAGATTTCGCCTTTGCAGACAAAAGGCCAGTTTACATTATAGAACAGGAGTTGAGCATATTAAGACAGGGTCAGTTATCAATATTAGAATATTACAATCAAGTTAATGAAAAATTAACTTTACTCATTAATAAGACCATAATGACATATGGCAATAAAAATGAACTAACGATAGAAATGAACAAATCTAATAGAAGAAATGCTCTAAGAGTATTTATAACAGGGTTAAACAATCCTTTAAACACTATATTATTCAGTCTACAACCAGAAGACTTACCCAGTGCATTATCTAAAGCACAAGAGCTAGAAAGCAATAACATACGCTCAAATTTTGCTTTACAGTTTTCTCATAGGAATAAAATAGACAATTCCAATCATTTACGCTTTGCTCAAAAGCAAAATACTATTCCCCATTTTCAACAAAGAAAACAACCTACACCAATGGAATTAGGGTCATCTGCACACAGACCAATAAATAATCATGATGTTAATAGATTTAAACAAATACATCAACAAACGAATCCTAATCCATTCCGACAACCGAATCAATTTTACCCTCAGAATAATAACTTTCAAAGAAACTTTACTGCACAGCAACAACCACAAAGACCTCTGTTTAAAAGGGATAGGGAACCGAGCGCACAACATAGCTCACAACCGCCAAATAAAGTCAGATTAAATAATTTAGCGGAAGATCATTTTTTAGGCGAAATAAAGGACTTCCCCACATCTACAGAAAATTAAATGGGAAGTTCTTAAAAATTTTAATTGATACCGGCGCAACTAGTTGTTACGCTAGTCCCAATATCTTAGAAGGTAGAGAAGAATTAGTAATTAAGAAAAAAGTAAAAACAATAAACGGATTTACAATTATCACACACTTTTATGAAGTGTATATATTTCATAAAATAGTTAGATTCTATGAGATAGAAAATCTTGAAGCGGATTTATTAATAGGATTTAACCTATTAAGATCAGCAGGAACACAATTAGACTTAAAAAATAATCTTTTAATATATAGAGATAGAAAAGAAAAAATGTTTATGGAACATGAAAAGCAACCCGATGAAGTTGTATTACAAGATAGGAAATCAGGTATAACAGAAAATTGTGAGTCAAGCAATAGCAATCTAGACACACAATCCATTATTAGCAGGGACCCAAGCACTTGCGCTCCAAATAATGAAAATAATAAGCAAACAAACTTGTATGACACTCATAAACGACTAGATCAAGAAATAAATAAAATATTAAGTGATAATGAAATAGAATTATTTCGGGAAAAATTAGTTAGGGAGACAAAGAAATATATTGAGGAAATGCATTCAAAAATAGATATGACATTACCATTCCGCACAGATGTTAGAGCGGAAATTAAAACACAAAATGAGACAGCAATATGGAGTAAGCAATACCCTTATCCTCTGTCAGCAAACAACTTCGTAAATAACGAAGTAAAGAAATTATCAAAAGAAGGTGTTATTAGACCATCGAAGAGTCCATATAGTAGTCCAGTATGGGTTGTGCCAAAAAAGGGTCTCAATGAAGACGGCACAACAAAAAATCGTTTAGTGATAGATTTTAAAAAATTAAACGAGAACACAATTAGTGACAAGTATCCTATTCCAGATACGAATGTCATCCTTAGCAATTTAGGAAAAGCAAAATTCTTTTCCACCATTGATCTAGAAAGTGGATTCCACCAAATACTCATGAATGAACCAGACATTAAAAAAACTTCATTTTCAATTAATAACGGTAAATTCGAATACATCCGTATGCCATTCGGGTTGAAGAACGCTCCTTCAATTTTTCAAAGGGCAATGGATGATATCTTAAAACCATTTATTGGAAAAATATGTCACGTCTATATTGACGACATTCTAGTATTTTCAAATAACATGGAAGAACATCAAAACCATCTAAATCAAATTATAAAAACGCTGAAAGAAGCAAACATGAAAATATCTTTAGAAAAGAGTAAATTCTATGAAACGCAAGTAGAATTTCTTGGTTACATAGTAAGTGAAAACGTAATCACCACACATCCCGACAAAGTAAAATGTATAAATGAGTTTCCGGAACCAAAGACACTCAGACAACTGAGAAGCTATTTAGGTATGACAGGGTATTATAGGAAGTTCATTGAAAACTATGCCCAGATAGCAAAACCACTTACGAAATATCTTCAGAATGAGAACGGAAGAATATCCCAACACATGAGTAAGAAAACAATTGTGAACTTAGACCAGGAAGGGCAAGAAGCATTTAAAAAATTGAAACTACATTTAAAAGAAAATATTAAACTAACACAACCAGACTTCAACAAGAAGTTTGTACTGACTACAGATGCGAGTAATGACGCGATTGGCGGTGTGTTAAGTCAGGAAGAAAAACCTATAATATTTATTTCAAAAACTCTGAGCAAAACGGAGCAAAATTACGCAACTAACGAAAAAGAACTATTTGCAATAGTTTACGCCTTAAAAAACTTAAGGAACTATCTTTACGGTGTTAGGAACCTAGAAATACATACTGACCACCAACCGTTAACATTTGCAGTTTCAAAGCGCAACCCTAATATTAAAATGAAACGTTGGCATGCGATTATTGAGGAATACGCCCCAAAATTCATATACAAGCCAGGGAAAGATAATGTAGTCGCGGATGCGTTAAGCCGACAAAATTTAAATCAAATAACTGATGCTAGTAGCACTAGCAGTACAATCCATTCGGCAGAAAGTAGTGACAATACTGTCATACATAAAACACAACAAGTTCTTAATGAATTTAAACAGCAAATAATACTAGCTAAAGGTAATTATACGATACATGAGAGAGTAGAAAATTTTAATGGAAAGATAAGACATATAATGGAATACAAAGAGGCAGGAGAGCTCGTGCCAATACTTAAAGAATTTTTACAACCAGGGACAGTGTGCATATATTGTACAACAGAAGATTTGTATGATATTAAAACAACGTTAATAGAAACGTTCACTAATAAATTTTTACATACAGAAACATTAGCTAATGATGTAACAAATAGGGAAGATCAACTTAGTATAATGGAAGATACCCATAAACGTGCCCATAGGGGATGGCAAGAGAATATTAAGCAAATAAAGAAACAATATTATTGGCCAAACTATAGAAAAGATTTTAAAGAATATGTTACAAATTGTGAAATTTGCAACACAAACAAATACGATAGGCACCCACAGAGAGTACCAATTGGAGAGACTCCAATTCCTATCAAAGAGGGGAGACAGCTCCACATAGATATATTTTACGCTGAAAATTTAAAATTTTTAACAATTATAGATGCATATTCAAAGTATGTATTAATAAAACATATAGAAGACAAAACTAACCTTTACGATAAAATACTAGAATCATTACAGGTATTCCCAGAAGTAGAAACAATATGTTCAGATAATGAAACCACATTTAAATCAATCATATTCAGATCTTTAATGGATAGGTTAAAAATAAAAATATTTTATGTTCCAAAAGGTCACAGTACGACAAATGGACAAATAGAAAGAGCACATTCTACGCTCATAGAAATTGCAAGGTGTATTAAGAAAGAATACGCATTAACAAGTAATCTAGAAGCTATAATCAGAGCAACAATCCAATACAATAAAACAATACATTCCTCAACAGAGAATAGACCATATGAAATAATGTTTAATAAAGTCAAACATAATTTATCACTTGCATTAGCTATCACACAAGAGAAAATGTTAGACAACCATAATAAGAAAAGAAAATGTAAGGATTACAAACCTAATGATACAGTTTACATAAAAACAATAGGAGACAAATTTCCCAAACTTAAACACAAATACGTTAAGCAGAAAATTCAGGAAGATTTAGGGAAAACAGTAAAAATAAATAATGAAATTGTCCATAAAGACAATATTAAAAGTTGAAATATTTTCATTACAGACAATGGAAACCTTTAAATTACTACTTACGTTAATAGGAATAATATTCCCGATAACAAACTTAGAAATTATAGATTATACAAGGGAGAACTATATGCTCATAGAAAACGGCAACACAGCAATATACAACGAATACAGTAATATATTTCATGTAACAAATCTCACATTTATCAATGAAATAATGGATAAGTTAGAATTTAACATAAAATCAAAAACATTAGAATATCAAGATACAGGAATAGTCGTAGAAGAGGATACAGATACAATCACAGATATTAATATAATCAGAAGTTTATTAAATCAACTCAGAGTAAAAAAATATAAAAGAAGTATTGATATAATAGGAAAAGTAATTAAATGGATCGCGGGCAATCCAGATCATGATGATCAAATTTTAGTAGAAAATAAGTTAGACGAACTAACTGCTAATAACAATAAACAAGCCGTCATAAACTCTCAGGTATTCGAAGCAATTCAGAAAATGACTCAAATAATTAACTTAGAAAAAACCTTTTTACAAATTAGGTTATTACAAGAAAGAAATAAACTAATTATTATCGAGCTACAAAACATGATTCAAACTATTGCCTTAAGCAAAACAAAAATATTAAACCCAATCATACTTAATGAAAAGGATATAAAAGAAATTAGCGAACATGAACATGGAACTATGTCCATAACAGATCTAATTGATGTTTCGGAGTTTAAGATAATGCAGACACAAGATGTCATTGTAGTTTTAATTAAATACCCAGTTGTTAATAAAAATTGTGAAATATACGAAACAAGAGCGATAGCACAGGAAGATGGAAAATTAATTATAGAAAAAGAAATTGCAAAATGCCAGAATATATTTATTAGTATAAATAACTGTAAAACGGAAATAAACTTTAAATTTTGTAAATTAAGTAAAGAACAAACATGCTTATCAGAATTGTTAAACAAAAGAAAAACCACTTGTAATAAAATAAAAGAAAAACAAGCAAACTTAGAAATAATTAAGGACGGAACAATTTTAGTATCCAATACACACAATGTAAACAATACCATTATAAATGGGACATATTTAATATTATTCGAAGACATAGTTATAATTGATAATCATACATATTATAACCCTACACAAAAAATTATTAATTATATGAAAACACATTCCGTTGATCAATACAATATTGACAACTATTTTGAAAGTACTAATGTTGAACTAAAGTTTAAATTTGAAAATATAAATACTATTGAACATTTAACTAATATCGTAAAAAATACACCAAGTATTCCAATAAGTATAATTTTTATTATTATTACTATTACAATCATATATATTGTACTTAAACCAAAACAAATTAAAATAATTAATAATAATATACCATTAGAAGAAGTTAAAACTCCATCAGTAAAGGAAACCATAACTACATCAGAGTCCACTCCAGAGATAAACGAACAATCACCATTAGTAAAAGATAACACAGACATTGTAGCACGTATGTGTAACGATCTAAAGGAAATGTCACGGGACGTAACATATCTAACAAAGAGGGGAGTTAACATTAGCAACTAATGTCAACCTCATCACAAACTAATGTCAACATCATCGCAACGAAATCTAATTAAATCCTTCAACCAGACATAAACAAAAATTTAATTAAAACGTTTGGTTCACACGACTTATGAACAAAGGAGAAGATAACAATATGCGAACGCAATGAATATGAAAGAGAATATCAGGAGGATATAAATAGCACCACAGCGGAAGATGGACCTCACCATAACATCGGCAGTTGATCGGTTCAGATCATTTTAACATTTAAATATAAAATAACTTGTATACTATTTAAGTGAAATTTAAATAAAGATTTTTTTTACAAATATATGTAAATAAAAATATAATTCGCGCGTACGTCACACACACTCTTTTTTTTAATGTATCCACTCAACATTATGTTTAAGATTAATTTAAAAGAAATGTTTCCGTAAAAAATTATATTGGTGAAACAAAGGCCTTAATTTATCTGGGGCTCAACATGACCTGCAATCTTTACTAGCTATGTAATATTAACTGATATCTAATTTAATTTTACGAAAGTTATTGTTATATTTTTTATTTTTTGAATTTCGCATTTTACTTCTCCTAAACTTCAAATAGTCCAAGTATTGTCGGTCAGTAAATCCCGGTTCAAATCCAAGTAAGGGTCACTATATTCAAAATAAACTCAAACTTGTAAGTAAAGGAGAAATTAAATTTGAATGCCTTTCGCTCAGACTTTTTTGTAGTTGTGTGTAGTAGGTTAAGCCTAATATACGGCACGATGATCTTGTATAAAAGATTATAAGCTTTCATATGCAAAACTTCTTCTTAGCAAAAACTTATAATTTACAGAAAATTATTCGTGAACTCAGTCAGTTTGAAAAGCATTTCCAAAGACTAAATTTTGTTCTGCAAGAGTCAATTTATATTTTTAACTTATCTGAACATGTCTCTTTTTAGCTTAAGTTAAAATGGGATCCAGATTTTCTTTGTGCAAACTTATTTAATTTAGTCTTTCTCTTTGAAACGAAACAGATACCATGTCAGGTTTGTAAATTTTTCGTGCTTACCTCCCTTCTCTTAAAACAACTTAACTTCCGATTTCCTTTACAACTCCTTCTAATGATTTCGAAAACTACACTTAAACCAAAAAAAAAAAAACACAACTATGGTATAAAGGGATGTCAAGAAACGAAAACGAAGCAACATTTTAAAGTCCTTGTGCGACGTTACATCGTTATTTTATGATGCACGTATTTTTTTGACAAAAATTTGCACAACTATATGCAAAGTCTTATCCATAATATATGCACATCAGAAGACTGATGACAGCGTTAAAGTTCACCATAGACATTTGAGAAGAAAATATAACGAAATGAAACTCAGTGAATTTCCCCCCAAAAATATGTGTAAACACATAAACCCAGCCCACCCACAACTTATACACACAAAAGCCCTAAGGGAGGACATTTTATCTAAAATTCTAACGCCTTTATAAAAACCTTCCCACAAGGTCAAGTTTTTTGTGAAAATTCGGAGCCATAAATAAATAAATAAAAAAAAAAAACAAAACTTATGAACGCGCAGAAATTTGAAGAGTAAATTTATTAATAAAAAGTCGACTTTATAAAGATACTCCTACTATGAAGTGTGTATGAAGTATGTTAGTATCTACAATATGCCGCAGTGCTTTGCAAAATGTGGCAAGAGCAATTTTGTGTGTTGGTGTATGTTTCATCAGCACATAATTCAGTTTATGTGGGAACTATTATCATGTCATACAAATTCAATATGCAGTAAACTCCGGAAATCAGTGCCCCACAATCTATGTCCGATGGCGGTTTCTTGAGATATCATCAAGCTATGTCACAATGTCTCATATATATTCTCCCATCTAAATTGAGATAACAGTAAACGTTCACGGCCGTATTTACTTTGTGCATACTTATTAGACGATTTACATTTATTTAAATCGACCGAGGTGAGACGGTCGGCTCGGAAATATAAAAGAAGTGTAATGTGCACTGCATACATTAGGTTTCTAGGAAACAGTGGAGCAATAACAAAGCCAATATTATTCCCTTAAGTAGGGCCTCGTTTTTTTGAATTTAAATTTAATACACAAATTTAATACACAAATTTAATAGGAAAATGTATGGGTCGCACCTTGGTCGAAATTGCTTAAAAGCTATAAAGATGTAAGAAGATGTAAGGTGGTTGGTTCTAAAAACGATGACGTGCCTAATAAAGGAAAAAAGTAAGAACATCAAAAATATATTATAAAGTTTATTTTCATTTTGGCGTTTTATTTAAGCTGCAATAGCGCCGAAAGAAAATGTATTTTTGTTTGCAAACAAAATTTAAACACGGCAAATAATGTTACCATTATGAAACTTCTCAGCACAATGGCGGATATTTAAAGTTTTTTTTATAGATACATAACAATCGCATAGAAAAGCCCAATGCAAGAAGTTTTGACATTTAAAATGGTAAAAATGCATAATTTCTTGAGTAAATTACATCTTCTCAGGATGTAGGCTTAGACCTTAGATCCTTTCGAAAACTTCGTCACAATGTGGATTGAAAGATTCCCAATTTCTTTGAATCGATTGATTTGGTTGAGAATGAATTTCGCTGTCCTATACTCACGGTACTTCCACCGGCTTTTTCTCACAGTAATATTCAACAGGGAATGTATCGACTCTTTATTGTACGCATATAGCATATCTAATGGCCCGATTTTTAAGAAGGAGCTCTTTAAGTTCGAAAAACCGACAGGGCTTAGGTTTATTACACTTTAAATCAAACTATACTCTGTCCAACAAAAATTGTCAGTACAGGGAAGATAGGACGTTTATCTCTCATTCTGGTTGCATTTGCCATGCATAAGTGTGTCGCCTTTTATAGCTCTCACAGGGATTCCGTAGTTTAAATTATAAATCGCCGCAAATGAGAGTAAAAAACGCGTAGGGCTCCCGTCTGCCGATTCAAAACGACTGAAAATAATATTCAATTTACCTTTTCCCACAACACCAAGCGGTAAGATAATAGGCGCGTTTTTTTAAGTTGAAAAGCAATACGACAACACTCAACATACTCATCTTCTTAAAATGTGTTCTCAAAAGCTTCAAATCCCAAAAGCTCCTTAATAAAAACCACTGAAAAAGCTCTTTGCTTGCAATTGAGAATGATAATGGTAACTCTGTTTTGATAGATAAAGAGCGCACGATCGTATTGAGTGACACATGACACTCTTACGACGGTCTTGCTGGGGTGTACGACTTTTTGCAAAGAATTACAACAGCAATTCCTTAAGAAAAATCAGTGGCTTGCTCTTTTTATAGTGGCATTTTTCCTACCGCATTGTAGTGAGGGTGCATCAGGCGCCACTGCTTTAGAAAAAGCTCTCCCATAAGGCATGTACTGACAATTTTTGTTGGACAGAGTTTAATGACGTAGTCTTTAACCTTTTTCTCAGCATATTCTAACTGATGCAATGTATTTTACTCTTTGAATACTAAAACATATCGAGGTTCGCAATTACCATTTCCTGTTTCTTCGGAAGACGTTTTTGTAAAATAGTTCATACATTTAGCTTCAAAGTGGAAGATCCTCTTGAATTATATCATTGAACTGGAATATTTAAACCTACTTATGTTGACTTATTTAGTTATATTTAGGTTTCGTTTGAATGTGGCGTAATAAACTTATCGTTTTGGTTTTTCTCGGAATGAACCTGAGTCTATTTATTCCGTATTTCCCTATATTCTTCTACTTCGACGGTTTTCAAGAGATGGGAATAATTCCATGATTATTCTGTTTTGAATTTTGTCCAATAAATAGAGGAAAGTCTGGGCTGCACCTGCCCAAAGATCTGAGTTTATTTCGAGTTTTGGACGCCTTATAAATTGTAGCCAGATCAGAGGGGTGAAAAATTACTTACATCGATATAGAAATGCTAAGCATTTATCAGCGTTTTATGCGTGTTCGAGAATCGAGGTCATTCCAAAGAAGATCGCCGTTGGCACACATACCGAGTACTGACAGCTTTTTGGCTTCATATATACAAGTGCCAATCAAGGACAATGGCATAAAGGGTACATTTTGCTTCAACGATAATAGAAAGTATTGAGTTTTCGAAGCATAAGACTCCACAAGATTACTTATACCCCATTTAACAATGCTTTAAAAATGGGAGTTTAATGAGCTTTCATCGTAGGATACCGTTACGATTCCACATCCGGGGAGATGGATGTAAATTTGAGACCGCGTATGAGAAATTGAGGGTAGAGTCCTCGGAAAACAATGAAGGGAACTAGAAGTTTCAAACAAGAGATCATTAATAAAAATGAGGAAAAGAGGCGGAGACAAAACGGAGCCCTGCGGAATACCAACATTCATTTTCGAAACGAATAAAATACCTTCGAAATATTAATCATAATGATCTTATTTTATCCTAAATAATGTTAAGATCTTCAATATACATAATATGTATAACGTCCTTATCGAGAGCAAATAGATTTTGAAAAATGCTAACATTTCAAGAACTTAACTAAAACGTTAATATCAAACCCTTAGGTCCTTATGTTGATTTACTATACATATGCACATACATTCACGAATATATGAGGACCAAAATAATAATTTGCCTATGGCGGCAGAAACTCAAATTTAATTCGCAAATATATTATATGCAAATCAGATTATATGCAACTCTGAATCAATTAGGTAAAAGTGTTTAATCCCAAAATTTATTAGTTATAAGCTTAATTTGCCAACACATAAAAGCAATATATAATAAGAATAAAACTTTCGAATGCTAAGCTTAAAACAGCCAATTTCGAGACTTGGACCAATGGAAACTAAACTTTCGTTTAATGGTGCATAAACGTACGAGTGACAAAATGACATCATTTCTGGCAGTGTATTATTATTATTATTATTTGTCATTAAGGAAGATTATGGCTACTAATGAAAGCTAACATAAATCTTTAAGCAAAATAAGTGTAACCTTATAATTTTATAATATTGAAATGTTACCTTTAGACTGCATCTACAAAGTTACAAAATTTTGCCTCAAGTATCTAAAGTTTATATGGTTTCTAGATCTATCTATACTACCAACATATATTTCTGTGAAAAATTAGACGAGCTTAAGGAAAGACAAGTAAACGCTTTTAATACACAAACCCTTAACTTTACATATATTTATATATACAAAGAGAAACTGTGTGGAATTTTCATTTACCTCTCTATCGCTATGTACGGTAACGTCAGCACTTCGTATAGGTTCTCCATCAAGTAACCATGTTATTTTCGCTGCGGGATATGATCCCCACGATTCGCATCGCAAAGGCACAGGATGTCCAGCTGTAAGTAGGTCATTGGGCGTTATAATTTTCACTCGTACTGGTTTCACTGCAATGATATTGAAGAGGGGGAGGAAAAGTTTATTTTATTATACAGTTTTTTTTTTTTTTAATTTCTTTGTACAAAGTGGAAAAACTGTGGTGAGTAATTACGAGTATGACTTACGATGAACTTGTATAGTGACATCTTTTTCTACTGGAGGTATGAGCCTTGTTCCCTGAGCTCTGCATTGTATCTTTGAACCATAATACTCCCTCGTCACTGTTCCAATTAGTAGTTGATTTACCATCACCGCAACACCTTCTTCTACGGAAGAGTGACTTGCGCCAATCATTTCTTTACCATCTCTCCACCACGTAACCTTTGGTGGAGGGCGACCTGGTAAATGAATAAAGGTATTTTTTTTAATTAAAACTAAAGGATATTACGCTATAGTTAAATGGCCGAAACGTGGATTAGGGATGAAGAAAGAGGCTGCAATAAGTCCAAAAGAAGTGAATTTTAATGTCACTAAGTCTATATTATATTAGGCTGCGACTGCAAAATGGGAACCCACCATTTTTCTTCTGCCAGCGTAATATTTTCACATAAACATAAATAGCTGATGGAGATTCCGAATTTCGTTTAGTGTGATATAATTTACAGGCGATGAACTCGAGAAAACTGAAGCCCTTAAGCTTGTTACAGATAGAACTATATAACAAACGATGATTTCTTTAATGAACCCAGAAGGGTGAACTTCTATTTTTTTCTTTACTTTATGTCTACTTTTGATTGTTTTCGTTCATTCACTCTATTTTTGAAATAATGGTTTTGAAAACTCAAATGTGTTTTCGGAAATGCATGCTTTATCTACACTTAAGAATTGTGTTCACAGTGAAACACAACGTTTTATCTGCTTTTTCTGACATGTTCTATGTGTGATTTCGATTTGTTCTCTTGGCAAAACGGATTTTAAAAGCAACATCTGAAGCTCCATATTTCTCTGGTGCACAATGCACAGATACTAGTTAAACAAAATAGAAAAAAAAGATAGGAAAGAATATTTTGTTCTGCAGTAGAAGAAGTTGGTTATTACCTATTATCTCATGATAGAACTCTACGGGTGGCGGGGCGGGCGTCCATTTGAAACTGATAGATACGAGTATGTAGAAAATAATAATATCGTATACGAGTATAATGCTGAACAACCCCAAGAGTCTTGGGTAGCAGCCAAGCATAATTGCCACCGAGCGCCTTAAGGATGTATCTTTGCAATACGGATTTTGTTATTTCTACAACCATTTCAATAGAACACTAAAATGGATATTAAAAGGTCCAATACGAGTCTATTGCAATTAATATGCGATTCGGCTTTTTTAAAAACATATTAACTGGATTACTATATGTTTTGTACCTACTCGCGAGGAAGCAACAAATGGGCGTGTAAAACACATTAATTTTCAAATTTAAGCCAGAAATAGTGAACGGTAGGCATTGTGTTTAATTGATGGTAATTTCAAAGGCAAAGCGCAAAGAAAACTGGAGTCGGTTGAATTCCAATAGTAAGTCGTTTGAAATGATCGATCTTTGGTTTAGAATTTGCTACTATATTGTTGAAGCTTCGCCTGTCGAATTGGCTGCCATTTATTAAGTCTGTTCTGCCAAATGAAAGCGGGTCTTCTGTTCGATCAACATTTCGCGCTTCGCCCATTTTAGGTTCGCCATAATCTTACTTCTGAGAGGATAAATTTGAATCGACCAGTTCGATGAATAATCCATCAATACCCGTAGGTGAATGATACACAAGATCTACCGAAAAGAAAGTCGATGGTAGGCGTGAATTTCGAGCTGGCGGCAACATCGATCAATATCTCTTTGAGAGTGAAGTTGGCCAGACGATCACCGTCAACGGAGAGTACGATAATAATCAATTGATCTTTTTTTTTTTATAATTCACTCGCGCTCAAGGGTATGTTACGACTTACGAGACCCTTATAATGTTTTAAACACAGCACGGGCGAGGGGAAAATTATGAGGGCAGGAAAGGAGGTGTCGATGAACATTGGTTTTGAATGATTGCAAATTGAAATGGCAAGGGAAAACTGTGCAGGGCAAGTTATTCCATAATCGTGTTGTGCGACTAAAAAAATAATCTCTATGTTTGACGGTACGACCAAAGTTAGGCTCAAGGGTGAACTGATGAGCATACCTAGCAAAGCGGATATCACGGGTGAATTGGTAAAGGAGAGGAATGCAACTGGCTACTTCGAGTGAGCATTGCTTGTGAAAGAAGTGATAAAACAGGGAAATACATGAAGCAGTCCGACGATGTTCAAGCCATGGGAATGAATCCATGACCTCTCTGTTTCCTATCAGTTTTAACGCTCTGTTCTGAATTCTATCCAATTCATGGAGAGAAGATTGAGCAGCGCCTGCCCAAAGGTGTGAGTTATACTCGAGTTTTGGACGTATATACGCCTTATAAATGGTAGCCAGATCAGAAGGGGAGAAAAATTTCTTACATCGATATAGAAATCCTAAGCATTTAGCAGCATTCTTGGCGGTCTCGAGTATGTGATCATTCCAACGAAGATCGTCGTTAACACACATACCGAGTACTGAGAGCTTTTCGGTTTCTTCGATGCAAGTGCCATTTAAGGACAATGGCATAGGGGGTATATTTTGCTTCAACGACAATAGACAGCATTGAGTTTTCGAAGCATTAAACTTCACACGGTTTTTCTTACCCCATTTAACAATGCTGTAAAGATCGGAGTTAAATGAGTTTATCATACAATACCGTTGCAATTCGACTTCCGAAGAAGATGGACGTGAATTTGAGAACGAATGCGAAAAGCTGAGAGTAGAGTCGTCGACAAAACAATGAAGTGGATTAAAAGCTTCAGACAAGAGATTATTTATAAAAATGAGGAAGAGAGTCGGAGACAAAACGGAGCCCTGCGGAACACCAGCATTTATTTTTTGAAGATCAGACCTAAAACCGTTCAATACAACATGTATTGAGCGATCTAGAATGTAATTTCTAATCCAACGAATAAAGGTTTCGTTGATGCCAAACGCACGCAACCACGAGCCTGCTGCCAAACTCTATCAAGCGCACTAATCTTACTTTATCCAAAACAATAATATGTCGCAAAAAAATATGTGATCATATCAGTACTGGCCGTGACCAGTTAAAAATTCTAAAACAGTTGTTCAGACCGTCCCAGTTGGCTTTCTCGTATTGCCAAACGGTCTTAGTAGGATGCTTCTATTTAACTGGATAAATGGGACACGAGAAATTGGCTGATATTACACAATGGTCCGAAGTGCCGAATGGAGATTTTACCGTTATGTCATACTTATCAGGGTTAGAAGTAAGAAACAAATCAAGAGTGTGAGCGTTTTGCCCAGCAACATCTGGTATACGGGTGCGGGTGGGCTCATCTACCAGCTGAGTAAGGTGGTGCATCTCAGCAAAGATCTCAACATATCTTCCTTCGGGTGTTGTCTGTCCTGAGTGGCGGAGCCAATTTGAATTGGGTACATTGAAGTCGCCCGCAATAACGACTTCAGTGTGAGGGTATAGGGAAAAAATTCGGGAAATGGAATCAGACAGCGCATCAAACTCATTAAGAGTTGAATTGCTGTTCACATTCGGACTACTCTAAATGAAACAATAATGGATGATATGCTTGCCGACAGTAAATTTGAGCCACATGAAATTAAAGTTCGTATTAGAACAATGTCCGTATTGAGGAAACCTCTTAACATGAATCTTAACACGAATTGGATGATATGTACACCGACAACAAGTTGTTTCAAGAGGAAGAAGCCATGACACATTTGATATTTAGCGCTAGTACTTTTCGAACAAGTTTATATCACGCCCAGGCAATGCCAATTGTATACAGCGATCGGTCAAGTGCTTCGGACAATTTCTTATGGGATAGTGTGCATTCGTCTCAAATGATAATTTTGCACTTTCTAAGGATTGTGGCCATTTCTGAGTTATTGCTAATGTTGCAAGTTGGTATTTCTGTCTGGTGCGTCATTCAACATCGTTGAGCAATCCAAATCTGCATTCGAACCGAGGCCAATATCAAACTGACGAGGAATGTTATTCCAGTTCCTCCTGTTGAGTTGAGAAACAAAAGCCTGCCATTTTCATTTCTTACACGTTTTAAGTGCTGTTCTTGGACGTCAATTTTGTACCGCTTCAAAGCCGATATTCCAAGTCAAATAAAGGATATGCACAATGCGATTGTCAGCAATCACGATCTTTTATTTTAGACAAACTTAACAATGGATATATCTTTCTTGGTTTTTAATTTGACACAGTCAACCACATAAACCTATGGAAGAAGCTTTCGCAGCAATGTTATTTCTCCACTGCTAGAACAAAGTTGATGTATTCCTATCAAACAAATTTAAATTATTCTCTCCTAGTAGATGGTAACCTATCTGACTTCCTCCCCAACGTTTTTGGTGTGCCTCAAGGTTATATACTAGGTCCTTTTCTGTTTTAAATCTGTGTCAATGAGCTCCCATTTGTTGTTGAGAATTGCACTTACCACATGTCTTTATGTTTGTATCAAATTTTTTTGGACGGAATTAGACAGGCTGGTATTTCTTCTAAAAATAAAAGCCTAAAAGAAGTTTTTATCATTAGTACTAATAGTGTAATTACCGTAAGCATGGGTCAAGGTACACCAAAGTAAGCCTTTTTTAAATCCCGATATATGATATAAAAATTGGAGTTAGGCCCTTACTGTGGAACGATTTGTTTTTTAGAATATACCCATGAATCACGCCCCGCAAGAGACACCTTGTATATTATCTTTTATTCCTTTTTTCGATTTGCTTAAACAGCGTTTCAATTGAGTACGTCGAAGCTGCAACAAACTTTGGGATGACGTTTAATCGCTATTTAACTTGGGATAGCCACGTTCAAGTTATGACATACTGAACTTGTGACATACTCAAGATTTTATGGGTGTCTCATTCGTTCACACCCGTTAAAAATTCGTTTGTTACTTGCGAAACTTTGTTATCATTATTGGCTTATGGATGAGATTGTAACTCTGTAAGCAAAAGAAAGCCGGGTGCTCCAATTAACAGTTTAGTACGCAACATTTAAAGGTTAAGAAGATATAAGAGGTTGTCTAGTTTCATAGTCCGCCTGCTTAATATGCATTTTCAAAACTCAACTCCAAGGCCACCACCATCTTGTTCTTCGTCACTTTCAAGAGTCCATACTTAATTTAAAATTCAACACGATAGAATAAATTGAATCTGGAAATCAATTATATAAACCCAACAGCAAATCCATAATCAATTCTCAATTTAATTATACATCAGCTTGAAGAGATTCGTCGGTTCCTCACAGTCTCATGTTTAAAGATTTATATTTACAAATGGCCCCGCAAATCCATTGAATATATACAAAACCCAAAACCAACAACATTAAACCACCAAAGCTGCATTAATAAAACGAATGACAAATTTCAGCATTTAAATTGATGACAGCGCTCAACAAGAGAGCATTTTTTCACCCCATCCAATCCATCGATCCACAAAAAGCACTAGATTCTGCACTTATTGCAATAAATGTTTATCTTTATTGTTCTGTCCAGAGATTAATTAAAAAGGAAATTTCCTCACACAAAACGAACAAAAAGAGCCAAGAAGGACACACAACAACCACACAGAAATAGGAAAATGTGACAAGGGTTTGACTTAAACAAATCACTTACCTCCCTTAACTTGGCAGCATAAAAAAAGTTCGTATCCTTCTCTGAACGGACCGGCCACTTGGGATATTTCCTTACCCTGTGCATCGAATATACGAGGTTCGTCCGGAGGAACTGAATAGAATAAAGAGAGACTTAAAAAAACACATCAAAAGAATTAACAAAAAATCGAAAGACGATATTAAAAGTTTAAACTTGAGAATATAGACCCTGCTGAAGCCGAAGGTACTAAACAAGAAGCTCAGCTGAAATTCTATTAGAGATTCAATGAATTTTAAATTAGTTTCGGATCTTTTTAAATTTGTTTCGATTTTTTACTTTTGTTTTTTTATTTTCCTCATGAAGACGTCCTTTATCAAAACTTACCTACTAAAGTTAAATTTATTCTAAAGTTTCGTGTTGGTGAATTAAAAAAATCTATTCTACAACGGTAGACGCCGCCATCGGATGTCTTGACGTCGCTAATCTGTAATCTTGAATCTTTGGGGTCGTCGCCGATTGAGAAAAACAATCGTTGCCCCAAATCGCTAGCTATTGCTGAATGTGGTGCTAATTTGACATTTCCTCCGCGTGAGTCCAAGCTAAAAAAAAATAAAAAACAAAAATTAATAAGAGAAAAAAGGGAAAGCTTAAGGTCCGGAAAGAAAGGAGCATTGTATAAATAATTAAAGGATTTTGATTTTACTTCGATTGATTCTTGTGCCGATGACAGGGGTTAAAAAAATAATTTTATAATTTATGTAAAATGTTATAAAAGGCTTAACAAAGTTTGAGAACCGAAGATTGGTTCGCACATCCTTGTTCTTTAGAACGATTACACTCTGGTTTTAAGGTTTGAGCAGAAACCTTTTTTCACCTTCTCCTCCATTCCTTCTATAGCACGCACAGAAGAATTGTTGGGAGTTATAGGTAGATGGCAAACATTGGGCGTGTAGCCTTGTAGCCCAATTAGCGCTGAAGTGCGGCGCTATGATACCATTACTCCTTTGAACGTGTGGATGGAATAGAAATGGGGATTTGTGGACTTTTTTTCAACGAGTCTTCTAGTTTGGGCATTGAGTTCAAAACGGATGTTGTAGCTTTTAAAGTGTCTTATAAGTAGTTGTGCTTTGACATTTATGTTTATGTCTTACGAAATTCTGATCATTCGCTCAAAAGTACCACCATACGCATCTGAAACTATCTACACTTTTGAAACTAGGGAGTTTTTTTTATATTTTGTTATAATTAGCACAAGGGGTTATGAATACCCTTATAAAGTTATAAATAATAGCGCGAGCAGTTAAGAAATGAACAGGAGATTTAAAAGGAGAGGCCGATGCACATTGGTTTTAAATACTTGTACATCACAATGAGGGGGAAAATTGGAAATGGTGTATAGTATTCCATATTCGAGTAGTACGGCTAAAGAATGAATCTCTGTATTTTACAGTACGTCCAAAATTAGGCTCAAGGGTAAACTGATGGGCATTCTTAGCAAGACGAGTATTACGGGCGAACTGCTACTGGCTATTTCATTAGAGCACTGTTTAAAAAGAAGAAGAAGCTTGTTGACTGGTGACGAAGGAGCAGCCTATCCGATCGACTGATCATCCGGCCACTGTTTACTCTTAACCTCCGTCATATCGTATATATCAGATCAAGAATTCGGGTTTTATCATAGGTGAGGTGAGCCATATGTTCCTAGACATAATATAGTAAGTTAAACAGCTCCACCTGTGGTTTGATTCGTTAGGAAAAATTGAGAGAATATTGCCCTTCATACCTCTGATAGGACTTTTCGGCAAGTGAATCAGAAAGGGCTTACATGGCCGGCTCATCTACCTGTAGATTCCCAATGTGACCTGGAACCCAGATGAGAGTGACAGTGGGATAAGGGTAGCAAATTCATTCCGGCAAACGCTGGACAACCGCTTACACAGCGTGCGATAATAACCTTATTTCAGTTTTCGTTTGAAATATTAGGCGTGTTTCTTTGCAAGTCCATAAGGAATTGTAGAAAAAAAACGACATCGGGACTTAGCGCTTTACATGTAAATACAACAACTACTTTAGTCTATACAGACTTAGCTACAAGTAAGTCCAGATAATTTTCGAGACTTAATCTGAGACCCGATAAAAACCGTGCCAAAATAATATCGATACCTTCCCGCAAGAATGTATTAAGCAACATTTTTAAAGTTGTTCAGGAAACGAAAAAAACGTCTCATTTAGTTATTTGTTTGTGTATTTTATTGGACGAAACAAATTTAAAAATGTCGCTTAATACATTCTTACGGGAACCAAATCTATTTCGTCCAATAAAATACACAAAAAGCTAACTAAATGAGTCATTTTTTTCGTTTCCTGAACAATTTTTAAAATGTCGCTTAATACATTCTTGCGGGAAGGTATCGATATTATCTATATGTTATCGATGATTTGTTCAGAGAAGTCAAAAGTGACGTTTTGGATGCTTGTCATAGCGTACACAGTAGTTCTTCCAACTATTTGGAAAGAAGTTCCTAAGTCCCGATATCGTTTTTTTCTAGAATTCTATATGGATTTGAAAAAAAAACACGGATTTTATTTGACTAGTCTGCATGCCTAACTGATAGCCAGTAACTATGCTTGAAGAAGTAGGGTAGCCGAAACGACTTTGACATATCCGACGTAGTAAATTTTTACATGACCAAAAAAAAAACTGTTCTGAAGAGATGTTCTTCAACGCTGGCAAAACCACTGCATAAATTATTCCATCTGTCCTATTCTGCAGGTCCATTTCCGAGTGGATGTAAAACAGCACTTGTCTAACCCGTCTCTGAAAAGTTTGGTGATATCATTGTTTATCTCACCGAACAGTGGCACAAATATTTACATCGTTTTGGAGAAAGTAAGTTATTGCACTTGATATTTCATTCAAAGGCATTTGATACAGTTTTCAATTAAGCTCTCTTGTCGAAAATCTGTGCATTTGGTATTGATGGATGTCTTCTTTGTTGGGTAAGAAATTACCTTTTACAAAGTAAGCGCTGGTGTGTCCCAGGGCTCTGTTTCGTCTCCGACACTCTTTCTTATGTTCATAAACGATCTTTTGTCTGAAACTTCTAATTCAATAAATTGTTTCGCTGAGAACACTACCCCCAGCTTTTCATTCATTTTTAGATTCACATCCTTGTCCTTTGGACGTGGATCTGAAACGGTAGCTCATTAAATTCTGATCTTGACAGCATTGTCCAATGGGGAATGAAAGACCGTGTAGAATTTAATGCTTTCAAAACATAATGCTGTTAACTGTTGCTAAAACGTAACCCTCTATCCATGGGCGGCACGCACATCCAAGAGGCCGGACAGCTTTCAGTTCTAGGTATGTGCATCACAGACCATCTTTTATGGAGTGATCACATACGTGAGCTCTAAGAATGATAGGCCACCGTTGTCTTACTAAAACATTTATATCTCTCGATCACCGCCGCAATGTTTCATGTCTCTTATTATCCTACCGCTATTTTCATAAACAGTGCTCTAGTGAAATAGCCAGTTGCATTCCTCCCCTCAAACAATTCAACTGTTAGACCCGTACTTCTAGAAATGCTCATCAGCTTACCCATTTTTGGACGTACTGTCAAAAAAAGAGATTCTTTTTTTAACGACACTACACGAATGTGGAGTACTTTACCCAGCTCAATATTTCTTACTCACTGCAATGTGCAGACATTAAAATCCCATGTGCATCGGTTTTTCCTTTCTAGTCCTATCATACTTTCCTAATTGCTCGCACTGCGTTTAACATTATAAGGGTATTCATTACCCCTTGAGTGTGCGTATATGTATGTTAATATTTAAAAAAAAAATAACAAAAAAGCGATAATATTTTAAGATTTTAAGATTCTCAGAAAAATACTAAAAATTGAGAATTCTAAGCCAGTTAACAAAAACCGAGATTTCTTCCTGAACAAATTAAATTAATCGTTAGACCAATGTTTTAAAAAAATATTTCTTCATAAATATAATTTTTCTTTAATATTTTCAAGAGAAAAATAAATTGACACGAAAATTTCGTAAGTCGAATGTAAAATAATGGTTCTTATTTTAGGAAAAAATTTTTATTTGTTTTTATTTTAATTTTTTTTTAATTTTAATTTTTTAATTCAAAATATTTATGATATCTCCGATTTTGAATATTGAAAAATAAAATCTATTTTTGAAAATGTTGGTACATAATACTAATAAGACTTCCTAGTACTTTCTACAAATAAAAATTGATCAAAATGTATTGAATAAATAAACTTAGAAAACTTATTTTGAAGACCAAAAACTATTATATACATAATTATGTACATTATGTAGGTTCTTGATAGAGTAATTGGGTGGTTTTTGTTATATGAAACTGTACGGCCTGAAAGCGAAAAAAGAAATTCAAATAAAAGGGAAAAATAAAACATTCTGCTGAGTAAAAATTATTCGGTGTAAAATTATTAACCCAAATGGAACTTTAACACAAAATAAAAGAGAATATGAGCAAAATAAATAATATATCATCTTATAACCTAAAAACAGAATTAATTACTTTTTCCAGAGCTTGCAATAGGTACTGCCACATGCGGCTCGTATAACGTTATTGCAATGCATCATAATATTCCCAGAGAATTATAAGAAAACTTTACCCACCATGACGCTACGATTTGAAGATATTTTTTTTTTGCTCAGAAGGGCTGGTAACTGGACACTATTACCATCTTGAAATTTAATCTCATATTCTCGTGGTATAATATAATGAAGTTTTTCATTACATCAAGGACCTGCTGCAGGTTTGCTTACTCTATGCGAGAATGAGGGCCATGTTCATTGACTTAATATCCCAGAGGTATCCGAATGCGTCGTGTTCGTGATGATGGCAAGAGCATTGGGATTCGGGTAACACCGAAGTTCTTTTTGAAGCTACATAACTAATGATTCTTTCATTCACTTTCTGTCTAGCCGAGTAGTATGAGAGCTTTAATGGAGAGTTTTTTTTTCGAATGAGGCTTTTTGTAAACAGAAATATACATAGTGGCGTGAGCATCAAAATAATATGTTATGAAATTTGAAAGGTCACGTTTACGTGTAATGTATACAGTTTGCCTATACTTCACAAAAGTATAATAAATCAAAAACTAGACAACTTAAATATGATTCTGAATAAGTTTATGGATGCTTAAATTAAGCTTTTCAAATTGAATTTATGGAAGATGGTTTCTTGAAAATAGAATATGTGAAAGCGTAAGACAGTCTAAAGAAAGTCATTTTGGGAACAAGCCAGTTTTCGTTCTGTTTCGTTTACTTTTGCTTCCATAAATGAGAATCGCCTAGAAAATGATGCAAATTGGAGCTGACTTAAGGAAAGTGATATTTGACGAAACTGGTTCCCACCACTTAAGTACATGATGAATACTTTTTGCTTTCATTTTTATTTGTACTATACATATGAACACTTAGGTATGTACTACATAAAAACAGTGAAATCTTCCTCTGCGGATGCGTCGATTACGCGGAAACTTCCCTTAGGCTGTCATAATGTTTGTACGAAAATTGCTCTATAAGTTGTATGGTTTTCAATTTCACTTGAGTGAGCATTCCTTTGAATGGACACGTACGGAAATTTGGAATATAAAAATGTTAAAACATTTTCTTTTAGACGGAAACCAAAATGGGAATCAATATGTCCATTTTGGTACCTGTATTTTTTAGTTGCAGTCTTCATCAAACAGCAAACAATTTATAGAAATTGGATTTAAATTATGATAGGGTGGCTCCGTTCATTCGACAATAAAATGAAGCTTCAGAAGAAAAGCATTGTTCTTTCTTGAAAACGCTATATTTAATCCTTAAGACTTGAAGCTCGAAAAAAGTTGTAATAAAAAATTTTAAATTTCAATACCACCCTCTCCTGGAAAGCTCACGATCTATCAGTGAATTTAACAATTCTAGACGCAATTAAGTTTATTTATAATGCTTGGAAGCTTATTACAACAAAAACATTTGTTAATTGTTTTAAAAATTCCAGTTTCGCACATATTTTATTTTTGTAAGAAAAAAAAATTAATTTGATCCAGAAGATGAAAAGCGGAAAGCTCGCAAACTACAGGGATTTCCAACCTTATACTGAATGCAGATTAAAAGGACTGCCGGAAAGATTTAGCCTAATGGATGAAATCTTAAATATAGAAGATGACATAATGCCAGAATACGTAACAGTTTATGTTCGCTTCAAACAGTGAAATTCTGACAGTGGATATGATAATAAGTGAATGGTATCAGTTTTAAAAATTTATATATTTTGCTTAATTCCTTTAAACGGACAAATCCCTTAGGCGAAAAAAAATGTTCGCACCATAGCTGTCCGCCCAAGGGGCATTTCACTGTATACGGAAAGTTATGCGTTCGCAAAAAAATATCGAATCTGAAATTTTGATCAGACTTGACATCACAATGAAAGGGAAGACGAAAAAAGTGGGTCTGGCAATTTTGCCTCTCTGTCTGCCAGTCCGATTACAAAAATGGTACAAGCGATTTTGATCAATATTCTTATGCTAAGGCTCCTACAGTGTTTTAATGAACTATATAGTAAAAATTTTAAACAAATTTTTGTTTGGATTCGTATGACTTAAAAACTGAAATTTTCAAAAACCATGATTTAGTTTTCCTTTTATTAATGACAGTTAAAAGCTTTTAAATAATTTTTTTTTAAATTTAATTTTAATTCATAAAATAATAACATGTTTAAGTTGGCGTTTGAAATTTTTTGTTTTCAAAAATGTTTTAAAAATTTTGTAGGCTTATTTTTTAAAACCGCTGCCATGATTTATAATTTTTACTTACGACTTATAGGTACTATAAGGCAAGTTAGGCATTCGTAAAAAAAATCGAACTCGAGATTTTGATCAAAGTTGACATTACGATGATAGCGAAGACGAAAAAAGTGGGTCCGACAATTCCGTCTGTCTGTCTGTATGTCTGTATGTCTGTACCTCGAACTACAGCCTAAACTACCGGAGGTATTTTCTTCAAACTCGGTACTTAAGGGTCTTCGGTGATTCCCTGGAGGAGAAATTGAAATTTTTTTTTTAGCTCTAAAACTAACGGTACCCCTCATACACCCGTAATGCAAAATCTTATTTATCTCGAAAACGGCTCTAACGATTTTGATAAAAAAAATTAAGTGTGATATTATGGACATGGACTATATTTTGGTTAAAAAAAAATTTGGGGGGAAATGTTGTTGTGTGTAACACCCAAAAACCAAAAATAAATGTAAACAATAAAAATAGAACAAAAACAATTAATAAAAAAAAATGTAAACAATAATGTAAACATTCATGAACTCGACGCATATCGACCTACTTGTAATTGTGTTTAATCATCAGCCGTCACCAAGCGATACCATCGTGCATTGAACTGATCGTATTACACACTAAGTATGTTCGGTCACTATGCGCCAAGTGCATAAATCGATTTTTGCTTATGACTGCAATCATATGCGACACATTGACTGAGCATTCGGAATGCCTATGAAGAAATACAACCGAAGGTGTATTTTGTCAAGTGGACATTTAATTCTTACGTCATGTGGGACAGTGTAGTGTAGGTCATAGGCAAAATAAATAATTAAAGAAGTAGAACAAGAATATGTATGAAAATGATATTTTGTAAAACTAGTTGTAAGTATAAATAGAAGAAAATTTGGAAAATAAAATTAGTCTAGTTAAAACCTTAACCACGACTCAATCAATTTAAAATCGTGCATTTTGATGCTCGGAGACACAAGCGGCCTTTTGGGCTAAGAAATTTTGTTCGTAAGAACTGAAGACCACCTCGTCAACCATTACAATGTTATTAGGGGTACCTGTCATAGAATGGTTTTTTTGATTTTCGAATTTCTCACCAACGGCTCTAACGATTTTAACCAAAATTTCTATGCAGGAGCTGCTTTGCAATTGAAAAAATATAAATCAAAAATTTTTTCAAAAAAATTGTTTTTGGATTTTTAAAAAAATAATACAATTTTTTTTTGAAAATTCAATTTCTTGAAAACCGATACACGATTAAATTTTTAAATTACGTTTTAAAATGTATTTTATTAAATACTAACAATTTGCATACCAATTTTTTTATAAAAATTTTAAGGAAAATTTAGTACACAAAAAACATGTTTCAGTGTGTCTGTATGTCTGTACCTCTCACTACAGCCTAAGCCACTGGACCTATTTCTTTCAATCTCGGAGGTTAAGGGTCTTCGGTGATTCCCTAGAGGGGAAATTGAAATTTTTTTTTTAGCTCCAAAACTAACGGTAACCCCCATATACCCGTAATGCAAAATCTTATTTATCTCGAAAACGGCTCTAACGATTTTGATAAAAAAAAATTAGGTGTGATATAATGAACATAAGCTACATTTTGGTCAAACAAAATTTTGGGGCAAAATGCTATTAGGGGTACCTTCCATAGACCCGTTTTTTTTATTTTCGACTTTCTCATTAACGGCTCTAAGGATTTTAACCCAACATTTTCAGCAGGAGTTCCCTTAAGTTTAAAATAATATTGTATATAAAAATATTCGAAAAAATATTTGTTGGGTTTTTTTGAAAAAAAAAAAAAAAAATTTTAAATCAATATCTTCAAAACCTATGAACGATTATTTTTTGAAATTATTTCCTAAAATCAATATTATTTAATACTTAAAATTCGCATCCCACATTTTTTTCTTGAAAAATTTTAGAGAAATTTCTTATATAAAAAATTTATTTAATAATAAAACATTTTTTTAAGTTTATTGGCATAAATTCATACTTTTCCGGAAACCAGATGGTAATTTTGTGCATTTGAACATTATTATCTCATTAAATCCATGTTTTGTATTTATAAAATGTATCTTAAATTCCAAAGTACTTTTACATAAGAGCAAGTTCGTGCGATCCAGTCATGCATTTTATTTAAAGAGATGCTTCTAAAAAGCTTAAAAAACATTGCATTTCAAAACTTTGAAAAAAATAGTTTTTGAATTTTTGCAAAAAAATTGTAATTTTTCTTTTGGAAAATTCAATATCTCAAAAACGGCTCAGTATTTTTTTTGGAAATTTGATTTTATTCGTACAATAATAAAAACTTAAGGTTGGCATACCAAATTTTTTTCTTAAAATTGTTTTTTTTTTTTAATTTTGTATATAAAAGCTTATTTTTTAAAGAAACCACTACAAGGACTTATAATTCTTGTTCTTGCATACATTCATATTTGCATAGCATTCCTTTTTATCTCGTACTACTAAAAGAATTTAGAAACTAATTTTATGCTTATGTACAGTTTTCTGTAATAACATTCATTCTTAAAATTCCTAGTCTATTACATAGGAGCAAGTTCGTGCGACCCAGTCGTGATTTTTTTTTTCATGCATAAACATGAACGAATATTGGCTTTAGAAATGACATAGCATCCTGTTCTTAGCTCCAACTACTAAGGGAGTTGTTTCAGTCATTTATAAATGAATTTTGTAGTTATGAACATTTTTATTCATTTTTGAAAATTTTAGTCTTTTATGTAGGATAAAGTTCTGTCGATCCAGGCCTTTTTTTTGCAAATTAGATGCTTCAGAAATGGGTGAGTGTATTGTTTTTATTTGCAAAATAATAAAAATATAAATCTTGCTTGCCACAATTTCTTCTCAATATCATTAATTTTTAAAATTGTAATGAGAGCAAGGTTTTCTGACCTAGTAGTGCATTTTATTTACATTAATTTATTAATATTTTTAAACCTCGGATCCTAACGATGTGTGATTTGTGAATATCATACCCTATAGCATAAAAGAAGCGGTGCATTTCAGTAATCAAAGTTTTTTTTGACACCGTTGGCGCACTCAAAAGACGATGAAAAACTTGTGTGTTCTTTTTCCAAGCAGTTGAACATTGGAATAATTTTTGAAACACGTACATATGTTTCATCCGAGGATTCCTTGTTCACAAATTCAAATATGTTCGAATTGTGTGACTGTGGTGTTATTCGAAAGGATAAACGATATTTCATTTCAACGCAAGTATTTTTATTTTGGTGCGAGTACTTCCATTCGATCCAAGTATTTTTATTCGATACATAAAAAAAAAGTAAAAGTACTTGATAACAAAAGAGTGTATCGATTATGTTCTCATATTAACTTGGCTCGATTTTCGCCTACTCTGATTACATATTGTTTCCAAATATACTGAAAAAAAGTGGTGTTTTAGTTTTCGTTGGTGAATCGATCCATTTATCTGAATTGCGAACTTCTCCGAACTTTCTGATGTTAGGTTTAATTCACGCTATATCTACAATGATTATCATTTGCAAAATTATCTACCTTATTATTTTCTTCCTATTTCTTTTGAATAAACCCGAATAGGATAGGAAGAAATAAAACGTACATTAACAAGCTTAAAACACAAAATGCTACTAAATTCAAACCCTTTGTTTCTCAGAAAACTGTCACACTGTTGGTAAAGGGTCATTTATTTCATGGTTTTGAGTTGGTTGCGCTGGCATTCGACACCTGTCAACTTTAGCCGTCATTTGAAGTGTCATAATATTAGTTGAATGTTTGCCATTTACGATAACGGATCGCTTAACAATCGAACAATGCGCTAAAATTATTAAAACATACGACAAAAGTGGTGATTAAAACGTACCCAATTTTCGTGCATTACGCAATTATCGGTCATTATCGACCGCCTACGCGAGCAATCGGTAAATATGTGAAGAGATTTGAAGACATTGGAAGCGTACTAATGTCGCAAGGCGGTGCATCATCGTAATGCAATCTCAGTAGAAAATATTGCTTCTACAAGTGCAAGTGTTGCTGATGATCCGAATTTATCGAATTCCCGGCGTTCACAGCAATTAATAGTGTCGTACACCTATGGAGTATTTTGCATTTGAATTTGTATCTCCATACTTATAAAGTTCAAATTACACAACAATTCGCACCTCCGGTGGTACAACGACGTAAGTGCAAAAATCTCGATTCTTCAGAAAACGCGATTTAACATTTTGAAGACGTTTTTGACTAAAAAAAACATACAATTTTTCTTTTTTTTTATTGAACAAACTTTTTACTAAAGGAAAATTAAACATAGCAAATAAGTCGTTGACTGACTAATCAAAGTGTTGTTTGTTAGATATTTGAAACACAAGTGACATTTAAGGCTATTTTTTCGCGATATATTAGTTTGAAAACAATGAAATGTTCCAAAGAAATTTCTGCCTCCTGGATGCAAATAGTACATTTACAATTGGGTCTTTGTTTCATCGGACGGAAATACCTTTTTTTAGAACTATGGCATACTTAACTCAGAAAATTTAAAATTTGCACTTACGTCGTTGTTCCACCGGGGGTGCGAATTGAAGCCTGCTGACCATTCACAACGCCGCCGTAGATACACTTCTTGGGTGTTGGAACAAGATACAATAAACACCGATTTTTCGAACAGCATTTTCTTCATCGATGAGCACAAACAAAATTGCCATTGCATCCAGAAAAGGTGACTGTTTGGCGTGCTCTATGGTCGAAAGGTGTCATTGGTCCGTATTTCTTCGAAGATGCCAATGGGCACACGGTTACAGTCAATTCGGAGCGGTATATGGTCCAATGATAACCGTTTTGTTTTTGGCTGGCGATTGAAGATCATGACTTGGACGATATGTGTTTACTTATTGATTGATTTATTTATTGTGTGAGAAGTTTCGTAATTTCACGTTTTGGGGACATTAATTGGCCACTAAGATCATCCGTTGCCCCTAAAAACAAGAAACGTTTTTTTCAGAGGTACTATCTCTTGCTTAGAAAAGACAAATTACTTGATTCCTGAAAATTGTTCTCATCTTTGCCATTCGGAATCAGCTGAAATTTGTGGGTCCCCTCCATTTCTAAATGCATAACGCCCACAGTTGAGAGTTGTAAGCCACTATGACCTGCATTCTCAAGTTAATTTATTTATTTTTAAGTCCCACACAACCATATGAACTAATAAAAAACTTTCGAAATCGTCTATTCGTTAGTTAAAGGTATATTCACTAAGAATAGATTATGAGACATTTCAATCTCATGGAACATTTTCTGGGATATTAAATAAATGAATAAAAACCATTTTATTCGAAATTTTTGTATATATTATTTTTTTAAGAACTATCGAGAGAGCTTGCCCTGAAGTGATGGTATACAATAAACATCCCCAACACATCAAAATAAATCTTAGACTCTTAAAAAAGTGCACACAAAAGTCTGTCTACAACTTATTTTTGATCATTAATTGGATGGGCTGTAGCAGATAAAATTTCAAATTATAAAAGTTAAATTGGTGATAAAACAAGCTCAATAAGTAAACCTTTTAGCAGTTTGGTAATTTGGATAGTCTAGCTTTTTCCATAAAAAACGATTGGTGTTGGTTTCTTGTATTCGATGTTTTAATAAAACATTACGATAGTAACGAAGTTGATACCGTCATTCATACCAGTGCTTGGAATAAGTCGGTCGTTATTATTCTATAAGTCGAGTCCGTGCGATGCATTTCTTTAACATGATTTACAAACAAGAGATCTATCATTCCTATTTTAAAGTATCCAATTTTAAGAATGGTACCTCAACCAACAAGCTAAACGAATAAACGAATAGTCCTCAGTCGCATTCATCCATTTTAATTAATATAGAAATTTGTTTTCGAGATTTTAAAGAGAGTACCGCCTCTTTCGAGGAAATGACGGTTTAAAAATCAATGAAACGAACAAGAAAATTAAAGCCGTAATTATATTCATTGAGGGTATAAAATGTAAAAGCAAAAAAAAAATGCTAATCAATTTTCTGAGTGGTTAAGCCCATTTGCCAAAGAGCCACACAAACGAATCGATTTACACAAAAAGATTAAGTATTCATTCAACATGGAGTAAATACAAGAGCAGTAAAATACCTGTAGAGGGGAATTCCGGTTGTATCCTTGAACCACAGAAGTAGTTTCACTGAATCCTGTTCTGTGGGAGGGGTTAAATCGCATGGAAGATCTACGCTCTTTCCCACAGCCGCCCACACAAGTCGTGCTGGAACTAAATGAATAAAAAAGAAAACTTATTAAAATTCATTTGAATACATGTAGCTACCTACGATAAGGTATAAAACACACTTTTTTGCAAAATAAAGAATAAAAAATCATAGCCCCTACAACCTGGGTATCTGTATCTGGGACTTTGATGTATTAGCTTAAATCGAAGTAATTTTATATTATTGGCATGTTAAAATCGTATAACTTAAGTTAAAGCAGTGATTTAGGGGAATTTGAAATCTGTGTCGTTTTTTTTCTTACAAATCTGAAGTGCTGTGAAAAATATCTATTCAAAGATTGCAATCAATTTTGACATTATGATGAAGTGAAAAATCAAAAAATGGATCACGTACTTCGATTTGCCAATGGATATGTATATTTTAGCACCTGAAGCCCAAATAGACGATTTTGATGCTATAAAATCAAAGTATTCATTACATCTAATATGGCAGTGGCATTTTCTACCGGAACTATGATAGTAATATTAAAAAAAAAATTGCCTTGTACATAATGTATGTTTCATTCTACATATATATTGACATATGGAGATTTATATAATGTTTTGTTTAAATTAAGCAGCAGCGTTTACAAATATTTAGACTACCGAAGTTTTTTTTAGAGATCAGGATATCAAGAATTCCTTCACAACTATAATCGGCATCAAACAGCTGTTGAGCTATCTCACAGACTCCAATCCTTTAGAGCAGCCGTCGGCAACCTTTTCAATTAGTCGGGCACAATTTTGAAATCCCAAAGTTCAGCGGGCACCATCCAATGAAAAATCAATTTCTTAATATGGCAATAATAGAGTAAAGTCGGGTAATATGGACCACCAATCATATTTTTGTTAATAGAACAAACGGTGTAAGTTTTCTTAAAGATATTAAAACAGATATATATATCAGTTCATTCTGATTAAAAAAGTAGCAAGAAAAAAATAAATTCACTTTATAAAAAAATAACAAAAAACAAAAAGTTAAATAACTCTAAAACGTTAAAAAAAAGTGTAGGGTAATATGGACCACCTGGTCTTCACTCCATTGACGGCTATTTATCCAGTTTGGACTCTGACATATGCCTTGCAAAGCAATTCACGTGTATCAAAATCATCAATGGTTGATCATTCATCCTCATAGACCCGAAACTTCTTATATTAAAAAGACGGGTAATGTGGACCACTAGTCCATATACTCCATTCCTCCCATGGTCCATATTACCCGCAATATAATGATTGGAAAAAAAGCAATTTTACAACAAAATGAGACTCTTTACAATAGTTTTATAAATAAAAACCTTAAAACAAATATTCACTTCTTATATTAAAAAAATAAAAGGAGAACAAAATATATTTTTAACTATAAAAAAAGAAGAAACACCTACGAAAAAAAATAATCAATGCCTTGGATTTTCTTTTAATCCGGACAACTTTGTGACGTGTCACTCCTGACTACTCAAACTATACTGAGTTAAGTTTAAGCAGGTAACGCACAATCGCAACCAATCGTCACCTCGATTGAATTTGTGTAAGGCGAGAAAAGCTAGTGGTCCATATTAGCCGAGTGGTCCACATTACCCAACTTTACCCTATCAATTCAAATAATATGTATTTCATTTATTTAATGAATTCAATGTAAAATTTGACATTGCAAGTTGTTGTCAGTTAATTCATTATAATTTGGCACATAATTCGAATTGGCAGATCTTAGGCATTGGTCCAAATGAGCATCTATAAGGGTCGTTTGGTACTTCGATTTTATGAACTTCATATGCGCAAAGAGAGCTCAATTTTATAGCACAATTTCTTAATATTGGATAGTTACATTTGCTAACCAAACTTCAGAATTTTTCATCGCGATGATATGACTTTAATTCGATTTCATTTGTCATTTATAATTTATACAATTTATTTATTATTTATATATTTATAATATTCATAACTTTCAATTCTAGGTTCTCTTTATTTGAAATATCGAAAAAGCTTGCAATTTTAATAGCATTATCGTCATCCAGTTGGGTAAAAGGGTTAATGAAGAATATTACAATTTTTTCTAAATTATTGAAATCTTCACATCGGTTATTAAATCATTTAAAATGTCATTTTGCATAAATTATATAGTATTAAAAAATTAGTCTTTTGGAATGATAATACATATGAAATGTGTTTTAATGCGGGCATCTCAAGATTATCTCGCGGGCATCTTGGTGCCCGCGGGCACTTCGTTGCCGACTCCTGTTTTAGAGGGACTATGGGTTCAGCACAAATGACGTCGGATTGAATTTGCTCGCCTTCGCCAAGATCTTTGACCGAAGGCGACTGTAGTAGAGTGCTTTTCACTGATGATTCTAGGTTTTGTTTGCGTTCACCAGCTGGACGTTCAGTGGAGAGACACTTTCGACAACAGTCGCCACAGCGGGAAAATATTTGGGGAGGTTCCGTCATGGTGTGGGCAGGAATTTCCATGCACGGGAGAAATTGTGGAAGGGTCGGTGAACTCCAGCTATTACATCACCAATATTCTGGAGGAATTTGATGTTCCTATCGCACCATTTATTGGAGAAAACTTCCTTCTGATGCAGAACACACGTTGCCAGGTTATATATAGCATCTACAACATTGAGGAGACAGAAAACGTTATCCATTTCCTAGGCAAATGTCCAACTTTAAGGGAAACTAGGTGGTACTAGTTAGGAAGGGACTTTGTAGACAAAGAAGATGTTAAAAATATATTGAATGAAATGGAGGTAATTTAACTCAATAATTCATGTAAAATAGGGCTTGCCTATTGTGAAAGGATCATATAAATGAAAGCTTTTAAAAAAAGATAGAAAACAAATTTAAATTGCATGTTAAAACATACGGAAAAGCCATGCTTAAATTGATTTAGCTAAAATTGTTTATAAAAGTTCGGATCGGCTTTTCGAACGTGTAACACAAATTGATCGACACAGCCAGCTAAAATTGCACCACACATATTGAGATTGATGATGCTTATACGCAACTTTCTCGCCCGTGCTGTGTTTAAAACATTATAAGGGTCTCGTAACATACCCTTGAGCGCGAGTGTATTATAAAAAAAAAAAAAAACTTTAACATACCAAAGTTGTGCAACGGAACTAGATTGACCATCAACATTTGGAAACCTGATTTCACGCATATCTACCGATGATTTTCAATGATTTACTATTCGACTTCAGGCGGCTTCAGTCCCGTTTGGGCCTTATATTTGATATTACCATTGACACTGCCACTGCACTGTCGTCTTTTTGCGGACGATCTAAAACTTTATTGGAGCATTTCCTGCAAATCAGATTGTAATCTTCTGTTAGAAGACTTGGATAGAATCTGGCAACTTCGTGCAGCACCAACTTTTTTGATCTGAATGTAGATAAATGTCAAGAGTTGTTATGCTGCAGACACCATAATCAAATAATGTTTGACTATATCATCAAAAATGCCCATGAGAAGAAATTGAAAGTTGAATACATCATCCGGCCTGAATGCATTCATTTACCAGAACAATAAGTGCGTTTTATTATCTACGTATCTGTGTGGATCTGGATTTATTTTTAACATGTATTACAAAAACAGTTTGGGATCTTGTTCTCTATCTGGATCTATTTGAAAGATCCAGAAATTGGTTCTTTCTCTGGCTAGTAGATGGCTTTTTATGGTAAGGTAGTGTAAAGAAAAAAGATAAGAAATATTTGAAAATCAACAAACATAAGCAAAAGGGATATGAGCAGTCACTATGATCTGTATCGTTTTATTTTCAAGAGTTAATCTACATTGATCATTGGCGATAAAAAAAAGGCACATAACTCTCAGCTGTAAGCCCTTATAACTCTTGATTACAGTTTTCATTTCAAGATGGCATCTTGCTTTTCTGTTTCTTTTCAGTTTCTCATACAACAGTTTTCTTTCATACAACCCTTCGGTTTGGTAACTAAACACTAAGCTGTAAACTTGTGGATGTGATTGCGGTTTTTCGTCTGTGCATTTTTAAGATATTTAATTTGTGAATTTTAGATTTATGCTTCAATTTTTTTTTTGCAAGGGGTGGTCCAACCATAATGCACGATGTCACACCTTAACGTCAAGGTTTTAGCCAAACTTAATTTGACATTTCTTTGTTTCTGTGTTTGACAAATTCAACCATAGAGAGGTACACAATTGAGCAGGGCGTTAAGATTGTTGAAGCCTTTAACAAAAATGGGCGTTCAAATCAAAATGCATTTCGTGCACTTCGTAATTTTTTTATTCAGCGTAATCGACCAATCGTTAGATTTGTGCGCAAATTTCAGCAAACCGGGTCTGTAGGAAATGTGAAAACACCTGCGCATGCTCGGCCAGTTCGTTCTGCATAAAACATTGCTGTTGTTTGCGATAGTGTGGCAGAAGAGCCGTCAACCTCGACTCGTCGTCTGATGCGAGTTTTGAATAAAGATTTGAATTTAAACGCTTACAAGGTTCAATTGACTGAAGAGCTGAAGCCTTCTGACTATTTCAAGCGTAGTCAATACGCCGAATGGTTGGTTGAACAGAGAAACGTAAATGATGACTTTACAAAGAAATTCATCTTCAGCGACGAGACACACTTTCACCTCGGTGGATTCGTTAACAAGCAGAATTGCTGCATTTGGGCAAATGAGAGTTCACGAGTGATTGTTGAAAAGCCGATGCATCCACAAAGAGTTACTGTTTGGTGCGGTTTATGGGCTGGTGGCGTCATCGGGTCGTACTTCTTCGAAAATGAGGTTACCGTGAATGATGTTCGCTATTGCGAGATGATAACTGACTTCTAGTGGCCAGAAATTGAGGATATGGACCTGGACGATATGTGCTTCTAACAGGATGGTGCCACTTGCTAGGGATATAATCCCAATTAGCGTTTGCCTAAAAGCCAGTCAAGGCTAGGGATCTAATTCCACCGTCTGCCCCTCTATATGAAATACGGTGTTAATTATTTAGGTATATGAAAAATTTGTGAATTATATGAAATACCGTGTTAGTTATTTAAGAATTTGATACAATTGTATAAGTATATGAAATAAATTGTTATTTAGAATTAAGTTACATTGAATAAAGTCGGACATTATTTGGAGTTCTGAACTTTCTAAAACCGAGTTTTGTGCTTCCTTCGGACTAAAACAAAGTACAAGGCCAATCGTTGATGACTTAAATTGTTTTACTCTCCAAATAAAATAAAAAAAAATGTCTGACCTTACGGTGAATTAATAAAAAATCTATATTTCCCATTTTCCTTAAATACATGTGTTTTTTCGTTGGAGCATAGCAAGGCATTATACCTATGTAAATCTGCTAAAATTTCGTCGTATGACCGCTCCCATCCATCTGGCTATAGGTAGTTAGTCTTTGCTTCCCGTGCGAAGCTGGGGCGATACACTAGTTATTAATATTATTTTTCTAGGTACCACCCTCTATTAAAAAGGGAAACGCGGCTCCGCTTTGTAACTTAAAATAAATTTAACTAGGATTTAAAGTTCCTTTAAGGTATGAGTGTAGTCTACTCTAACGATGAATAAAAATCTTTTTACTCCGTGATACAAAATACCCATAGGGATTAAACTTAGATTCTTACATTTCCTTCAAACTCATCATTGCGAATTTAAATTTTAAATTCTAAAACATTTTGACAAAACATCCACTGCTTATGGCGTAATTATTATTAGATATTATTATTATTTTGTCACATCCGTTTACCATAATTATGTTCTAAGTTTGACTGGGCATCAGAATAGACTTTGATTTTGACTTTTTAAAATTGTCAACATTAAATCAATGATGATCAATGATGATTTCCTAACGAGGCCCCTTACTATACCGGCCCCATTTTTAAAAACAACTCCAGTGACCAAGGTAGTAAAAGTGAAGGCCACACCTAAAAGCGTACTTCTGTTCATGAACCACAATTTGATTGATGGTGTAGGCTCAGGATCTTCTCGGACAGGACCATCGAAATGGAGCAGTGAATTAGATTCGTAGCAAACAAAAAAAAAAAAACTTCCCACGAGAAATATTTACACATCTTGCTGGAAATAATTTATATTTTAATATTGGAAGCAGAAATATTAATTTTTTTTTTTGTGGGAGCCTACTTGAACCTTACGATTACATTTGATGGGGGAGAAATTATTTCATGCCAGTTTTGAACAGTAAATTATGCTATAACGTGCAATTTACGTTCTTAAATTTAGACAAAAGTAACATCATTATTTTATTTGAAATGTCTGTCAAGTTACTTGGACTAACTCGGACAAATGAAGATTTTTGTGAAACTACTTAATTAAGCGGACTCAACGTGACTTCATCAATCATAATTGCTTCTAGTTTAATTATATTTTGTACAAATACTCCAAAATTGGAGAGACTTTCATCTGTCATGAGAATAATGAAGAATTATAGGACAAATATTTAAAATAAATCCAAGAAGTGTGTAGCTATGTTAAGCTAACTACTCCTAAATGTAAATGGATTTTTTCAGCCTTAAACCATTTTCTTTTATTTTTTGATTATAAAGCTTACCTACTTACAGACTAAAGCAAAGTTAAAAAATTTTTTAATTTCTTTTTTTTTAGCTTTTTACTTGCGACTTATAGGTGGATACTATAAGTCAAGTTATGCATTCGTAAAAAAAAATCGAACTCGAGATTTTGATCAAAGTTGACATTACGATGATAGCGAAGACTAAAAAAGTGGGTCTCGCAATTCTGTCTGTCTGTCTGCCTGTCTGTCGGTTCGACTACAGCCTAAACGGCTCGGCCGATTTTCTTCAAACTTGGTAGATATCATTTTTAATTTGTTCCCCCCACACGTTTTTTTCTTTTTAAGACCAAAAAGAACGGTACCTGCCACACGAATTTTTTTCGAAATTTTGTGAATATTTTTTTTTCTCAAAAACTGCTCGACAGATTTGAACAAAAAAGATACAAAAAAATTATATTTAGTTAAAGCTAGGTACTGAATGAAAAAAAATTTCCGAAAAATGGTTATTGAGGGTACCCCCCAAAGAACTATTTTTTTAGTTTTTGATTTTCTCAAAAACGGTATAACGGATTTTGATCATTTTTTTTTTGCTAAAGCTCCCCAAAAATTTAAATAGAATTATGTATTCAAATTTTCAAAAAATTTTTTTTTGGCTTTTCAAAAAAAATTTAAATTTTTTTTTGTTTAAACTCAATATTTCGAAAACCTTATATTAGATTTTTTTCAAACTTGATAAATAAGAGTTTATCAACATAGTCTACAAGAGGTATGGAAAAAAATTTTATTTAACCTAGAAATAAAGGCACCCACCATACAAATGTAAAAAAATGACTTTCAAAAATCGTATTTTTCTCGAAAATGGCACCTAGAATTTTGATAAAAATTTTTTTGTTTCAATCAATTTTAACGATCTTTAATTTAATAAAAAAAATTTGAAATTAAGATATTATAGCTTGTAACTACCATAGAACTATTTTTTTAAATTTTGAATAACTCATTATCGACATGACGGATTTTAATGAAATTTTTTGTAGAGATGCTTCTAAAAAGTCTAAAATCCATTGCAATTCAAAACTTAAAAAAAAAAATTTTTGAATTTTTGAAAAAAAAAAATCATTTTGTCTACATCTTCTAGATAGTATTTAAAAACTGATAATTTTCATGTTTAAAAAAAATCGAGAAAATGGTTTTCGAAAATTTGAGGAAAAACTGTAATATTTAAACTTTTTGGAAGATTTAGCAAACAAACATTATTAAAATCAATTGTGCGATTATTGAGAAAATCGCAAACTTTGGGAGTTACAATTATTATCCATTTTGTAAATTTTTTCAATCATAACCTAGGTCTTACTATGCAAAAAAAAAAAACATTCTCTTAAGCTTCAATTTTATGATATGCAAAAAAAAAATTTTTTTTTGTTGTCCCAATACTTAGTTGAAAGTGTGTGACAAGATTTTGAAAAAAAAACATAATTAAACATTTTCGCTTTTTCACGCAACTAAACAATTTTTAATAATTTTTTACGATGCACCATCTTTTAGTACGTCAAAAAACCTTCAAGTTCATGTTTTATTATAATTTAATTATTGCAGTTAATTCCTTTAAAATTAACATAAAAAATAATTTTTTCATCCGAGTAAAAATTCAGTGTAATCTCCGTGGCCTTGTTATCTTTGTACCATATTAAATTTTTTAGTCTAACCACCGCCAAAAGAACGGTATTTAATCATACTTGAATCTAATATAATTTGGGTGACATTGAATTACATTGACTAAATTAAAATTAAGAAATAGTCGATTTTGTAATCTCCGTGCTCATTTTCGTATTTGTTTTTTAATATATGTTCTTTTAGTTTATAATGGCTCATATTATTATTAATATTTTTATATTCTAGATAAATATACTGAATTTCATCATTCCTTACAGTATTGGTACCGTAAAAGCTCCAAGAAAGTTTTGTGTCGTTATTTAAAAATATTTTTTGCCTCTTTCATGCTTTTAAACAAAATTTATTTAATTTGTATTTTTTATTAATTATCCTATTAAATTTATTTGCTTTCCACAAAATTTTAACTATTTATTGTTACTACTATTTATTGTTATTTTATGCAGAAAAGGACATTTTTAATACATTCGAAATTTTCAATTTTAATTTATATCGAAATATACTCGTAAAATGAAAAATATTTGAAATTATTTTTGCGCAACTCGGAAAACTCCTTTTCTACTTGTTTACTATAGATTTAGAAACTAAAACCCAAGAAAAACTGAAAAAAAAAATTTTTTGAAACGATCAAGAAAATATGTCAATTTTAAAAAAATTACCCATATGTACTATAGACAGAAAATATTTTTCATGGATGTTCACCAACTAATGTCTGCGGTCAAGCAACAACTGTTAATCCTCTAGATTTTGATTATAAAGAGTTTACAACAGTTGAGATGGCAGTTCAATATTAGTGTATGCTTCTTGCGGCCAAATGAGGCTTATGTTGGCGAATTTGGCCTTGAATCGGATTTTCATGAGGCGCTCATTCACACAGTTGCAACTCAAGACTTTTTGTCTGAGCCTAGTTCCAACAAAAAATCCGCATCCAAATAAACGCTGCTTTTGTTCTCGATAGCAGGCTCCGATGTGGATATCGCAGTCTTCTTATTTTCGTCTACCCGGTGCATCTCATCGCATTTCTTGGAAGGCGGTTATATCTGCTTTGTAGTAGTTTAGGGCTTCCGCTAATAATAATAGACTGCACGTGGTCTATTAAAGGACCTAACACTCCACGTAGAAGTCCATTGTCGTTATTATTCGTTGTCGTTATTTCTTTTGCATGTTTCGTCATCAGTGAATCAGTCCGTGTCCGAGGCTTGTTACTGCTTCGCAACTAAAATTATTTTATTTGTCACCCCAACGGCACAACCCCCAACTTGGAAGGCCAAGTCCTCAGTAAGAGTCGTATAAACCGCCTCTTACATGCCTGAGGTTCGAATACGTCGGGGTAGCTCTCTAAAGTGTTCACTATAGTTCAGCCTTCACTATTGTTGACGCCACCGTTGATTGCATCTGGGGAATTCCTCCGCTGCCGCCGGTTGTAAAACCCAATAGCCACTTGATGTACGGCACCCGATGAGTGCGAGTAGTAGTCGATCGACAGAGATGGGTTTTTAGCAAAACCTGTGAACGCTTGTCTTTTTGGGTGCACGTGTCTACTATTTGAACAGACAGACAGTAGATTTGGATTCTACTCAAATGATTTCCGCAGAAGCTGTATTTAGCTACACATACAGAAAATGTTTTTAAGACAAAAAAAAAAACACGTGAATTAAATAATATGGACACCAACGATATGCGATTGCAAAAGGACGGCGGCAGATGACAATTCTAAACTCAAATTTTCAGAAAATTGAATCTCATTTAAAAACTGTTGATTATTTTTCATAATGTTAGAATTTTGTTTTATAATTTCGTTGCGATAGAGCTCCACGTAAAGTCCAGCTGTTTCTATGCAAAAACACCTAGCACCATCAAATGAATCCGATGAACAATTTTGGAAGTTCGCCTTATACTCGTGCACATTTTTTTCAAGTTCAAGAAAAGAAGTACTATATGCATACATATCTACAATATGTCCTGGTCGATCCACTAAGAAGGCTTTGCCTAAAATAATCCGAGTGATCAAGCAAATATTAAAATAATCAATTAAAAGGAACTCAAAATAGTTTAACGAGTTAAGGAAAAGGTTTCTTAGATCAATGTGGTATCAGAACGGGCCAACCGCCGACAGCCACTTCTACCGAACGTTATCTAGTCATCTCTTGTCATAAGTGATTCTTATTTTATTCATTCGGATTTGAAAGAAAACGGTTGAAAGTTCTGTAAGTAAGAAGGTTTATGTTCACTTATTTTTTTTTTTGCAATTCGCCTTGGTACTCGAATATTGATTAGTCCATTGGACTGTTGTGCAGAAGCAGAGCGTCTTGGTGTAATGGGTGCACTGAGGAATGAAAAGTTCTGCTCATTCGCCGTTCAGAATCGGCAGGAAATTGAAGAGCCACTCGATTCCTGTTAAAACTCACACAGAAATTGTTGAGGGTCTTAAGTCACTAGATTTGCCAAAAGACGTGGTGCGCCCTATTTTTTTTATTTATTTACTATAAATTTATTGTAATGTTTGGTTTTATTGAACTGCCACACTGAAGGTCTGCCAGTACAACAAGTATACTGCCTCTTGCAGAGAAGCGACAAATTTCTCTAGTCATGAAAAAATAGTTTTTATCCTTAGTTTTACCTTTTAATTCATATGGATAAAATTTCTGTGCCCTAGATTTATTAATTTCTGAAAGCAAAGAACCAATAGTTAAATCTACATCATATCACCTAATTTTCTGACCACTGTGCTTTATTGGTGAACATTTTATGCTTCAGTAAATGTGATATGGTGTTTGTTTTATTTAATTTTATTTGCATTAATTCAAAACTCAATTTCACCTGCAATCTGCAACAAAATACCACAAAAACAATCACAGTTCTTTGAAAGGATTTTAAAAATGCATAGATTTTTCCTGCTATAATATTTACTCATTTGCATTTTTAAATTACTTAATTTCTCCATCCGCTTAAAATGAAACGAAATTTAAATAAACCCCTTTTCACAACACACATACAATGAGTAAGTATGTTTACGTGGTACGAAACAGGAAACGGAAACTGTTGTGTACGCTGATTTTGGATACCATCACTGCTCGATGATTCTGGATAATATGCGCAATACTTTTTTTTTCATATACCATCTGAATAAAATTTAAATGCAGTTATATAATTTTCTTTGTATTATATTAAATAATAAAATATTTACAAGAGTTTCCGTTACAAGTTCATGAAAAGCCCTTTTAAAGCTCCCATGGTTTAAATGCAAGTTACGAGTATTATACTCGAACACCATAAAACATGAAAGAAAGGAAACTGATCCACTGAACAAGAAATTCATGGAAAATAAGCAAAGATATTATCATATCATTTCATGTCTATAAAAGGGACTCTATGTCAACCCTTCTTAGACATAAAACCTTTTTATTTTGAATTGCAAACATATTCAAGTCTTATAATATGTTATATCGCTGCTGTTGTCCCCCGATAAGTTATTGATTACGACGATACTTGAAGAAAACAAATGTGAAGACACTACCAGCCTGCCATGGGGAGTTTTGTTTACTCAGGCTTTTAAGGTTCAAGAAGAAAAAAAAAAGAGTAATAAAAAAATTTATTACCATGCGTTGTTTTTCGAAGATTTATACTCCTACACGATACAGTGGGTCAGTCTGCATGGTAGAGTGGGAATAAATTGAAATTAAGTTTATTAATTCTTAAATACTTTTTTATAGATTTTTGTAACATCTTTTTTTATTGGCACATTGAATGAATACACATAAAACATAATGTTGGTAGATCTGAAAAGTTGATCATGATGTGTAGAGTTGTGATTTTGCTTTGAATCTAACTTCTTTTCAGAGAGCAAAAGCTCAGTTTTCTTAGCTATCTTAACAATGTTGATAACGGAAATAATTTTCTCTCCAAACAAATAATTATGGAATAAAAAATTACTAACAACAACAATTTGATTGTTGGCGAAAAAGAAGCCAGTAAAAAAAAAATGACTGTTGTGGTGGGGATAGAACTTTTAATTATTGAAATGAAAATGGCGCTATGCATTAAATTTTAGAATTAAACATATGTACATACATGTTTTGACATCAGATTTTGATATTTTCTATAATAATGGCAAACATTGAAATATAAATTGAAATTGACATATGGAGTGAGTTTGATCGTTTTATTCGCACTTGAATGCTGCGCTGGCCTTGCAGCAATGAATAAAACACACCTAATATTGCCTTTGAAATAAGATAATGACATCAAAATGTCCAAAGAAAAAATACAAATTCCCAAAAACACACTTAATTTGATCCAGTAGACTTTATTTTGGTATTAAAATTTATAAATCGCATGGACTTTAGTATATTCCAGTGAAAGAAGAATGAGTTCCAGCATCTTTCCTATCCTTCTTTCTCTTCCGTAACTTCACGCCCACGCTGTGTTGAAACATTTAAAGGGCATTCATATTCCCTTGAGCGTGAGTAAATTATAAAAAAAAAAAAAGTAGGTTTAGTTAAGAGAAACGTTAAAAACAGCAGATGCGAAGTCCAGAGGTGGAGCAAGGCATGTGCAGTGTGTTCCGCCGCTTACGTCCCACGCTTCGACACTATCGACTCGTCACATCTTAAAGTCTACAATCAAACCATCAAAATATTTTTTTATTTATATTACCTTCTTTTATATGTAAAGCTGGAATGGGCTTGAACTACGATACTATCCCTTTTTATACGATTGCCAGTAAAGTTGAGTCGAAATCGTTTCTTCAAAATTCAAAATAAAGGCAACAATTGCTTTTATTTACATTTGATACTCTCTTTTTGTTTATGTTAGATGCTCACATCCCAATTAATAACAAACGGTTACTACATCTCTATTCCACGATTTTACTTAAACATCGAATAAGATTTAAGTTTCGACTTCGCGGAATAGTAAAGTGATGTTTCTGGTAATGTACATTTGAGTATATAAAGTGTGGGCCATCTGTAGGTTATTTTGACACTGACAGCTTTTTTCCGCTCATAATTATGACAGAAAGTTAGTATCATACCTTGTTGGAACGAAATGAGTAGTTTTACGCTTTAACAACATTGGAAAATATTGTTAAACTATTTCTAAAGTTAATGCTGTGCAGCCCAAATAGTGCGTTTTTTTTTTTAAATAGAAATTATGACCTGAATGAAGCATCTACCACGCCTGCTGTACACAAGTTCGTTCAAATAGTTCGTGAGACTGGTATGCTAGTTGACAAATACTTATGGTTTCCCTCATTGTATGGTGCACATAGACGAGAATGTGGTGCTACAGGCGAGAGTGTCCGACTCAATTCACGAACATCAACTCGCCATCGATCTCAACAGCTCAACATTTCACGCACTATCCTGAAGAGAATTCTTCACAAAGATCTCGAATTATTCGCTTACAAGGTCCAACTGACTTTGTGTTCCATAATTAATGGGAATGTTTGTTCTTACTAATAAAGCCATGATACATAGAAGAAATTTAATTTTGTTCATTCTATTGCATTTTTAAAAAGAAACTTGTACTTGGCCCATCCTGTATTAACTATGCGATCAGAAACGGTAACCACTGATGCTATTTCGCTTTGGCGAAACAGATCGGTTCAGAATATTTAACGCACGCTCTATAAAATGCTTGACGCTAGTTAAGGGTTCAAAGATAATGAGGAATGGAATGCGGATACTGGATACTTTTGCTGGAGTGCTTGGCGAGCGAAGGATAAGAAGATTCAAACACGAACTCTATCAGCCATATTAATACAAAACGCTTATTCCACCTATATTCCACGGTTTTACTAAACCATGGAATAGGAGTTAAGTCCTGGATTAAATTTTTACATTAATAAAAACGAAATGTTCGAGGAATAGTTAAGTGACGTTTATCAAAAATCCTTTTAAGAAATCTACTACAACAAGTAGGCCATCTTTTTTTGTATTCTGTGTCTGCCTACGAGTAAATTGATTGTCATTTGCTTGTGTTTTATTGTCGGCCTTTTATATGGAGATCATGCCAGTAACAAACTATGTCCCTTATTTTTAAATTGACGCCACAAACTGCCTATGTATAGGATAAAAAGACAAGGAAACCAAATTAAAACATGTTTTGATTTATATTTATATAATTTTTAGTAAGCTGTCTTTACTTGCACATTATTGGAGTAATACCCTCTCCTATTCACATATTATTGACCGCTTTCTCCTGCCTGTTTTTTTTTTTCATCCTAATGTGGTTGCAGTCAAATGCAACTATGACTTCATCCTTTCCTTAAATCCTTTCATAGTTCTCATTTTATTAATCTACTTTGCTTTCAAAGCAAATGATTTGACAACTCGTGAAGACACGTACTTTGCACTTTGTTTGTTTCTTTTTTTGATAAAACAAAAGAAGTTTGACAATTCTATTTCTTATTCCTTCGCTAACCTACCTACTTCGGTGGTTTAGCTTAGTCATAGTTAGTAAACGTCACTTAGCAGAAAATTTGTTTTATTAATGAAATATTGCACTTAGTCCAGGACTTAACGATAAGCCTCCACTAAACCATCTTTATTAATATGGGTGTATGAGTTGTAATCAGATGTGGATATTGCTCAAAAATATAAAACACGTCGACTTCTATGGTTTACCCACATCGAGCAAATGAACAACAATCTTCTATCATTCAAGGAAGTATTCGAATCTCAGCCCCAAGGTTCGAGTCGACAAGGACGACGGATCTTTTGGTTTTAAGACTAAGCCATTGCAGATGCCAGTGCGCTTGTGATCTAAGAAGATGGAAATCCGCTGAACTCTAAACATTCATGGATAGAGACCCGTTTAATTAAGTTTGGTAGGAACACACTTTTAATTGTTCACTATTCTTGTTGTCGAGTTTCAAGTTCCTAACGCTTGTTATTAATTCCGTTCCAGTTTTGAAGTTATGCTTCCCCACTATTGTGCGGCGTTGTATAATTTGTTCTGCTCGTATTTATTTCTTTCGTTGTTGTGTTCGATACGACACAATTATGCAAATGTAAATCAAACTACAGCCAATCTAGGCCTCCGAGATCCAATAGATGAATCAGTGACATCGCTATTTCTATCCAACATTTGCCTGTATTGATGATGTTCGAGTATAGATACTATACCGTTCGCCGTACACCTAACGAGAACAACAAACAAAAAAGCTGGGAATTTAGATTGAGTGTCCTAAAAATAGATGCCACAAAAATAAATTAACTTTGTGTCGTGTATAAGGTGGAGGATGGTCGGTGCCTTCTCTGATGCCGAAATGTCGAAGCTGTAGCCGATGTTCAGCTGAAGTCGCAATGAAAGGCGCCAGGGGAATTAGGAATTGACTTATGCTTTCTCAAAATATGTATCAATTAGCATAAATCGGTTATATTTAGGGCTGTAGCTTAGCAACAGAATTAGGTATTTAAAATCTATATGTCCTGATAAATGAAAAATCTTGTGTAAGTTGATATTATTTCGCCCCGAATCAGCCATAGAAGAAATGAATAGATTGATTTAGGAATTGGTTAAATGAAATGCTTCATTAAATGTTGATTTTACCTTTTAATTAACATTTACCGCTGCTTCAGCATAAAACACCACTTATTTCAATCCAATTCAACCCTCTGATGCTTGACAAATATACGAGGAAGAGTATGAGTAGGGAATACAAATGTTGGAGCATTAGTTTTCCCTTTTGCTGAGTCGAGTACAAATACCTAAAGGATAGGCCAATTTTCTTCTTATGTTTGGCAAATGAGAAAATTGTTAGCGAGGGACGAAGGGCCAGGCGAAGGCATAAGCATCGAGGCAGATGGAAATGAAGCGTAAACATTTAAGATCTGCGTCCAAGTCCATGCACAACTTATTATTCTGGCCACGAACTGCAGAACCAAGAAGGTTGAATAACTTTTTGTGTCATGCGAGGAAAATTGATTTTTTTGTTTTTTTTTTTTTTTTGGTTTCAAGGAAAAAAATAGGGAGGGTGGGTCTTCATATCATTTAGTACAGGGACGTCATACAACTTGGTCGAGAGTCATCTCTTCCTGGAAAACTATTAAAGTCAGATTGAAGAGAGGATTGAAATTAAATATTATCATGTACAATCTTAGCCTTTAGTTGGAATAATGTTTGTTTTCATAAGATTTATGATATCATATCATGCTTACTACATTCCAATGCAGAATAAACGGAGCCTCATAATCCAGGAATATTATTGTTGTTTGACCATATTGACATAATAAACCCATACTTTTATGGTTTGGAGTTTAAAATTACAGGAAAACTATAGTCGTAAGATGTGTGAAAGGATTTTGAACTTAGCAAAAACAGGTAGTGGGACAAAACTATAAATTCGAATTATACTTAGAGCTTAAGTTTACGACATAAATATAACATCAAATGAAGCGGTTAATAGAATACAAATAAGTGCTTTTGATTTAAATTTTTATTCGGCCTCGCCATAAGGCAATGGAGTTAACTAGCTAGAAACCTATCTTGTAAGTAAGGACCAACCCGGAATGTAGCGCCGTCGAATTCAGGACTAAGACTTCGAGTTGAGCTTACAATAGTACCTACTCATAGTTTTTTTGTAAAATAGATAGAGCCGTTTTCGTGATAGATTAGATTATTCGTAACTGCCGTATAGTACTGAAAGTCTTGGAGCTAGAAACAAATTTAATTTCTCGTCTAGCGAACCTAGGGAGTTTGAAGAAAAAGCCAGACAGAAAGAACGACAGACGGCATTGCGGGACCCACTTTTTTCGTGTTCTATAGTATTTTATTGTCGATTTTAATCAAAGCTTCGAGTTCGAGTTTTGTTTTCTAAATGCAATACGTTTGAAATTTGACAAAATATATTTTGTTTTTAAATATCAAGCAAATAAATTTACTAAAAAAGCTGAAAAGCAAGAGGATTGTATATTCCAACTTTTATCCATTTTTAGCAATTTTTGGAATATTTTAAAGTAAGTTCTACTGGTTTTCACTCCAAGCCAACAAATTCACATGAATTTTACATTTAATATTAATTGTCAAGCGAGAATTTAGTCGCTTAAATGCCACAAAACTATCCGACAGATGGAGCTTTTCGTAATTTCTGCTGATGTTATTATATTCAGATTTGCTTAATACAAAAATTTACATACATTTACATTTACATAGTCAATAACAAAACTTTTAAGAATAAACGTACAATCATATATCAAATTGGTTCTGGTACTTAAATTTGTGAAGTTTGTCCCGACGCACAGTTGACTTTTTATTGACTATTTCGGTTGCAAGCAAAAAGAAGTCAAAAAGTAGGAAAAAACACTCCAATTTGAGTGAAACAGTAGGGGAAAAGTCAAACAGTGGGACAAATTTAAAGGTACCAACAATTTACATGCAAACATTATAGATCCTTTATGAAATTGACGAAATAATTAACTACGAATGTTGGTTTCGTTGAAAATTTAAACATACTAATCAATATATGTATAGGTAAAATTTTAAGAGCGAAAGTAAATTTATAAAATAAAAAAAAAAAAATATCAAAAGTAAGTAAGCTAATTTTAAATTATGCTTCTACCGAATACTCCTTATGGAAAGCAGCTTAGCGCCTAAAAAGACCTCAGACACAAAACCCGCCAATAAAATCTTAAGATGATAAATGGATCGGAAACCCGAAACAAAAGGCTGATCTCTTCGCTAAACATCTCGCGAATGTTTTCAAGCCATTCCCAGCAAACACAGCCACAGATCCCTTACAGTTTGTTGACAGAAACGACGAATGTGAAATACCTTTTGTCACGCTCAAAGAAGTAAGAAGCATGTGTCAACATAAGTTGTATAACTGCTCAGGTTTTGAAAGAAATGCCTCTAATAGCCTTCAAGAAACTCCAATTTATAATAAACGCATGCCTTAAACTAAGATATGTGCCACATCATTGGAAAATTGCAGAAGTCATTGTTATACCTAAACAAGGTAAGCCACCAACAGAAGTAACATCTTACAGACCAATCATGGCAAAAGTTTTTGAAAAACTGCTACTAAAAAGGCTTAGCAAAATAATTGAAGAAAGAAGACTAATACCAAGCCATCAATTTTGATTTAGAAATAAACATTCCACGATAGACCAAGTGCATCGAATTACGGATGTTGTACGGCACTTGAAGAAAAACAAGTATGCTCTGCTTTATTCTTAGATGTTGCTCAAGCTTTTTACAAGGTTTGGCACTTGGGACTTGAGTACAAACTGCATAGGGACCTTCCCAGGCAGTACTACGAAATACTGAAATCCTACATTACGAATCGACTCTTTAGAGTACGGTACGACCAAAATTACTCGGAACTTAAGAAAATTGAAGCAGGTGTACCACAAGGAAGTGTCCTAGGACCAACCCTGTATCTGTTATATACAAGGGATATTCCAGTGGACATCAACGCTATCATGGCGACCTTTGCTGATGATACTGCAATATTGGTGCCAGATATATCCGTTACGAAGGCTACACAAAAATTGCAAACTGCAGTCTATAAAGTTAGTGATTGGACGCAGAAATGGCGTATCAAATTAAACGAAACAAAATCGACGCATATAAACTTTACAAACAAAAACATAAACAATGTTCCAATATTTATAAACAGTACAGAAGTACCTTACTCCAATACCGCCAAATACCTTGGAATGAATTTGGATGCAAAGCTTAAATGGAAAGAGCACATCAAAAAGAAAAGAGAAGAACTAAACTTGAAGTACAGAAAAATTTACTGGTTACTAGGAAAGAACTCTGACCTATCTATCCAGAACAAACTAATGTTATATAAGCAAGTATTGAAACCCGTTTGGACATATGGCATCCAACTATGGGGCTGTACAAAGAAAACAAATGCTGAACCCATCCAAAAATTCCAAAGCAAGGTCCTTCGTGAAATAATAAATGCCCCTTGGTATATAAGAAATAGCGATCTACATCGTGACCTTCAAATTGAAATGGTTACAGAAGTGGTTAAGAAACACACTGTATCACACAATCAGCGACTGCAAAGTCATACTAACTCCGAAATGGAGACCGTATTAAATGTACGAGACAATGTTCGGAGATTAAGAAGAACCAAGCCTCATGAGCTGATGGTCTAAAAGCTAGCTGATTCACCGGTGGTTTTAGTGCGGTAAGAGTCCCACACTACTCGGTACCGGTTCTTACCGAGTGTCTTTTGAAGATTTCCAAAAAAAAAAATAAAAATCTTTTTTCTCTGAGCTTGAAAGTTTTTGTTTTACTATAAGGTTTACCACTTGTATTTTGATTATTTTAACCGCAGCTTTACGTTCTTTCTTATAAGTTTGTTCAAGTATATAAGGTTTCGTAACACTAATTACCTCCACAATATAATACATTATAAGTATCCTCAGTATTGAGGGCAAATATTTCAATACCCCCAATCACAATAAGGGTTGGCCAAATACAAGTTTCTTTTTAACATTGCAATAAAATCAACAAAATTAAATTTTTTTTTCCTTGTACATTATATTATGGCTTAATAAATAAGAGCAAACATTTCCATTAATAATGGAACACAACGTCGCGGTCGTTCAAGTATGGTCACGCGTCTTCAATTGCTGAGTCAATTGGGCCGTGTAAGCCAATAATCCGAGTTTTTTGTGCAGAATTCTCCTTAGGCTAGTGCGTGAAATGTTAAGATGTTTAAATCGATAGCGAGTTGATGTTCGCGAATGGACTCTCACATTCTCGTCCGAACACACCGTACGACGACGGGGACCATGAGTGTTGTCCACTAGCATACCCAGCCTCACGAACTTTTTGCACAAACTTGCGTACAGCCAGATGCAGTGGGTGCTTCAATTCGGTCAAAACTTCTTTTCAAAAAACGCACTTAGGCTACACAGCACTCACTTTGGAAATAAGTTTTCAATATTTCAAGCGTAAAGCTACTTATTTTGTTCCCTGACACCATTGCAGAGCGGTCTTTTTTTATCTGATACTCTATAGGGATCAGGTTTCCAATAGGATTGCAGAAAACTGAGGGAGACATTTTTTTGTTTCTTTTAACTGAAAATTATGTATATGTATCTTGTATTTAATTTTTGATAATTTTTACTTGCTAAGCTAATCTATACCATTTTAGTTTCAAAATGAGAATAGTAAACTTCAAAGTGGAATAATAAACTTTAAAATGAAAATAGAAAATTTCAATATGAGAATAGCTAAAGTAAAAATTGAAAAAGTAATCCTTGTATTTGTTTTAAAAAAATTGTTAAATAAAATTTTACAGCACAATTGCAGGTTTACATACACCTTTTTTAAAATCAACAGCATATCGTTGAATATCAGAGGGAGAAACTGTAGACAATTTTATTGAGGAGGGAAGAGATTTCAAAAATTACACAAATTCATTTGGATTATTTTGTTGAATAGATTGAACAAAACTGCAGTATTACATTAGCGGAACTTGGTGCTGCATTTTAAGAAAAATATAATTTTGTTATCTCAAAAACAACAATATCAAAAGACTTAGTTTCTCTTTGTTACACTTTGAAATATTTAAGGCATGAACCTGAGGATGGAAATTCCTCAAAAATCAAATAAAAACGGAAGGAGTTCGTTGAACGCCTCACAGAGGTCGATTTGCACTAATTAGCCGGCCAAAAGTGTGCAATTTAAAGTAACGGTAAAGTTAAAAAAAAACAATCACAAAGCTAGAGGACAATGCCACCGACAATTATTTACTACTCACATTCGCGAACTTGTTACCTTTCACTTGCACAAGCATTAAGAAGTTGATCGTCTGTCAAAGTGCACTACTGGTTTTTATGCGTTCTCAGTGTTAAGAGTTAAATAAATTGATATTGTGTATTAAAATTTAGAAATATTTAAGTGGAAGTGATGGATAATTATAATTCAGGTAAGAATCAATATTTTCCGATATATTTTTATGATAAATAACGGTTTTTATACCTTTCGTATAACTTCAAAGTAAGGGCCGTTTTGTAATTAATTTTTTTTAATTTTCATATTCGTAAGACTTTTTTTAATATTATCGCCCCCTATCGAGCAGAATTTTTTTTTGTATTGCTTACTTTATATACCAGGTTATGTAACGGCGTAAAATGTATGTGCAGATAGCTGCGGATGGCAAAGTTATTGAGTTTTTAGTAGATAAAGTCACAAAGCGAAAAATAATTAACTTTTTTTTCAAACGTAATAAAATGTGATTTTCTTGACTATAGGTGAACCTTGTGCTTCAGGTATAAAAATAGTAACGCGGAAATACCTTTTTGACCAAATGCAGGAGCAAAATTTTCCTAGTCTAGAGGAAAAGCTAAAATACCTTCAAAAACGACTGTTGTCCTATTGTGGTGATTCGCCGGCCAGTTTAAGTGCTTTAAAACAAAGATTTGCGTATTTTAAATCATCCTTAAAAGAAAAATGGTCCAAGGCTCAAAGAAAGGAAGCAGTTTTTCGTAAAAATAATGAGGCCTGGTTAGAAGGAACTTTTCTAATTTCAGGAAATAAGCCAAACTTCCCGGGCCGGCCTTCTAAGCCATTTCAGGATTCTAGTGAGAGGACTAAAAGAAGAAAAGTAGAAGAAGTCCGCAAGTGTGCAATTTAAAGTAACGGTAAAGTTAAAAAAAAAACAATCACAAAGCTAGAGGACAATGCCACCGACAATTATTTACTACTCACATTCGCGAACTTGTTACCTTTCACTTGCACAAGCATTAAGAAGTTGATCGTCTGTCAAAGTGCACTACTGGTTTTTATGCGTTCTCAGTGTTAAGAGTTAAATAAATTGATATTGTGTATTAAAATTTAGAAATATTTAAGTGGAAGTGATGGATAATTATAATTCAGGTAAGAATCAATATTTTCCGATATATTTTTATGATAAATAACGGTTTTTATACCTTTCGTATAACTTCAAAGTAAGGGCCGTTTTGTAATTAATTTTTTTTTAATTTTCATATTCGTAAGACTTTTTTTAATATTATCGCCCCCTATCGAGCAGAATTTTTTTTTGTATTGCTTACTTTATATACCAGGTTATGTAACGGCGTAAAATGTATGTGCAGATAGCTGCGGATGGCAAAGTTATTGAGTTTTTAGTAGATAAAGTCACAAAGCGAAAAATAATTAACTTTTTTTTCAAACGTAATAAAATGTGATTTTCTTGACTATAGGTGAACCTTGTGCTTCAGGTATAAAAATAGTAACGCGGAAATACCTTTTTGACCAAATGCAGGAGCAAAATTTTCCTAGTCTAGAGGAAAAGCTAAAATACCTTCAAAAACGACTGTTGTCCTATTGTGGTGATTCGCCGGCCAGTTTAAGTGCTTTAAAACAAAGATTTGCGTATTTTAAATCATCCTTAAAAGAAAAATGGTCCAAGGCTCAAAGAAAGGAAGCAGTTTTTCGTAAAAATAATGAGGCCTGGTTAGAAGGAACTTTTCTAATTTCAGGAAATAAGCCAAACTTCCCGGGCCGGCCTTCTAAGCCATTTCAGGATTCTAGTGAGAGGACTAAAAGAAGAAAAGTAGAAGAAGTCCGTTCTTTACTTAGTGATGAAATAATCGTTCATGCAGCTCAAACAACACTGCAGGCTCAAGGAAAACGTGATGCTTCAAATATATTAAAACAAATCACAAACTCTCCAACTTGTGCAGGAAAATACAAAAAAGCATACAGAAAATCTGAACAAGAAGAAATTCCTTTTCTAACACCGATACGAGCCTTAGCAATGTTTGTGGAAGCCGATTTAACTAAGCGGCAATATGAAATAATCAGAAATACTAACAAATCTTTTTTTCCGTGTTATGAACTATTGTTAAAGGAAAAAAAAGAATGCTACCCCCCCAAAGAATTTATGAAGATCTCAAGTACCTGCGCAGAAAGTAATTTACAAAGCTTGATAGATAACACAGTTAACCGCTTATCAACATCTTTAAAAGAAATCCTCTGTTCTCTTAAAGATCATGAAAAAAAATCTTTGAAAATCATCTGTAAATGGGGTTGTGACGGTTCCCAACAAAGCAGATATAAGCAAAAATTTGACGATGACGATGCCTCAGATGGACATATGTATATTTTTATCATCCTTTGTACCACTTCAAATAATTTGTGGCAAAGATGGCAAGAAAGTTATTTGGCAGAACCCGACACCGTCATCACCTAGATATTGCAGACCAATAAGATTTAGGTTTGTCAAAGAATCTAATGACGTTACAAAGGAGGAAATAAGTTATGTGGAAGAATCTGCCAAAACGTTAAAGAACACTGAAGTTGTTTTGGACGGAAGCAAATTCGTGTTCCAACATACCTTTAAAATGACGATGATCGATGGCAAGGTGTGTAACGCAGCAACTGAAACGAAATCAACAAATCGCTGCTATATATGCGGATCAACATCTACAGACTTTAACAATCTCTCCAAAAAAGTAAGTACAAATTCTAAGGCTGTCGAATTCGGACTTTCTGTCCTACACGCAAGAATTAGAATTTTTGAAAGCATTTTGCATCTGGCGTATAAATTACCAGTCAAAAAATACAGAGACAAGAGAACGGACGAAGAAAAAATGTTAGAGGTTCAAACAAAAAAATATATTCAGGAACGATTTAAAAAAGAAACCGGATTGTTAGTTGACATGCCAAAAACTAATTTTGGTAACACCAATGACGGTAACACCAGCAGAAGATTTTTTGAAAATCCTCAATTAGCTGCCGACATTACGAAAGTTAATTTTGAGTTGATATATAGATTGAAAGTTATACTGGAAACTATTTCAAGTGGACATAAAATAAATACACAAATTTTTAACAGCTATGCCATGGAAACTGCAAAATTGTATGTGGACCTTTATGCATGGCACCCAATGAGTCCTACAATGCATAAAATATTAATTCATGGTTCGGCTATAATTGAAAATGCCATATTACCCATAGGACAGCTCTCGGAAGAGGCAGCTGAAGCTCGAAATAAACATTTTCGCTTATACCGAGAAAATTATGCAAGAAAATTCTCGAGAGAGGAATGTAATGTTGATATATACAATAGACTATTATTGAGTTCGGATCCTTTAATAAGTAGTATGAAGCAAACAAAAAAAAAAATTAAATCAAAATCATTTTGCCCGGAAACGATCCAAATGTTGTTACCAGCTAACCCTTACACCGAATCTGACGATTCTGGCACAGATCAAGATTAATAAGAAATAAGTAAGTGCCTATAAATACAAAAGTAAAATAAAATAATTTTTTATTTTTTGTTCACCTAGATATTTTCGTTCATTACAATAGATATAAAGTAAAAACTGTTATTATTTTTAATTTTGCAACTGTTAAAATATTTATTTTTGTTCTTTTATATCATTATGAAAATGAATTTCTATTAAATTTTAAATTTTATTTTTTTTTTCAACTCTTGAAATGAATTTTGTAGTTCCTAAAAATAAAAATCCTTATTTTTGAAATTTGTTTCCTTTTTCAAATTTTAGTGTCAAATGAATGCATATTTTTTAAAGTCCGTTGAAGGCAATTATAATTTACATGATTTAAAGTTAAAATACACTAAAAAATAATTTTGGCCGCCTAAACCTTTAAAATCGACCTCTGTGCGCCTGTTAGAATTTCAGTCCCAAAACAAACCTATTTTATTTATGGAAGCAACAAATTTAAATATTCATATTTCAAGAACACAAGGGAGCTCATTAAAGGAAACAACATGCACCACTATAGCTGCTGGTTCAAAAGGTGCTAATGTTCATGTCATAGGGTGCATAAGCACGGTAGGATTTATTCATTACGAAATAAGAAGATGTTCGTTCAAGAAAGACGATGCAAGAGAGTGGATGAAAACGGCTTCCGGAAATTACACCAGAATTTATTTTTTGAAAAAAATGCCAGAAAATGTTGTTGGCTCAAAATTGGAAAAAGGGCCAGAAATTATCGTTGAAAATAAGCCAGAAATGTTGGACATTGGGTAAGCTAGGTATGGAAAAAGAGCCAAAGAGCAAAATGAGAATTAGCCCGGAAAATCAATTTATTCCGGTCCAATTTCCAAATTAGATTTTGGAAAAAAGACCAGAAAATGTTTTTTTTTTATTTTCAAAGAAGACACTTTAAATGTGACAGTTTTGTTTCTTCCATTTCTAAAAATGGAAAAAACGCCAGAATTTTTTTTGGAAAAAATGCCTGAAATTCTGGAAAGATAAAAGTCTGGGCTGTTTTCCTAGAAAAAAAAGGCAGAATTTGTATGAACAAAATTTTGGCGTTTTTCCAAATATAAAACTGGCGTAGTTTCCTCTGGCTTAATTTCCGGAAGCCGATGAAAACCTGTCTTCGTCAAGCAATGGTTAGATATGGTGAACCAGTTGTTATTGTAATTGACAATGCACCTTGTCATAGTCAATTTGAAGAATTTCTGCAGGAGTAGGAATTTCGTGACAAATTTATACTCAGACTTGGTATCTGTAGTGCAATGCTTAGCCCCATTGAAAATGTTTGGTCTGCGGTAAAGTTAATAAGGATTCTTAACAGCAGAAACGATTTATCTATAAGAGAACAGAGTCTTAGAAAGCTATATAGAATAAGGTTTGCAGACAATTACACAAACAATGTGTGCCAATGCGATCGCAAGCTTTCAAAATAAATTTCCTGTAGTTCTAAACTTAGAAAATATGTTGTTATTTTAATATGCATTATTAATATTAATCGTTTTAGAATAAATTTAATTAAAAAATCTCATATTGAAATTTACTATTCTCGTTTTGAAGTTTACTATTCTTATTTTGAAGCTAAAATAATATAGACACTTTTTAAAGAATAAACTTGTAAATCATGCCAATATTTCAAATAAAAATACAAATAAGTACAAATACAAAAAAATTTTATATACATACATTGGAAAGAAGATACAAGATAAGTTGATCCGTTTTTAAAAATAAGGTTTTGAACAATATACATTTATCTACTATATTTCATTAGAAACGCAAATTTTTAGTTCTAAAAAACAAGCAGCACTTTCGGAATACTGTATACATTTTCATGAATGCGGTATTAAAATGTGGCAGGAACACTTGCTTTTAAAGAACGCCCATTATATGTGTATATGAAGGAACACACAAAGGTATGTATATGCACCTAAGCCATACATAACTAACATTTTTACTAACTCCAGGATAGATATAGAAATTTATTTTCTTACATTTAAAGGCTGTTCAAGTATTCCAAGGACAGCCAAACAAACAATACCAAATCTATTGAAATATTAATATCAAACGAATCTCGTAGGAGGAATGTCGTTTTCTGTCACTATGTACCCAGATCAATTTCCCAACACAAAATACCTACACATCTATTTTCGTCAATGTGTCTGCATAAGAGAAAACAAATCTTGGCCATGGGAATATTAACCAAAACTCAACTTACTGAGAAAGAAGGAATTTTGACACATATTGACGACATCACAATACAAAGTCATAAATTCCCCGAAATCTAATTTGTAAAACTCAACGAGACAAGTCAAATTGAATGAATTTCACACAATATGTACTATTTTAATTTCCACCCATCAGTAATGCGACAAACAATTTTCGAATCCAAATATTTGGTTCACACACTTAATAGATCAAAGTAATAACAAATGTTTGACATGTGTGTGTGTTTATTGTACAACAAATCCCCATTCTATAATATTTTTTCCCTAACCCCCAACATTCTTAGAGTTGAATGATATTTCCTTAATGTAACTTTGCATTTAAGCCATTTGTTTGGAAAGGGATGTATTCACTCATTTAAATTGTCCGTTCCACATTGAATTAAGGAAGGAAAATAATTATATTTAATTTAATTACATCACAATTGCATTAACAATTCATTCGCGGCAACAGCAACGGCAACCTACAAAAATGAGCAGCTGCCATTTCCATCTCGTGTCGCCAGATTTTCACTCCATTCATTTTGTAAGTAATCGAGCAGAAGAAAGGACACTCCAAAAATCACAAAAAGAGATATACACTCGTATACTCATTCGCACATAAAAAGAGCTTTTACAAAACCCAAATTAAAATATTTTCCTCCGTTTTTAGTGTTAATTTGATTTTTAATTTGTCCTTTTTTACTTGCCACCCAGAGTAAATAGTCATCCCTAAGCAGTGGCGGATTTAGATAACTTGATTTTTAATGGGGCCTCACTTTAATTGTTTAAAACCTATGTTCATGCATATTTTGTCGACACTCTGCAGTAAGTCCAAAGTGCGAAGTCCGCATTTGGTCGGAATGCTGAGGGCCAACAATTGCAGTGTGCATGAACACGTCTGACTCTTTTATTAATACCACCACGGTTGAACGCATCCCAGTTTCCCAGTACTTACAAATACCGGTTATTGGTGCCTTCAACCGTGGAGGACATTTTGTGCTTTTTCACATTTTTATTTCATTCTTGTGCAGGGTTCGAACCTCAGTCATGAGATTTCGGAGCAAATTTGAAAAAAAAAGTGGAGCAAGATTTCCGGAGTAGATTTGAAACAAAAAGAAAATCCTGCCTTTTCAGGAAAATTAAAACATACACATGAACATAAAAAAATAGTATTAGCAAAAAAGAAAAATAAATCACAGGTTTCATTGGAAAACTTAGTATTATTTTCAAAAATTGTTTTGTGAAAATAAACAAGTTCCAAATTCAGAAAGAATTTTTAACAAAGTTTTAATGGTTTATTTCAACAATGTCATATTTGCATATAAATTAGACAATTTGTCAGTGTGGAAAAAGTGGAGTAAATGTCAAAAAGTCGGAGCGTTGGAGTAAATTTTTTTTTCCTTTAAAGTGGAGCAAGGTTCGAACCCTGTTCTTGTGAAACCATTCGCCGAGGTCGGCCATTAAATAGTAACTTTTGCTCATTAAAATTAAAATTGTATAAAATTATACAGTCAAGTTAAATTAAGAAAAAAACCAAAAAGAAGAAAAAGAAATTTTAAAATTTAAAAAGAAATTAAAGTGTTTTAATTTGGATGCCGAACAATCTATGAAAGTCTTTGAACCGCAAGTCAGGTAAATATTTAAGACAGATTTGATTTTATTGCAAATTGTTCACTTTTATGTTCTTATTTTCTGCATATAATTTACTTTCACAATTAAATTAAATATAATTGTAAAAATTCTTAGGATATCTTAATAGATACATACATACATATGTATGTATATTTTATGTAATACATATATTTTAAACGAGGTTATTATCAAACTCAAGACCAATGAAAAGAAAGTGTCTTAAGAAAACAAAAGGAATGTAAAAAGAATAGAAAATTGTTAAATATTATTTCTTGTATTTAATTTAGACTTTCTCATTAACGGCCCTAACGAGTTTTACCAACATTTGTATGCACGAGTTCCTTTTAATTCGTATTGTAAATATTTGTATTGTATTTTCAAAAACACATTTCTTTTGCATTTTGAAAAAAGAAATGCAATTTTTTTTTTTTTGAGAAATTAATTTCTTGAAAACGATTTTTAAATTCCTAAGTACATAACATAAGAACAAGTAGTGCGATTCAATCGTGCATTTTATTTTATTTTATTTTATTTTATTTTATTTTATTTTATTTTATTTTATTTTATTTTATTTTATTTTATTTTATTTTATTTTATTTTATTTTATTTTATTTTATTTTATTTTATTTTATTTTATTTTATTTTATTTTATTTTATTTTATTTTATTTTATTTTATTTTATTTTATTTTATTTTATTTTATTTTATTTTATTTTATTTTATTTTATTTTATTTTATTTTATTTTATTTTATTTTATTTTATTTTATATTATTTTATTTTATTTTATTTTATTTTATTTTATTTTATTTTATTTTATTTTATTTTATTTTATTTTATTTTATTTTATTTTATTTTATTTTATTTTATTTTATTTTATTTTATTTTATTTTATTTTATTTTATTTTATTTTATTTTATTTTATTTTATTTTATTTTATTTTATTTTATTTTATTTTATTTTATTTTATTTTATTTTATTTTATTTTATTTTATTTTATATTATTTTATTTTATTTTATTTTATTTTATTTTATTTTATTTTATTTTATTTTATTTTATTTTATTTTATTTTATTTTATTTTATTTTATTTTATTTTATTTTATTTTATTTTATTTTATTTTATTTTATTTTATTTTATTTTATTTTATTTTATTTTATATTATTTTATTTTATTTTATTTTATTTTATTTTATTTTATTTTATTTTATTTTATTTTATTTTATTTTATTTTATTTTATTTTATTTTATTTTATTTTATTTTATTTTATTTTATTTTATTTTATTTTATTTTATTTTATTTTATTTTATTTTATTTTATTTTATTTTATTTTATTTTATTTTATTTTATTTTATTTTATTTTATTTTATTTTATTTTATTTTATTTTATTTTATTTTATTTTATTTTATTTTATTTTATTTTATTTTATTTTATTTTATTTTATTTTATTTTATTTTATTTTATTTTATTTTATATTATTTTATTTTATTTTATTTTATTTTATTTTATTTTATTTTATTTTATTTTATTTTATTTTATTTTATTTTATTTTATTTTATTTTATTTTATTTTATTTTATTTTATTTTATTTTATTTTATTTTATTTTATTTTATTTTATTTTATTTTATTTTATTTTATTTTATTTTATTTTATTTTATTTTATTTTATTTTATTTTATTTTATTTTATTTTATTTTATTTTATTTTATTTTATTTTATATTATTTTATTTTATTTTATTTTATTTTATTTTATTTTATTTTATTTTATTTTATTTTATTTTATTTTATTTTATTTTATTTTATTTTATTTTATTTTATTTTATTTTATTTTATTTTATTTTATTTTATTTAAGCTGATGTCACACACCATGAAGATCGTTGAGCGAGTCTTGGGTAGCCGACTGCGAAAAATAATTAGGCTATCTGATGACCAGTGCGGGTTTGTCGGGGGTAAGTCAACCACGGATGCAATCCAGAGTATAAGAATAATTATGGAAAAACATCGGGATTCTATGGAGGATTTGCATGTCGTATTGGTTGATTTTGAAAAAGCATTCGATCGGCAACCACGAGATCTAATATGGGTGGCCCTCAGGCAACGAGGAGTTCCAGAAACCTATGTGCGGATAATTATGGACATGTATGATGGAGCAGTTACTAAAGTAAGATGCGCAGCTGGAGTCACCGAAGAATTCGAAATCACAGTAGGTGTACACCAGGGAAGTGTCTTGAGTCCCCTGCTCTTTATTACAGTTCTTGATTACCTGCTTGAAGGCAAAGTGACGGATCCAAAAGTGCATCAGTTATTCTTTGCTGACGATGGAGCCATCATAAGTGAAGACCCGATATCCCTACAACGAGCACTTGACGTATGGGTGGATGTTCTAGAAGAAAGTGGGTACCGCATAAGCGCGAAAAAGACAGAATACCTATGCTGCCCATTTTCTGATCCACACAGGCCTATTCCAGACATTTATTTGAATGGAGTAGTGCTTCCCAAGTGTGAAAAGTTTAAATATCTGGGGTCTATGATAAATAACGAAGCTACTTGTGATGACGATATCAATCATCGCGTAAGCGTAGGGTGGATGAAGTGGCGGGAAAATTCTGCTATCTTCTGTGACCGAAAAATGCCCCCTAAGCTGAAAGGAAAGCTCTACACTTCAGTTGTGCGTCCAGCACTGACATACGGTTCACAATGTTGGACAATGTACAAAAAGTATGAGAGTAAGCTAACGGCAGCTGAGATGAAGATGCTTCGTATGACAGCAGGAGTTACAAAGCTTGATCGAATTAGAAGTACGAAGATCCGAGGAAGCCTTCATGTTAAGAATACCATTTCCCAAAAAATTGAACACGACCGACTCAGTTGGTATTGCCATGTTCAAAGGAGAGATCCTGAGAACCCCGTCAAAAGAGCAATATCATACAACGTTCCAATTCGGAATAAAAAGAAAGGTAGGCCTAAACACTCCTGGTACAAACAAATGCAAAAACACCAGCATTCAGTTGGCCTCAGAAATGGAACAATACAAAACCGGGAGGCTTGCCGCCGATTTCTGAGGTCAACCCGGCGAACCCCACAGGCGGATCACTAGTGTGAAGCAGATACGTGGGAGAGTTATGATCCCCTCGACATCGAGATCATAACAGCGCCGAAACAAGGAAGAAGAAGATTTTATTTTATTTTATTTTATTTTATTTTATTTTATTTTATTTTATTTTATTTTATTTTATTTTATTTTATTTTATTTTATTTTATTTTATTTTATTTTAACAACAACAGCTTCATATTTATTTTCTATTCCAACAATGAAAATTTAATTAAAAAAATATAAATATTTATACATATTTATTTATTTACAAGGCCCTTGAGATATGACATCATTTATGACTTAAAAATATGTTTTATTTTTTATTTTCTTATTTTCTTATAGATAAAAGGATATATCAAAAAAATCTATACAAAAAAAAAACAATTAAAAAGAATATTATACATAATACATATTTATATAAATATAATTAAATACAAAAATAGAAAAATTATATGAGAATAATATAAATAACGAGAATTTTTGAACAAATAAAGAGTGAAAATGAAACGCAACGTCTGAGCCACAGTGTCGGATAACTGTGGTTCTCCTCCGGTTGTTCGCAATCATAACGGGAACGAAATCTGCTTTCCACAAATTATTTAGCATACTAAATGCTCTTTTTCCAACTACTAAAAGTCTGATTATACTTATCCGACACATACAATTTGGCTCAGGGTCTTTCGAACTAAAGTCGGTAAGAAAATCAACTGTAAGACTAACTGCACTGCACAAAAATGTATTGAAAAACTCAAACTACTCGTATAATCTCGGGTTTATGATATCAGTTTTACAAATAAGCACAGGTCTTAAAAAAATTATTTTTTCGCAACAATTTATAATACAAAAATGCTGCTTTCGGACCTGCTGTTAAGTGTTGTTAAATGATGTGCACCCTGTGCTTTAACTGAAAAAGATTATAAATTGTTGACCCAAAAAAATATTAAGAAAACCTTGAAGCCTTATGGTACAGTCTCTTATCAAAAAATCTTTTTTAAAAGGGTTTTTTTAAGGGCTCTTGGAAAGAATCAACGGTCAGTCCTTTTGAAAATATAATAATACAAAAAAGTATAAAGGTTTCAAAGACCTGTACGAAAAGATTATTGAAAAGATCGCGTTTAAAGAAGTTGAAGAGTGCTTCGAAAATAATTCTAAATAATAGAATCACAATCTGGTCTCAGAAAAACCCGTTATCTACCTTGAGATGGTCTATATGAGAAGAGACTTGTTGCTTTCTTCTATCTAAAATTTATCGGTTCAAGAGGAATATTAAATAGATACTCGTAACTGCCATATTTCATCCGAAAGAAACGCTAATATCAAGAAACTTGAAATATCAAATATCCGTATTCCTTTTCTTTGTACTTTCTGACGGCTACATCTCATTTGACATTTGACAAAATTGGCCCCGGTTCAGTCAATATGTTCGCTTGCTTCAATAGAAAAATAAATAAGCATTTTAAGACCTGAGATCCTGATCAAGACACGTTCTCCAAGATATTATATAATATGCTATTTTTGATTTGGCGAGTCGTAGAGAATTTAATATGAACTAGTTCCATGATCCCCTGACTTGACCCATATTTGTTTTTCTCGTGTTGGGGTACTTTCAATGCAATAAATCAACCACAACATTGAAGTCTCAAAGACAACATTCCAGACGGAATAACCAATTTTTCAAATGGAAATTGTCAAAAATGTCATCCAAACCAAAATGGCGGTCAAGCAGCTGAACTGGAAGCATTCAATGATTTCATTTGCAACAAAGTAAAATAGTTCTCAAATGAGACATTTAAGTCTTTCAAAATACCAGATGTATTGTTTCAGTAGACAGAGGAACTTATTTTCATATTATTATTAACCTTCCATAGATTTAATGTATTTTCAGCCCGAAGATCTTAAACTAAATTTTTTGGAGAACTTTAGGTTTCATCTAAATGATAAACGCTGCTTGTTAACTGTATTCTCTTTTAGGTGTTTTTCAACTTTGTGTTAACTTTATAAGAAATTCCATTAAGTCGATACATAGTAAAAAGATAAGAACAAGAAAACACAATTTAAATTGGGATGAAATAAAAAGAACTCCGAAAAATTTAGATAAATCGCCTCGAGGCCAACAACAACGATATTCAACAAATCGTCTCATTCCCGACTTGAACCAATTCAACTTTAAGTACTACAACTTCCTGACGTTCTGATTTCCATCAATATTTTTCAAGAATTTCAAGAATTCTTCACTGTTTGGAAAATGTTACCCGTTATCCCCAAATTGAACTATGAAGAAATGCGGCACTGCCCCGAAGATACCCTTAACTCACAACATCCAAGCGCTCATGGTACGAATATCTGAGTTAGTGGATTGACGCAGAACGATAAGGGACAAAAATCCGACTTTCAAATTATTTTCACATTTTCCTTTTTTTTTCTGTTTGGTTCGCCTTCATTGCTCAGAAACTGACAAAACATAAAAAAATATGTAATGGCAGGCTGTTGAGTACACCCAGCGGGTGAACAATTTAAACTTATTGCAGAGTTATCAGGAGACTACCCTAAGGAGTACTGTATGTTGTCGATTGTTGCGGATGTTAATTAACTTATTATTTGTTTTATTGCAAACGCCCTTTCCCTCAATACAAGTCTGCCTCCCACATCCGTCCGCCATCACTTCGGGTGTAGCATGCCGAAACAGTTTAAAAACCGTCACGACGACGTTAATCAGAAGACATTTTAGTCCTACCGATAAATTTTCCTCTTCACACTTTTTTTAACGTTTTTATTTTTATGTTTTTCACTTGGCAGGTTCGCTTACTCCAATTTGAAAATCTTGATTGATGTAGTGTATACGTTGGTTGGTAGGTTGGTTAGAACAGGTCATTTTCTCTTTGACGTACACAAAGTTTCGAATCCTTGGATCAAGTAGGTTTATCATGGAGCACATGATGGAATGGGCAGATGAAATGGAGTACGGAGGGTGGAATGGAGGGTGGTTAATATAGGGGAATAATAAATCTGAAAATGTTGACCGCATTAAAAGATCGATTTTAAATTTTTTAGACGCTTTGGGGTTTCATTGGTGTTATAATATATTATACTGGAATATTTAAGGCTCTATTTTTGGGGTCACAAATTGAGGGCTTGGAACTTTGAAAAGCTAATAGATAAGGGATGTAACGAGGAAAGGGTCCTTTTCAACTCAAAACACTATACGATTCAAGGTTGTGTTTTAAGATTTATTTTCTACGCATCATGGAAGAATTCAATAGAAAATAAAATGCACGGCTGGGTCGCATGTACCTACTTGTTCGAGAGGCTTTGAGTTTTAAAAATTGTATTATGTACATATAAGAACACGGATATTATTAGACAAATTTTTAAATATATGACATTTACTTTTTAAAAGGCTAAAACAACGTTCTTAATAGTTTTCAGCTTAATAGTAAATAGCAGTAATAACTTACGAAAATAACGTGAAAGACGAAAACCACTATTAGCCTCTTAAAATCCTCATGCGTATGAACGAATACATAGAGCAGGAATTTACTAATAGTGAAGTACTCAGATCCTTAAATAATAAAAAAATAATCGAAGCTCCTTTAGTTGCTTTTAACCTGTTGAACAACGTAATTCCAACTCTACCAGTAAAATGCCAATGTTCAATATGATGGACATGACCTCAAAAGTTATAGCTTAGAAGGGCTATTCGGTATTAACTTTGTATTTTCAACGAAATAGACATATTTGCAACGAAAAAGACATTTTTAAAATAGTAGTTCGATTAACCTCCTATCTTGTTTGGACAAAGGCAACAAGGAAAAAATCAAAACATTTCCACCTTTTGAGTGGAATGGAATGCAAACATTACTAAAATCGTTATTTTGATAAATTAAAGTCAAAAATAAATTGAGTTATTTTACAAATGCAAAACACATTTAATCTACGGGCGGGTCAATAAGTCCGTGACTTTTGGAATAAAACACAGATTTTTTGATAAAAAAATAATTTTATTTTTCAACGTAGTGTCCCTTGAGCTCTATACACTTTGTCCAACGCTTCTCCAATATTTTTATCCCTTCCAAAAAAAAATGATTTGTCGAGGACCTCAAAATAGGCCTTTGTTTGCGAGATGACTTCATCATTGGAATCAAATCTTTTTCCACCAAGCCATTTCTTCAGGTTTGGGAACAAGAAGTAGTCGCTCGGAGCCAAATCTGGAGAATAGGGTGGATGAGGGAGCAATTCATAGCCCAATTCATGGCTTTTTGCCATGGCAACTGCACATGTGTGCACCCTTGCATTGTCTTGGTGGAAAAGAACTTTTTTCTTGGCCAAATGAGGTCGGTTTTTTTTCAAATCGTCATTGAATCGGTCCAATAAGTTGGCATAATATTCCCCATTGATTGTTCTTTCCTTTTGAAGGTAGTCAATGTGGATTATCCCGCGTGCATCCCAAAAAACAGTCGCCATAACTTTATTGGCTGACAAACCCACCTTGGCCTTCTTTGGCGCCGATTCACCCTTAGAAACCCACTGTTTTGACTGTTGTTTGGTCTCTGGTGTGTTGTGATGGATCCATGTTTCGTCCACGGTTACAAAACGGCGCAAAAACTCCTCCATATTGCGATTAAACAACGCCAAACCTTCCTGTGAAGTTGTTACACGATTGCGTTTGTGGTCGACTGTGAGCAAACGCGGCACCCATCTTGCGGAAAGCTTTCTCATGCCCAAGTGATCATTCAAAATTGAAACCACTGAGCCATGCGAGATCCCTACGGCTTCCACAATCTCTCGCACTTTCAATCTTCGGTCGGCCAACACCATATCGTGAATTTTTTCGATTGTTTCGGGTGTAGGGACCTCAACTGGGCGTCCAGGACGTTCGGCATCTTCAGTGCTTGTACGGCCACAACGAAATTCAGTAAACCACTTTTTTACCATTGAAATCGATGGTGCAGAGTCCCCATAGTATTTATCAAGCTTAGCCTTGGTCTCGGTAATGGTTTTTTTTCGCAAGAAATAATGCTTAATAAGCACACGAAATTCACTTTTTTCCATTTTCTCCTCAAATTAGTGAGTAGTCTGATAAAAATAGCTGTCAAACACAAACTAACTGACGCAGCAAGTTTAAATTTTGACAGGAGTCAACTGACAGATGCCTGCTGACAGGAGCAGTGTTGCTGTTTCAGTAAAGAGGTCAGAAATTCAAAAAGTCACGGACTGCCCTCGTATCTATCTATATACCTATATGTATATAAAAATCATTTGCTATTCGTTTGTCTCACTAAAACTCGAGAATGGCTGGACCGATTTTGCTAATTTTGATCTTGAAATATTTGTGGAAGTTCAGGGAAGGTTTAAACGGTGAGAAACATAAATAATAAGTTACGGAAAATACTAAAAACGACTGTTTAATTTTCCAATACAAAATGTTCCTAGCTGTGAATGTACTTGCCTCAGACGCTCTAGGTCGCATTTACACAATACATCCAAATAACGATGAATGTTATTATCTTTGATAGATAGTTGATGGTGGATATTCGTGGCCCAACATCGTTTCAACTAGAGATGCCGCGAATATTCGGCCACTATTCGGTATTCGGCCCATTTTTTTGATATTCGAATACCGAATATTAAATGGAGAATAAAAAAAGATTTATTATCTTACAAAAAATGTTGTATTTTTATTAAAAATTTTTATTTTAGTATTTAAAATCTACTAATGGTAAGTTGTGGTGAATAAAACAGCTTTTTCAGCATTTGTTGGTATTCGTAGCATACGTTTTATGTAACGTTTTTATTCGAAATCAATTACAGCTTCTGCAAATAATCTTTCACTAATACACTAGTACCAGGAGACGAGAGGTAGATTTCAGCAAATGTTGTCAAATTGGGAAACAGTTTTGTATTTGATGACCACCACTTGTAAGGGTCTGCCATCTGATATTGGCGAAAAGTTCTTGAAAAAAAAATCTATTTTGTTTTCAATCGCAGTTTTTTTAAAATCTTTATCATTATACATATAGACAATAGCAACTTCCTCAAAACATTTCCAGAAACTGTTGTGCATCGTCAAAAGTCACGTAGGAGAACGATACGAGTACACAACACATCGTTTCGTTGGCCGAATGAATACGGTATTCGGCCGACGAATGTGGGTCATCTAGTAAATAAATAAATAAGTTAGCACCTAGAAAACCGTTTATATTGAGCCGTGTTTTATGGAAAATTGATAGCCAGTAAGGAAAATTGAATAAAAAACGATTATAGTCACTTTTATATTCACTCGCCTTTAATCTCAAAGTTTGACACGAATTTTGCAAAAAACGATTTTTCTTTTAAAAAAAATCAGATTTTGTAGATGTTTTTAAATCCATCGAGATCTCAGCCTTCCTCCAATGGGATTTGACAGTTTATAGCTTGGTATATATATTTTGACCTATTTAGAGTATTTCCTTCTAGATGCTTTCCAAAAGCCCTAAATCGAAATTTTCCTGAACAAAAAAAAATCCAAAAAATTTCGATTTTTCAGTGAACAAAATTAAGATTTTTCAGAAGTTTTTCAATCAATTGAGATTTGAGATTTTTTGTACGCCTTTTACAAAATAGACATGAAGCTTTATTTCCAAATGTCTTGACATAATAAAAAATCTCTGAGAAAAAAAGATGCATTCCAGAACACATCTCAGTACTAAGCAAATATTTTTCTACACTCGATTTAAGCGCCATCTACATCTCAATATATCAACAATTTTTATTCATTCTATATTCACTCTGATTGCTGACCAAAATATATTCACTCTTGATGTTTTTATTGTTTTGCATGTAAAATTTTACTAACTTGGCTATTCACTCTTTCAAAAAACACGACTATTGACTTATGAAGAAACTACTGTAATCGAGTGATCATCGAGTGCTTGAAAGCAAGTAGCTGCTGCTATTGTTTTAACAATTTTGAATTCATACACCTCGACAAGTTCGAAAATTTAGGACTTAATCCGCATAATAATAGCCATAAACATACGAGTAATAACCAAACGAATTGACACGATAACAAGATTTATTTACCAAGAAACACAATTTTTCTTCCCGTAAGTTGAAAACTTATCGCTCCCAGGGGTGTAAGCTGTGATAAATCGTAAGTTTAAAAAAAACGTGTTTACATTTGTAAGTTTTTGTCCCAACTTAGAGCTTACGAAAGTTGATAAAACATGCTGTATGTCACTTTCACAGTCGTTTACACTATCAATTTTCCCAAAAGTTGGAGACGTAAGCAAATTACGTTAATAAAAATCACATGTGTAATCTTGGTCTTTAAGAAAACTGCAATTTTAGAATAAACTAGGCCTAAGCAAACAAAAGATTTGATGCAAGGCTGACTTCTTAAAATTTAATTTGATCACAATTCATAACACTCATATGTGTGGTGTTTTTTTGTACATACAAAATGTCTTAAGCATAAAACGACTGATGGAGGAATCTATTTTAAGGTTTTGCCTTCAGTTACGAGTGTGTTTCCAATTCACAAAATTCCCAGAAAAAACATAATTTGCTTGCCCTGAAGTCATTATGGGAACCTGCAAATTATGACGCATACTTAATGTGTTCGAAGAATGTGCCCAGATGTTTAAGGAATAACTTTTCGAGTATTCACACATAAGCGTAGGTAGGTATTCATAACCAAAACATATTTGTTTTTTTTTAAAGAAAAAGTTCAGCAAGAACAATTTTTTTATTTTAGAATTTTCGAAAGAAAAAAATAAGAGCTGTCCGGTAATTGCGTGTGGTTTTTTTTTCATCCCACGTAAAAAAAAAACTAAAAAAATATATTGAATTACGTAATCGAACGAAAATAAATAAATAAACGAAATAAAAAAGTCCTCTCTTTTCGTCGACCGATTCGTGTAAGAATTTCTATTTTTATTATTTTTGTTTGCCGCAAAGGAAGCATATGTCAAAATACTCAAGTGCAAAGATCACCATGGTTTTTATTTTAGTTTACGAGTATGAGGTTGTACAAACGGTTGGGGGCTTTCCATGAATGAAAAGAGGCATCATCTACAGTCAATCTGCAGGCATTTCTTTGAAACGTTCAATGGAGGAGTCAGCTTATTTCGCCTTTATAATTATGGCACTGTCCTCCCCCTTTATTCCCTGTTGCTGCCGCCATCACCGCAGATTGTTCATACATTATTTTGTCCTGTCAAAGGGTCGTAGTTGTAGTAAAAGAGCCACACATGTCAAAACCGAAAATAGCATTCCATAAAATACTCGCATTAACTGAACCAGATGAAAGTTTACATACTTGGGAGTCAATGCCATCAAAGAGCTCATTTATTTGATTTCCATTTCAGAGGAAATGGTACAAAGCACATTACATCTGCTACTCGTACAGCAAACCGATTCCGATTCTATTTTTAGAAAAGGATGTTTAATTGAATTGAATCTGTATGACTTGAGATTTCAATTAACGGGAGAGCACTTTAAAAGAATCTTTTTACCTTCCTTCACACTCAAGAAGCATTTTAGAATTTAAGTAGATTGCTTCAGATATTTCATTTTTTTCATCCTGTACTATAACTGGTTATAGAATTTCGAAAGTCCTCACCTGAGTCCTACATAAGCATACGCACAATTTATATGCAGTGTTATTCAGTCAGTACATATTATGTACTATGTATTTTTGCTAAGGAATGTAAGATCTTAATGCAGAGAACATACATACATTATATAAACAGAGTATATGTACATTGTACATGCTGCTGATAATATGTCTTTCTGCATATACCTACTTCAAGTGACAAACCTCCCGAATTTTGCTTTGAGGCTTTGCGGTGTTCAATGCTTAACAGGGTAATAGGATTATAGAATAATATGTACATACATTGTAATGGTGATGAAGTCTTTCCACCAAGGACCTTTAATTTTGTTATTTTAATAAAATTTGAGATTGAAAATGTCAGCACCATACACCTAATCGTCTTAAGTGAATTGTGAAAAGCTCTTTTATGAAATACCCTTTCAGTAGACTACGGTGAACTTTAAGCTGTAGGGTAGAGTTAATTTTGATATGGTCAATACTTCTGGAGAGGGATTAGATTAATGTAATTGAAACAACTTTGCATAATTTAATTAAGTTATTCTGGTTATATTGTACCGTTTCACTGCAAGTTTTTTGCCTAAATGAAGAATATATTTTAAGCAATATAATGTATTGTTGTTTTTTTTTTTTGTTCTTAAATATGTGCATATAACCGATTTACGAGATATGTTTTACCTTACTCCCAATGGGGTATGTGGGGGAAGAACGGGGTTCACAAGCCCCAAGCCGAAAATATGGAAAATATGTATAAGGCAAGTAATGGATTCGTTAAAAAAATCGAACTCAAGGTTTTGATAAATTTTCTTTAAACTTGATAAGTAGCATTTTTAAATTTTAACCTTAATACGTTTTTTTCTTTTTTTTTAACACCAAAAATAACGGTACCTGCCATACGATTTTTAATCGAAATTTTGTTTAAGAAAAAATCACAAAATTTAATTTAGTTAAAGCTAGGTATCTAATGCTTAAACAAAAATTTCCGAATGCTATACTCACATTAGAACCATTTTTTTTTTTGTATTTGATTTCCTCTAAAACGGTGCAACCGACTTTGAATATTTATTAATGCTAGAGCTCCCAAAAGTTTGGAAAATATTGTCTATTTTTTTTTTAAACTTAATATTTCAAAAACACCTTTTAATATTTTTTAAACTTCACAGTTAAAAGTTTTAAAATAAAATCTACAAGATGTGAGGAAAAAACTTTGATAATAAAACGATTTTTAAACTATGTTTTCATAAATTCATACTTTTCTGGAAATCAGACGGTAATTTCATGCATTTGAACATTTTTATCTCATTAATTACGTGTTTTATATTTATTTATCTTCTTCTTCCTTTGTTTCGGCGCTGTTATGATCTCGATGTCGAGGGGATCATAACTCTCCCACGTATCTGCTTCACACTAGTGATCCGCCTGTGTGGTTCGCCGGGTTGACCTCAGAAATCGGCGGCAAGCCTCCCGGTTTTGTATTGTTCCATTTCTGAGGCCAACTGAATGCTGGTGTTTTTGCATTTGTTTGTACCAGGAGTGTTTAGGCCTACCTTTCTTTTTATTCCGAATTGGAACGTTGTATGATATTGCCTTTTTGACGGGGTTCTCAGGATCTCTCCTTTGAACATGGCAATACCAACTGAGTCGGTCGTGTTCAATTTTTTGGGAAATGGTATTCTTAACATGAAGGCTTCCTCGGATCTTCGTACTTCTAATTCGATCAAGCTTTGTAACTCCTGCTGTCATACGAAGCATCTTCATCTCAGCTGCCGTTAGCTTACTCTCATACTTTTTGTACATTGTCCAACATTGTGAACCGTATGTGAGTGCTGGACGCACAACTGAAGTGTAGAGCTTTCCTTTCAGCTTAGGGGGCATTTTTCGGTCACAGAAGATAGCAGAATTTTCCCGCCACTTCATCCACCCTACGCTTACGCGATGATTGATATCGTCATCACAAGTAGCTTCGTTATTTATCATAGACCCCAGATATTTAAACTTTTCACACTTGGGAAGCACTACTCCATTCAAATAAATGTCTGGAATAGGCCTGTGTGGATCAGAAAATGGGCAGCATAGGTATTCTGTCTTTTTCGCGCTTATGCGGTACCCACTTCCTTCTAGAACATCCACCCATACGTCAAGTGCTCGTTGTAGGGATATCGGGTCTTCACTTATGATGGCTCCATCGTCAGCAAAGGATAACTGATGCACTTTTGGATCCGTCACTTTGCCTTCAAGCAGGTAATCAAGAACTGTAATAAAGAGCAGGGGACTCAAGACACTTCCCTGGTGTACACCTACTGTGATTTCGAATTCTTCGGTGACTCCAGCTGCGCATCTTACTTTAGTAACTGCTCCATCATACATGTCCATAATTATCCGCACATAGGTTTCTGGAACTCCGCGTTGCCTGAGGGCCACCCATATTAGATCTCGTGGTTGCCGATCGAATGCTTTTTCAAAATCAACCAATACGACATGCAAATCCTCCAAAGAATCCCGATGTTTTTCCATAATTATTCTTATACTCTGGATTGCATCCGTGGTTGACTTACCCCCGACAAACCCGCACTGGTCATCAGATAGCCTAATTATTTTTCGCAGTCGGCTACCCAAGACTCGCTCAACGATCTTCATGGTGTGTGACATCAGCTTAATCGAACGGTAATTATCACAGCTTCGAGTATCACCCTTTCCTTTATAAATTGGAAGAAGGTAACTTTCCCTCCATTGATTAGGCATGCGATCACCTCGTATAAGTTTGGAGACAAGAATCATGAGCCATCTAAACCCGATGTCTCCCATCTTTTTCCAAAACTCTGAGGGTATTTCGTCTGGGCCAACAGCTTTTCCCTTTTTGGAGTATTTTACCGCCTCACTAACTTCTTCGACTGTGACGTCGGATACTTCGCTTAAGTTAGGTGAAGCTATTGGAAAGTACAGCCTTGGAAATTTTTCGTTTAGAAGTCCGTCACAATACTGTCGCCACCTGTGAAGAATTTCGTTGTCTTCCACAAGAAGTTGGCCTTGAGCATTGTTAATGAACTTTGGCGAACAAATCTCCTGGGCATTTCTTCTTCTTTGAGCGGCTATTTTGAAAATAGTTGCGCCCTTATTCGTGTTTTGCCGTAGCTCTTGAATAGCACCAGCTGTCGGGGTAGAAATTTCATCCAGCTCCCGATACAGGTTTTCTGTATTCTTTGCTTGAATTTGGGCGCACTTCTTTTTCGCTTCTTTCTTGCAGTTTCTATATTCCACTTCGAGGCGTGACTTTTGCTCTGTATCATTAGAGGGGCACTTCGACCAAGCCTTGAAAGCCATTTTCTTTTTACTTATAACTGATTTAGCTTCATCATTCCACCACCATGTTTCTTTGCCTTGTTGGTTGTGTCCTTTTGAAACCCCTAACAGTGTTTTGGCTTTTTCTTTGCAAGTTCTCTGTAGGAGATCCCACATACTTTGTGCTGTACTCTTTTATATTTATTTATACATAATTTTTATATTCAAAAGTACTTTTACATAAGAGCAAGTCGTGCATTTTATTTAAAGTTGGCAAAAGTCCGAATTTGTGCGAGAACATTCACATTAGCTGTGTTTTATTTTCCCCCAGATCTGATCCAGATTAGATCTTCATTCAAAATTACATGTATAACAAAAACAACACTAGGCCCAGTTTTGTATGTATTTGTTGTTTTACATGTTATTTTGAAAACAAAATCCAATCCGGATCAGACTAATAGACTAGGAATTTTAAAAACGAATGTTATTAGAGAAAACTGTTCATAAGGATAAAATTATTTTTTTTAATAAATAAGAAATTAATTTTTTGATAAAAACAAAATGCTATACAAATATGAATTTAAGCATGAACAAAAATTATAAGTCGTTGTAGTGGTTCCTTAAAAAATAAGCTTTTATATACAAAATTCTTAAAACATTTTTAAGAAAAAAATTTGGTACTCGAATTGTAACTTTTTATTATTTTACGAATGAGAATTAAATTTCCAAGAAAAATACTAAACCGTTTTTGAGATATCGAATTTTCCAAAAAAAAAAGACTTTTTTTTCCAAAAATTGAAAAAAAAAAAAATTATTTTGTTTTAAGTCTTGAAATGCAATGTTTTTTAAACTTTTAGGAGCTTCTCTATAAAAAAATGTCATTAAAATCCGTTATGCCGATAATGAGAAATTCAAAATTCGTTCTGTGGCAGATACAGTCAGTAATGTCTTGTTTTCAAAAAATTTATTTACTAAATTATAGATCGTAAGGATTAATCGAAAGAAAAAAAAAATTTTCTAAATTCTGGTAACCGTTTTGGAGAAAAATACGATTTTCGAAAACCATTTTTGAACATTTGTATGGAGAGTACCGTTATTTTTACGTAAAATTATTGCTCATATATTGTAGATTATATTAAGAAACTTTTATGTATCAAGTCTCAAAAAAATCGATCATGGGGTTTTCAAAATATTGAGTTTAAAAAAAAAAATATTTTAAAATCCAAAAAAAAAATTTTGGAAAATTTGAATACACAATTATATTGAAACTGCTGGGGAGCGTTAACATGAAAAAAAAATGATCAAAATCAGTCACACCATTTTTTAGAAAATCAAAAATTAAAAAAAAATTGTTCCAAGGAGGTAGTAAAAATTTTTTCAACCTAACCTTAACTAAATGATATTTTTTGATTTTTTTTTTAAATCTGTGGGACAGTTTTTGAGAAAAAAAAAATATTTTTAAGATTTCGAAAAAAACTCGTATGGCAGGTACCATTATTTTTGGTCTTAAAAAAAAAAGAAAAAATGTGTGGGGGGGGGGGAATTAAAACCAAGTTTGAAGAGAATCGGCCGAGCCATTTAGGCTGTAGTCGAACAGACAGACAGATAAACAGAGAGACCCACTTTTTTAGTCTTCGCTATCATCGTAATGTCAACTTTGATCAAAATCTCGAGTTCGATTTTTTTTTCGAATGCATAACTTGCCTCATAGTACCTATACGTCGCAAGTAAAAATCAAAAGAGTAATGCAAGAAACAGATTAACACAGCAACTTCAACAGCAACGAAAACTTTGACATCAAAAGTCTTGTGAAGCACATTACAACGTGAACAGCACTTTTGAAAGCATTTAATCAAAATAGTTTCAAATGCGAAATGATTTTTCCATACATTATAAGATAAAAATTAACGTAAGTTGCGTCAATGTATATCTACGACTTGCGCTATTTGTCGTACTTAAATTAATTTGTTTTTAGTCATTTTAAAAGATGCTCTTCCATTGTTAGATGAAACAAAAAGATGGTTTTCATTTGAGTGTTGATAAACCCGAAAAATTTCGCCTTAAATGTTGGCGACATCTAATTTAGGGTTAAGGTCTAAAGCGCGGAAAGATTGAACCAGCGGCCGCCATTAATTTAGATCCAATGTATTTCAATTGTTCAACACACATAAGAACAGCAACACCAACAGCGTCGTTAGGCCAAAGTCCTAAATTTGCTGTTGCTGGTGCAGTGTTGTCAACTTTCCCACTGCAATATTCAGTGGCTGTGGCACCACAATGAAAACAAAATAGAAACGGAGCTTGTTGGTTGCTGATATTCTTATTGTTCTCGTCGTTTTTGTGGATTTAGGTTTGTTTTGATTTGTCTACGATTATTAAGGAAATGGAAGAAAAATTAATTGAACTTATAAGGGAGAATTCGTTTCTCTTCGATAAAAGAAGAAAATCCTATTTTTCGTGAAGAATTTATGCAAATGAAAAACTTTTTTTTCGATATGAAATGTCAAACAGATGTAATGACGTTGCTGGTGGCAATGTGTTTGAGAAATGTTTGCTGGTCAGCGTGCTATTTGCTGTTGACGATGCTGGTGCTGTTGCTGTTGCTGGTTTAATCTGTTTCGCGCATAACGTTGAAGTCGATGTCGAAGTTTCTGTGTTAATGTAGGTATTCAAAGTCATTCAAAACCAGTGGCTCTAAAAAGAGTGATGTGGTTGTCAAAGTGGCTGTTGAAGTTGCTGTGTCAATCTGTTTCTCACTGAAAATTTTGTTATTTCAATGCGTGTATTGTGTGGTACAATTTTTTGATAATTTTTGTTGCAATAATTATAAAGGAATTAACACAACACAACCTCACAAAATCGCTTTAACTGTGCGGACTATTTCGCATCTAATTATCGCATCTCGAATCACTTGTGGCATAGCTTCTGTTATCGCATCGCTTTGTCGCACCACTATACGCGTAGCCTAAACCTTGCAAATAATAACTATAAGGCCTCTTCTTCCACCTGGCCATGTTTTATAGATTTAAAAAAAATTAGTTTAGTGATTTTTTAAAACGTTTACTAATTTAAAACTGATCCATTTAATTTTAAACGATTTATAAACATAAATAAATATATTTTTGTTAAATTAAATTAAATATTTACTTACTGTTCTTTTGGAAATCCTGTGTATCGTCGCATCCTGTTCTTCCAGCTAAAGACGTCAGTACAGTTATAAGAACTAGTTGCTGGGAAACGATACTCCAAAGACATTTTGTAAGTATAGAATTTTGATTTGTTCCCATTTTTCATAGTACAACACATGGATGGGGTGAATTCTTATTCTTGAATGCTTCGTTGTAATTGTTTTGATTTATAAAGCCCTTAAAATTGTTTAATCACATGCCTACATATCTCTTCATAAAAACACTTCTATATGCAAGCCAATTAAATTTCTTTTGATATGTTTTTTACTTTCTTACTCGTACAGTTAATTAATTAATTAGAAGGATTCACTTTTATGCACAGGGATGTTTCATTTATTAAGGGAATACAATTTGGGACATAACTTTAATGTTAGACAAAATATAAAATTAAACGGAAGAAAATTAATTCTATCACTTAACATAGTTGAGCCTTCAATAGGTTATTCTGTCAGTACTTCTCTATTTTTATTTATATTTTCAAATTTATCCCCGCACTAAACAACACAAGAAAATTGGTCCTTTTGTATTCGACCCGCACAAAGCTTTTTTTGACTGGGGATGGCCGTCAGGTTGTTCTCCTCAAATTGTAGTTCTGGAGACATCATGGTCACAACTTCTCTTCGCCATTGAAACCACACGACAACTTTCATGTGACATTTTAAAGCTGGAAAGAAAGCATAAATGTTATTTAATTACTTTGTAGGTTTCTGGGTACAAAAGAGAGAGATTAAATAAGTGTTTATAGAGTTTTAATTGCAACATTATGACGATTAGCACTTCTTATGACGAGTTATAAAATACCGTCCTTTTGTTAGGATAAATTAAAATGGTTCCATATGTTTCGAAAGGTTGAAAAGAATAGAAATGTTAGACAGGGTGATACCAATTTTAATTAAACAAACTTTATTACAATATACCTCGCATAATCCGTTTTTTGATAATGAGTCTGTTCGTTCACTAAGCGAAAACTATCAATTTCTCCATTCGTTGGTGTCATTAAGAAGTTCATAACATACCTAAGTTGGAACGCCAATTTTTTTTGACTAAAGCCCAAAAAAGCTACATATTTTGAATCAATAATTCAACAAGTCCATTAATAGTGCTAAGTCTTCTACTTGACTGTTTTATTTCAGTACTATATAGCATTTGTATTATAAAAAACCTTCATGTAGAATCAATGCCAACGTTAATGATTACAATTTAAATCTTGGTTGGGTATAGTTCACATTGAATTTTTGTCAAAAAATCGATGTAAGATGAACTGAATTTAACAAAAATTGCGTATTGAAAAGGTCCTCAACTGATGAGTCCATGTGAGATCACCGAGATGAAGCGCCAATTTTTCTGGACTAAAGGCCAAAAAAAATCTATTTTGAATACCTACATAAGTAGTAGAAACAAAAACTGAATCACAACAAAATACATTAAAAACTTTAAAAAGTTCTAAGTCTATGACGTTTATGAAGATTAAAAAAAATCCAAATTATGATGAAAATTTTGTAAACCCTCAAAATTTTGTGAGTTAAAATAATTTCTAAATTTTCCCCAGATATTACGCTACTTCAGAAATTTTGATATTAAACTTATAAATCGGCGCACTTTCAGATCTGACTTCTTTCCACGGTTGACTTTTTATGCATACGAGAACATTGGCATTTATCATTTGTTTGTAGCAGTGGCGTGGCGTGGATAATTTTAAATGGGAAGACGTTATAAAATTTTGTTACCAGTAAAAATGAAAAAATAATCTTAGAACCTTAAAAAGAACATTTCTAGTAGGGATATGGTATCTACAAATGCATTCCACATTGACTTAGCAAAAAATGTGTAGCTATATTTTTTTATACTTCAAGACATTAATATTTCAATCAACAATGAGCTTGAAACAAAATAAAAAAGGACCTCCTTTTAGACACCACCCCTTTCGTCGGACATAACATGCAATCATATTATGTCTCAAGAATATTAAATACATATATGATGGGACCACTCATCTGCATTAAGACTCGCCCTAACGTCAAAAAATACAAGATATCTTTTTTGTATTCCATTCTCTGACAAGAACCGAAATATGGCACTCAGTTGTCCCCTATGACTCAAATCTGATGTTTCGTCGATCATAATCGACACGAACCGGGCTTCTATGATTTCTGTTTTAATTTCATATTAAATAACAGCCGCGATACTATGTATCAAGAGGGATTTACATGTATTCATGAAACATGCACATCTGGGATAGAAATCCCTGGTGTGTAAAGGAAAAAAGGATAAAATATAAACTATCAACTATCCTTACTAAAATTATTTGGTTTCTCCGATAGGTAATCTGTTAAACAGCAATCTACATTTATCAAAGACTTTTCCAAGACAAAATCTAGAACTGCACTAAAATTAAGAAGCCAATTTTTTTTTATCAATATAGTGGATAATAAAAGGAATTAAATCTTCACTTTAACATCTAACTTTTCACTTTTTTTAATTAAGTTCAAATTGGCTTTTCAAAACACTAGATTTATTTGAAGTTATTGAACCTGTGCAACACAGTCTTTTATTGAATGCCAATTGAATCTAAAATTAAATTCCTATTCTTGTTCTTCAGCGATATGCTAAATTTACACTGCTGACAAATTGCCATATATTCTACCATGATTTATTTCATAATTTAAAATTATCACAGTAAATTTTCAAAATTATCAATCGTGTATAAACTATCACGAGAGAGAAAAATGAAAGCATTTTACATTAGCATGCAAATCAACATCAAATTCAAAATCAAGAATCAACAATACACACATTCCATACTTATATTTATATGACATATTAAAGAAAAAAAAACAAATAAGTCGAAGAACACCGTCTTATTTCTTACACAAGGTTGAAAAAAGGCGAGCACCTGAACTCCTGCAATGTATTATCTTCCTACTGAAATGCAATGCTAATTGCTAAAGGGAGAATAAAATACAAATAATTCCAACTCCTACTGGTATACATCGAAAATTTTATAAGACGGAATGTAGCATCTTATTTTTTGCGGATGTTGAGTAAAGAGGATCCGAAACACAATGCTTGGGGAAGAAAGGGATATAAAACAAATAAATAAGACGGTGATTGAAAAGTTTATGTCAGAGTATTTTTGTGACTCTCTTGGTTAATGTTGGTTGTGGATTGTGGAATGTGTTTGGATAAAGTATAAGATACAAACGAGAAGCAGAATGGAAAACTTAAACTTATTCGATGCTTATTTGGTAGATTGTGTTATTTGTGGATTTTCTAAAAGGGAAGACGATAGGAATCGTGTTATATGGACGCCACGCCACTGGTTTGTAGTAATTTTACACGACATCATTCAAAGACATCAGTGAAGCTGGTGGCGTGGGATTCTTAATACGAACAAAGACCACTTATCGAGATATTTTTTCAAAGGAATTTTCGTATACAGAAAAGACGATGAACAAGTCCCACCGGTCTACAGAATAGTGCTTCATTTAATTGGAAAGAATTTTGAGAACGTCAGTGGATGCCTTAAACGAAAGGAAATCCCAAATTTTCGATTTCCTTTAATGCACCATTATTCACCACACTGCGAAGTTTCAAGGTTTCTCGATGTCCAGAAGTGGTCCATAATGTTGATGATCTGATAGTCAGTCAGTGAGTCAGTTTCGGTTTTAGCAAGTTTCGAAATCTTATATCTAAGAAACCACTAATACCAAAAACTTAAAATTCGGTGAGGCGCCTGTGTTTGTTAAGCTCAGCAAATGCTATGAATTTGAAGATTCTGACCTCATTGGTTCTAAAGTCAGAAGGGGGGTCAAAAATTAACTGAGTTTGTTCCTGTAGAAAGATTGTAGTGCCACAAACTTGGCTGGGCACATTTGGAATCTTGTCTTCCTATCTAATATTTCAGGCATGTTTATATCACCGACCACCATTGAAGAAGATGGGGCAACTTAGTTGGATTTGTTCCTTACACTACCACCGGTTGGCATAATGAAACTAGATGAGGTATAAGAAGTATCGCCTGATTTGGAGACATGGTGTCCAACAACTGGAACCTAAAACAACCTAATTTTCTGGATTTTTATAGTACCTTATATCCTCAGTCTTGATTCTGCATATTCCAATTCATCCTTTTTGAAGAGTTTAAATGTGTTATTTTGGTTGCACAGCACTGTTTCTGTTTGAAATAGAATAGTGTTGCAAGACTCTTCGAAGGATTTTCACGGTCGATATCACTACTTGATTTATATTCATGCTCGAATTTCGCCAGGCAGAACACACAAGTCAAACAATTTTAATTAGTGAATACCACTTAAATGCTTAAAAATGGCTTCTCTTTTTGATATAACTGAAGAACTGGAAACACCCGGTTAAACCCTTTTATGTTTTTTAACTAAAATTTTATTTTCCACAATCCTTTTGCAACATTTCGTGTCGTCGTCGTCGGGGGCATTTATAAGCATTGAGCATGATTGTTCAGATTACCAATGCCAATCGTAGTCCTTTTGACTTCTTTCCACAAAAACCTTAATACCTACATGGATTATGGTGTGTTCTATGGTAATTATTATGGTTGCGATTCAATGTGAAAGTAATAAAAACTTGATGAAGGTTATATATGGTTTTCGAGGAAATGGTTGAAGTATGCAAATTTTATGACACTTTGTCGGAAAACGTATACCTTGAGTGTCCTACAGCGGTTGATTTTGAATGTTCAAACAAAACCATGAAAGGAGTAGAAGAGCCCTACTACAGCCCACTGTGAATGATTATTACGTTTTTGTTCCCGATGTTCAAGCTGAAGTTATTTTATTCTTCGAATCTTATTGATAAAAAATCCATAAAAATATATTGCAAAGATAGGGATTTGGTATTTTTGTGTTTGTTGCCTATTGAATTATTTATTGTATTTGTTAGATGTTATTTAGTCGACAAACACCTTGTTATCTTTAATGTATAAATGTTCTTGACTGCGGTACAGCGCGCGTTCCTTGGGGCTTTCAAATTGATACTTCTTGGTTGAAAAATATAATTGAAAGAAAACGTAAAGGACAAAAGTCGATTCGAATGTTATCGATTAAGCTGTGATTTAGTATCGCCTAAGCCAGTAGAACAATACTTGAAGTAGAGCCGGCTTCCTAAAATAGAAAAAAAAGTTTTAAAAATGTAGGTTTTAATTCTCCTATAATGTCTCAATATAAATTTATAAGAATCTTTGACATTTTGTGTTGGAATGAAAAGAATTCAATTTTGTGGTCAATAAAGGAACTTTAAATTTGAAAAATATTTTTGAAAAGAATGAGTTTGCAGGGTTTGGGGAATTGGAAGGTGAGTCCAAGGAGAGTCTTGCGATACACAAAGAGAAATTGAAGAGTGCATTCCAATCCTCTAGGCATGGGTAACACCTTCTGCTTAAAATTGGACAGAACACAGTTCTTGAAACTCTGTTCGATATGACTGAAACCTTTTTTTGGCAGTCATCACCACATTTTTACCAGCGCGGGTTAATCGGTTCTTTAGCTTGTTAGAGTCTGAAAGAAAAAGCACGACTTTGGTTGAGCTAAAGTTTAACAACGACTGAGATTCTAAGTTTTATATAATAGTTTTTTTTCAATTCCATTTAATATTCAAAAGATGATATAATGATCATTGTAAATAATTGTGAGTGAATTACTTATAAAGAAATTTATGAGAAGTATTGATTTGATTTCAAACTAATATTAACATAATTATGTTGCAAAAAACTTTAAGGTACTCACCCTTACAGGGAAATCAGTATTTTATTAAACCTTAAGAAATATATTTTCATTTTCGGATATAGAATTTTTTTTAATTCCATCATTTGAAATATTCAATATTCTTTTAGGAACGTCTTTTCACCTGAGATAATTTATCTGATTTCTCAAGTTTTGTTTCAAATTTATCTGATATATGTACATATGTATAAATGTTTATTCGTCTCTCGCCTTTTGGTATTAGATCGAATGTACTATTTAATTAATAAGAATCTCTCGAGTAGAAAAATGTCGATTCTAATAATAATTCGCAATATCGATAGCAAACTTCAAGTTTATTCGACTTTATTTGATTTAAAAAAGACAGTCAATGGTCCTAGTATTTGTGACTTAATGATAATTTTTAACATTTCGCACTAATTTAATCAAAATCACATTCATGGGTCGAATACATTTACAAAAATTAATTTAAATATGTTTCACTGCAAAAATGACAATAGGTTTTAAGCTTTTTCGTACACTGCGATTTCTGTATTTAAAAATGTTTCGATCCGGAATGGAATCGTACAGTCTCTTTATGTAGTGATTCTCAGCCCTCAAACTGACGACTTATGTAGACCCTTAAGCTTTTCGTACTAACCATCCTTGAATATTTTCAATAAGGTTTAGGTAAGGTGAGTATGGCAGCCATTGAAACAATTCCACATTCTGGGCCCAAAAATTTCCGAAAAACGAAGAAAATGTTTTTTTTTTTTCAAAATTTCTTTATAACGTACTGTCGTAATTTTTGAGGTTTGGAACTCAAACTCAACAGTTGCAGTGTAGGAAACTGCTCGACATACCTTCTGGACAATGATGTGCTCTAAAAAATCGACTATTCAACCAATAATCCAATTAAAATGGTGCGGACAAAATTAGGCCATAAGTTGGTCCATTGTGATACCACTTTGAATCTTGGAGACTTTCTCCCTAATCGTTAAATCCATTGGAACTCCTTATCAAGCGACCGAGATAGCCTATGTCTATATTATAAATCGTTGAAACAAACTGTAAGCCGCGTTGCGTGCTTGCCTAACAAACATTGTCCTGTTATAGCACTTATTACGCAGCCTATGTGTGATCTGCTTAGAGATATTAAACATTTGGAGCTCTTCAGGTCTAGCAGTCGCCAAGCTGGGGCTTATATTGTTCCACATTATTTTTCTTCTCTGTATACATCACTTTGCTTTAGCATTAGCTTACACAAAGCGATGGGAATACCAATATTCGCTTTATCTGGCAGTTAAGGTATCATTGTTCAACTTTCGGCGAGTTCGTCGGCTTTACAATTTCCGCAGATTTCGTGGGGTGTTAAGTGGGATGATCCAGGGCAACTGAGAGAGTTGAGCGAAGTGCTCCGCCGATGTACAGAAAAGCTAACCTTTTGACCTTGCCTAGTATTGAGCTGCCCACCATGCTACCATGCCGAACGCAAGAATCGGTCTGATTACTGAAGTACGAGGGCGGTCCGATAAGTACTTAGTCTACAAAAGAAAAACAAACATTTTGGAAAAGTGGCGATTTATTTCTCAACTTATAGTCTACGTTAAGCTCGATACACTTGATCCAGCGATTCTCCAACCCATCTTAAACCCATCCGAAAAGAAAAATAGGTTTTCTCGAGGTCTGCAAAGTAGGCCTCAGTGGCGGCGATGACCACCTCATTCGACTCAAATTTCTGACCGGCGAGTGATTTTTTCAAGTTTGCAACAAAAAAAGTCGCACGGGGCCAAATCTGGAGAATACGGTGGATGGGGCAGCAGTTCGTAGAGCAATTCGATCAATTTCTTCCACACGTGGTTAAAACAAAACAAAACCAGTCCGATTCAGCTGAAATTTTGACAGTAGCCTTCTTCGGCCACGCACTGAGCGACAACTCGCTGAGCGACGCAAAAAAATTAAAACACATTAAATTGTATGGAGGTGGCCACATAAACCCCGAGCGACTTTTGATTGTTTTAAGTGACGGAGCGTCGTCGCTCAGTGCGTGGCCGAAACCTAAGAGAATGTACTAGACGATAGTGATACTGGGCACCATCGGGCGGTGAGGCTAAGTACTTATCGGACTGCCCTCGTATATAGCCAATGTGTGATGCGGGGTTGGAGCCCCCATTTATTCCCAATGGCTTTCGTCACTTTCATCTATTGCTCTGAAACAAAAGCCGATGGTATATCGTCGCTGTAGATCGAATACCTCGTAACCCAGAAAAAACAGATTTTTAGGTAATGATGCAATTATATGGTGAAAAAAATTCCGGATCTAATGAAAAATATCCTGTGAGCCTAAAAACTATAATTGCAGAGCCACGCGCATAATTAACAACACGTCTCTCATTGCCTCTCATTGATTTGATAATAAGTTTTTTGTCTCTCTTGAAAAATCGACTTTTCTGGGTTACGAGGTATTCGATCTACAGCGACGATATGGTATTATCATTGAAACTAATTCATCGTCATTCAAGAGCCCAAAAATGATTGAAAAACAAATATATTTAACTCATTACCGTCAGTATCTGTTGAGTGGGTGCGGTTTTTATTTCCTATTCCCAGTCCTTGTATGTTCCTCCAAAGTGTTTCTGTGTCAAGAAAAGCATCTAGCTTTGGAGATTTTTTTTGGTCACACGTATTGCAGCTGCCACACTGTTTCATACAACCTTATAACTGCTAAATAATGTATTGATTTTAAGTCTTTTACAGGCTCTATAGAATGTTGGTTTGAAACGACGAAGGCTTGTTTTCCCTAACCGTTTTATTTCTCAGAGAATTGAAATATTGAAAAAATGTTCGGGAGAAGATATTAAATCATCAACATGTACTCGAATTCAGTTATTGAATCAAAAAACCGTTTCTGCGCTTAATTCGGATCGATTTGATTATGATCCTAAATTATATATTATCATCCGCCCCAAAGTAGCTTTAATCTGTCCATTTGAGAGATATATTCATGTTCCTACATGAACACGCCCACTCATCAAAAATGTAAGTTCGCAGCATTTTGATAAATCAATACCAAGTACACCCACCACTCAATAATCCAGTGCGTGACTATGCCCAAGAAAAGAATCTAACAATCATTATTCCTCTGTCGAAATCATTATGTACATATTTCTGTGACGTAAATTGATTGTGTTGGAAAAACAATGGACGAGAATGTTTGCAAATAATCTATTTTTCACTGAGCTACGCTTACATAAAATAAAAAAGAGCACAAAAATAAAAACAGTTCGAGTACTTCTATGTTCTTTAATCGCAATATATCGTTCAAATATTTTATACGATTTTCGAGAAAATGTCACTCCAAGGATATCCTGTCGACGAAATGGAACTCTATTACTTTCAAAATAAAACAAAAAGTATTTTTGAACTAGCAAAAAGTTCTTTTTATTCTGTTCTTGCTCTGAAATTTATTCAACCCTTATTTATCACCCTGTTGGAATGGATGCGGATGGTGTTCGAGTGAGGGATTTGCCCAATTACTTAAAAAGCACAGCAGGACAACGATGGTGGACAGTATAGTGATTAAGGGACCAATACTGAGCATCATTTCATTTATCTCCTCCCTATACATGGCGTCCTATTTCTTAATGTAGTTCAAACCTAACATAGATGTAGGCGAAAAAGCTTGGTTAATTAAATGAGGGAAAACTCTATTGCACCCAAGGGGCGATACAAATCAGGGTTACCGAAAGTATATTTCCATCTTCGAAGTTTTCGTGGGGCTTTCGCAAATATATACGAGTATCTATGGCAAATTAATGAAATTTCTATGTGCTGCTAGCTTTTTTGTAATAGACAGTAAATGTATAGGTTTGACTGCGTCAACCCTTAAACGTCTCATTTTATGTTGGTACATGTAGTGTTCTTGGAGTAATTTAAACGTATGATACTACAGTCGACTCTCATTTATTCGGAATTTGATTACCGAGAAGTTTTTTGCTCAACAATTTATATCTTTATTAAGGAATCGAATATTCTGATTTAACGTTATTTTCCGCGATGTTTATTGCTGAACTCATTAAAAAATGTTGCCAAAAACTAAAAAGAAACCAAGAACTGAAGGTCGTATCTATATTTTTGGGAATTATTTCATGATTCTTATACTACGCTCAAAAGAAACTTGTTAAACATAATGTTCTATCGCAGTGGCGTAGCGTGGGTTTTTGCCGCCCGGGGCAGAGCCAATTTTGCCGCCCCTAGCAATTTTTTTCTGGGCCTTTAATTTTCTTTGCTGTTTAAAAAAACATCGAAGTGAAACAGCTACTTAACTTACCTTGTTATAATTTATTTTTTTATTCACAGATTTATTATATTTATTTATATTATATTATGTAGATAGAAGTGTCTAATGGGGTGATGATTGCTAAAAAATAAAACCGGTTTTAAAAAAAAAATCAACCCGCAATGCCTTTAATTATTATTATTCTTATAGTTATAGTAATAATAATTATACCTATAATATTTTTTTACTTCAATTATTGTTAAACATAAGGAAATGAAGAAACAGAAATATTGGCCAAGGATTATTTTAACTTAAAAATATTTCACAACAGCCCATCAAAATTAAAATGTTCAAAACTGGTTTTATCTTTTAAAATCTGAAATTAATTTGACACCAACGCGATGTACACCGTCTTATTTATTACTTAAAAATCGTTTTTTATATTAGGTATATGTAGGTATGTACATTTATGTATATAAAATTTTGAAAATATTAAAAAAAAATTGGTACGCCATTTTTTAGTGCTTATTAATGTGGAGTTAAAGATTAATTTAAAAAAAAAAAAAACTATCCACCCATTTTTGAAATATCGAATTTTCAAAAAATAATTTTGATTTTTTTTAATCCAAAATTTGATTTTTGAAAATTTTGATATACAATATTATTCAAACAGGAGCTCTTGTTTAAAAAAAATCATTAAAATTGGTTGAGCAGTGTTGTATCTTGGGGCACGTTATGTGAGTTTGTACCGTTGAACATAATGATGACCGCTCGATAACGGCTTTGAGTTTCCCGCACGAGTTTGAAAATTGAAAATTTCTGGAGTAGATTTAGATTTAGTAATTCAGAGTCAGAGTTGGTTGCAAAATTTATTAACACAGTGGTCATTCCCTTTCATGTGGTTTGGCTAAAGAAATTTTGAATTTTTCAGTGTGGAAAATAATTAGTACCTACCTAAATCTTAAAAAACGGAGTAACGAAGTAGATCTATTTTATTTCGTAAAATTGAAGTGAATTTACTCCGATTGGAGTAAGATTCGAACGCTGCTCATGAGTGGTAGTCGAAAGAAGGCAAACGAAATAGCTTTGCACCAGGACACACATAGAATGAAACAATCATTTACTGTTCCAAATCAGAGTCGTTGTAGATCATTGTACTTCACACTTCCTTATGGCGCAATACACATCTCAGATACAACATGACGATGACACAACAACAACAAAAAAAAAACAAGAGAAAGACGTGTATCATTGCCGACAGCAAACTGTGGCGCGTATGTATGTATTATGTACCTACGTCCTACGCAAACACACGGAACTTTCAGCTCAAAAGGAAAAAATATATTTCCGAAATGGACAGTATATTTTTTCACAATTAGAATTTGTTACAAAAGTAAGCTTACACTTAGCTTAGAAAAAATATAAAAACATAACATACAAAAACCATTTACATTAACGAATTTAGAAAAATTTAGATATTTTGAAATTTGCCGCCCCCAAGCAAAGTGCCGCCCAGGGCCTGTGCCCCCTTTGCCCCCGCCTCGCTACGCCACTGTTCTATCGGTTTTCTTAAACAAATTTCGATTTCAAATCGGGTCCTTTTAACTCATTTAACTCGAGCATCGCTGTTAATGGAGAGTTGACTGAATTGAGCTTTAACAAACTTTAACAACTCTTTCGAGCGCTATAGAGCTCAATATCATATAAAATTATTAGAACTGAACTGCTAAAGCCCTTCTTTTAGAAGGTGATTAAGTGATGATGGTGAACTCACCTGAAACTCTGCAATTAATGTTAAATAAGCTCCAAGAATTCTGTAAGCTGTGGAATCTTGTGGTTAATCCAGACAAGTCTAAAGTTATGGTAATTCGAAAGGGAGGAGGCAGAACTAGTGCAAACGCGAAATAATTTTAAAATGGAATGCTGTTGAGGTTGTAAAAGATTACAAATATCTTAGTGTTCTATTCACTCAAAATATAGAAATGGATAAACATTTAAAATATAAACTATCTAAAGCGAAAGTTTGATGGTAAATTCGATTAAAATTTACAAAATTATCGTTATTAACACAGAACAGGGTGGCGCACGGCAGACGGAAAGATTCGAATCGGTCAAAAATACCTTTTTTATGGTTGTAGATGGTTAAATTTTGTGGTCATTTTAATAAGGGGCCCAATTTTTAACTTCCCATAGGGAGTTATTGTAATCGGTCCGATTTGTCAAATTGGAATTTTTGACATTTCTCGAAGTTTCAAAGTCCCTAGAGGCTATATCAATCATTTTTAGAGAGATCTGTGTGTGTGTGTGTGTACGTATGTTCGTACGTTCGTATGTTCGTACGTTCGTACGTTCGTACGTTCGTACGTTCGTACGTTCGTACGTTCGTACGCTCGTACGTACGTTGGTACCATTTTTCGTCGTCGATATCTCAAGAACGAGTAAAGATATCGAATTCAAATAAATTTTGTTTAATAGATAACAACTTCGAAAGAGGCTGAAAGGGCGATTATTAAAATTCAGTGAGTAGTTTTTTCACTATAACGGTTTAAAAAAAAAAAAGTAAAAATTTTGGTTAGTTTTAAATATCTCACGAAAAAATATTTCTATTGATTTCAAATAAAATTTAATGTACTCATTATAAGGTCATACAGATTTGGTATGAATTTGGAAAAAAATGAACATACCGTAATTTTTTTAAATAAAAAAAAACTGAAAAAAAAACTTCATAACCCAGATATTCTAAGAACGGAAAACAATTTGAAACTCAAAATAATTTTATTTTACGAAAAATAGTGTGTTTGACAACTGGTGAAAATTTCAAAAAAAATCAGTTTACAGTTTTTTTACAAAAAATAAGAAACTATATAAAATTCTATTGAAAATTGGTAAAAATTGTTTTTCGACTCAAGTTTCTCGAGAATTATTAGTGATATTGATTTCTAATTTAGTTTATTTTATACATAGTATAATTTTGTACAACTGGTAAAATGTTGACAAATATTGAATTAATAGTTTTTTTTTTTTTAATAAATTTGAAAAAAAACTAAATATAAAGTTTTCAAGACCACAAATGGGAAGTTATCAGTGTGGGTGGCACCCAGCCTCTTTTTTTTTTAGTTTCAGTCAATAGCGTTTCTGTTCAATAGCGTAGTTTGTGTGAAAGCTTATTTTTTAAACGTCCCTCAAACGCCCCCTCGATAGTTCGAGTACAACCTGCCTTCCGTTCCGTTTCAATATGGCTCCCCCATCGGTCGAATACCCATGCGAAATCAAATTCTTACATTGGTTAAAGCCTTTTAAAGTACTAAAAATGTGTCCACGATATAAAATGGGCCTCAGAGAACGGTCTCTACCCCAGAAACATTGAGAGGATACGAACTGCATTTAAACAATCTTCCAGGTGTCACTTCGAAAACAGGATTGTATCGTCGGCATTTCGAGACATCCCATTCCATAAATCGTTGGAGAACTTCTGCATTTACACCCCTACAAGATGGTGGTCTTCGAAAAATCGTCGTTTTTTAAGCCAGTATATACTCCCTAGCGCAAACATGTTTGCTATTGCCTCAAGACGCTATAGTTTTTTTCTATCCAGGGGACACAGTGGATGCATTGATATGTAAACTACTCGCCATTGGAGTAAGACGAATCGCAGGGAGCTTCAATAGAGACCCCTACACTTCGAGTGACAGTGTGTTGTGCAAGAAGAAAATGATCGAGTGGCTCGAGTGACTTCTTCACGTTACGTGATCATGATTCCGAATTTGTACATGCCTGAATTGGAACAATTAGATCTAAAAGATCATTTCAGTAGGCTGGAGTCACAGCCCATGGACTTTTTGAGAGACAGATTCTCCGGGACTCATCGATTTGATGTGGCCAGCGCGCTCTTCTGATTTGGCACCTTACGATTTTTTCCTGTAGGGATTCTTTAAATCTCTTGTTTATAACAATCATCTCAGAACTTTAGGAGCCCTCATACGAAATATTCTAACACTCATCCTGCAATTACCTTAAGCAAGCAAAGGAAAGAGTGAATGGAGACTTTATAAATATGATAAGCCAATATTTGGATTACGGGGCCAAAACATTTTTCAAGAATGCTACGAATAAAATTTCATATATATGAATTTAAAATAAAACATATTGGTCATTTTCAAACATTTACGGTTTTATTGATTTCTTAAATCCATCCGTCTGCAGACAGCGTTATACTAAAATTGTTTTATCATCTTACCAATTCGAAAAAAAAAATGTAAGCTTTTCGAGCATAATCATCTATTCAATGGGTTAACGAAGAACAGCAACTAAAGATGGCATTCTTTACTAAAATGTGAAAATAGCCATTTAGGGCAAATATACACATTTACAACAAATTGTTTACTCAAGAACATACCCAAAAACTTTTATACGCGAGAAAAAACATTTTTTTATTTGACTTTGAATCGAACCACTGTGTGTGAGTCAGAGAAAAATTATGTGCGTTGATTTCTCTTAATTGGTTTCAAAAACAATAGCAAACCGGAAAGATCGTTAACAGAAATTAATTAATCTTTTACGAAAATTGGATTGTTTTATCCTACGTTTCTAACTACCCATTTGAATCCTACTTAGCTCCTTTATTGTAAAATCGTAATCAGTTGATTTCTAAATACATTTTTTTAACCACAGATGCTCTGGCTTTGCATTAGCAGAAGACTGAAATCACTTTTCCAAGTGCAATCCAACTCCTCTTCAAGTTGTTTACAACTTTCAAGAAAAATTACATTATTTCTGGAAAAAGTTAGAAACGACAGAAATTCGGTGCCGTGAATTAAGGTAGAGAGAAATAAGGTAGAATCGACTTTATTTCTATTTTATATTGGAAATAATGTCGAATTCTACCATTTTCTGCATCCGACTTTATTTCCAAAAATTAAAAAAAAAAATGGTAATAATAGGCGTTTTTCTTTTTTAGTTCAGTATAGAGCTCTGAACAGAGTCCGAGCATGTCGAGCATGTTCCGAACATTCTCTGAACCAAGCGTGCTCTGAGCGCTCTGAGTATATTTTGAAACAGACCTGAACACTTATGTAGCTGTCGCCATTTTTTTTTAATTTCCATCTGTCAAATGCTTGTGTTAAGCATTTTACTCTGTCTGCTCAGTTATTTTATTCTGAGCTCATAGAGCGCACTCTGAACACGCTCAGAACATGCTCAGAACGAAAAAAGAAACACATTTTCGAAACTCTGAACACTCTGAACTAAAAACGAAACAATTTATTTTTTGACAACTCAGGTTCTGTTCTGAACTAAAAAAGAAAAACGCCTAATGTCGACAGTTCAATATTACCACTTTGACCCATGAAATCCGAATTTCATAATGGACTTTATTTACCAAATGAAAAAGAGGCTTGGTGCGACCCACACTTCCCATTTGTGGTAAAAAAATAAAAACATATTGTGAAGTTTTCTTCAATTTTACTTTATTATTATTTCGGTTCCAAACATTTTAATTGAAAAAAATTTAAAAACGAAATATTCAAATATAAAAGATATAGTTTGGTTATTGATGGAAGCGTAATTACAAAATATATCCGCTCTAAGACTAGATTTATGTCAAATATAAACCATTTGTTAGAAATTGCTCGTTCTCAAGATATTGTAGTCGAAATCAAATATTACCACTTTTTAGTAGATTTTTTTATATTTTTGTTAAAACTGTCAATTCGATACTTGTCAAAATTTAACCATATGTTAATAATTGTATTATGTCGATACCTTCCCGTAAGAATGTAGGCTAAGCGACACTTTTTTCGAAAATGACTTTTTGATGAGGAAATATACTATATGTTAAGGGGCACGTTTTGGTCCGGGTTTCGCCAACCTATTATGCATGAAAAGGAAACTAGAGTACAAATAAAAAAATTTATCAACTGCCATGTTTTCTCATTAAAATAATGTTGCCCCCTGAAATTTGTATTATCCGCCAAAAAAATTATGCTAAGCGACATTAATAAAGATCTCATTGTCGTGAGCTACAACAAATTTTGTTAGAAGTCAGTTAGTTTAACCAAAATTGTCTCTTAGCACACTATGATTCAACTAGAACTTTCTTCATTTTTTTCGTTTCCTGAACAATTTTAGAAATGTCGCTTAGTATACTCGTACATTCTTACGAGAAGGTATCGATGTATAAAACAACATACTTTAGAAGGCACTATCGGTATTCATTCCCAAGAAATTCGACTTGAAATACAATTTTAACTAGTTTTCACTAGAATTTTTAATAGTTTTTTTATTTAAAAAAAAAAAAACTATTAATACAATATTTGTCAACATTTTACCAATTGTACAAAATTATACCATGTATAAAATAAACCAAATTAGAAGTCAATATCACTACTAGTTCTCGAGAAATTTGAGTCGAAAAACAATTTTTATCAATTTTCAATAGAATTTTATATAGTTTTTTATTTTTTGTAAAAAAACTGTAAACTGATTTTTTTTGAAATTTTCACCAGTTGTCAAACACATTATTTTTCGTAAAATAAAATTATTTTGAGTTTCAAATTGTTTTCCGTTCTTAGAATATCTGGGTTATGAAATTTTTTTTTTCAGTTTTTTTTATTTAAAAAAATAACGGTATGTTCATTTTTTTCCAAATTCATACCAAATCTGTATGACCTTATAATGAGTACATTGAATTTTATTTTAAATTAATAGCGTTATTTTTTCGTGAGATATTTGAAACTAACCAAAATTTTTACTTTTTTTTAAACCGTTATAGTCAAAAAACTACTCACTGAATTTTAATAAAAGCCCTTTCAGCCTCTTTCGAAGTTATTATCTATTAAACAAAATTTATTTGAAGTCGATATCTTTACTCGTTCTTGAGATATCGACGACGAAAAATGGTACAAGAACGTACGGACGTACGAACGTACGAACGTACGAACGTACGAACGTACGAACGTACGAATATACGAACGTACGTACACACACACACACAGACATCTCTCTAGAAATGATTGATATAGCCTCTAGGGACCTTGAAACGTCGAGAAATGTCAAAAATTCCAATTTGACAAATCGGACCGATTACAATAACTCCCTATGGGAAGTTAAAAAGATATTTTTCATTTATTACCAGCAATATTCTATTTTATTTCCAACGAAACAAAAAATTATAAGCACAAGATTTCAATCAAACAATCAAAAAGTTCACATAAATAAGTAAATAGACATGAATTTCACAAAATGAAAAAAAAAAAAAAAAAACACAGGAACATAATAATTTAATTTTCAACTTGAAATAATATAGAAAAACGTAGAAATTTTGGAAGATAATAATAATTAGGTAAAATACATTTTAATATGTACGACTACATTCAGTCTAGTGGATAGCTCTTGAATATATCAGAAGTCTAAGCTACTTAGCTCCCGTATTTATCTATATTTACCAAGTTTAAAAGCACCAAAATAATTTATTTTGTTCTTAAATCATAAGTCAAATTCCTATTCTATCATCTTTTCAAAATTTAATTTGTGCTATACATAAATTTAAAGTGAAAAACTTAATAAAAACAAAAAATAATAAATTAAATTGGTGCCATTGACAATATATATACTCGTATAATTTCTCTCACATTGAGAAAAAATTTTTTATTCATTATACTCTGGCTCTCTCGGAAATATTTGCTCCCGTTAAAATTTTTGCTTCCCTCTTGCCCGCTGGAAATTCTAACATCACCATTCAACCTGTACCCAACTACCGACTGAAGACGAAGAGCAAACATCATACATCAACAATCAACATTCAACATCAACATCATCACTGATTAAACAATTTGCTTTCAGTCTTACCTTCTGGGTGAGTCATTTTTAGTATTTGTTCTGCCTAGCAAACCTCTTTTGATACTTCACCTTAATTTCTGTTGTGGTGTTTTTTATTTACATAATTCATCAATACCAAGAGGAATAATAATTACTCACCACGTCAACATTCTCTTCCGATCATTTACGGTTTGTGGATTGAATAAATTAGCAAAAACCTCAACCATTTTAAAAATACAATATCAGAACAGTACAAACCAACAATATTTTTCGCCTTGAACAAATATTTAAAAACGTCTCGAAAAAAGATAAATTTAAAAAATCTGTGAATATTTATCAATCACTATGGCAGACAAGTGTCCAAAATGCGAAGAAACAGTCAACAAAGACTTCGTAATATGTGGCGGAATATGTTGCCAAAAATTTCACGACAAATGTACCCTAGTACCAGAAAAAACTCTTAAGATAGTTAAATCCAGCATAAATCTTTCATGGAAGTGCAATTCTTGCTCGAGTAATCCTACTCTAGCTTTGCTTACTAAAATAAATGAACTTAATAAAGTTGTGACGCAATTATCAACCAATTTCGATCAATTGAATAAAAGTTCATTCACAAACGCACAGCCTCATGAAGCTAAATCTTTTACACAAAAAGTAAATATTCAATCATGTGATGACGTTCAAAATTCCACTGATTTGCACACTGAACCGAAAACGATGTCTTTGGAGGTCATCAATGGTCCCATTATAAGTCAAAAAAATGCTTCCAATCAAAGGATAACAGAGCCCCACAGCCATGTTAAAAGTTCCCAATCCGCAACTAAGAACAAACAGCTTGTGAGTATCATCGGCAGCGACACCGCTTCGTCTATGATGGAAGTTCTTCCAACATTGAAATGGCTACATCTTTCTCGTTTTATGCCAACAACAAAACCAGAAACTATTATTTCATATGCAGCAAACAAATTAAAAATTCCAGAAAGTAATCTTTCATGTATTCCTTTGTGTAAACAAAATACTGACGTGAATTCACTTAAGCACATCAACTTTCGTCTTGATTTACCATCGGAAGCCTTGGAAAATGCTTTAAAAGCAGAAAACTGGCCTCGAAATGTACATGTAAAAAATTTCCGTTTTTTTCCAAAGAAAGTGAACAGAATAGCCGAAATATAAATGATAACCAAAATCACCGTAAACATCATTCGTCCGAAAATTTAAATGCTTCTTCCATAATATCTTCTTCTCAAGTCTCTGCATTCAACTCGCTTTCTATGTACTACCATAATGCTGGCGGTACAAGAACTAAAATAAAACAACTATTTCTTGCTGCATCATTGCATGAATTTGATGTCATCGTACTTACCGAAACCTGGCTTCATACACACATTAATTCAAGCGAAATTTTTGATGATTCTTACACAGTTTACCGTTGTGATCGTTATGCAAATTCAACTGAACGCGGTGGAGGAGTTCTAATAGCAGTTCATGCAAAATTTCCAAGTCAACTGATGGAACTTCAAATCAAAAATGAACATATTGAACAGTTCGGCGTAAGAGTTAGTGTATCAAATGAAGAAATTGTAATTGTAGTAAGTTATATTCCACCAAAGAGCCATATTAGTATTTATGAAATGCATGCCAAAAATATCGAAAATGTAATTGAAAACCTTAATGATAGTCAATTTCCCTGTATTTTGGGTGATTATAATCTCGGAGATGTAAATTGGAATTACTCTGATGAAGAAAAATGTTTGATTCCTTACAATGTAAAAAGTGAAATTGAAATACTATTTATTGATTGGCTACTTTCACTTAATTTAATTCAGATAAATTCTTTTTATAATTCGCTTTATAGATACCTTGATTTAGTATTTATATGTAATAGTCTGGCCTATGAAGTAAATGAAGTTATATTTCCTTTATCTAATAATTCAGTGTATCATAAAGCAATTGCAGTTAAATTTAAACTTTATAATATTAATTCTTTATCAAATACTTCATATGATGATTTTGAAAATATTTATAATTTTGCCAAGGGGAATTATGTATCACTAAATGATTATTTTAATTCATTGAATTGGTTCTTTCTGGAACAAATTTAAATGAAATTTATACTTATTTTCGTGATCTAATGTTAGATGGAATTTCAAGATTCGTTCCCAAAGTTCGTTCAAAAAAAATTACTAAAATACCGTGGGATTGTAAGAGATTGCGAAATTTGAAAAATGTAAAAAATAAGTCATTTAAAGTTTTTAAAAAAACTAAAGCTGAAATAGATAAGAAACGTTATTGTCAACTACGTCGGGAATATGATTTTTTGAATCAATTTCTGTACAAGCAATATGTTATAAGTATTCAAACACAGATTACTTCAAATCCGAAAGTTTTCTGGACATTTGTCAATAGTAAAAAAAAGAACAGTGGTGTATTCTCTAATATGGAGTATGGAAGTGAATCATCTTCTGACTATGCTTCTACTTGTAATTTATTTGCAAAATTTTTTGAGACGGTGTACAGGGACCATACATCTGTTAATATATCTCTAACTGATAATGTGTTAGACACTAATATCAATTTGGGTCACCTTTTTGTGTCTTGTGAGGATGTTTCTGAAGGAATTTTTGCACTGAATTCAAGCTTAGAGGCAGGTCCAGATGGTATTCCTTCTTTTCTTATCAAAAAATGCAGCAGATCATTAATTAAACCGCTTCAAAAGATTTTTAATGTTTCACTTTCAACAGGTGTTTTTCTAAACGAATGGAAACTTTCGTTTGTAACACCTATATTGAAAGCTGGCCATAAGCATAAAGTTGAAAATTACCGTGGTATTTCTAAACTTTCAGCCATCCCAAAATTACTTGAGCTTATTATTAAAAATAAATTATTTTTTTATGTTAAAGAACATATTTCTCCATTTCAACATGGATTTATAAATGGAAGGTCTACAACGACAAATTTATCATTATTTACAAAATATGTTTCTGATTCACTAGAGTCTGGACTTCAAGTTGATGTAATCTATACAGACTTTCAAAAAGCGTTTGATAGCTTATGTATTCCACTGTTAGTAAAAAAATTGAAAATGTATGGAATTCACTCAATGCTTCTTGAATGGATGTCTATAGTTATTTGAGTAATAGAAAACAAATTGTAAAATTTTTCAACTTTAAGTCTAGTATTATCAATGTTCCTTCAGGAGTTCCCCAAGGAAGTCATCTTGGACCTTTATTGTTTTTAATTTATGTAAATGAGTTACCAACGCTGTTGAAATATACACACGGACTATTGTTTGCGGATGATTTTAAGGTTTTTGCAACTGTTAAAAATATTAATGATTGTTTAAACATACAAAAAGACTTAAATTTAATTGTAAATTGGTGTAAAGAAAACTTTCTTTCTTTAAACGTTTCAAAATGTAACATTTTCACATTTAATAGATCTACCACCACTATTTTATATCATTATTCAGTTTTAAATACTGCCCTGAATAGGTTAACTGAGGTTAAAGATCTTGGCGTGATTTTTGATGTGAAATTAAATTTTTCCCTTCATATTGACTATGTGGTGGCGAAAGCAAATTCAATGCTTGGTTTTCTGAGAAGAAACTGTTCTGAATTCTCAAATCCCTATGCAATCAAAGTAATTTATACTTCACTTGTTCGTCCATATTTGGAGTATGCTTCTATAGTTTGGGATCCTCACTACATTGTTTCGAAGAATCGTATCGAAAAAGTACAAAAGTCTTTCACAAGGTTTTTGGTAAGACAACTCAGATGGAACTTACCAGAAATGCCTAGTTACACTACTAGATGTGCTTTAGTTGGTCTTGAGACTTTAGAAAAACGTCGGGGAGTGAACTGTGTTATGTTTATTTATGATATATTGTCTTATCACATTAAATGCCCTGTTATTTTGAGTCATTTAAAAATGTATGTTCCGGAAAGAAGTATCCGCCCGCGAAAAATTTTCTATGTTCCACCACATAGATGTAATTATGGCTTAAATGAACCATTCTCTAGATGTATGAGATTGTTTAATACTGTATGTTCTAAAATTGATTTTACTATTGAAAGAAAATTATTTAAAATTAATCTAAATGAAATTTATAATTAAATTGTTAGTAGGCGTTCAATATCTGTAAGAGGAAGAAACTCGATAGATAAAAAAATAAATAAATAAAATAAATACATTCAAATATTTTTTTATATTGTCTTAATCAATTGATTAAATAACGACAAGCGATATTCTTCTATCGTTCAAAGTCTGGAGTGTTTTGTTTATAACAAAATGCCGATCAGATGTTTTCTTCTTTGGTGGTTCGTACATTTAAACACATCTATTCATAGATTTTAAAAAATCACTCGTCTTACTGCAGTCTTGGTCTAATAAAACATCAAGGAATTTAAAAAAATTAGATCTCTTAGCTAATTTCGATGCTAAAATGCTATTAAATCCTTCTAATGAGCTCGTTGTCCTCTTCAAAACATTGAAACACGAAATTTTGTCAGCTCCTTCCTTGTTTGGGATACATATTATGTACATATATATACATATACATATATATACATTGTATATATATATATATACAATGTATATATATATATATACATTGTATATGCAAGTTAATTAGTTGATTTTAAGTTTTCTGATACTAAGTGTGTAAATGTTGTGGGGGCGGCGCGGGGTGACGCATCATTTTTTCGACTTTATTAATCATTGTTACGGAAATAAAATCGACTATGAAAAAAGGTAAAATTCGACATTATTTCCAATATAAAATGGAAATAAAGTCGATTCTACCTTATTTCTCTCTACCTTAATTCACGGCACCCAGAAATTCATTTCCAAATTATTAAAAAATATTTGCTTACTGAATTTGAGCTCCAAACGAAGAAAATCATCTCGTATTTATATGAATAAATGAAAAACAAACGGAAATAGTTTCCCTTTGAGTAAAAAAGATTAACTAAATTAAATTTCAAATATTTAAAAAAAATAAAAAACCAATGATAAACTCATTTTAAGTTTTCAAATTAAAAAAATTGTCATTAATATATTAAATTTGAAATCTTTTAAATAAACATAAAAACAGCGTATCCCATTTTCCGCTGTTGACGTATCCGTAACGTTTGAAAATTTGAAATATAAAATATGTTCACATTTGCTATGTTCCTGTTTTTCATTCGAAAATATCAAATGTCAAACAAATTAACATGAACACCACATTAAGAGAGAAATATGAATGTATTTAAACAAAAAACACATAAATAAGTACCCATTTCGATTCTCGTTTAAATTTCAACGATATTGGTTCAGAAAAACGCTTTTTTGAATTTATTTAAGTCAATGTTTGACTTCCCTGTTGAGCCTTTGAACACGAAAAGGGGAGGCTATCTATTGTGGCGGAAATGAAACATCTCCTACACTTTTATTGCTTCAAGGCAATATGGGATTTTATATACATATGTATGGATGTTTGAACATAGAAGAAAAATTAATACCAGACAGGGTATAAAAATTAATAGACCCTACGACATAAGATCACATACTATGCACAAAGTGATGAAATTTTATTGCACTAATAAAAGTTAAAGCCTTGAGAATTGAGAGAAAAAAATCTCTTTAAGTAAGTTACGAGTAAGTAGGAGTGTTTATTTTTTTTATGCATCCAGTCAATAATGATGAGATTTAATTAAACTCCAATTTTCCCCTTCGACAGATATCGTTCACGACTTGTAGAAAAATTCTTTAACAGTTGAACATCAGGAAATTAAAAATTCTAAAAGCTGACCAAAAAATCAATGCATGCGCTTTCCACATCAATGGTTCAACGTAATCTGTTGCACAGCAGCACCAGTGTCCTTCTCCTACGAGTTTCGAGGTATGTAGTATCTGGGAAACTAGGACTGATGCTGGAAGAAAAATAAGCAGAAAAACGACTACAACGCCCATTGCATGTGTTCCATAAGGTAAATAACTTTCTGAATGTAGTCTTCCGGGAGTAAGGGACGAAAACAGAAAGTTTTAAAATTGTTCTCCTTTCTCCTTATGTGAACATGTGTGTAGCCAAGAAAAGTATTTTTATGTACTCTAAAGTGTATAAGTATCCGCTTTTTCCTCGCCATTCTACCAACGAACCTACACATACATTCTACATTCGTTTTGTATGTAAGATACTTGTATCTATGGTTATAAGAAATTTTACTTCAGAATTCGAATTCCATCAAAATTCCACTTCACTGAGAAAAAGTGAATTCAGCATGATGACTAAAAGGTAAAGTTAAAACATTTTGAGCAACTTAGACATTCTTGTTCTTTGCTTGACATTCTTAGTCAACTCCTTGTCGAATGGGTTGGTATACAAATTTTTTCGAGAGTTAACAGTGGTACAAAACTGACAACTTTTTTCGCACAATTATTGACCAGATTGACAGATTCTTATTTTTCATAGATGTGCCGCTGAAATTTGTTATGTTTATACTTTTGTGCGGTTCTATATTAACAGTCAAACCGTCTGACAGAATTATATTTAAAGGTATACAGAGCAATGATATCATATTTGGCTTCAAATGTTACTGACATGAAAATAAAAAGTTACCGCAGATATTTGAGAATTCCTAACCAAAGCATTCTGACAATCGGAGGCAATTAGTTTTTAGTAAAGTTAAACATATTTTAACTTTCAAAAAAAGACTTCAATAAACGCCGTTCCTTAATTAATAATGTATTATTTACTCAGAGAACAAGAGATACTGTAATAAAATAGAATATAAAATAAATTAAAAGTTGTAATAAAAAAAAAAAAATTACAAAACTGCAACAAAAATATAAGAAGTAATCTGGCAACACTAAGTTAACAGCTTATTTTGTAAATTTACGTTTTTGGTTCGACAGAAATCATATTTCTGCTCAAAAACACTTTTCGGACTGAAAAACTTGGCAGAGAGCTCCAATCACCTTCTAAAAGTGAGTGATTTGTGCGCAAAATAGTGAGCACGAATTTACCCCATGTCAGTTAAAGATTAATTTTCAGTTCAATTTTTGTATGTCAAAAATATTGGTATAAATTAGATCATTTGTGTAAACGGAAGATATTATGACAACTGTGATTCGATTCAACATTAGTGAAAAACATTGTAACAGCATTTGCCAAGATATACATATGTTTCTACGATAGAGGATCGGAGTCAGGATAGAAAGCCGATAGTATATGTGACCAAATATGGGGTCTTATACTCGTTTAAGATAAATCTGTAGTTTACAATAGAAAAACAAGAACAAAATCTTCACTTATGATATCTCACCGATAATCTTAATAGATCTTTACATTTTTGGAAAAAGGAAGATTATTGTATTTGATATTTCTAAGGCATTTGATAATTTGAAATCAAGCTATCTTATGTGGGAATTATTGGTGACCTCTCAAATTTGTTTTGCAGAATAATTTTTGCCGGCTCTAGTTCTATACTCTGTCCAACAAAAATTGTCAGTACAGGGAAGATAGGACGTTTGTCTCTCATTCTGGTTGCATTGCCATGCATAAGTGTGTCGCCTTTTAAAGCTCTCACAGGGATTCCGTAGTTTACATTATAAATCGCCACAAATTAGAGTAAAAAACGCGTAGGGCTACCGTCTGCCGATTGAAAACGACTGAAAACAATATTCAATTTACCTTTTCCCACAACACCAAGCGGTAAGATAATATGCGCGCTTTTTTTTAAGTTGAAAAGCAATACGACAACACCCAACATACTCATCTTCTTAAAATGTGTTCTCAAAAGCTTCAAATCCCAAAAGCTCCTTAATAAAAACCACTGAAAAAGCTCTTTGCTTGCCATTGAGAATGATAATGGTAACTCTGTTTTGATGTAGATAAAGAGCGCACGATCGTATTGAGTGGCACTTGACACTCTTGACAGTATCTCATCACATCAGCAGTGGGATACGACGGTCGTGTTGGGGTGTACAACTTTTTGCAAAGAATTACAACAACAATTCCTAAAGAAAAGTCAGTGGCTTGCTCTTTTTTTAGTGGCATTTTTCCTAACGCATTGTAGTGAGGGTGCATCAGGCGCCACTGCTTTAGAAAAAGCTCTCCCATAAGGCCTGTACTGACAATTTTTGTTGGACAGAGTATAGACCTCTATATTCTCTATATTAAGCTTATCAAAAATAAGTGCGTTTGGTAGCAATGAAACCCTAAATCCTTAGATTAGAAATTCTCTTGCGTATCGTTCAATTAATTAATGCTGTTCTTGTTGTAGATAATTAACATTTAAACTTCCTGCTTAAATACTTTCGAATCTCATATTTTCATTGATCAAGTTCCTATTAAATATTTGTATAAAATTTTTAATATTTTTGCTTGCGATATTAGGTACTATAGGGAAAGTTCTGTTGGAAGTTGAAAAAAAAAATCGAACTCAAGATTTTGATCAAAGTTGACATTACGATGATAGCGAAGACGAATAAAGTGCGTCCAACAATTCCTCGGTCTACAGCCTAAGCCAATGGAGCAGCGTTCGGACTTTATTGCGAAAGCAGTAGATCTACTGCACTTTTTTCTTATTTTTTAAATCTACTGCACCACTGCGCTTTTCCTACAATCTACTGCAATTCTTCAGATTTTTTTTAAATAGCAGCACTGATCATAGAAATAATTGTGCTCATAACAATATGTCAAAATTTAAAAAGATTCTCTTCTCTTTAGTGCAAGTCTTGTCAGCTATATACGTTTTTAGTTCTACTACTCTTTAATTTGTTCTTGTTTCAAAAAGTACAAATTTGTAGATTGTAAATTTATTTTGATTACCTAGCTTCATATATTTTTGCTTAAACTATACATTTTCGTTATCGAGTAAGAGTATATTTGTTCACACATTCTATGCAAATGAATCGGTGATTGTTTAGACAACATAACTGAAATTTTAATTTTTTTTTCACAGGAGATACAAAAATTCATACATTTTTGGACGTGTAGTCATTGTCATTTTTTTAACCCAAAAATCTAATAAGAGTGTTTCGACTTTTAAGACATTAAGGATTTTTTAAAATGTTTTTTTTTTCTCTTACGTAAAAAATAAAAAAAAATATCACTTATGTTGTTTTAGCAATCAACGATAATTTAAATGTGATTTAACTTTGGTTTCCTTGCTTATAAATAAATACTAAATACTAAATACTAAGTATTTCTACTGCGAAAATTTTGGTTTTACTGCGATTTCTTGGCCTATTTACTGCGATCTGCGATTAATGAAGTCCGAACCCTGCAATGGAGCTATTTTCTTCAAACTCGATACTCAAGGTTCTTTGGTGATTTCCTTAATTGAATTTTGTTCTTTTCGCCCTAAAACTAACTGTACCCCCATACACCCGTAATGCATAATCTTATTAATATCGAAAATGGCTGTAAAGATTTTGATTTTGATGTGTGATATTATGAACATGGACTACATTTTGGGGCAAAATGTTATTATTTATAACTAAAATTTTGGACTACAGTTTGGGGCAAAATGTTATTAACGGTACCTGTCACATAACGGTTTTTTTTTATTTTCGACTTTCTCATAAACGGCTCTAACGATTTTTACCAAAAATTCTCAGCAGGACCCCCCTTTTGAAAAATCAATATTTTTAAAACGTGTAAACGATTATTTTTTGAAATTATTTTCTAAAATCTATACCACTAAATACTTGAAATTGGCAGCATAAATTCATACTTTTCCGGAAATCAGACGGCAATTCCATGCATTTAAACATTTTTATCTCATTAAATTCATGTTTTATATCTATTATATATATCTAATTCCAAAGTTCTTTCACATAAGAGCAAGTTCGTGCGATCCAGTCGTGCATTTTATTTTTATTTAGAAAAACTTATAAAGTCTAAACAATTCAAACTTTAAACTTAAGAAGAACTTCAGGTTCAGCTGACATTTATCAAACAGTGCAGAAAATATATTTTGTCACCACAAAATAAAGACAAATAAAACCAATTATTATTTTTCCAAATAAATAAAAAATAATTTGCCGGTCCAAAAAAGTTGAAGAGTTCAAAGATTTGGGTGTAATATTCGACTAGAAGTTGAATTTTAATTTACATATTAATTTCATTGGCGAAAATTTTAAACAGCTTTTTTTATAGAGTATTAGTATGATACTACTTAACAATTTGCTAAGTTATTATACTCTGTCCAACAAAAATTGTCAGTACAGGCCTTATTGTAGAGCTTTTTCTAAAGCAGTGGCGCCTGATGCACCCTCACTACAATGCGTTAGGAAAAATGCCACTAAAAAAAGAGCAAGCCACTGACTTTTCTTAAGGAATTGTGGTTGTAATTCTTTGCAAAAAGTTGTACACCCCAACACGATCGTCGTATCCCACTGCTGATGAGATACTGTCAAGAGTGTCAAGTCTCAAGTGTCACTCAATACGATCGTGCGCTCTTAATCTACATCAAAACAGAGTTACCATTATCATTCTCAATTGCAAGCAAGGAGCTTTTTCAGTGGTTTTTATTAAGGAGCTTTTGGGATTTGAAGCTTTTGAGAATACATTTTGAGAAGATGAGTATGTTGAGTGTTGTCGTATTGCTTTTCAACTTAAAAAAAAAACGCGCCTATTATCTTTCCGCTTGGCGTTGTGGGAAAAGGTAAATTGAATATTGTTTTCAGTCGTTTTGAATCGGCAGACGGTAGCCCTACGCGTTTTTTACTCTCATTTGCGGCGATTTATAATTTAAACTACGGAATCCCTGTGGGAGCTTTAAAAGGCGACACACTTATGCATGGCAATGCAACCAGAATGAGAGACAAACGTCCTATCTTCCCTGTACTGACAATTTTTGTTGGACAGAGTATAGTAGATTACTAACTCTTTCTTAATTTTAAACATTTTGTAACTAGTATGGTGCTATTTTTTTTAATAAATTGCTTCTGAATACACTTAAAACAATGACAGTTCGTGCAAAAAACTACGTGAACAGTACTTTTTTGACGTTTGTAAATGTCAAAGAGTCATAGCACGGTACTAAAGAAACAAAATAGGTATTCGATGATTTTAACTTAAATAAAAGGGTAGAAAAAGTATGATGCTACGAGTATATTCGAATAAAATTTGCAAAATCGTTGTTTTAACCTAGTTTCATACTAAAAATGTTTTTACATCGTGCTAATAACTAAAATTTTGCACAAATGTGTTCAGAGAACATTCCTTTTTTGGATTCATTAAAAGAAACTCATTGTCATTAGAGATTAAAGATCTTACACAATTAACTCCTTATACTGCAGTATTGTGCGTCCTGTTCTTGAATATAACGGTGTTGTGTGGAGTTCTTGTTCTACAACTGAGCTTAGTAAAAAGAGAAATGAAAGTGCTCAACAAAAATTTCTTGGTTTTGTTCTTCGAAATATTTTTAAAAACTTTTTATAAAGGTCCCATCGTTCTAGTTCCGATCATCTATGGACTTTTTCTCTTGAAGACAGTATTTCTATGAAGGTTCTAAAAATATTTTGGTTCGAAATACTATTTCTGAGCATCAACATGGTTTCATGAGGAAGATCAACAACACCTAATTCATCAATATTTACAAATAACTGCCTTTGTTCCTTAGAAAATCGCTTGAAAGACGACGTTAATTACACCGATTTTTCAAAGGTGGCACTAACAATATTCTTCTCCGATTAAAAATTAGTTGGTTGTACGAAGGTATATGGCAAAATGTCTGTTTTATTATCAAATGAAGTAAACAACTTTACCCGTGTAGCCCAGGGCAGCCACCTTGGATCACTACTTTTCAGCAGCGTAAGATGGTGGTAAAAATTATTTAGATATTTATTGATTGCATATTAAACTTGTGTAATATAAATGGGTTATGTTGTAATATTAAAAAATGTTGTATTGTTACCTTTTCAATTTGTTCATCATTCCGTAAAAAGATTAATAACTCAAAAAAACATTGGAGCTACCTTTAAATCCAAAATGAGTTTTTCGCTTCAAATCGTCCATATTATTTCATTTCTTTACTCAAATCAAGTATCAATAGGTCTAAAAAAGTTCAGAAAAGGTTAACTAAATTTGTCTTACTAAAGATATGAGACCAGGTGTATCTTTATTGATTTAAAATCTTTAGTGTCGAGAAGAAAACTACATATATTCGTTACTCTTTGCTTCCGATGTTCTAAATTCTAACATTGATTATTCGGTTCTGCTATCAATGTTCAATATTTATGGACCTTATTGTAGTCATACGACTAGGAGATTGTAATTTCGTATATGTTCTTGTTCATATTTGATGTTATACAAAACACAATCCAATTACTGATTCTTATGTAGCTTTGAGTTTGATTTTGTGATTGATTTGAATAAAAGGAGATTAGAATGATTTATTGAAATTGTTGTAATATTTTATTCAAGTTAATTATTTGAAATTATAAAAAATATTATTTATCTATGATTTAAATTGTAGTCTTCATTAACTTGATATATAAAATAAATAAATAACGAGCTAAGATATTTGTATCGACTTACGAATGCCCTACTTCCTTTTAAGGATTAATGAATAACATATAGACTGGACTCTATCAAAAGAAGTATGTGGGTGAGTATGTGGGTTAGAATTACGATTGATTATATTCGGCATATTTTTGCAAGAGTTTTTGTACTCTTCTTTTAGTTTAAAGAGCTTAGATTCAACACATATTTGCAAAACCTTCTAATTTACAAACGTTTTGATTAAGATGGCAGAGAACAATGCCATTTTATCAATTTATACTGAGGAATTGTATCCTTCGGAGGAAAAAAGTCGCCAGAGTTCCTCCCACTGTATAAACTTTTAAAAATATTTTCAATGCTAATATTTTAAAAACTAATTTTGATATTCCAAAGATGACAGATATTTCAAAGTTTTGACGTCATAATGTATCTTATCATGGTCTTATACATTTAGAATTCGAGATAATCCATTTTAGAATAATCAACCTTCGGAAATAAATCAACTCATGTTGTCTGTTTATTCAATTTTCCATAGTTTCTTCATTTAGTTGAACAGAGGATGATGATGATTTATACAGAGCGAGAACATGCAGACCGATTGTTTATTTATCAGCAATAATTGTGATTACTTAAGGAAATCTTTTCATCATTTTATGTATGAGGAAATGACCCTAAAAATTAAAAAAAAAAAACTTTATGGATGTTTCTAATATACACTCAGACCCGGTAGTAAATTTTGTTGATGTTGTATCAAAACAAATGGCGGCGTATTGTCGGTAGTAGTTGTTTGTTAGTTGTAAGAAGTTCTGGAAAAAAGAAGCAGCTAAATAAATAAGCACACATGAACTATGAAAGTAGTGAGTAAGGCTTCTGTTTTCTTTTTACCTTTTATTGTTTTGTCTTAATTTAAAATTTTAATTTCGTCAATACTTCCATTGAATGCAACATACTTTATATATTAAAGTGGCACTACAACCTTTTTACAGGAACAAACTCAGGCGGTTTTTGACCCCTCCCTATCTTCAGTACCAATGAAGTCAGAAACTTAAAATTCCGAATATTTGCTAAGCTAGTCAGGCACAGGCGCCTCACCAAATTTCTATTTTCTAGCATAAGGGGTTCCTGAGATATAAGGCCTCAAAATTCACAAAAACCGTAACTGACTGACTGACAGGTCATCAAAATTATGAAGCATTTCCCGACAACGGTAGGTCTTATCATGCAAGCAGAAGCAAAAATCGAAAATTAAGGTTTAATACCGGATATTTAAAGTAGAATAATATTGAAACAGCTACAATGTAATAGAGAAATTTTATTATTTAATGATTACTGCCTAAAATTTGATGGGCTTACTTGGCAAGTTTTTTTATGCCCAATTTAAAAGGTTTTGAAAAATTGACCAGTAAGCCCATCGAATTTTAGTCAGTAGATAATCATTAAATAATAAAATTTCTCTATTATACTGTAGCTGTTTCAATATTATTCTACTTTAAATATTCGGTATTAAACCTTAATGAAGTAAAAACTTGGCGTGCTTTTAGATCTCAGTACTTTTCACGGCTGACTTGTTACACAAAGGTTGTTGTATAGAAGAATTTGGCTCTTTTTTAACATTTATGTTTTTTGGTCTGATCTGTATATCTTGTGAGATAAGGCAAAATAGGGTATTCCCATCGCTACTTGTTCACTTATGCTAAAGCAAGATGATATACGGAGAACAAACCTTAGATGCAACAATATCACCACCTGTTCGGTGAAAAAACAGATTTGGCAAATTATGAATATGAAGCGCTATAAATGTTTAATACAAGATTACACAAGGCTTTAGCCAAAGATAACACATTAACCTCTTTGGCACTTCGTTACGCCGATGGTAGTTTCACTGAAAACGAGGAGCAAAGGTTAACACTATTGCTAAATACTCATTTTCCAGACAGCTTACCAATGGTAGGTAATATGATAGAGAGAATGGCGCAAAATTTTAATTGAATTAGTACGATGCTAAGGCTGTTTTAGTATGATACTAAGTTAAAACAACGAATTTGCAAATTTCAATCGAATATAGCATCATAATTTCTCTAAATAAATAAATAAATATGGTGGTGCAACAGCTCGAAGTGAACCAGGACCTTGTGACTTACAACTCTCAACCATTCCCGTGTGCGTGTTACCGGGAACGGAGGGGACCTACAATTTTCTGTCGATTCCGAATTGCTAATGAGCAGCACTTTTCATGACAAGAGATACTCTTGGAGGATTTGTCAATTTCTCGCAAGAGGCAGTACACCCCTGCAAAAACTTTCTTGCAGCGGCTGAGAATCGAACTCGAGACCTTCCGCATGACAGTCCAACGCACTAACCATTATGCCAAGGGGTAAATACTTTCTCTTACCTTTTATTAAAGTTAAAATCATCGAATACATACTTTATTTTTTTAGTATCGTACTAGCTTCATACTCGTAATATGACTCTTTGACATTTGCAAACATCAAAAAAGGTTCGTGTACTTACTTTTTTACACGAAATGTCATTGTTTTAGGTATGTTCCGAAGCAATTTATTAAGAAAATTCTTTCGGTACGATACTAGTTAGAAAATGTTTAAGGTTCAACCCTTCAAATCACCGGGCTTAGACAGCTTCTTTCCTGCACTTTTGCAGAAAGGTAAAGAGGAACTAAAAATTTCGAAGTAGTATTGCACTTGGGTACATACCAATTCTATGGAGAAGAGCAAATTAATCCACAAAGTGGGGCAAAAAGATACCACACATCCTAAGTCATTCAGGCCAATAAGCTTAACATCCTTCTTACTGAAAACTTTGGAAAAGGTAATTGATAACTTCATTAGATCGGAAGTATTAGTAAACATGCCTCTTAATCACCGTCAGCATGCTTACAGAGCGGGTAGATGCACAGAAATCGCTCTGTACGAACTAACTAATACAGTACAGAGAGCTTTAGATACTAAAGAAACGGCATTATGCGCCTTCCTTGATATTGAGGGGGCCTTCGACAACACCTCTCACGAAGCAGTTCATTCGGCTCTACGTTCCCATCACTATAGTCAGATGGATAAGTAAAATGCTTATGCGGAAGCATACGCAGGTCTAAAAGACCAGGAAGTCATCACAACAAGAGGCTGTCCACAGGGAGGGGTATTATGACCCTTGCTGTGGAGTCTTGTAGTGGATGAATTATTAGAAAGTCTAACTACCCAAGGGATTCGATGTATTGGCTTTGCTGATCACATCGTTATAACGGCACTGGGGAAGTATGAAGAAACTCTTTGTGATATAGTCCAGAGAGGGCTGTCTATAACTAGGAAATGGTGTATATCTGTGGGACTTAACATCAACCCTACCAAAACAACGATAGTACCATTTACCAGTAAAAGACTTCTTCCTCGCATGAAACCCATTCGATTGGTGGGAGAAGTAATCGACACCCAGAGGGAGGTCAAATATTTAGGAGTTGCACTAGATATCAAACTCCTCTGGAACAAGCATCTTGAAATAACTGTCGGGAAAGCCGCAAAGGCCCTTATGATATGCAAGAAATCATGGGGCTGCAAACCAAACATCATAAAATGGATGTGCACCATGATGGTAAGACCCATCATTACCTATGGGGCGACTGCATGGCATAAAAGAACCGAATTTAACACAACTAGGAAATCACTAGACAAATTGCAAAGGCTTGCATGTACATATATGCATAACAGGAGCAATGGGAACCATCCTTCATTTAACGCCACTACACGTGGCCATTGAAAATGCTGCTAAGGGAGCCATAATGAGGTTTGCCAAGGAGGGTACTGGGACTGGTAAAATTATTGGAAACAGGGTAAAAGACTCGATACTCAGGTCCGCAGGAACAAACCTTCTTGACATCCCAAGAGATGGTACCATCAAAAGATATAACTTCGAAAAACATTTCAAAACGGAGTAAAGTTGCAAAAAAGACTGGCTAGGTGAAACAGTAAACTACAGTCTAAAAGAAAATGGCATCAAATTGTACACTGATGGATCGAGAACAGCTGAAGGGACTGGTGCTGGAGTTCTTGGGCCTAGAACTAAACTCTCCTTACCGATGGCACAGTCCACTACTATATTCCAGGCAGAAGTAAATGCCATAGGTATACGACCCAAACGCAAAATAGTTGGCCTACTCATCAATTAATAAATTAACATTTTTTATGTGCCTATATTTTCTGGTTCCCAAGCAGTTGTTTTTTAAATTTTTTTTGTCGATGTAATAAATTACATTTAATAAGTAAATTAGACCAAACAGAACTAAATTCGAGAAAGCACATATGGCTCCAGTTTGCATTCCCTCAAACAAAGATAGAGCATAATAGTTGGACTACTCTCTCTGGGATGCAAAATAGTTGGCCTATGAAGATTTAAATAGATTTTCAGTTAACCGTTATTAAAAAAATGACATGCACTTGTTTTGTTGTTTATTGATCTCCTGTTTTATGCAAGCCAGCAACAATTTAATGTCAACCATGGTACGTGGCGTTGCATTATCAAGAGACCTTAGGGAATCCATAAATAAACCCTTCGAAACGGGATTATCGAGCTATAAAATCGCAAAACAATTCAATTTACCGCGCTCATCAATTCGAAACATTATCTCAAAGTTCAAAAATAGTGGAAATGTGGAGATCGGTAAAAAAACGGGACGCCCACCAATTGCAAAACCTCGAGATTGCCGAGTTTTAAAAAAAAAATAATAAAAGAAAATCGACGTCAAACGGCCGCTGCAATAACTGTTCAATGGAGGGAAAGAATAAAAAAAAAGTGTTTCGGTCGACACTTGCAAACGGACTATAAAAAACATTGGATACAAATTTTATAAGGTTTGTTTTAGATTTATTTAAATTAGAGCAATTTTAATTCGTTAAAAACATAGGCCAAAGAAAAACCACTTTTAACATCTAAACAAAAGAAAAAGCGGCTAGAGTGGGCCAAACAACGTAAAAACTGGACTTTAAGTCAATGGCGGTCCGTTATTTGTAGTGATGAGTCCAGGTTTGAAGTTTGCGTGGGCGACGAACGAAAACGAGTCATTAGAAATTCAAGAGGTTTTTCACAAAGATTGCCTTAAAAAAACGGTCAAGTTTCCAGCATCTCTAATGATATGTATGGGGATGCATGTCGGGCGGGGTTTGGGCAATTTGCATTTTGTAAATGGAAGTGTCAATGCTGCCAGGTACAGGGATATTCTGGAAAATGAGCTTTTCCCATCAATACCACGACTTCAAGCTAGTGATCGAGACTATATTTTCCAACAGGATGGAGTTTCTTGCCATACAGCAAGGTCTAAAATGGCGTGGCTATCTGCTGAAGCTATTCCTATACTAGAATGGCCTTCCAGCAGCCCTGACCTTTCACCAATCGAAACTGTCTGGCATAAAATGAAACAAAAACCGCGAAAAGAACCATGCCGGACCACTTCAAGACCTTAAAGCTAAAATCATAAATATTTGGGAATCTTTTGGCACCGAAGAATGTCAAAAATTAGTTGACACAATGCCACGACGCATAGAAGCAGTTATCAAGCCCAAAGGTGACGTAACACCATGGTAAAATAAAAATTAAGACCCATAGGCCAACTATTTTGCACTTAAAAAAATGTTTAAATCGTTATTTTATTTTGTAAGATTGCTCTATACCGTTATTTAATTGAAGTCATTTTGTTTTTGTCACTTATTCCTATTCAAAATAAATATATCTTAAGAAAAATACCAAAATATTGATTTTATTTCCGATGGAATTTAAGAATCAGAAGATTTTTGTTTTTTATCATAGGTAGTTCAACTATTTTGCGTTTGGGCTCGTATGTGCTGAAAGAAACTTCGATAGAAAATATAAAAACCAAAACATTGCAATCATGTCAGACAGCCATGCTGCACTAAAAGCACTAAGCTCCTACGCCATTAGTTCCAAACTTGTTTGGGAGTGCGTGAGTAAGCTTAATGAACTTGGCAAGAAAAACACTGTCACACTTCATTGGGTACCAGGCCACGTTGGTGTCCAGGGCAACGAAGAGGCAGAGTCCTTAGCAAAATTAGGTGCATGTGACACACCTTATAGGGCCAGAGCCTTACTGCGGAATAGGAGAGAACCTGATTAAAAATAAAATCAAAACAGAAGAGGAGGCATAAAGATCAAAAATCTGGAAGGAAGAGAGTGATTATCCTCCCTTAAAATACAAATCCAAATGTTTCGATTCCTGAAATGATCAAACTTAAAGGAAGAACTGTAATAATGAGCTAACCTCATCCAGTTCTAGATGGGGGGTACAATAGATCCTTAGGTCGCAGTGTTTTTATACTCCAATTTATTCATTCAAATGTTTAATAGGTTTAATAACAGTACACTATTAGATAGGCAAGCGCGCAACGTGGTTTGGAATTTATTCATTATTATATTAATACTTTATAATGCTAAAACTGGTTCATAGGAGGTTTAAGGCCGTTTTCGTATCTAAATGTCATTTTTAAATGACATCTTGTGAAATTTACAAAAAGGAGTGTAAGCTATTTTTTTTCGTTTGTTACTAAGACAAAAAGGATAAATACATATTTTGTATTGATGAATTATTTATATTTTTCAAACGCTCTAACGTTGTACGGTATTGGGGACGCAATGTCGTTGGTACATTCATTTATTGGATTTGAACATTATACAATCCAATTTTAAATGTATTCAATTGAAATGAATAATAATGGAAGTCAGTTGGGTTTGCTTACGTGAATAATAACCAGTGTTTTATTGGTGACATAAGAAAGGCGTTGTTAAAGAGGCTAAGAAAATAATTTATAAATAAGGATTCCTTTGACGTGGCGTAAACCCGAAGTAATTGCTTCGGCTCGGCTCAACTACTCCGAGGTTGAACACAGTATTAGTGAAAAATAATAAATAATCTTGGGAAGGCTGTTAGTGTTTCGGCTCTTCTGCTGACATTCACACCAACCTAACTTAACCTTACCTTTTACGTACCCTACGAAAAAATTTCAATCCAAATCGAATCTTTGTTGAGAGATCAGTGCATAATTAGAAGTTTTCTCTAGAGCCTACTACTGACTTTCAGATTCCATTCAATTTTTTTTGATTAGGTTACGCAAGTTCAAACGTAAAAATTGATGATCTTCCTGTTATTTTTAATAAGTCATATTAGACTAGATGTATTTAGTATATTTTTTAAATACTAAAAGGACCTGCATATTGGGAACTAGCCATATTTTGTATTATAATATTTAATTGAAATTTTCACAAGAATCCTTTTCAAAACGCATTTCCGTTATTAAAAAAGTTTCCATTTTGTGCTGGTAATGAAGTTTTCTTGTTCACTTAGCAGCACGGGGTCTCGAACACAAGTGGGTTCTTGTGTAAAAAGGTGACATGACACGACTGCGTCTCTGGATTTTCCTCACGCCATCCCCAATAAAAGTATTCCATTTTTTAGCTCTTAGTTTTTCATATAATATGTCATTTTGAAAACAAGTATTCGAGTTAATAAATAAACATGGCTGCTTGTCTGTGCCATGTGCAAAAGTTCTATAATTGTATTTCATTAGTAAGGAAACAAAACACATCTCCACTTTCAGTTTTCTATTAAAATTGAAACTAACTAGCAAAAAAACAAAGGAAACACTATTCAAAAATAAAAACACACTTTTGAATTTTATTAAAACCATGGATCGGGGTCCCCTTCATAGGTGCTTCTCGGAATTGGAAGCATGTTTTGTTCCTCTTGATTAATTACTACTTTCATTCAGCCAGAGAAAAAAAACTCAAAAAGTTGTTCGCATTCCATTAAGGAAAAGTTCCATCTGTTCGCCTTGGATCTTTTCTGTACATGAGACATCTCTTCCAATTAAATCATTCTATGAACTCTAGGAACGACATATCCGAGTCGTGAAGTTCGTATATCGTATGCGGAGTTTCTTCGAACGCCCAGTTGATTACGCTATGGCGCGCATGAAGCTCAAGTACCTATATTGTTGCTATTTTCGCAAAAGTATGGGTATTTTTTAATGCTGCGCATATATGCAACAAATTAAAGTTAAATTCATGCAGCATGTGTTGATGTACGTCGCATTGATGCTCGCAGGTGCATTTTTTTCGAAAATAGGCACAAGCGTGTTCAAAATTTTTAAGTTTGTTTTCTTGTAAGTATATTTTGAGTTTTGTGAAAATATAAAAATACGATAGAGTAGAGAGTTCCCTTCTTCTTAAATGCGAACAGAAATAAAATTCTTGACATGTTGCCAACAGCTGCTTTGGATGGTTTGTATGGAAAGCGCGTTGTGCGTCGGGTGCTGTGAAACTCGCAAACAACTTTTCCGACAAATAAAATGATGGAATATTGTAAAATGCTATTTTGGTTGTTTCTAGCGCTGATGCTTGTTTATTAATATAACTTGATGAGGTGCCCGGTATTGCGGGAATATTCATAACGTATTATGAAAACTGCTTGAGGGGTCATGTTTTTATATTCTTCGAATTTTGTTGACTAAAGTGAGAGGGAGATGTGTTTTCGCATTTGTTTTGATGGTATGTTTTGATTATTAAAATTATGGGAATTTTATTTTTTTAACTGTTATTGTTTTTTTATGAATATTTTTCAAAAATCTCTTGGAGATAGTCCTTTCCCGCATTACATGACTTTTTATGGTTTCGCAATGACGACGAAGGTCCAGCTACTTCAACGCATTTTATGTGAAATTAAAGCTGCGAAATGATGGCACACAAGGAAAAAGTTTGGTTTGGTATTAAACATTCATTTGGAATTTTTCTTTTTTGTTAAAATTACCGTTGTAAAGATACGAGTATTCATCAAGGTTTATGGTTACTTCGAAACACTAGGCTGTTCGGAATATTAGACTTTCATTCCAAATAGCAAGTACCTACTTAAAACAGAAAAATAAAGCTCTGGTCCAAAGAACAGCTTTAGGGAATTTTAAGGAGTTTGGAAATTTGTGTTATATTTTCATGGGTTATTGATAATGACCTTCTTCTTCCTGGTAAAACAATGTATGCCAACATTAGGGTGAAAGTCCGGCTTTATGCTGGCAGATAACCCTTTTACTCTACAACTGCAGATAAACAGATTTGGTTTATTTTGAGATACTTGGGGTCTCAAAGTTAATAGGCAAAAAGTTAAAATAGTAATTTTTGGAAGCAAGGCAAGAAAACCCGACGAAAAATTGTCTCCTAATAATGAAAATATCGAAGTTGTACAGGTGTGTGTGTATTTGGCAGGTTTATTGACACATAATCCGAACTAATGTAAGCGTTTTAACACAAAAAGTAATGCGGCTAATTAAGCACTAAACATGAAGTGGCCCAAGTTTTTTTTACCAAAATATTAATATTATTCATCTACGGATTACTAAAAATTCAATATAAGTTTCATAAACTTAAATCACACCCAAAATCTTCCAGCGTTAATGATTGAAATTTTAAACTTGGTTCGAAATAATTCATATCGGATTTTTTTCAGAAAATCGATGCAAGATGAACTGAATCTAACAAAAATTGCGCATTAACAATATTGACAAGGCCCTTAAAGTCAACTGATGAGTCCATGTGAGATCGCCGGGACGAAACGCCAATTTTTGTGGACTAAAGGCAAACAAAAAAGAAGCTCTTTTGAACCTTATAAATCTAAACCTTATAACTTAATTCTAAGAAATACTATTTTTTAATTTAATTTTAAATTCCAATTTGTTTAATAAGAGATCAAGTTAATTACAAATCAAATCGAAAAGCTTAATACATTTATTTATAAACTCATAATATCGAGTGCTTAAATGTATACAGTAGGGTGTGTCACTTTTGTATGGCCGGAAAAAAGTACTCTTATTTTTAAATGTAATAGTGCTCAAAAGTTGTATTAGGGTCTGAGGTTTAAGAATATGTACAAAAAAAATAAGATATCGTTCGTCTTTGGCTCGCTCAAATCGGTTGAAATTGAAAAAAAAATTTTATTTACAGTAAAAATTTTTTTTTTTTTTACGTATACTAAAAACAAAAACTAAACAAAATACAGAAAGAATTTTTGTCTTAACAAAAAGATATACCACGATATTGTAGGTGGTTCCGTTGATTTTTAAGAATTTTTTTCTGTAAAAAAAAGGAAACGATTTTACATAAAAAAATGATTTTTCTTCCTTCTTTTATTATTTCATAGCTTCTTTATCAAGTGTTCAATTTAAACAAATATAAGCTTAAAAGTGTTTCCTGACAATTATCTTTGACTTGAAAGCCTACAAATATTTTATATAATTTTTTTGTATCCACACGGTGCAATTTTAAACAACGCATTTTTCAATAATCTCGAAAAATCAATTTTTTTTTGATTTCATCCTATTTTTGAGCGAGCCAAAGATATTAATTAAAATGAAAACTGTAAACGCGGGATTTAATTTTGATAAGCAATGCAACTTTTAAAAGCTATTACATTTGAAAATACCATAGTTGAGCACTTTGACACACCCTAGTATACAGCCCTAATAATGCCTCTAAACGCAAACGTGTGATTTATAAAACTAACGCAACGCTGAATAGGGGCATTGTAAGCTAAATGCGTTTGGTGGCTACATTAGAACATTTTAGTATTTTGCTGTCACTTTCACTTTGACATCGAATTTTAAAAAAATAAAATTTTACATTAGGTATATTGAAAACAAATTAAATTAAAAATTGTTCAGAATTAAATAGATAAATATATGTACATTTTGGTGATCTCTATCCACGCATTCTTCTTCTTCTCCTACGTGTTAGTGTCGCAAATTGACTTAATATTATTGAGATTTTGTGTTGAATAAGATGTCTGAGGAGCAGCGTTACCACTTCCAGAAAGTAAGTCGAAGTAAATTTGAAGTAAAAAGTGAAGTTAATTAAAAAAAAAATCGAAGTAGATTTCAAAATGGCTTTTTACTTGCATTAAAAAAAATAACACAAGAAAGAGGTGATTCCTTCTGTATGTAGGTATGTAGTACCGCAACCTATGTTTATGCTTCTCTAATAGAGTCATTAAGTGATCTCTTATATTTCGAAAACGGTTCTAATGATTTTGATAAAAAAAATTATGTGTAGACCATTTTGGTCAAAAAAAAAGTGACATGGCACCTGTCATAGAACCTATTTTTTTTTTTTTTTAATTTCTCATTTCTGATACTATACTAAAAATTTTAATACAGAAGCTTCTTTGATTTTGAAATAATACTGTATACAAACATTTTTTTCCTTAAATGTAATTATTACATACTTACAACTGTCATTCCATTTTTTTATTTTAAATAAATTTCGTGTATAAAGAATTATAACATTGAATTAAATATAATTTAATTTTAAAAAACCAATACACACGCAAGCGAAATTTTCAGTAGATTCGTGTACACATGAGGGTGGTGAGTTTCGAAAAGTCGAAAAGTTTTGTTAAATTAATCATTTGTGTATTTTTAGTTTAATGATGTTCATTATTTTTTTATGGAATTTCCGGGGATACATTCTACTAGAGCGAAATAGATAAAAAGAAGCAGATTTGGGCTTTTTATGTAAAATTGATGAAGTGGGTTGAAACAGAGATTTTTAAAAGGAGTAGATTTCAGTATTTTGCTGATAGTGCGAGGTAGGAAGTACCTAGATTGAAAAAAAAGAAGTAGATCTACTTCAATTGAAGTAAAGTGGTACCACTGCTGAGGAGTATTTGAAGATTGTGGTAATACTGTTGTGAACAGAGCTTTATACTACTACAGCGCCATCTGTTGGAAAATTACATATCTAATTTATGGAAGAAACAAAAAGCTCTTTTCCAATGTCAAATGTATTTCCCCTTATTCCAACCATCTAGAACATTCCAAGACGAGAAGCTTCGCGAATTTTCGAGAGCAACTAACATGAGTATAAAAGGGAGTGCTCGCGGTGAGCACGAGACAGTTGATTTTTGATTACGGAAGTGTGCAAAACTCTGCTTATTGGATTGTGTAAAGTTTAAAACAAGTGTGATTTTAAATTGAATAAAGTATTTGAGTTGATTATAAATTGAGATTTATTGTTGTGATTTGGAAAGTAAAAATAAAGAAGAGATACTAGAAAGAGTAATAAGTTTTATTTAACGAACCTAGCAAAAATATTACAATACTGTAATATTTTTCCAAGGTTCGTTAAATAAAACTTATTACTCCTTTTAGAATTTCTTCTTTATTTACACTTTTCAAATCAAAACAATAAATCTCAATTTGTAATCAACTCCAATACTTTTATTCAAACTTAAATCACACTTATTTAATTCCACAATCCAATAGTTCAGCTTTGCACACTTTCATAATCGAAAATAAACTGTCTCTCGCTCACCGTGAACACTCCCTTATATACTCAAATTAGTTGTTCTCGAAAGTTCTTGTCTTGGAAGGTTCTAGATGTTTGGAATAAGGGGAAATACATTTGACATTGGAAAAGAGCTTTTTGTTTCTTCCATAAATTAGATATGCAGTTTTCCAAAAGATGGCGCTGTAGTAGTATAAAGCTCTGTTCACAACAATACATACGAATGTCAATTTGAATACAAGTTAGTGTTGACATACCTCATCCGACGAATCGCAGTTAATTGCAAGAATACTTTTATAGCTTTTGGTAATTCCATTTATTTTTTTTGTTAAATTTGACAAACAGCTGAGCTGTGTTATGGCGGGTAAATGTAATAGATTTTTACTTTTAGGTACTTTATTTGACACAAGCTCATTATAACTATGATGGGTAGGAAAATGTTTTATAAATACGAACTTGTATAGTGGCTGAATAAGTCCTAATGCATTTCTATTCACCCGCATAACTATTCATTCTAATATATAGGGCTGCTAGTATTTAACGTAACATTCAATGCATGTATGTCATATGGCGTATAAGCTTTGAATTCATACCTTTCAAAGCTTTTGAAAGGTTACACAGCATTTCTTTAAGCGGCTATTTCCTTTACCAAATAATGTAAATCCAAGTTACGATATATACGCTGATTCAGCTCAGCGCTGTTATGTATAAAGGGTGTTTCTTAGATGTCGAGAATTTAAGTTGGCAACACTGTTTTCTGTGACAGCGGATTTGAAATTTCTCGGGTGTTTTGACGTAAGTTTTGTTTTTTTCAAGCCGGAGCAACATGGGCGTTACGTGCGTTTTATGATGCGAAACAGGTATTTGCTTAGAACGATACATTGTATAGGAAGGCAAAATCACTACAGTATATTTTAAGGCGAAAAAAGTTTAACAACCACGTCCGTCTGCTTCAATAAAACTTTAACTATTTACTTCAAATATTTTGTTCTTCTGTTTTGTCTGTTATTGGTAGAAATGTATTTTAGGCATCTTTATTTCTGTATCTCTGTCTACTTTCCATGGGATTATACCCGGTGAAGTAAAGCAAATACGATATTTATGATGCATTGATAACAGGAGAAAGTTTGGAATACCAATGAAAGTTCTTCAAGTAATAAAGTAGCTCGACTACAGGTAAACGCGTATTCAAATTAAAATATACTGTCAATGGTTATTTTGAATAAGTTTTTAAGCAAATTTATTATCCTTCCGAAGATGATTCACTTAAAAGAAGTGGATTTTTTGAACTTGCGAGTAGTTGAGACGTCAAATCAAATGTATAACATAACGAGCAAACTAACTGGTTGGCTACTTCTTCACATTCCCCTCGGTCTTCTTGATGAATTTTGTTCTGACACCATCCATGGCGGACGTTTATGGAAAACGTTTCCTATAAGTTTTGCTTTTAAATGTTTTTAATTACATATTAGAAAGATATGCTTAGTCATAATTAAGAAGAAGAAATCGCTACAAGATTTACAAAACTGAAATGTTGCAGAGCACCATTTCTATATCAAAATTTATAAAATTGTGTTTTATCGGAAGAATGTAAATGTAATTCTTTCTTCATACTTTTGAGCGGCAAAATATGAATTTCCCTAGGGCGGCAAAAACTGCAATTTCGGCACCAGTACTATATTCATTCATACCATTTTTTGTGAGAAGATTTTAAAAAACATGTTCATTAAAACCGCCGTTTTCGAAAAAAAACATATTTCCTATAATGCTTGTATAAGAGTTGCCTATTAGGCACTGTAAATGTATGTGAGTGTCCAAAAATAGATGCAAGAAAATCAACCCATGTTGTAGGCGTAAAGACATACCCTTAATTAAACCTCGAATTGGGTTAATTTGCGAATGCATAAAGCATAAGTTACAATTTCCGAATACCTACAAACATGTGTACATACGACTGTATCGAAAGTAAATCGTTTTGCTCGATTTTTCTTTCCACGCTTTTGGCAAGAAATACGAACACCCAATGAGAAAACTTATAACCGAAACCGCTATATCACAAAGTTAAAAAAGTTAAAATTGTGGATTCTCTTTGTTGTAACAGATTCGATTGCATTGTGCAAGGAAATAACTTTGTTGGCTATGCAATGCTTCTATTAAATCTTCTAAGCCCATTACAGCTTTTCCACAAAACTTACATACATGAAATTGGCAATTAAGTCTTTAGACTTTTATTGGGGTAATAAAACTACAAAGATGTATATTTTCAAGAGTTTTTGTTTCACATAAAATACACAAAATATAGTTAATTTATCCTTTAGTCATGAACCAAATCCTCAGCTTACCCAGAGACTGTATATACATTATTTATGTACATTGTACAGATATATATTATCGTTGAGCGAATTAATTTGGAGGATAATTTGGTAATCCTTGGTATCGATTGCCCCAAACAATCCACATTTTGTCAAAATTATTCACGACCCAAAGCAATTTAATCTTCGCAAATCGCTGCGAGCCTCAATGTCATCCCCTTTTGCACCCTTTCAACACCTATACTTTACATACCCGCCTCACAGTGTCTGATAATGGGAAATTGCCTCAGTGAACTACTTGGCAGAGTTCAATCCGGATCTATCACAAAGCGATTATTTTTGTTTAAATGTCATTAGCATCCTTCCAATCGATACCAAGCACATAAAAGGTCCTTGGAAATGTCGAAACATTAAGGCCAGAACTGAAATACTCTCAGGCCTTTCATAGCCCATCACAAGCAGAGCCTTGTCGAAGAACACCCGCATTACATCAATTAATGAATACAACAATGTAAAACTAGTCAGTATCAGGATTCGTTCATGCATTTAATAGAATTTACATCACAAGGAATTTCAATACAATCGGAGCTATAGGCTCCAAATAAAGATTGAAAAGTATTGCAAGGCATGCGCTGTCGGACAGATCACATCACAATTAAATCCTTGACAACAGGCGCTGAGAAAGAGGTTTTGAGAAAAGTATCCCGAATCCTGAACAAGAACACAAATAGCAAGCCTACACGATTGTCAGATACGTTGGCATTCATTTAAAAGTTCAGATGAATAACAACGTGACGGGTGGCTAATTAGAGGCACGTTTAACACTACTAACGTCCTCACTTTCTTCGCATAATCAGAATTCGAGACGCGTATCACACGCAGTGTTGACATATTTGTATTTCCTCTGATTTTCGGAACTCGAAATCGGAACGTCGAAAAGTTAAGACTGCATCCCATTTGTCCAGTAAAACTTTGACAAAAATACGAGTACTTTCGCTCTCAATGTTTTTATAACGAAATTTTGATGGGAACATTTTTATTCATTATTAATGATTCCATACCGATGGGTGGGGTGGTGGGGCTTGTAACTTTACCAACAATTTTACTTCCAACGAGCACTGGGATAGATGAAATAATTGGAAAGCTTAATTTATAATTCTACTTTACGATGGCTCCTAGAAAATTTGATCCTTTTTGGAAAGCATTTTGGTTTTAGCTTGGGGACCGGTTTGGTCGCGTTTAAATATGTAGCATTGTTTGTAACTTGTTTGCAACCTTAATTCTTTCAGCTTATCGTTCAGGAATCCAGGAATTGGTATGCATAACATTATCTTACTCGATTGGGAACTTTTTGAGTTTGGCGTTCATAAGAAAAATATTTTTAAGGAACACATCTCTATAATAACCTTAACTACCATTACCTATTCTGAATCCAAAGTAGTAGATTAAGTGACTGATTTTTTTTGGGCGATGTTTTGTTTCAACTCAGCAGAAAATATGTTTTGAAATTCTTAGGTAGCTCTCAATGGGACACAAGGGAATCAGACTTGATTATAATTACGACGTGGCAATATTTTACGTGAAAGTCGAAAGTGTAGGTGTATTATATTGTGATACGAGTATATCGGATTTTTGGCAAAACTGTTTTGTCATAGAAATTTTGCCTTAATTTTTTGAAGAATTTCCGTAAAAATTTTGTGTAACTGAAATTAAGAGTAGAAAAATGAATATGCGGTTACTATATTGTGTCGAAAAGTGTTATAAGCAGCTAAATTATATCTGGTTAAGATTTAAGAATCGATATCTGTCCTTAGGAAGTTAAACATAAGGAAGAGTTGACAAACAAGGCTAACGTTGGGTCTACTTTCATAAATGTGTAATTATAACTTTTGAAAGCAGGGATAATTGATCCGCTTCACAGAATCAATATACTCGTAGATTATGTATGCATTATAGATGTATGTTGAAGATTGAGGTGTAGGTGTTGTATGATTCGTAGTTGGAGGGCACATTTATTTGTACGTTTCTACCGCCAGTTAACTTCGACTTTGCAGTAGAAGTTTCATTAATTGAAAGCCGTTAGTGTGGAGGAACCGAGTAAGGTTTATCTAGTGATTTGGTTTAGGATTTGTGGTTGAGTTTCTGATATGATAAATACCGCCTGTGGTTTTTTCGCTTTTCAAAACATATTCATGAACATTTTTGGAAACTCAATACACATCCTTATATTGGTATTGTTGAATAAAATTTTGGTTTTAGGAATAAATCAATTAATATTTAAAATTGTAATTTTTACTTTTCAACTCTGTTAAGTAAAAAATTGACCAGTTAGCGGGCAAAAAAGATAAAAAGTGCTATTCTGAGTATTTAAAATTAGAAATTGTTTTCCTATAATTTGAGAGTTACTGTTTATATTGTCATGAAAAGTGCATGTATATGAGTATCATCTTAGCGATGTGACAAAGTAAAACCCACTTTTAAGAGAGCAAGCAACCTACAAACATACACTGAAGGCCAAAAGTTTGAGTCCAACATAATCAACTGGTTTCATTAATACCTGGTGGTTGATTTTTTGAATTAAAGAGTGGGTTTTTTACCTGAACAATATGCAACACCTTCAGCTAGTAAAACTTGGATTTTTAATCCAGATTTTTTTTTTAAAAGGGTGTTTTCTTAATAAATGTGGAAAACCCGATTATATGGATTATTGAGGCGTATTTGGGTTTTTCATAATCATAAATTTTTATGACTTTTGGTTGTTGATTCAGCACTTCTTTATGACGCCAAACATACAAAAGGTTTTCGAAACCGAAAAATTTTAGACCTGGATTGCAAGTTTTTTATATAAAACCCACGTTTTGAAGTCATTTATTTGAGATTCTTCATGGTTTGAGTAAACATCTAGTTTAAAATGGGAAAATTTGCGGAAACCACAATTGAAAAACGTTCTGCAATCATCATTTTTATTAAAGAAGGCAAATCGCAGCGGGAAGTTGCTTCGCAGTTGAAGATATCGAAGGGCTGCGTTCACTGTGCCATTGGGCGGCACGCTCAAACCGGACTTCTTGAGGACAAACAACGGTCAGGACGACCTAGATCTACAAGTTAACACGAGGATTTGCTAACAGTAAGAACAAGCTAACGAAATAGGCGAAAAACGGCACCGGGAATACGTGCTGAAATAAATACAACACGGAAAGAGCCGCTGTGCTTGACAACCGTCAAACGGAGGCTAAGAGATGCTGGACTATTTGGACGTGTTGCTGTTCGAAAACCCCTTCTTCGACCACAAAACAAGTTGAAACGGTTAGAGTGGGCCAAAAAGAATAGAGAGTGTAAAGGAGGCTTTTTCGACGGAAAATCAGTTTAAATCATTTTTTTTTAAATAAATTCCTATTTGTAAACAACACAATGAAAAAATGTTTCTTCTTATTTTGTCTTTTTTTATGCTCCTTATAAATTCTACATACTCATTCTACATTTTTAACTAAAAAGTTTTTTTTAGGTGCTAGAATTTGGTTTTCCTTCGAAAAATGAGAGTGGACTCAAGCTTTTGGCCTGCAGTGTACATACCTTTCATGGTACATACAAAGAATTCTTAATTTGACCAAAGCTTTAATAATGGATTTTCAAACCAATAAAGACGGGTATAGATGTTTAAATTTAATAAAAATAAGTTGCGTGTAAGATATCAACATTTTTACTTGCGACTTATAGGATAAGGCAAGTTATGCATTCGGAAAAAAAAATCGAACTCGAGATTTTGATCAAAGTTGACATTACGATGATAGCGAAGACCAAAAAAGTGGTCTCGGAATTCCGTCTGTCTGTCTGTTCGCCTGCAGCCCTAACGACTCTGCCGATTTTTTTCAAACTTGGTAGATATGGTTTTTAATTTTTCCCGTGTTTTTCTTTTTTTTTAATACCAAAAATAACGGTACTTGCCATACGAATTTTTTTCTAAATTTTATAAATATTTTTGTTTTCTCAAAAACTGTCCCACAGATTAAAAAAAAAAACTTCAAAAAATTTCATTTAGGTAAAGTTAGGTAGGTAATAGTTGAAAAAAATTTTACAAAAAATGGCTATTTTGGTAGCTCCCCTGGAACCATTTTTTTGTTTTTGTTTTTTTTTTCGAAAATGGTACAACCGATTTAAATCCTTTTTTATGCTAAGGCTCCCCTTAAATTTAAATATTATAACATATTCAAATTTTCATTTTTTTTTTGTTTTTTTGGATTTAAAAACAAAATCAAATTTTTTTTTGGAAACTCAATCTTTTGAAAACCCCATGCTCGAATTTTTCAAACTTGACAAATAAAAGTTTCTTAATATAATCTACAATATATGAGAAAGAAAATTATTTTACCTAAAAATAACGGTACCCCCCATACAAATGTTAAAAAATGGTTTTTGAAAATCGTATTTTTCTCGAAAACTGTTCCGAGAATTTTGCTAAAATTTTTTTTCTTTCAATTAATTGTTACGATCTATAATTTAATAAGAAAAATTTTGAAAACAAGATATTACTGATTGTATCTACCATAGAACTATTTTTTCGAATTTTGAATTTCTCATTATCGTCGAAACGGATTTCAATAAAATTTTTTATAGAGAAGCTTTTAACAAGTTTAAAAAACATTGCATTTCAAAACTATAAGAAAAATATTTTTTTTGAATTTAAAAGAAAATCTATTTTTTTTTTTTTGGAAAATTCAATATCTCAAAAGCCACTCAATATTTTTTTTTGTAAATCTAAGTTTTATTCCCACAATAGTTAAAACTTCAAATTGGCTTACCAAATTTTTTCTTGAAAATGTTTTAAGCTTATATTTTTAAGAAACCCCTACGACGACTTATAATTTTTGTTCGTGCATAAATTCATATTTGCATAACATTCTGTTTCTATATCTCTTATTACTAAAAGAATTTAAAAAGTTAATTTTATCCTTATGAACAGTTTTCTCTAATAACATTCGTTTTTAAAATTCATAGTCTATTAAATAGGAGCAAGTTCGTGCGACCCAGTCGTGCATTTTATTTTACTTCGTGCATTTTATTTTATTTGAAAGGGCCATCTCTATCAGTGACAAAATATGAGAAGGATTAAAAATATAAGAAATAGTTGTGGCTGGCGGGCATGCACCGATGGCTATGGAGTATAGATCAGGCTGAATATGAGCGATCGCACGGATTATATTGAAAGCCATTGACGCTGTTCATTGGCAACTTAACCTTCATAGATCTACGATAGATTACAGCAGTACACCCCTGAAAAACTCTTTTGCAGCGGCTGAGAATCGAACCCACTAACACTTATGCCAAGCGGAACTAACATTCGGTATATAACATTAAACAAAAAGTTCAATTTTCAAAACCATACTGCAATTAATATTAAAAAATGAATTTGCACATTAGAATACCATATCGATTTATAACTAAGAGTTCAAATCTTAGAACAGAAAACAAGCTCCCGTGTGTTTATTTTTTTGAACCACTTTTTTGAATACTTAACTGCAAAATAAAAGGAGCATGTATGTTTTAATTAAAACAATCAAATAGTTTTGAATTGTTTTATAATGTATCACTGCTCATCTTATTTGAATAAATAAATAAAACAATGAACCTCTAAATGATGATAGTTTTGCACATTAAATAACTGCATAAATGCATTATTTCAAAATTCTAAAATAATGTCTGATTTGGAATTCCATTTGGTGCAGAAAGTGTGAAATGCATGCCCCAGGTTCCTTGCATTCTTCACTAAATTAAATATAAATTATTACAAACATATCAGTTACGTTTATTGGCAAGAGAAGTAGCCTAAACCAAAACAGGGATTAAGTGAGGCATAATTAGACCAGATAAAATTTTGTATTCAATAAATGAGATATGCGGTGCCTAAAATGCAATTAACATCACTAGCACCAAATTATTTTGCGGTAGCAATTTTATTTCATGTACTCAGATTTATACGCAGTCATTTTTAATTTATTGCCTTACTAACATGTGTACATAGGTAGAGCCCATAGCTACACCTACCTTAGGATAATTCATAGTTTAAATCCGTGAATCCATGGTGCGTATATGTATAAAGGCCATAATGTGGGCCTAATCGCACCTGTTTTTATGAACGATAGTAATTTATCGATTCCATTGCTTAGCCTAAATCACACCCTTGGGAGAGATTTAACCCGGTTTATTTTCTAAAGTTGTTTTTTCTAACTTTGATGAGATAGACCATAATGTTAATTTGTGCAGGGAAAACAAATAAGTAAATTCTTTAAACATTATGGTGGCACTGTTTTTTTTTTGAGAATTTTGAATTTCTTTCGCGGTGAAATTTGATGATCAGAATTGTTATATCTGACAGACGCATGAACGTTTTACAAAACGTCATTTTTTCTGAAAGGGAAACTGCAAAAATCAACTGTTCGAAACGCCAAAACAGATCTCGAGCAAGCAGGATAATTGCATAATTGACTAAGGCAATATATGCGACAAAATTGACGATCAAATTGAAGTTAATTTTTTGTTTTTGACAAACGGCCCATGTACAAAATCTATTCGAATTGGGAGTTGTTTTTTTTTTTATTTTAGGAATATAAGAACATTAAAAAAATCCGTTAAAAATTTTTAATTTTCGGACACAAGCAACTAAAACAATAAAATTAGAAAATCGAAGTTTGATAAATAATTTCTTATAAACTGGGTGACAATTCATTCTTATTCAATATACTGAATAACAATGAATTGTCACAATTGAAAGGGAGATGAAAAGAATGATCAAAATTTGCAACGAATTTTCAAATAATGAGATATTGGGTTCAAGAATTTGCTTTGTGTAAAAATGGGGAGTGAGGGACAGGAGAAATTTTGATATAGATTGTTATAGATTGTTTTATTTAGTAAACATTTTAAATTTCTTAAAACCTTTGAGGGTAAATTTGAGTGTTGAAATTGGTTCTTTTGTTTTCATTCAAATTTCTTTGCGGATTCTTAAGATTAAGATTATAAAACAGTGGCATGCGGACAGGCATAATATGTATTTACGACAACTTAAAAAAAATCGTTAGAAGATTTTATGTTTCTGGTCATATAGCCTTAAAATACAAAACTATTTTTTGTAAACATTTGCTGCTTAATATCACATATTTGCAGATAGAGCGCAGTAGAGGACCTGCGAAGCTTTTTTAGACTTATCAAAACTTAACTTTAGTTGGCATGAGCCAATATTTTCTAGGAAGCTTAGTTCTAATTAACTAAACTAAACTAATAAACTAAACTGGAATGAAAATATTAAAGGAAAAGAGAAGAAAGTCTCAATGGTTTTCTACTCTCGCAGTAGCAGTTTTGCAAAAAGATGGGGTTTTAGCCCCACTGTCATTGTATGTAAACAGACATAATAAGGATAATTATAACGGCCGCATGCTTGGTCAGCTATAGATAAAGAAACCAATCGAAAAACCAGGAAAAATCAAAGCCCAATAAACTTTCTTTCACTACTTTATGTTGAGTTGATGAAAAAAGAGCATTTTAAGACTTTATTAGAAAAGGGAGCACTACGGCCATAGAACTATAATGAATTTCACAAACCTAGACAGTCAGACGGACTACGTATAACACCGCACATAGATTTTAACCAAGTGACAGTGAAAACCAGGTTATTAATGCTAAGTCATGTTTCGGGGCTTACGGAAGGTTCCAAGGCATATAAGAGGTACGACGTCTATTCAATAATGCTTCCAAATTTTTGAAAATTATTCCAAGCATAAGTGTTTGCAGTTTGCAAAGCCGCTAAACATCTTGCCGTACATGAAGTAGTAAACCAGGAATGCCCATATTTTCAATGACAATTAAAGCCATTTTTTTAATCACTATTCTGTTGAAACCAATTAACTGAAGTTTCTAAGTGCAACGAACATAGTTACCCCCAGTTGGGTCGGGGGACATTGTGATACATACGGAGCAAGTAAAACTCGACAGAATCTTTAGTGGCAGGGTAGATATATCGCCCAATTCGTAGAAAAAATAGCACCCCCTGCACAAGTCCGATGATTAGCTCGTGTTCTGCTCATGTGGGTTCCCATTTTACTGTATAAATATTCTGTTATTTTCTTCGAAATATTCAGTCATGGGTTTCGGTTCCTCGAAACCTAGTCTGTCATTTGTTGACTATCTGACGTCCACAGCCTCAAGGAGAACAACACAAAATTCATCTGAAATTCAGGATGGTTCAAGGATGCATCGAACACCCCCCTACCCTTTTTCCACATAATCCATTCTTATCTGCTTTCTGCTGAGCGCATTGGATCCATTGAGATCTGAGTGGGACGGTAAGGCTTTTCCGTATCATCACCTCTTCTAACCTAACTTAACCTAAGGATTCTTTATTATTTCTGATTAAATGATAAAGATTTTTCTGAAGTATTACAACAGACACTATGTAACACAAATGCAATAAAAAGAAAGTCCATTTGGAAATCTGAAATTGTCAATAGAATGCGTCACATCAAAATTACTGCAGTGAATTATTACTTAATTTTTCATTGATGGTGAAATTTTCTAATGGTTATTTTTGAATAAAAACTATATGCATCAAGAACCAATAGTCAGTAAATCTATGCTTAAATGGAGTATTTGGATCATTACTTTTCGCTTCTATAACTTGGTATTCAAATTCCAGTAAACAAGTGAACACAGCATTTGCCAAGAAATATAAAATGTCATTGATTTAAAACCTTTCAAGTTTATTAAATTATACTCTGTCCAACAAAAATTGTCAGTACAGGGAAGATAGGACGTTTGTCTCTCATTCTGGTTGCATTGCCATGCATAAGTGTATCGCCTTTTAAAGCTCTCACAGGGATTCCGTAGTTTAAATTATAAATCGCCGCAAATGAGAGTAAAAAACGCGTAGGGCTACCGTCTGCCGATTCAAAACGACTGAAAACAATATTCAATTTACCTTTTCCCGCAACGCCAAGCGGTAAGATAATAGGCGCGTTTTTTTTTTAAGTTGAAAAGCAATACGACAACACTCAACATACTCATCTTCTTAAAATGTGTTCTCAAAAGCTTCAAATCCCAAAAGCTCCTTAATGAAAACCACTGAAAAAGCTCCTTGCTTGCAATTGAGAATGATAATGGTAACTCTGTTTTGATGTAGATAAAGAGCGCACGATCGTATTGAGTGACACTTGACAGCTTGACACTCTTGTCTTGATCTTGACAGTATCTCATCAGCAGTGGGATACGACGGTCGTGTTGGGGTGTGCAACTTTTTGCAAAGAATTACAACAACAATTCCTTAAGAAAAGTCAGTGGCTTGCTCTTTTTTTAGTGGCATTTTTCCTAACGCATTGTAGTGAGGGTGCATCAGGCGCCACTGCTTTAGAAAAAGCTCTCCCATAAGGCCTGTACTGACAATTTTTGTTGGACAGAGTATAGTAGCGTCCACAAAAACAAAAACTATAAACCTAAATAGACATACAAGCATCAGCAACGAAATTCTACCTTTCGAAGAACTAGCAGTGCGGGAAAAAACAAAACGAATACAAGAAATGATCAATTCCAATAAAACTTCCAGTATTACCAGGTTACCTAAGCTGAAGTTGAAACTGCACTCAATGATTCAAAAATAATAATTTAAAACCTTAGAATTAATTTTGGAAGTAATTGCTGCTCTTTACTGTTTACTGAATTCCGGCTCGGTTCCTGAATATATTTTATAAGGTCGTAGTAAGACCTATTCATAAAAAAAGGTGAATACTGCTATCCAGTGAACTCCAGAGGCATTTCAGCACTGAACTTATCAATGAAGATCCGCATCAAGATTATTGGCAAAAGGTTATACTCCGTGGTTATACTGAGTGAGAAAACCAGGCTGCTTTTTGTATGGGTTATTCCACCTTAGGCCAATTTTAAAGCGGCTTTCTCTATTATCGACATGAAGGCTCTTACGTTAAAACTGTACAACAAAGTAATGTCTTTACGATTTGGAAAAATACTCGAAAGCTTTTACACTCATACGTCAGTTTTAATAAATAGAGTCGGAATATCGGAAGAGTTTGAAGTTGAATGCGCCTTAGGCAACCAAACACATTTTTCGTATTATGCAAGTCAACTAAAATCATTTGTAATGAAAGAATACGTTGCCGTCTTTTAGGAGTCGATTTGCTGTCAAAACCAGCTGCTCAACATGAAATACAAACGCAAGAATAAGAAATTGTATGATGGAAAGTTCTTTCGATTTGTTTTTCGGTGATTTGGAAGATGAGAATTTCCTTAATGTAGCCAAAATAAAAAGGAATATCCGTATATTTAATAAACTTATGTACACTTCTATTCCTAAAGTATGTATTTTTTTTTTGGTTCGAAATAAAGTTTTCCTAAAACAACCACAACGTTCCTCAGCGATTCCACCAATTTTTAAACTTGCTACTGCTCTTCGTTTCATGAGCGAAGGAAGTTACCAAAAGTGTAGCGGCAATGATTTTAATTTAGGACTGACTCAATCGATAGTGTCAGTTGTATTAAAAAAGTGATAGATGTGATTGGGGAACTCATTTGTGGAAAATGGATAAATGCTCAGCTAACATAGCAACAAGTGCTTCAAATTGTGATGGCCATGTAGTTTTCAAACTAAAATACACTCATTTCATTCTATTTTTATTAAAATTGTTGTTTAACTTACTGTTTTGTGTCCATATTTTTTATCCGAATGCAGATTCTTTCATTAAAATGTTATACACAACTGCTTCGAACCAGTTGTTTGATTTTGACGCTTATTACAACCGAAGTACAGCTCAACTTACTTACATAATACAAAGAAACAACTGACAAGTCGGCCATTTTGTTAGTTGTCTGCTAAGTCTGCTATTACACGATGAATCTAGATGCATGCGCCTTCTTCGAATTCTTCTTTCATATTTCGTCCACTGATTCAAGCGCTATTACACGTTGAAACCAGATTCATGAATCCAATTTGACAGTTCTCTTTATTTTTCATTTCGGTGTTGGTGAGCTTATGTGCTCTTCAAAATAAAGAAGCAATCAGAAAGAAGTATTTCTATGCATTACATTGAAGTTTACTCCTCGGATAACGAGCTCAAGGGTATTTTAAGATACGCTTATAATGTTACACACATAGCCTTCAACTTGTGTTCAATTTCAACCCGCACTCTAGGCAGGTTCTAAGGAAGGCCAACTTCGCGTTTCACCGTTTGCATCCGTTGCTAGCCAGAAGAACCGGACTAAGCCAGCCAGTGAAGCTATTGATATACAAACAGCTCATCAGACCCGTCATCAGCTACAATTTTCCTGCATGGTACACTATTTCGAAGACAGCAATGCTGAAGCTCCAAATCTTCGAAAGGAAAATACTAAGGATAAGCACCGGACTTATCTTCGATCGACAGCGAAGGAAGCACTTCAGCAATGAAAGACTCTATGAAGAAGCAAAAATCAAGCCACTGGACCAGTTTCTTGTGCAATTAGCGAAGAAGCTTATAGCTAGCACCACCAACCACCCAAACCCGCTGATGAGAAGGATGACCACCCACGAACGACATCCAGAGCCTAGATACCTCGCTGCTCTGGATATGATAGAAAGGATCCCAGCCGACAACGAACCAGCAGTTCGTTTCTACGCTGACGCCGAGTCAGCATATCACCGTGGCTGAAAACATCAAAAAAACAACCCCTAACAACCCACCAACTGGACAACCGGGACTGAACAACCCAAGTCAAAATCCAAGACAATTTATCATAATGCTAATTTTGAACCATGTACATTACAAATATTATAATTTTTAGAGTTTAAGTCATTTTATAAGTTAGGCCCCCTATGTGCCAACAAATTTCTACCCTATACATATTATCTTCAAGTTTCACAATTGTATATAGCCTTCAACTTATGCTATACAGGCTATCTGAATACTGCGACAAATGGGGCTGAAAGTCAACCAACAATGCAGGATGCAGGCTGTCTTAAAGAAAAATAGACATTTGCTAAGCACGACATAGAGGATAGAGTTAGTAAATGAGCACAACTATCTGGGTGTCCTTATAACAAGAAACCTTAATTTTAATAAACACAGCAAAGATGTTGATTCAGCTTCAAAGTATCGAGTGTTTGAGGCAACATCAAAGGCCATTATGTGTTATGCGGCTCAAAGCTGGAGCCATATCGAAGTAAAAGTATCACTTCACCATACTGCAGTTACCAACTTGATAAATACTTTACTAACTTTTCCAGATCAACCTGAGAGTACATGCCATTCATTCATATTTCTTTCTCGATTATCATTATGACTATCGTTTCGGTTTCCATTAGGACCTATTGGGCTGATGTGGATAGTAAATTCTTTCAATTTTTTTATTTAACACGAAACTACTCGTATCAGCATGTAGATACGAATAAAATTAAATGAAATAAACTCACATCTACGTTGACACCATTGCTTTTGGGATGTAGATATAAACTTTTTGATTATTTAAAGGACTGTACAATAATTTGGAGAACTTAGGGTCTATGTCCATCTTTGAGGTTTAATCTACTTAGCAGTAGGTTTAATTAAATTGGTGTGGCATTTTAACCGCTAAAACGTTTTAATAAGGCTTCCTTGACTTTCATAAACCAAAAATGGTTAAGCGTTTAATTTGGAACTCTGTTCATTACAACAACTCCTAGTTATTAAATATTTTATGCATGCACAAACACACAGAACCCTTTTCCATTATCCTTTCTTCGAATGATGGGCCCGGGTACGAGGATACACGAGTTCAAGTACCAAAGAGGTTAAAACAAAAACAAAGCATTTTCTAGTATGAACAACCTAAAGTGGTCAAAGTCATGTGTATCTTTTATAGCAATTAGCAGCTAAGAGTGTGTCTAGAGAGTGTATGCGTTCTCCATAAGGCTTGAGTGATATGATATGTAAAAGACAAACGATGTACTTGGCAGAGGTGATGCTTGCAACCAAATATAAAACAAGGCAATGGACACACGCCCGGAGGTATCCTGCAACATTCACTTGGTAATTCATGCTTGAAAGAGTACAAAGAAAATAAAGAGAAAAAATTTCACACACAAAAGGTTTACATTGGTTTCATATTTCATGGCTGTTTCGTATATAAATAATAATAAAGGACAATTTGCCACTATGAATTTCGTGACTAACTAGCTTTGCAATATAAAATATGCAAGCGAGTTTATAGCATCCACACAGCCCAAAAGAAGTTTTTACCAGCATTTTGTTCTGTGTTTTTTGCGTCATAGGCAGGTATTGTATGTATATGTACCAGAGCGACCAACTTCCCAGGGGAAAGTTTCGGAAAGTAATTATGAATATTTACATTAAATTTAAATATTACGTTTTCGAATGGTTTTTGTGAAATTTTGGAATGAAATAGCTTCGAGTCTGATGCACCTATGAGGATTAGGACGCTTTATAAGTATAGTTAAGCCACAATTCTGTGCACTTTTATTTATAGACATAGAATATGCCAGCTTATGGGGAGTTCCTAATTGAGTTTAAACTTATTACATTTTATTTACATTGCATAATCACATTTTTCATAGACAACAGCAACCAAAAGCATTTACCGTTTAATCTAACAAAGAAACAATACAAACAGGCTCTTGCATAATATGAACATCGTTTCTATAGAAGGTGGCCCTGAGTTCTTTATTGTACTGAACAGTATTGCATAAAAGGGCTAAAATTATATTTTTAATTTTTAAAAAAGATTATTTAGTTTAACTTAGACCAAAGCAAATATAACAACCCACTTATTTTTATATGAGATTAAAATATCAACTATTTGGATCAAATCCTAGATTTAAATCAGGCTTGACATTTGATGGTTGCTTGACTGATTAAAGACTTTTCCGAAGTAAAATTAAGTAGTAAGTAATATAGAAATTGAGGATTTTATAATTTGTTTCTATGTACATACATAGGTGCCCACCAATTAAAAACCAGCTGTTTGTTTTCTTATACGCTGAAATAATTCGTACCTACTTAAAAAACACCACAGAACTCAAATGCACATCCAACACTGAAAATAAATTCCTAGGTAATATTGACAAAAACGTTTTGTTGGCCTTTAACAAAACAATTTTATCGTTTTGATAAAATTTTTGTCAATACGAAAGAATGATTTTGTTGATTTCACAAAATTTTTATAATCCCGCATGATTTTTATTCAGTTTAACAAAATATGCACTACAAATAATATTGTCAGTTTAACAAACCAAGTTTTGTTAATATAACAAAATAAAACAGAGATTTTTGTCACACCGACAAACTTTCTTGTGATGTTAACAAAATGTTTGTTGTATCTACAAAAAATCGGTTTTGTAAATGTTTGTCAATATCACAAAGTTTTTATTAATTTTCGTTTGTCAATTTAACAAAAATGAAAACATTTTTGTTAAAATGACAAATATTTTGTTTTGGGGTTGAATTATTTTGTAATATTGATAAAATAATATTATCAGATAGATAAAACTATTTTGGAAGGAAACCAAAAAATTTCTTTTGTGTATGATATAGTTCACACTTGGTTTTTGTTAAAAAGTCGATGTAAGATTAAATGAACTTAACAAAAATTGCGTATTGTCCATACGCCCTCACAGATGGTTGCATGTAAGATCGTAGGGACGAAACGCCAATTTTTGTGGACTTAAATCCCAAAAAAAAGATATTTTGACAAAATTAATTTTGTTTTTTGTGGATTCAACAAAGAAATTTGTAAAATTGACAAAATATTTTGTTAATTTAACAAAATATAACAAGTCATTTTTGTTAATTTAACAAAATATTTTGGTTATGTAACAAAACAATTTTGTTAATTTAACAAAAAAAAATTTGTTAATCCGATAATAATAAAAAAAAATTTACACTTACAAAAAAATTGTTAATACAACAAAAGAATTGTTAATATGACAAATTAATTTTGTAAATTCTACGAAATTTTGTCATATTGACAAAATATTTTTGTTATTTAAACAAAATTCTATAATTTTTGTCAATTTGATAAAAGTTTTTGTTGGACGTATATTGACAAAATTTTTGTCAAATCAACCTAGATTTTTATCATATATACCTAGATTTAATTTTCAGTGAAGGCAAGCATATACAATACACCTTTTGATATAGCTGACTTTGACCTATTCAAAGAAGGACGTAAGCCCCAAATAGAATTTGGCACTTAGCTCACCTTAATGTGATGTAAATGTCAGATTCAGAGATGGAACTAAAATTCCAAGAAAATATATCTGTGGTGTTTGGTAGAAACATGAAAAGTCCATAAAATAATTTGAGTTCTTACGTCAACTTTACATGCAGCTAAGGCTAAAAAGGGTTGCCTGGTTTTCTTCAAATTTGGTACATTTATCAAAATATTCTTTAAAAAATTATATTCTAAGTTTAAAGAAAATCGGTTTAGCCATTTAGAATCTAGCTCGATATAAAGTGAATGTAAGGAAGCTAATTATGTTATGGAGTTTTCTTTTTTCTACCAAACACCACAGATACAGCTACGGACAAAGAAATAGCACACTTATCATTTTTCTTAGTAAAATTAAATTTATTTTTGATTTTTGAACTTAAATGCTTTATTTCTTATTTTATTACATGAACTGACTTATAAGGATCAATTAAATTAATTAATTAGAACTTATTTAATTTCAAATCAATTTTTAAACAATTTATTTTTAAGTGATGACCATATTATTTGTGAACAAAGAAATAGCACACCTGTTTATAATCATTCTAGAAAACTTTTTTGAACTAAAAGTTCTTAAAATTTTTAATAATTTGGTACTGCCATGTTAATACTTGGTTGGTTGACCATGAATTTTTAAAGTTGCTTGGCACCTCGGTGGTAAGCTTTCAACCAACGCTTGACATCTACTTTGCGGTATTGAGTACCAAGCATTTTGTATTCCTTCCCAAAGATCGTTATAATTTTTATATTTTGTTTGCCCAATTTTCACCCTAACATCATACCATAGGTGTTCTATTGGGTTAAGATCGGGACTTTCAGCTGGCCAGGTAAGAACATCAATTTGTTAGTATCTTTTACCAATTTCGATGAGTGTTTAGGGTCATTATCATGCATAAATATCCAATTTACTGGCATGAACATAAAGGAATATGGTACCATGGTGTCCTTTAGTTTTTAGTATACATATTAAGATACGAGAGTTTGATATTTGGGAAGGATTTTTTCCATCTCGGTGAAGATCAAAAATATTTTTTCTTTCTTCCGGAGTACAGTGAACTTTTCTGCCCATTTTGTTTTCAATATTTGTTGATTTAATGATAAAAATTAAAATATACTCGTAGCACTTTCTTTCACAACTTTCAAACGCGAAATAAAGATTTAAGATTTTACGGAGAAATCGATGTCCATTGGTTTTGAATGATTGAATATCGTAACGCCAGAGAAATTTAGAGTCCGGTAAAGCTTTCCACATTCATGTAGTGCGGATAAACCAAGAATCTCGGAATTTAAAAAATGCTGTCTTCCAATCACTCGAAAAGTGACCGGTAGAATAGAACAGATGGAAAAGCTTATGCAATGGTTTTTCGAGCGCTGAAGAACACCTCTTCAGTCCAGCAGATTTTTGTGCATCGATATCCTTCAGTACTCTTGCAACTGTATACGAATGGAAAAGAAGATCATCGTCATATCATTTAAGATCTCGATTAGAGCAAGAATCAGGACACTATCTGACAGCCTAGAATTAAAATCAAACTGTGCTTTAAGCGAATTAGCTTTTTCTTTTGAGCTGACATGAAGACGAGCGTAGGAACCGAAGCGTCAGAATTCGATTTCAATAGATTTTTGACGAATGCAAGTTCTAATAAATCCCCCATACAAATTCACTTAAATAGTAAACCCAGATTCAATATAGTTTCTGGAATTACTAACTCTGATTTAAGTCAGGTTAACCCTGAACTGAAAAACTGGCATTTATTATTATTTTATTTTTATTTATTTAATTCGTTAAAATCTAACGTTAACAATATTAAAATAGTTCTTATAATCTAATATAATCTAATATCATAATTTATATTTATTATTCAATATTGTTGAAAAAGATAAGTTTAAATTTTTTACATTTTATGTTATCATTTACAGATTCTAAATAAAATTGAAATTCGTTATAAATTGTAATTAATTGATTGAAGGGGCTACATACACCATAGTTTGATCTGCTAAATATTTGAATAATAGGTTGCTGTCGCCTTAAACATGAACGGCTGAAACTGAAATTTAATTTACTTAGAACTGATGGTAATGATATCGAACCATTAATAATCCCAACAATAAAACAAAATTGTAAAAACTTTCTGTGGTTAGTCAAAGAAGGAAGGCTGATCAAAGCTAGTCTTTGAGAATAAGGGGGAAGTAGATTTTCCCTTGACCAGGGAAGAGACCGAAGACAGAAACGCAGAAACCTTTTTTGGATCGCTTCAATTCTTGTAACATGTATTGAGTAATAAGGTGACCATACCACACAGCCGTATTCTAGAATTGGTCTAACAAACGAAATAAATAGAAGTTTTAGAACATAAGGGTCCTGAAAATCACGACCGAATCTTTTAATGAATCCAAGAACCCTATTGGCTTTTTTAATTATATAATTTAAATGATCATTAAATGCTAATTTGGGATCTAGAATAATACCTAAATCAGAAAACACAGAAACCTTACATAACGGACAAGAATCAAACGTATAGTTGTACAAAAACGGAAATTTTTTACGTGTAAAACTCATGGTTTTACATTTGTCAACATTTAAAACAAGTCGGTTTTTATTGCACCATTCCCTAAATATTGTTAAGTCTTCTTGTAGTAATAAACAGTCAGAGGAGGATTTTATACTTTTAAAAAGCTTAATGTCATCAGCATAAACAAGGACAGACGAGTTTTTTAAGTTTGAAACCAAGTCATTAATAAATAAAACAAATAAAATAGGACCTAAGTGGCTGTCCTGAGGGACGCCAGAATTGACAACAAATTGACTTGAACTTGACTTGAATTATTATAACACTATAACGATCGGTGCCATATTTTTGATTCCGAAATGGAATGCTGCTTCTCAAACTCCGTCAAGAACTAACATTCAGTTTATTGCTTGCGATAAAGTAAAAGTTGAGTGAAAGTTGACATAATAAAAGTAAGAACCCTTGAGCTCAATTTCGGCCGTACTATAAGTACGGAGATACTTTTTAAGCCGCACTTCACGAATTTACCCTGCTTTACCCGCCCCAATATCTCCCACTCGTTGCAATGTGTACACATTAAAAACGAATGTGCAACAGTATTCCCTTTCATATCTTATCCTACTTTCCTTATTGCTCGCACTGTGATTAACATTATAAGGGTAATTCATAACCCCTTGTGTGCGCGTATAATATAAAAAAAAGTTGTTTAATTGTTTGCTAGGCAATGAAACCAATTAAACAAACTTCAGCTTTGGAAATATCCATTTGATTAACAATATTATAACTGCAAGCTGACAGCAAGTAAGATTGATGTCAATGGTTAGGGAAAGGGAAATTTGTTTTCTGTAAACTTCACATTTCTTCGGTGACCAAAAAATGTTGCTTGGGACTCGATATGAATACGAAGAGTAAAACTGGCGTAATTGTTTGGTTCATAATTATATAACAATGGAATTTACTTTGATCCAAAATTTAAATCATTTCAGCTTTTTGAGATGATTAATAAACTTCCTTAGCTTAACGTTCACATTTAATGTCCTTGAAAACCGTTTTAACCTTCGGGGTTATAAAAGTAAAAAAAGAATATTTAAATAACCAAAGTTAAAAAGTAAACATCTCTAGATCACCGACGCGGCGGAAGAGGTAAAAAAAAACTGTCTGTTCTTTCAACTTATCATTCCGTTACGCCATAAGAAACAAAATTCTGCTGGTATTAAATAAAAAACCCTCACAAGAAAAGTTCAATTCCGGTTCCGGTTACTTCATTTACATCTTGAATATGTCAATAAATACATAAACAAAATATTCATCTCTCCAGCCCGGGGATGATTACAAGGAGTTGACCTTTTCTACGGAAAACTTTTTTCGGTTAAAAAATGTTTGGCTCTTCGGTGCCTGATTTTGACTGTTTGTTAGCAAATAGGTTCCACATTATAAAGGGCCAACGGATGAAGGCTAATACGGACCGTCAAATATCCCAAATACACAAAACTAATTCCAAATCAAATGAATCTTAAATTGCGGTCTATATCTAGAATTATAAAGCCAACTTTCCGAATCACTTCAGTGGCTCGAATAGGATAATAAATGTGTATATGTATGTGTTAGCATGCATTTGATGGTATCATATAGATATACTAATGTCGATTGACCCTTATCTTGGATCGGTAGCATGAGCAAAGGACCTAAACCACACATTGTTCTTAGTTAAGATAACAATCCCAAACGTGGAAATCCAATTATATCAAAAAAGGGTTTGGTGTTTTTGAATGCTAACATCCTTGTTTCCATCAAAATATATCTCTCCAATTTCGTACTCGCATTTCGCACCCTGATTTCACATTGAATTCGAGCCCACAGACCACATTTTGTAAATTAAATTGTACGAATATTTCAAGGAACAACAATCGGAGGATTTATTTGTAGGTTTTGAGTACACCTTCACAACATTCTGATATGAAGTGTGATATATGAAATATAAGAGAATATCCTTCAACAGAATCAGAATCCCAATCTTGAAACCTAACCTATGGTTTGTGGGGTGAGAAAAAATAATTTTATTTTCTGATGCTATTGAAAGCAAGTTGGAACGGAACACATTATTTAATACCATCTACCTACAAGGACATAGCATACTAATGCATACATAGATATAACATACATATGAACGTATAATGTTCTCGGTTGTTCTTACACCTTATATGTACATATATGTGTGTAGGTATTGACATTCTTATCCCATCATTTTGATGATTTCTTCTTTCAGAATCCTGGCGCCCAGATTTCACTCTTGTCAACCCACTCCCAACACCTGAATTCCCTTTGCACGTCTCTCAATCGATACATTCATGATGTTCACTCCGATGTTTTTACAGACAAATTATTTTTTTTCTGGGATGCCAAGCCAATGCTGATGTCGACACACCTTAATGTCAAAATTCCTAAATAGAATTTCGAGATGACTGCAGAGTTATGAAGTGAGTGAAGGGACTTCACCACAGAAATTATTTGTGTCAGTGTTTGCGTATGGGACGTGTTATACAAAAAAAGCAAATGAAATCATGCCGCAAAATCAAACGTAATGTATCGAACATGTAGAATGCTTCGAGCAGGGCCGGTTCTTGCTCATAGCGGGACTGCCGACTTTCCTTTGGTTCGTTTTTTTTTTTTTAAACTTGCTTAGGCAAATCATAATCGCGTTGGATACAGTAAAATTCAAACGAAGAGCTTTTGTTCAAAATTATAGTGACCAGCAATAGACCAAGCACTTGTGGAATCAAAATCCGTATTTTTATGAAACTATCCAAAGTAGAAGAATAAAATCTAGCACGTTATACAAGTGCTAAAACAATCTTCTGCTGCCACTTTACCGTTTTTCCTCAGGCAAATGTGAATGGTCAGAAATACTTTGAAACTACCATATGCACAAAACAAAAGAAGCTTTCTTAACCTTTTGGCTCTACATCGTTTTGTTGAAAATCTCTTACTTTTAATCATTTTCACTAAAGCACGTCAATAAAGGCATAGAAAAAGCTTTTCAATATAACTATTCGAGATTGATATTCAATTGGTTTCCCTTCTGATCCACCTATGATCTTTAAGGCACACATCCGCCCAAAACTTCAATATAACTCTCATATCTGGGCTGGTGCTCAAATTACTGTCCCCTGTCTTTTATAGTCTTATCGCTTTTCTATCAACAATTTTCAATTGAAATAGCCAGTTGCATTCCTCCCCTCAAACAATTACGCGGCAATACTCGTCTAACTGTGATCGCTCATCAGTTGAGCCCCTTGAGCCTAATTTCGGACGTACTGTGAAATATAGAGATTCTTTCTTTAGCCGCTCTACTAGAATGTGTAATACTTCGCCCTCTCGTTTTTCCCCCTTATTGGGACACACAAGCTTTCAAGACCAATGTGCACCGACATCTCCTATTAAATCGTGTACGCTTTACCTAAGCAAATTATATAAAAAAGCTCTCATTTTGTATTTTAATTCCACAGTTTCAAACTGTTCCAAGGCATTCTTCGCTATACTCTGTTGAACAAAAATAGTTAGTTAAGTTAGTAAAGTGTAATAATTTTTTTTAAAAATTGTATAAACAGAATAATTGTGTACTATAATTGTGATCTTTTTCTGACAGATCACGTTCCCGTCGCTGCACAAGTGAAGTAAAACTTCATAAAAAATTTAGAATATGATTAGCATATAGTATATTAAGATATCGACTCAACTACACTATCGACTGGAACCAAGCCAACTTCATGCAAGTATACAAATGGGTGGAAACGTAGTTCAAGCTCGTTTCAACCATGAACATAAATGAAGTTTCTATCAGTTCTGTGAAATAAAAACCAACAATAATAAAACTGCAGCCAGTTTTACTTAGGAGAACAAATTTAAGACAAATATTAAAAAAAAAAATACAATGTTAAAAAAGTGTAACAATTTTGTTACATTTATAACATTGTGGCAACGCTCGCTGAGGACATAAAATATGGAAGAGTGTTGTAGCTCAATGATTTCTTTTTTTAAATTTTTCTCTTTTTATATTAAAAATTCGATGAAATGCAGTTATTAAATATTCGGTTCGTATCTTTATAGATGAAGGGTTATTTGGGTAAATTTTTGATCAATAAGTGGTAGTGAAAATAGATATCCAATTATAACAAGTTAATTTATCTGTGCGATTTCTAAATGGGGCAGTAAAATTTTGTCTCATCTATATCAGCAGTTAGTAACCCTACTAATATTTTAAACAAATTTGTGACCTTAAAGAACCTAAAAAGAGATAGTTTATTGAATAGGCAGATATCCTTCTGTTCCGTGTACTGACTATTTTTGTTGGATGAAGTATAGTTACATTTGACTATAATTGATATTGTACTTTAATCTGGCTTGGTTGATACCTTAAAAAAAACGATAATCCATCCAAAAGGTTCATTTGCAGCGAACTCTTTAATATTGGATGCATTTTGCTTATGTCTTCAAAGTTCTGAAAACACATTCATTAGTTCAGAATTCCTTATACTTACCCCCAGTTTCACAGTGGGAGTTCAAATTCCACTTTTGGTTCAAACTTCAGTTTAACAACACAGTTTCATTTAAGCCCTGAACAGAGTTCATTCTGTAGTTTAAGTTAAACGCCACTAAACCGCCGTTTAAACCTCGGTTCAACAACCCTTCACACATTTGAAAATATTATTTATTTTCATTTTATAATTTTGTTTCCTGTCACAGGTCACAACTGAAAATTCTTTGATTCAGATAGAAAGAGAAAAAAAATTACTTTACGTTCAATCAACTGAAGTTCAGATTAGACTGTGAAACCGGGCGAGTTGAACTTCACATTAAACTCCAGTTCAGGTTCAGCAGAACTTAAGCTTAAACTCTCACTGTGAAGCTGTATGTTAGAGTTGCAATTATTATAAGGCTAATAAAAAAGATAAGAGGCCATAAAAGAAATAAAAACCAACGAATGAATTAAAAAAAACCGGCAACTTATCCATGAGAGAGCTTTTATAATTCAAGGAATATTATATATTTCTTTCTGTGATATTAGAATTTTAGTTTTTGTTTATTTTTTCTTTATTGTTTAACGTACATTTATATTTATTTATTTATTTTTCACGTTGTGATTTTTTATGATCGAATGAAATGGTTGGCGAGTATTTGCATTCGTAAAGTACGGATCTGTAAGCGTGTCATTTAAAAATTCATTAATATTTTTTTTCATTTTTTTTTAAAGTTGTATCAGTGTTGGTGCAGGTTTAAAAAAAATACACATTTAGTTTCTTGCGCAATTTTTTTATTAATTTTTAGTCGAATACTGAAAACTGAATAGATTTATGTTCTTTTTAGTTTTTTCCTTTACTTTTTTCTGATATGTTCTAAACTTATGTACATGCTCTAGATTTACATTAGGTGTGTTTTTTTTGCAAGTCCATATAGAATTGTAAAAAAAAACGACATCGGGACTAAGCGCTTTACATGCAAATTCAACAACTACTTAAATCTATACAGAGTTAGCTAAGATCAGATAATTATCGAGAGTTAATCTAAGACCCGATAAAAATGGTGATGCCAAAATAGTATTATTTATATGTTATCGATAATTTGCTCAGAGACGTCAAAAGTGAAGTTTTTGGATTGGTTGATGCTAGTCGTCAATAAGCTGACAAATGTCATAGCGTACACAGTGCTTCCAGCTATGTGGAAAAAAAGCTCCTAAATCCCGATGTCGTTTTTTTTTACAATTCTATATGGACTTGCAAAAAAAACACACCTATTGTATCTTCTGCGAATCATTCTGTAGTTATTAAATACAAAATAGCACACAAAATAATCGATAACACCAACTATATCTAAGGGATGAAAATTAAAATGTGGAAAAATCAGAGATTTTCTTGTTGCTTATTTGAAAACAATTTACGAACCTCTCACTTTATAATTTTAAAAAGAAATCATATAATGACGATGGTAATTTTTTTATATGTATACATACATACATATGTACGAGTATGTATCTTTTTTTGAGAGACATTCACCTTGGGCGCCGAATAAGTTCCGCAATGAACTCATGTTATTTAAATACAAAAATTGGAAGCTCCTTTCACTTTCCCCATGGCAAGGCTTCATAGGAAAAAATATCTACTCGAAGTTATTATACGTGCATAAAGGAAATGTAAACACAATTTAAATCATTCTCAATCAAAAAATAAATATGGCAGAAGTTACAAAAAAAATCACAAATATTATAGTGATTTTTGTATTGTGTTTTTTTTTTCAGTTCCGATGTTTGCTTATTTATTGATTGATGCAAATTTTAATTAACTGCCATTTTCCGTCGAAAGGGAAAATTTTAATTTCGCTTATAAAAAATAAAAGATCCCTAAGGTTAAATAACAATTTTTTATTTCTTTTAATAAAAGCATTCATAGAGGTATTTCAATTGCAGAAATTTAAATTATTTTATGGCGCGAAGACATAAAGTTATAAATGCGAAATAACTGAAAGATGATGTAACCAACTATAGACCTATAACTAAACTTTCCATTATTCCAAAAATGTTAGATTGTCTTATTAAAGATATATTTATCAATCTTATAAAGGGACATATATCAAATTCTCAACATGGGTTTTGTAAGGGTAGATCTACGATCTCAAATTTAGTTGAGTTCACAAATTTCTACATAAACTCTTTAGAAAGAAATAAGCAAATTCATGCAGTATACCGATTTTACAAAGGCATTCAGTAGAGTAAATTTAAAAATCATTTTGAAGAAGCTAGAGGCGTATGGAATTAATGGATCATTATTGAACTGGTTCGCTTCTTTATTTATATGGTCGTAAGCAATTTGTCGTTTTCGAAGACATTATGTTCTAAAGAAATCCATATTACTTCGGGTGTTCCTGAAGGAAGCCATCTACGTCCTCCTATCTTTCTGTTACATGTTAACGATGTGCCGAATATACTAAAGTTCTGTAAATGCCTATTATTCGCGGATGACATAAAGTTTTTTGCTGTTATTTCATGTGTAAATGATTGTTTGCTCTTTCAAAATGATATGGATGCATTTTGTAAGTTGCATTTTGTACCTTGAATGATCTTAAATTAAATATTGATAAATGTGCTTCTATGTCTTATAACAGGTCCTTATATCATATAGTTCCATCATATTCTTTGGAAAATGTTGAATTAAAAATTTTTCAAGATGTTAAGGATCTTGGCGTCATATACGATGAGAAACTTACATTTAAACTTCATGTCAACTCAATTATTTCTAAAGCAAATTCAATGTTGGGATTTTTAAAAAGAAACTCGGCGGAGTTTAAAGATCCTTATACTCTAAAATCGCTTTATTGTAGTATTGTAAGGACATCTTTGGAATATGCGTGTGTTGTATGGAATCCAATGTGATACAAATGTGATACAATGTGATACAAATAGGATCGAAAGCGTTCAAAGGAACTTTTTGCGCTTTGCTTTAAGAAAATTCTTCGGAAATGTTAACACCTTACATCATTCTTATAGGTCTAAATGTTTGTTGTTAGGAATGCAAGCTCTCCATTCACGCAAGGAAATGTATAGTATAATGTTTGTTCGAGATATTCTTTGCAGTTTTGTTGACTGTGAAAATTTACTTGCTTTATTGAACATATACGCTCCATCAAGATCTTTAAGACATAGGCCGCTACTGTTTGAGGTTGCGCATAGAACTTGTTATGGATTACGTGAGCCTTTAAGCCTTTGTAGTAGATTTTATAATGAATCATATTACAACCTAGATATAAGTTTAAAAAGAAATATCTTTTAAAAATTTGTTGTTGGCCTATTTAACCCACAAATATAATTCTAGTATTTAAGAAATTGTAATTTCGAATCTGTTGATTAAGAATATATCGTAGATAAATGAATAAATAAATAAATAAATAACTATAAGAAAGGTATTTATCAAGGCACCCTACACAAAAAAAAAAAAAAGATTTAGGTATAGTAAAAGCATATGTGAGAGAAAATCATAAATACATGTGACAACACCCTTAGAAATTGTTTATGGAAATTGTGTATTTACCCTTATATTTCTACTATTCCTAACGCCCTCTATGTTCTGAAAGTGTTTACTTTTATTTCATATTCGTTTTTATTTTCACGTTGTCAGCAGTGCGAATTTCGAAGAACAGAAAGTTTTGAAATGAGAAAACGATTCTATTCTAGATTGTTCGCCCGTGCAGAAGGAAGCACGCTGAGAACACAATATTTTATTTGATTCTCTAACACATACATACTAAAGGGTTTCCATTAAGAATTTTGAATCTTAAAATTTTTAAATAAACAAACTGTGAGTTAGGTATCATTGAATGTTTTAATTAATTTCATTTTATATGAAACAAAACACCATTCGAATCCGAATTCGTCCAATTTTTAATAATTCTGGCGCATAAATCATGCTGAATTGGACCAATGGCATTAGTTATGTTCCCTTTCAGGGTAGAAGTTGTTTTTGGTTTATTGACTAACTTAAGAAAACCCATAAGAAGTGTTCAGCGAGGTCAAATCGCACGATCTTCCGAATTAACATCGGCTCTGTTTGGGATATAACCATGTTAGGAAATCGTTCGATTGTAGCATCTGATGCTGTGTGACAAATAGCGCCTTTATCACCGCTGTCCATATCATTCAATTCGCAACAAAAGGAATTGGTTATCATCGACCGATAGTGCTTGCTGTTGACGGTGATGGTCCAGCTTTCGAACACAAGTCGTTGGGCCTTACCAACAATCAAATTAAGAGACGACTTTAATATTTCAGCGAAATGAAGCATTATTTAATGGACTCTATATAACTGACTATATTTATGCTTCATTTTTTTTTAGGTTCCATACAATAAAAGGTTCATAATTTAGAATTCACAGAAATATTAAGTTCATAACACGTATGGCTAACTTTATAGAAATCTTTACATAATGGCCCATTTCACTCAAATATTAAAGTCATCTTTTAATTTGATTGTTGATGGTAAGGCCCATTGTCTATGTTCGTTAACTCTGAAGCCCTTGCTCAGTTGAAGTTTTTACAGGTGTAGACCGAAGTCGAAGAAACACCCGCCAATTTGTGGTTTGCGAAAAGCTGAATTGACTGCCTCGGATTCTCCTCTACACTCTTATGAACAACGGAGATATATTATTATTATTATTATTATTATTTATTAATCAACACATAAATGTACAGATTAATCTTATTAACTATTTTTTGCCAGGTCTTAGGTTTCGTTGTCATACGGGTTTTGGTGGGTTGTTCACTAAGCCCGTTGACTCGAAGTTATCCACCACGCTGCGAATAGTCTTCTTTTTGCTGGAACTGAACACCCATTTTCATAAAACAATTTACAACTTGTTGAACGCGCCATTACTCTTTATGTTGATTTTGTAAGGCAGACTTTGACAAATGTAGCCTCAACAATATGTTCGGAATCACCGGAAAAAGTACGGAAATCCTCTATACATACTGCAATACCTTCTAAAATAATATACATACATTTTTCTTAGCAAAAATTCGTTGATATGATGATGGAAATACAAAATATGAAGTACCATCCAAAATTGAAAATCAAGAAAAATCGCCTAACATACAAACATATATACGTAATATCTACTCTTTACATGTTCGAGTATATATTTTGATTTGATTTTTTGGTTCAACATCATTATATGAACTGTAAATACATACATATGTATGTGTTTTTACATATTTATATATGCACATAATCTTCCCTTATTTGTGTATATTTATTTTGAAACGATTACAAAAATGCTCGAAGAAGCTATTATGGTCAAATGGCTAAGTGGTTAATATGTATGTATGTACATTTGGAAAGACAGGCAAATAAATCCAATGGAATATGACATCAAGCAGTTTAGAATGGCTTACTCTACCATAGACATAGGCCAGATATTTAACCTGATTTTTCTAATTCAAAATCAGTTGAGTTGAAAATATTTACTATTTGTATCCGCATTTTCTGTGCCGTGTTTTTATACGTTGCTTGTGCTCACAATTTCAACAAAAAAAAAATGATGGCTCCTTATGAAAAATACTGATCCCAACAACAGTGGGTTAGAGGTTGAAAAAACCCCATTTTTCGTCCACCACTTGGTTTATTATTCAACCTTGTTACTTTAAAGTATTAGTCAATGGATAACCTACTTAATATCACAAGAAAATAATATAGTCTATTTAACGGGTGATTTTTTAAGAGCTTGAAAACTTTTTTTTAAAAAAAAACGCATAAAATTTGCAAAATCTCATCGATTCTTTATTTGAAACGTTAGATTGGTCCATGACATTTACTTTTTGAAGATAATTTCATTTAAATGTTGACCGCGGCTGCGTCTTAGGTGGTCCATTCGGAAAGTCCAATTTTGGGTAACTTTTTCGAGCATTTCGGCCGGAATAGCCCGAATTTCTTCGGAAATGTTGTCTTCCAAAGCTGGAATAGTTGCTGGCTTATTTGTGTAGACTTTAGACTTGACGTAGCCCCACAAAAAATAGTCTAAAGGCGTCAAATCGCATGATCTTGGTGGCCAACTTACCGGTCCATTCCTTGAGATGAATTGTTCTCCGAAGTTTTCCCTCAAAATGGCCATAGAATCGCGAGCTGTGTGGCATGTAGCGCCATCTTGTTGAAACCACATGTCAACCAAGTTCAGTTCTTCCATTTTTGGCAACAAAAAGTTTGTTAGCATTGAACGATAGCGATCGCCATTCACCGTAACGTTGCGTCCAACAGCATCTTTGAAAAAATACGGTCCAATGATTCCACCAGCGTACAAACCACACCAAACAGTGCATTTTTCGGGATGCATGGGCAGTTCTTGAACGGCTTCTGGTTGCTCTTCACTCCAAATGCGGCAATTTTGCTTATTTACGTAGCCATTCAACCAGAAATGAGCCTCATCGCTGAACAAAATTTGTCGATAAAAAAGCGGATTTTCTGCCAAATTTTCTAGGGCCCATTCACTGAAAATTCGACGTTGTGGCAGATCGTTCGGCTTCAGTTCTTGCACGAGCTGTATTTTATACGGTTTTACACCAAGATCTTTGCGTAAAATCTTCCATGTGGTCGAATAACACAAACCCAATTGCTGCGAACGGCGACGAATCGACATTTCACGGTCTTCAGCAACACTCTCAGAAACAGACGCAATATTCTCTTCTGTACGCACTGTACGCATTCGTGTGGTTGGTTTAATGTCCAATAAAGTAAACTGAGTGCGAAACTTGGTCACAATCGCATTAATTGTTTGCTCACTTGGTCGATTATGTAGACCATAAATCGGACGTAAAGCGCGAAACACATTTCGAACCGAACACTGATTTTGGTAATAAAATTCAATGATTTGCAAGCGTTGCTCGTTAGTAAGTCTATTCATGATGAAATGTCAAAGCATACTGAGCATCTTTCTCTTTGACACCATGTCTGAAATCCCGCGTGATTTGTCAAATACTAACGCATGAAAATCCTAACCTCAAAAAAATCACCCGTTATTAGAAAACAAGAGAAAATCGGCTAAAAATTTGTACGTTTTCTCCTTCTAAATTCTTTTAGAATTTGCTCAATCCTGTTTTCCTTCTCCAAGAAATCTTTGGTTACATGCGTAAGTCTGCATCTTAAAATTATTTAACAGCCTAATTTTTCCCTTTTTAATGTTTCTTTCATCACGACTTACTCGATGAAGAATGTTTCAATTGGAAACGAAATGGTTCATAGTTAGTTTTCATCCGCATTAGCTCCTGTTCTCTAGGACAAAAGTTAAAATATTTCAATTGATATTTGCGTGAAGAATTCAGACTAGTCAAAGAATACTTATAAAAAGAAACTCCAGTTCGGCAAAGAAAATCTGAGGTTTTTTTGGGCCAACATGCAAGTATTTGAGTAATGATTTGTACTCTGCTGATGCGAAACATAAACTCATATACAAAATGTCGCAACCGAAGTTATAAGCAACCATTTTCGTTTTGCTTTTTGTTCTCTCGTACGCTTATCGGCGAGCAAAATTGAAAATAATTAGATTATTTTTTTTAAGTTTCCACTCATTGCTCAGAGCGAAAAAATAACTATTAAGTTCAATAATGTATATTTTAATTGTTGCTTTTATTACATCATCTTTCTGTTATTTTTTGCATTTTCTTTTGATTTGATTTTTGCAATTCATGAAACTCTATTTGAGTATCTTTAAGAAAATTTCTTCTCGGTCGAATTAAGCGCAATCTGGATGTCCAAGTAGATAGAAGTCGTATATGAAGGACAAGAAGAAGCGCCAGAGAAAATAATGGAGGGGTGTAAAGTCACACGATCAAGGCGGAAAATTGATGAATGCTCGCTCTTATCATACCAAATTTCTATTTCGATACCATTGTTGGTAACGATGTCTCCTTCCTCATTTCGAAAGAAATAAAGTCCAATGATGCCCCCATAATCCGTACAAAAAGTCAAAGTTTTAAGATGCATTGATGATTGGTCGAATGCTTGTGAATTGTTTTCGCTCTAATAACGGCAATCATACTTTGGAGAAATAGCCGCTGAGCCAAGGATGGGCCTAATCCAAGAAAATGAATTTCTGACCAAAAATCGGATTTTCAGGCCAAATATCAACGAACTCACGGCGGTGGCATTGTCTTTTGTCTTCCAGATAATATTTTGAGAGCTGGTGTAAGATATGCCAGATTGAGGGATTTCCCCTTTTTTGTATCTTTCGCTCTAAAGTTAAAACCCAGAAAACGGGGAAAAAAGTCACCTCAAAAGGGTTCACATTTTAATACAAAAAAAAACTTCTTTTTACAACGTTCAAAAACCAGACTCATCATAATAAATTCAATAAAAAAGCACTTTACGAACACAACCCTTAGTCTAGCGATGCGCTTTCAACTTAATTTTAACACTGGAAACCTCTGCTTGTAAAAGATATTTTAGATTCATTTTCAAAAGAAAGAAAAAAAAAAAAAAACACACATCCAATAATACAGGTTCGAAGTGCAGTTGGATACCAAATTTCAGAGGGGCCAACCAATATGTTATTAGCGATGTAATGGAAATAAATAAAATCTAAAGAGATTGGCTTCATGTATCTTTTTCTTCCATACACTAGAGTAAGCTTTTTGATGGCATTTTCAGCAATCAACCTAAATAAAACTAAGTTAAGAAAGTTGAGATCTGCAACGCAATCAAGGTACTGAAGACCAACAAAGCAGAAGGACTTGATGGCATTCCTGCAGAGCTTCTACAAGCGGCGGCGCCAACGATATCGAGCGAACTCCTGCATCCACTCATAAAGAAAGCTTGGGTCTCCGAAGGATTTCCGAATGAGTGGAAAAAGGGAATGATAGTCAAGCTCCCTAAGTAAAATGCACGACTGGGTCGCACGAACTTGCTCATATGTAATAGACTAGGAATTTTAAAAACGAATGTTATTAGAAAAAAGTGTTCATAAGGATAAAATTAAATTTTTAAATCCTTTTAATAGTAAGAGACGAAAACAGAATGCTATGCAAATATGTATTTATGCAAGAACAAAAATTATAAGTCGTTTTAGTGGTTAAAAAAAACTTTTATATAAAAAATTTTGAAAAGATTTTTAAGAAAAAATTTTGGTACACCATTTTAAAGTTTTTATTATTGTTCGAATAAAAATTAAATTTAAAAAAAAATATTGAGCCGTTTCTGAGATATCGAATTTTCAAAAAAAAGAAAAAAATAGATTTTTTTTTTCAAAAATTCAAAAAATATTTATTTTAAAGTTTTGAAATGCAATGTGTTTTAGACTTTTTAGAAGCTTCTTTATAAAAAATTTCATTAAGATCCGTTTTGTCTATAATGAGAAATTCAAAATTCGAGAAAATGGTTCTATGGTAGGTACAAGCTGAAATATCTTAATTTCAAAATTTATTTTAATAAATTAAAGATCATAAAAATTAATTGAAAGAAAAAAAATGTATCCAAATTCTAGGTGCCATTTTTTTAAATTTTTTAACATTTGTATGGTGGGTACCTTTATTTTTAGGTAAAATGAAAGTTTTTTTATCACATCTTGTAGATTATTTTAAGAAACTTTTATTTGTCAAGTTTAAAAAAAAATCTAGCATGGGGTTTTCGAAATATTGAGTTTTGAAAAAAAAAAAAATTTGAAGTTTTTTTTTTAATCCAAAAAAATTTTTTTTGAAAATTTGAATACACAATTCTATTTAAATTTTTGAAGACCCTTCGCAAAAAATAATGATCAAAATCAGTGGTACCGTTTTTGAGAAAATCAAAAACAAAGAAAATGGTTCCATGGGGGTACCCTCAATAACCATTTTTCGGGAAATTTTTTTCGACCATTACATAGCTTTAACTAAATGAAATTTTTTTGTGTTTTTAGTTTTTAAATCTGTCGAACAGTTTTTGAAGAAAAAAAATATTTATAAAATTTCGAAAAAAAACCGTTATTTTTGGTCTTAAAAAAAAGAAAAAAACGTTTGGGGGGGAAAAATCAAAACCCATATCTACCAACTTTAAAGAAAATCGGCCGAGCCGTTTAGGCTGTAGTCGAACCGACAGACAGACAGACAGAATTGCCAGACCCACTTTCTTAGTCTTCGCTATCATCGTAATGTTAATTTTGATCAAAATCTCGAGTTCGATTTTTTTTACGAATACATAACTTGCCTTATAATACCTATAAAACGCAAGTAAAAAGGAGACCTAAGACAGTGCGAAAACTGGAGGGGGACTTGCGCCCTGCCTGCCGTTGCCAAAATATTAGCGAAAATAGTACTGCAACGCGTCAGGGAACATCTAGGTAGAAGCCACACTCGATGCCGAATAAGCAGGTTTCCACTTCATGACACCACTTCACCTGCTATTCATTGGACTTGAGAAGACTTTCGATAGCGTCAATAGAGAATTTATTTGGCACGCTTTACGCAGGAGGATAAATTAATGGCTATTATTAAGGCAACTTATGATGGATCCCAATGTCTCATGTTTTGCACGAAGGGAGGTTGTCAGAAGAGTTTGAGGTCCAAAGTGGAGTCAGACAGGGCTGCATTCTATCACCAATATTGTTTCTGTTGGTGATAAGCGATATCCTGCGAGCGGCATTGACGGGAAACGGAGTAAATCGATGGACTCTAACATCTCACCTGAAACATCTTGACTATCCGAGCGACGCGACGTATGCTTGATCTCTTAAAGGATCATGGATCTCCATCAAATGACAACAGGGATGGAGAGAGAAGCAGAAATCGTGGGGCTTAAAATCAACTCCGGCAAAAGAAAGATGATCAGCCTAGGAACCCAGTCATCTTCTCTCATAAATATTTCTCAACAAGCGGTAGAGAAAGCACAGAGCGTCCAATACCTTGGAGTATCATCTCTACCGAGGGTGGCACCGAACAGGACATCAGCAGTCGAATCGGGAAGGCAAAGGCTGCTTTAAGTATGCTTAGAACTATATGGAGGAAGAACTCTCTGGAAAGTAACAGTAGGTGTCACTAAGAAGCTGCAAACGTTAATTAATAGATGTCTACGAAACATCCTTAGGATTTTCTGGCCTAATCGTATATCAAAAGAAGAGCTCCTCAGGAAAACGGGTCAGGAACCTATTGACTCTATTATACGACGTCGAAAGTGGCAGTGGATCAGACACACACTTCGAAAAGGCGACAACTGTATTGCGGCGCATGCAATGCAGTGGAATCTACTCACTCAAGAAGAAAGAAGAGCTGGACGACCGAGAAGCTCATGGAGAAGGACAGTCGAGGAGGAGTCAGCGCAACTAGGTAAGAGTTGGAGGGAGTTGCGACTAATATCCAGGAACCGAACACGATGGCGAGCTGGCGTTGTGGACGCCCTATGCCCCACTAGGGGTCCCCACGGACATAAAAGATCTGAGGACCTATGTAAGTAAGTAAGTAAGAAACAAACTTGAAAATTGAATAATGTGGAATTAAATGTCGATAAAAGACCACAACTGTATGCGTTTACATACAAGTAAAATGTACAAAGATGAACTAGTCTTGGATTATATTACTTGTAACTGATAAATGAAACTAAATTTATGTATGACAGTCTTATTCTTTGAATATCGATGCCATATATACTCGTAGCGTTCTAAGATGTTTTTGTTTTGATTGTTGAATAAAAAACGATGGCGCAAAATTTTAAACATTGTTCGTTCGTTTAGTTTGGAGACTTTGTCTAACTTTTTTATAATTTTAAAAACGTAAGACTTAGCGAAAAATCCTAAATTTGACAGATAATGAACTCAAATACAACTTCAGAAAGAAAAAAATTAGGAACAACACAAACAACTTCAATATAATTAATTTTCCACCTAAAAATGTACATTTTATAACGAAAATACTTAAGTACACATTTTGATTGTTTATAAGTTATTAACATTGTTTTATATATATCTCCTAATTTTGTTGTTGCAAGGACAGGAGCAAATTCATGTGGCTAAACTCGTACATGCATACATATGAACATTTGTAGAGACAAATTCGCCCTCCATCGCCCGCCACAATATTCCAAAATTCAAGATCGTAGAGCACTTTTGTGCGATTGTTTCGCATATCTAATATTCAGTCTACTTCTTCTTTTAAAATATCAAATAAAACATCAGTAAATATTTTTACTTCGATTTGCTTTGGTATGAAAGGACCATTTTCAATCTAGATAAAGTATACTTTTAAAAGATAGAGTAGCTATTTGCTACTGTTAAAGTTAGACGACGCACGTCTTTAACGTTAAAGTACGAGTATATTTTATGTCATTTAAAATTAACAAAAACTCGGTTCTCGTTTTATACACAATATTTGGAGTCGTCTCTCATTCTAAAATTGATTTAGAGCAGGTTTGAAATGTTTATAGTGTTTAAAAAAAATTTTAAAACAAAAACAGGGCCAAAAATTGGACGAATTAAAATCTAATAAGGGGACAAATTATTTGGATGAAAAAAAAACGGGAGTTTCATAAGACTACAAGAATGATATTGCATTTCTAAATTGCATTTGTACATTTGTTTTTATAACTCAACTAATTACTAAAGTAGACAGATTAACTAAAATAAATAAATCATAACTATGTCGTGTATTTGTATGTATTTATTTATTTTAAATGTTAAGGATAAACACATAATTAAATTAATATGGACTTAAATCTGAATAATATTATCAATGATATTCTTTTCGATTCTATTTATTTGATTTAACATTGTCGTTACAGGAATTAATGAGATAATTGGTATTATTAGAAGTATTAATATATGTACATACATATACATATTCATATTGTTTTACACCTGTCAATAATTACAAATAGGCACTTAGTATTGCACAGCTCACTAAATCTTTGCAAATGTTATTTGCAACCATTATTGTGACTTTTTCTGGATGCATTGGTAGCTCTTGCAATGCTTCTCACTACTCTTTACTCTAAATACGGCAGTTTTGCTTGTTCACGTATCCATTCAACCAGAAATGAGCTTCGCCGATGAACACAATTTTTCGATAAGAAAGTGAATCTTCGGCTAACTTTTCAAGAGCCAATTCACCAAAAATTTGGCGTTGTGGTAGGTCGTTCGGCTTCAATTCTTGCACCAGCTGTGTTTTGAGAGGCTTAACACCTAAATCCTTCCGCAAAATTGTCCACGTAGTGGAGTAAAAGAGGCCCAATTTGCCGCGAACATCGCCGAATCGTTAGTTCACGGTCATCACTAACACTGGCCGCTACAGCTGCGATATTTTCCTCAGTTCGCACTCTACGTAAGCGTGTTGGTGGTTTAATGTCCAACAATGTAAATTTGGTGCGAAATTTAGTCACAATAGTATAGTCGATTAAACTGATCATAAAATGGCACGCATTTTTATAATAAAATTCAATAATTTGCAAGCGTTGTTCGTTTGTAAGGCCATTCATTGTTAAATTTATAGACCAAACTGGCATATATGAAATTTCTTTAAAATTTTTTTAGAAAGAAATTTGGGATGCCAATTTTAGGTATTTAATTATATACATTTTAGGAAATATTTTCAAAAACTAATCGTTCACACGTTTTCAAGATATTGATTTTTTTCAAATACAGAGGTTCTTTCTTCGCACTACTAGAATGTGGACTACTTTATCCTTCTCGATTTCCCCCCTCATGTGAAGTACAAGCTTTCAAAACCAATGTGCAATGACATCTCCACTTTTCCTAAACGCTTGCACTATGTCACCTCATAAAATTATAAGGGTAGTCATTACCCCTTGAGTGTATGCAAATTATATAAAAAAATACCTCCGCCGTAGACACGGACATACAGGAACATAAACATATAGACATACACACATGCAGACAAACAGACGGAATTGCCGGTTTCGTATTCTCTATCATCATAATGTCAACTTTGGTCAACATCTCGAGTTCTATTTTTGCTCTTAGTACGTATATCAGACAATACAAACTAGGGCCAAGAGATTACCCGAGCCATAAAAATTTAAACTTAAGAGCGAGTGAATATAAAGTAAAAAGAAAATCGGACCCAATATAGAACCTTGAAATACCCCAACATTGAGTTATTTGATTTCACTGCTTACCTAATATATTTTCACACTGTGCTCTTTTTTTAAGATTTGTTCTAAACCATTCTAAGCCAACAAAATATTGTTATCCACGATATTCAACGCTTTCCTAATATTAATTAGTAATCCAGTTATAAATTTCGTACATCAATATCAGATAATATTCTGGAGCAAAACGACAATAGAACATTAATCTGTATTGTAAGTCATCAAAATTTAAATGATGAGCATTTTTTTGATGAGGCATATTTAAATGAAATAAAAAAGATGTATTAGGTGAGCAATGCAAGATCATTGAATGGAGAATTAGAGAAAAATAATTGACTTCACTTTACTTCCCAATTTCTCGACGAAGCCTGTCTTGATTTTTTCATCAGCGACTTCAACTGACAGCAATCTTTCAAAAAATGCATGTGTACCCAAAGAAAAAATCATTTTGTAAAAGGTACTGTCGACAAATCTTATCGGTCGATAAAAAATAATTTTGAACATTTGTAGTCATAGATCTGACTCTGAAGAAGTACATTCTGATCAAAACGTGAAGAAACGAGGGCTTTCAGCCCTCTATCTTATCAGGAACTAACTACAGTGTGTTGTGTGGGGCCATATGATAACAAACGTTTCGTTTTTGCCTGCAAATTTTCGAGCACAAGCAATCGAATTAATTGGGTTATCAAAACAAACGGGTAGAAATTTGAGGATACGGCAAAATCTAATTTGTAACTCTAGGCCTGTGAGGGGGGGGGGGGGTGGGTAGTATGCGTCAGTTTATTGTTCAGTATGTTACAAATTATTGTTATACCAACTCGAGTTCGAATTGCATTTGACTGTTATCCATGCATATATGTACAAACAAAGGACCACACATGTACATTTCAGTGCAATTCAATTATGGAAAAATACCCTTTCTTCAAATACTGTCATAACTCTTACCTAATCCTTGGGTTATATAAGAATAGGTACTATGTATATAGGGTCCTTATTATTACTAACCTCAGAATATTTTCGTTTATAAAAGTAAAAATCTGAATCAACTTTACGATTCCTACTCAAATGCAAATGTAGGTATCCAAGCTCGCTGAATGGTATAGAATGAGAGGAGGTAGGCCTTACAAACTTTTATAGTTTTCAAAAACCAGGAGGAGGAATTTACTATTTGCTAATAAAAAAAAGTTAAATCCTTCGGATGTGTGTGCAGCGAATAGGCTTCAATTGCTTCATTCAACTTTTATAAAAGAAGCTTAAGAAAATAAAGAGGTTCATGGTTGGCCGTACAAGTTCGCCACGCAATATAGTTTTGAAGTTGAATTGCAAGGTAACCATAATGTTGAGTATGACGGAGGTAGGAAAAACTAGTACTCAGAAAAAAAAAAAACAAAGTTCAAAAGAGTGTTATCGTTGCAACAAGAAATTGTTCAACATTTTCATAACTTTAAGCGGCTAAAATTAAAAACACCTTCACTCTTCGCTGGTCTGGTCCATACATACAAGTATACCTGGTCTCATGGTATATATGTATTGAGGTTCTCCGTTGATAATTATTCTAAAAGCAAAAATGTAGGAACATAGTTATGATGAAGACTGGGAACACTTCTTGGCCCCTTTGGGGACTCTAGTTCCATTTTTAATTTACACTTGTTTAAGTTAGAAAATTCATTCGTCCTTTTAAGGCACCACTATGCTCTATAAAACTCAACCTAGCTTCACTTACAAAATTGTCCTACAATTACTTGGTATAAGTTGCGAAATATCCAACGAATGTAAACAAACATGACCTTAATATTCTTAAGTGCTCAAGTACTTGAACGCAGGTAAAACTCTCATAGAAATGCGAGAAAAAAAATACAAATCTCAAGGATAAATTTACGTATGTTCCTGATACATATAATGAGCACGACATGGTGTTATCTTTTTTCGACATAAGATGTATCTGGAAGAGATCAATTGCTTGGATAAGCCACTTCCGCTATGTCGTCGTCCTCTTACAGACGCCCACCTATTCTCATGTTTTATGTTTCGACTCGGATATTATTTGTGTATAAGAACTTTGATAAAATGAAGAGATTTTGTTATTAGGAAGATGTATGTGGGGGCATATAAAATATCCGCATCCTTGTATACTGTACACTGTCCTGTTGAAAGGAATAGGAGGACCTACATAATCTAATACCGACATCAAGATAATACATAATCATTTGTCAAGGTTCTATTAATAAAAGTCTGCCACCTCAGTAACGTCACAGGCAAGTGATAGGAACACATCAATCAAAATGGAAAAGCGAGAACCCATTTTGACATTAATTTATTCAAAAGGTCCCTTCTGAACAAGGCCACACGTTAGTGAAGCGAAGCCCTCCTCTATACAACTTGTGTGTATCCAAATAGACCCACTCCAAAATCGCATTGACACAATTTTGTATCTTTGAGTAGGTATAGATATGTAGTTTCCCGTTCGACTAGAATTTAACGCACCATCTCACTACGAAATTACTGTTTATAATTAGCAATGATTTGTACGATTGTTCGCAAACATGATCCATCAGGGCAGGGAAAGGATTCATCATATTCTAAAGGATTCTCGAAATGCTCGAAATGGAAGTCGGAAATCAGAGCTATTAGTGCATGTATTAATGTTGCGATTGCCATTATTATGGTCTACATTGACATAACATTTGAATTGTATGGAATGTGAGTAGGTACTTACGTTTTTAAACTCATGGTCCTAAAGTTGTGTATTTTAATATCCACATTGTGCAATCAATTGAAAGTCCAATAATTAATCCAGCTAAGTTGATTTAATATGCATACCTATATGTATGTAAATAATTATTGTAATTGGCTGTATGACCTGTTTTCTTTGTACTGCGGCAGTTTGCCGTTGAACTGAAAACGCATATATAATTCAAATAAATCAGTAAAGATTATCCTCATCCGGGTATTAAGCAACCGTTACAAATCTCTCACTTCACCGTAATTTTCTATACGACTTCGACAGATAAATTTTTATTTTTTGTTTGATTTTATTTGAAGTGAAACAGCGACGGCAGACGTGAGGGGAGTTGGAGTAGGTCCGGAATAGATTCGTACGATACTTAAAAACTTTTATTTAAAAAAATATACCTACGTACATATTTTTGAAAAGCAAACGAATTTTTATTTCAAAAATTTAATCCACAAAATTATTATGCGTACTATTAACACAGATACACAAAACAAATTATCATTAATCACAATTTATTGCTAAAACTGTATCTGTATCCATTACCAGCTCCCGCTTAATGGCGCTGTTGACTTTTGTTGTTATTCTTCTCTCTTGGAATCGTTATAAACATTATTTACACTTCGATTTTTGTTTGTTATTTTTTTTAAGTCAGTATGCCTTATACCGACACATTGCACTTTTCCGAGTGAAAACAAAACGATTCCCACTCACTCACAGTATTATAATGTACACGAATTCCAGGCGCCCGATAGAACGAACCGACCAAATCAACCCTCGAATCTAAACTAAGTACTAAGTGCGGCGGGTATCCGTATCTTTTGTATCAGACGTCGTCGTTCTCAACATTTTCTCGCCCAGATAGAAATGTCTTTGATGTGAATGTGATGTTGGTGAACTGTGTTGTCGAATTTGGCTTGGCGGTGATGTGGTGGACGGTGGGGTGCTCCGGTGGACCAGGGCAGGCAGATGGGCAACTGACATGGCAGTGTTCTCGCCGGAAGCTGAGTGAATTACCGATGCAGCGCGCATGTTAACTGTAAAAAAGGCTCTCTCCGAATGTTGACAGCAAAATGTTGCTTACATCTGAATTCATGGTCTACTTTTTTGTGTTTTGTTTTCGTTTAAGAGATGCGTGAATTCACAAGAACTTAATTTTATTTCAATTTCAATACACAAGTCCAGAGATTATAAGAAGAGAAGATATCTACCAAATCTGCCTCCAACAATGGACCTATACCTGCCAATCAGTGGTTGTTGTTTAGATGATTTTAATTTTTGATCGTCTTGAGTTTGCATTTTTTTCGAAAACCAGACGAGCGACTGAGCGATTGAGCGACGCAAAAAAATTAAAACACATGAAATTGTATGGAGGTGGCCACGTACACCCTGAGCGACTTGTCATTGTTTTAAGCGACGTCGCTCAATCGCTCAGTCGCTCGTCGCTCAGTGCGTGGCTGAGGCCTAAGGTTTGAAGAAAACCGCGATCTTTTTTAAAATATGTAACCGAACTTGTAGCACCCCTTGGCATCAGCGTTGCCGATGTGGCACGATCGTGCCATTTTGACACGGAAATTTTCTCGTGGCACCGTGGCACGAAAAGTTTCAATATGGCACGTTTTTTTTTTCATTATTTTACCTAAAAGCGTTTAAGATAATTGACCCAACCTTATTAAAAAATAATCCAAACATACAAAGTATTTTGCCACACTTCAATATTTTGGTATCAGAATTTTCTCATCTATTAGAGTGCGAGAAAGATGTTCTTTTTGGCGAAATAAGAAAAATTTTTGAGAAAGTATTTTTCTTGAAGATTCAAAAACGTTATAGGTTAAGTTGTGCAAATTAAAAAACAATATTGACGAAGGAATGTTGATTAAATTTCAAAATTTATGTTGATTCTTCTTAGCTTGCCTCACGGAAGTGCATCAGCAGAGCGAGTGCTTTCAAGGATAAAAAATATTAAAACAAACAACAAAAACAGACTGTCGTACAAAACAATTAATGCTATAATGTCATATAATGAAATTATTAAGCCTAATAATTGTCAAAATTTCAAACCACCAGCTAATTTATTTATTAACTTCCCATAGGGAGTTATTGTAATCGGTCCGATTTGTCAAATTGGAATTTTTGACATTTCTCGACGTTTCAAGGTCCCTAGAGGCTATATCAATCATTTCTAGAGAGATGTCTGTGTGTGTGTGTGTACGTACGTTCGTACGTTCGTACGTTCGTACGTCCGTACGTTCTTGTACCATTTTTCGTCGTCGATATCTCAAGAACGAGTGAAGATATCGACTTCAAATAAATTTTGTTTAATAGATTATAACTTCGAAAGAGGCTGAAAGGGCGTTTATTAAAATTCAGTGAGTAGTTTTTTCACTATAACGATTTAAAAAAAAAGTAAAAATTTTGGTTAGTTTCAAATATCTCACGAAAAAATAACGCTATTGATTTCAAATAAAATTCAATGTACTCATTATAAGGTCATACAGATTTGGTATGAATTTGGAAAAAATTCATAACCCAGATATTCCAATAACGGAAAACAATTTGAAACTCAAAAAAGAGGCTGGGTGCGACCCACACTGATAACTTCCCCTTTGTGGTCTTGAAAACTTTATATTTACTTTTTTTCAAATAACCAAATTTTCAGCGAATCAAACTTTAGCTGTAAAATTCAAACAAACATTATTTTAAGATGTTTTCTCATTAAAATAATGTTGCCCCCTGAAATTTGTATTATCCGCCAAAAAAATTATGCTAAGCGACATTAATAAAGATCTCATTGTCGTGAGCAACAAAATATTTTGTTAGATGTCACTTAGTTTAACCAAAATTGTCTCTTAGCACATTATGATTCAACTAGAACTTTCTTCATTTTTTTCGTTTCCTGAACAATTTTAGAAATGTCGCTTAGTATACTCGTACATTCTTACGAGAAGGTATCGATGTATAAAACAGCATACTTTAAAAGGCACTATCGGTGTTCATTCCCAAGAAATTCGACTTGAAATACAATTTTAACTAGTTTTCACTAGAATTTTTAATAGTTTTTTTATTTAAAAAAAAACTATTATCTAATTCAATATTTGTCAACATTTTACCAATTGTACAAAATTATACTATGTATAAAATAAACTAAATTAGAAATCAATATCGCTACTAGGTCTCGAGAACTTTGAGTCGAAAAAGAATTTTTAGCAATTTTCAATAGAATTTTATATAGTTTTTTATTTTTTGTAAGAAAACTGTAAACTAGATTTTTTTGAAATTTTCACCAGTTGTCAAACAAATTATTTTTCGTAAAATAAAATTATTTTGAGTTTCAAATTGTTTTCCGTTCTTAGAATATTTGGGTTATGAAATTTTTTTTTCAGTTTTTTTTATTTAAAAAAATAACGGTATGTTCATTTTTTTTCAAATTCATACCAAATATGTATGACCTTATAATGAGTACATTAAATTTTATTTGAAATCAATAGCATTAGTTTTTCGTGAGATATTTGAAACTAACCAAAATTTTTACTTTTTTTTTAAACCGTTATAGTGAAAAAACTACTCACTGAATTTTAATAAACGGCCTTTCAGCCTCTTTCGAAGTTATTACCTATTAAACAAAATTTATTTGAAGTCGATATCTTTACTCGTTCTTGAGATATCGACGACGAAAAATGGTACAAGAACGTACGGACGTACGAACGTACGAACGTACGAACGTACGAACGTACGAACGTACGAACGTACGAACGTACGAACGTACGAACGTACGTACACACACACACACAGACATCTCTCTAAAAATGATTGATATAGCCTCTAGGGACCTTGAAACGTCGAGAAATGTCAAAAATTTCAATTTGACAAATCGGACCGATTACAATAACTCCCTATGGGAAGTTAATAATTTTATTTTACGAAAAATAATGTGTTTGACAACTGGTGAAAATTTCAAAAAAAATCAGCTCACAGTTTTTTTACAAAAAATAAAAAAACTATATAAAATTCTATTGAAAATTGGTAAAAATTGTTTTTCGACTCAAATTTCTCGAGAACTAGTAGTGATATTGACTTCTAATTTAGTTTATTTTATACATAGTATAATTTTGTACAATTGGTAAAATGTTGACAAATATTGAAGTAATAGTTTTTTTTTTAAATAAAAAAACTATTAAAAATTCTAGTGAAAACTAGTTAAAATTGTATTTCAAGTCGAATTTCTTGGGAATGAACACCGATAGTGCCTTCTGAAGTATATAGTATATTGTTTTATACATCGATACCTTCCCGTAAGAATGTATACTGAGCGACATTTCTAAAATTGTTCAGGAAACGAAAAAAACGAAGAAAGTTCTAGTTGAATCATAGTGTGCTAAGAGACAATTTTGGTTAAACTAAGTGACTTCTAACAAATTTTTTTTTTCCTCACGACAATGAGATCTTTATTAATGTCGGTTAGCATAATTTTTTTGGCGGATAATACAAATTTCAGGGGGAAAAATTTTTTTAATGAGAAAACATGGCAGTTGATAAATTTTTTTATTTGTACTCTAGTTTCCTTTTCATGCATAATAGGTTGGCGAATCCCAGGCCAAAACGTGGCCCTTAAGATATAGTATATTTCCTCATCAAAAAGTCATTTTCGAAAAAAGTGTCGCTTAGTACATTCTTACGGAAAGGTATCGACATAATACAATTATTAACATATGGTTAATTTTTGACAAGTATCGAATTGAAAGTTATTATATTTGAATATTTCGTTTTTAAATTTATTTCAATTAAAATGTTTGGAACCGAAATAATAAAGACCACAAATGGGAAGTTATCAGTGTGGGTCGCACCCAGCCTCTTTTTTAACTTATTATAACAAAGCTTTATTACGTCTTTATATTTTTGAATAATAATAGTAGGTATTCATCATGTGATGTGAAATAGGTAGTTATGAAATGGCCAAAAACTCCTGTTTCTGAAAAATATCCATACACTAATAGAGGAAGTGATTTTTTGTTTGTTATTTGTTTTTAATAGTATTTAATTAAAATTTATTTTTAAAGAATAACTTGAGTTTTTTTTCATATGGCACGAAAATGTCACAAATGGCACGTTTTTTTAAAGAGTGTGGCACGAAAAAATTTTTTTTGGCGGCAACGCTGCTTGGCATGCGTTCGAATGTCTTGCAAAAAAAAATTTTTTAGGGGTGTATCTAATCTACTGCCTCTTGCGAGGAATTGACAAATAGTCTCAGTGTATCTTTTGTCATGAAGTAGCCGTTCGGGATCGACAGAAAATTGTAGGTCCTCTCCATTGCAGGCTAACACGCACAAGGGACATTATTAACATTATTAATTAAAACTTAATTTGAAAGTCAATTTCTTTTAATTAACTGTGCTTTTATCGGGCTTCGACCTCAATTTCTTTGGTATGTCCTTCTTGTGCACAGATTATTCAGGCAATTTGCTATGTGTCAATGCTTATCTTAAAAAAGCTATTTGAAGGAATGTTACTCTGTAATGTACTAATTTTTCGAGCAATAAATCGTCGTGCCAACTTTTTATATTCCATTTCGTTTCATGAACTGATTTGGCTCATCTGTCGAAATAATCTCAAAGCCCACAAGTCTGATTTAAATTTGTAATATGTATGAAAGCTTAAGGGCTTAAAAGTTCTCCAATTCAAGCTTTTTATAGGGTAAACTAAACAATGCGAAAGTATCCTGTTTTAAAAAATTCTTCCTCTTCTTGAAGGATAATAGCTAAAATGTGGTTTTGAAGCTGATTCTTTTTCCAACTTTAACTTTTATAGGGTGAAATGGCGTTCAAAAATTGTATTCAATTTTATAATCTTATATACCATTTGTCTTTCAAAAACTATATATGTATTAAAATGGAGGTTGCATTTAGTGTTAAATATTTTCAAAAAATTGAGCTATTATACGGTGATATGGGACAAAACAAAAAATGGTATTCATTACATATTGCAAATTCTTTTTTCACTTCATTTCCGGGAGTCGGCCAGTTTTTTTATATGTACATACATATATTACTTAAAATTTTCTTTTACTTTAGTTACATAGTGCTACAGCGCAGAGTGCTCCTGGGTCCTTAATAGGATCCGCCAGCTTTCTCCATGTCTAGCTTGCTGTATCGAATTTTGACTACCAAGTCAGCGAGTATCTCCCTCAACTTGGTCACACCATTGTAAATGAGGTCTGCCTCTTTTTCTCGTTCCCTCTGGCTTAGCGTTGAATACCTTACGGGATGTTTATTCGCTCTACATGACCTGACCTAGCCATCTTAACCGTTGAACACTTTTCTTGAACCAGGGGCACGTCGCTGTACAGCTCGTGTTATTTGCCAGGTGTTATTTTGCCTATACACACAAACCAGTACCATTGTCTAAGAGACACCAAATGGGCTTTCATCTGCATGGGCGAGAGTCCATGCTTCTGATCCATTGAGGAAGACCGGGACGTTTCGAGTTTTGTAACGCGTCTCCTTGATACTTCTCGATAGGACTTCATTCCTCAATTTCCCAAGGAAACAGTGATTAGCAACAGTTATTATACGCTTGATTGCAGAGCTGATGACATTTGCACAATTCAAAGTAGTGCCTGGGTAGACAAATTTACTGACCACCTCGAAGCTATGTCTATCAATAGTTACGTTTTGATCAAGTCTGCAACGGGAATCGATTCTATTGACAGCATATATATATGTATTATGATCACCCTTTAACAGCCTTATTAACTAACTCGTTTTAGCGACGGAGTAAAGTTACTTCGTTTTTACTACGGCTCTAATCCTGAAAACCTAATTTATAATGAAAATGCACGAGGAATAGCGGTGGAATAAGCTAAAACTGGTTCATAGGAGGTTTAAGGCCGTTTTAGTATCTAAATGTCATTTTGAGATGACATCTTGTGAAATTTACAAAAAGGAGTGTAAGCAATTTTTTTTTTTGTTTCTTACTAAGACAAAAAGGATAGATATTTTGCAATATCTAATAAATTATTTATATTTTCCAAACGCTCTAACAGTTGTACGGTATTGGGAACGCAATGTGGTTGGTAGATTCATTTATCGGATTTGAACTTTATACAATCCAATTTTAAATGTATCCGATTTCCAATATGCATACAATGATAATAAAATGAATAATAATGGAAATCAGCTGGGGTTTAATTTAGGTATACCAGATATACCAGGTATAACCAGAGTTTTAGATTTGTTTCCCAGTATATTTGACATAAGGAAGGCGTAGCTAAAACGTGGCGTAAGCCCGAAGTGCTTCGGCTCGGTTTAACTATTCCGAGGTTGAACCTAGTCTTAGTGAAAAATAATAAATAAGGCTGTAAATGTTTCAACATAGCGCGGGAGTGAAGTTAAGGAAGAGAAAGAAGGATAGGAAAGATGTGTGGCACGATGTTCCGAGACTGAAAGTGGTTGTCTCAGATTTATATCTCCAGGGATGGCGGCTGAACTAATGCGGAGAAATGCCGTGTCTTATTTTTATGTCCCCTTATAATTCGCATTATTTTATTCGTATTCATATTTGTTGGGCATACTAGCTTAAACTCAATCACATCACATGTTTTAGTGTTACGCCTGAACAACATGTAATGAGTAAACCAGCAACCCATTGATGACAATTTTTTGTTTAGAAGGTTTTAATGGAATTAAGACGACACAGACGACAGCAGAGATTGAACCTGTGATCATGAGGTTGACAGGCGAGCACACAACCATCTAACCATCTATATCAAAACGGCCTTCAATTTTTTAAAAATATTTTTCGATGTTGGAACTTGTAGTTTAGACACGCCGCACGACTCGGTGTATCTACTATAAAACGATTTTTGCAGGATATTGCTTGGACGAGGAAGAAGATGAAACAATCCCACATTTTCTTTGTACATACCCTGCTCACTCTTACAGACGCAAACTTCATCTAGGAGAATCCCTACTATATATAATATTATTATTATTATTATATTATTATAATATTATAAATGTGAATGTAAGTTTGTTTGTTACACTTTCACGCAAAAACTACTAAACCGATCATCATGAAACTTTGTACACATATTCTTGGAGGTATTATAAATAACATAGGCTATTTTTTATTTAAAAAAAAACTACCGACGGTTATGTCAATATCCATTCCGATCCATTCCGATTGACTATAGTTTCAACTGTTTGAATTTTTTCTATATTTATTGTTTTTTTTTTTCTTCTGTCATTATTATATGAAGTATAAAACTATTTGAATATTTGAGGTTAGGTGTAATTTTTGTGATTTCAATTCGTTCTCTGTTCTTCTTTAAAAATGCCTCGGAAGCGGAAATCCGGTCTATCCAAAAATTCGTCGTGGGCCCGTGCAGCAAAAGTTGCACGAAATCAAGAATCTTCTGTTCACACAGAGCTGAGAAGACAACAGCAAGCACAAGCAAAGGGTTTTGGGAGCAGCTGAAACGCCTCTTAAGGAACGAGTTCGTTCAGAAGACAAGCTGCGCTGCAGGCAGCTAGAAGAGCGATAGAAACGCCAGAACAATCACAAGCGAAAAGAACTTATAATGCAGAAATGCAGACCAAGCGCCGGCCGTCGAAATTTCATGCGTAAGGATTGGTCAGATTTTGTAATTTAGTGGAAAATGATGTGGATCTCATTGCTCATGTTTTTCCGGAATTGCAACAAAATTTGAGTTGTGGTGAGTGGTTGTGTGCAAGAGCAATATTAGCACCAAAAAATGAAGTAGTTTATAGGATCAACACCGACATTTTAAAAGAGGTACAGGGAGAAATGAAGGAATATTTATCAATTGATACAATTATGGATACGGAACTAAGTACGTCATATCCTGTGGAGTTTTTAAATTCACTTGAACTGTCGGGTGTACCGTCACATAAACTTCAATTGAAACTAAATGTACCAGTAATGCTTATGAGAAATCTAAATGCCCCTCTGCTATGTAATGGAACAAGGCTTCGGATAACGAAATCGGGGCAGAATATACTAGGTGCTACTATTTTAACAGGTGTCGGCAAGGGCAAAAGTGTTATCATACCTCGGATTCCAATTATTCCAACTGACCTGCCATTCCAATTCAAAAGGGTTCAGTTTCCCGTCAAGCTTAGCTTTGCTGTTACTATAAACAAAGCACAAGGGCAGGCATTACAGGTAGCGGGAGTGCATTTAGAAAAGCCATGCTTCTCTCATGGCCAACTATTTGTAGCCTGTTCGCGAGTGTCTAATGCCCGGAATTTACACATATTTGCACCAGACGGAAAAACTTATAATATAGTCTACAAAAATATCCTAGATTAATACGCTGCATTTTATCTTTTTAAATTGTTAGACTTCGAAATAATTTATTTTTGTTACAGTGAAATATATTTTAACATTGTTGTTGCAATTCAATAAAGCATATTTTAAGTTTTTCAAACTTCATTGTATGTAGTAATTTTTAAAAACTGATAATCCCATCTAAGCAATAAAATAAACGTATCATATTGATTCATTTCTATTGTGATGATGTCTGATACTTATTCAATGACTTAAATGCGGGCGAAGCCGCGGGTAAAAGCTAGTATTTATATAATAAACCAAGCGATCACATAAACACAGATATTAAAAGTCTTCTTTGCTTCATCAGAAGCTTCAAATGGTTTTAACTAGAAGTATGGAACATTTTTGTTCCCTCTTAGATCGTTGTATCACAATTGTGGTTCATAATACCTATTTGAGTTGATAAAATATTTGTATAAAATTTCAAGGATAATATCTACATAATATTGGGGTGTTACGATTTTAAAATTCCAATGTATATGATAAAATATTATGATCGCGTAAGCCATAAATCTACCCGTCCCACACACCTACATGCGCGTTATGTTTACGATAACAAACCTCAAAGAGAAAATGCAAATAAATACCTTAAACGAGTTCGAATTAATTCCGAAAAGATTTCATTAAAATTTTAATTTTTGCGAAAACCCCACATCTAGTAGGTACGAGTATATATCGTATTCCAAAATACATACATCTCATTGACATCATGTGTGCGTTCTGAGTAAATAATGTTATGTGTTTGTTGAAGTGTAAACGTATCAGCCTTCTGCCAGCGGCAACATTATTTATATATGCAATTATTTTAATAAATTCCTTTCACGGAATGTAGTGCAAGTTATTCGCTCTCAGTAAATTTAGGTCTCAGCAGAGTGTGTTCCCCTTTTCTGAATTAGTGTAGAGAATATTTTCCCATCTCCCATCTGGTGGTAGTTAAGAGTTTCGTTGAGTTTTTAGGGTGTCGTCATTGACTGGACTAATAGCATGCGTGTGTGAGCTATGCTATGCACCCACGTTCTTCCTCTCTTTGGATTCAAATGTTTTCCAGCGATACAATACCTACAGAAGAGAATGTTGGGGATGCTACTATATATAGCCTTTACCTCTAGTCTTTTGTCCTTCCTCAATTTTTGAAAATGGTTTCTTTCGCACTGTTATGTTTTCAACGTACTCCAGGACCTTGTGGTAGGACAACGAGCAAACCTAAGGAGCTGCTAACTAAAGGTGGGAGCTAAAGCAACTTAGGTCTAAGTATTTTCCTTTTTGTCGGTGGAGTAAGTAGGAAGGACAGGCACAAGGGTACCAAACTTATACTGGTAACTTGGGGTTGTTGGGTATGGGTATACAACCTTGCACAAAAAAATCGTGTAGGGGTGAAAAGTGTAAGTGAATTTTAATTGAAACGAGTGGATGATGATATTTATATCTGGTTTCATGACAGGTTCATAAAAATTAACAGATTTTTGTGTGAGATGTGTTAAAGGATTGGGGGGCGGGCGGTAGCTTGACTTGTGTTGGTGTTCAACATGAAAACATTTTCCTGTTTTGCGGAAATTATTTTCAGATAAAAAACGGGTTGATATATGAACGTTAATTATGATAAACAGAAATTATTCGCTTATTTGTGTTGACTGACAAAAGCTTGAAAAATTGAAATTATCGATTTGGAATACCTTCCTATTTAGAGAAATAAGGTTAAAACAAAAATTAAAATGGATATCAAAGGCTAGAATTCGCAAGAATATTAATTTCAAATGAAAACGATAAAAAAGTCAATGAGAGTGAACATATATACATGACAGGTAATTATTCGAAAGGCAAATACAAACCTAGGGGAACATTTATTTACGTTTTCGGATTGGTTTTCAAATTAATAAATTTTAGCTAGAAGCACAGTTTGCTAGTAGCTTTAAGTATTATTCTGTGCATTAAAGTAGAGTAGATAAAAACATTTGGTTACGTGACAACCCATCAATAACCTAGGACTAGTAAATTACAATTCCATTCATTCAAGTGGCGGTGGGATGAAGGGGGCTCTTATTTTTCTGTCTACGACTAGCGGTTGAGATGAAAAGCAATTTTTCATGACAAGAAGTACTTTTCAAGGGCTTGTTACATCCTCCAAACCAAAGGAAAGTTGTACAGGATTTGAAAGTAAGAGTTACTGATGCACATTCCGTTTGGAATGTCTGAACATATCACAATAGGAGAGAACTATTCAGCCGGTTAAATCATTCCCCATTTGTGATGTGCGGTTAGAGTAAGAATCTCTGAATTAAGCACAACGTCTAGGGGTACCAAAGGTTTTAACAGTGGCGCCAAATTTTGGTTGAATTAGTACGATGTGAAAGCTGTTTAAGTATGAAACTAGGTTAATACATGATTTTGCAAATTTTAATCGAATAGGTATAGCACCATACTTTCTCTATCCTTTTATTAAAGTTAAAATCATCGAATACCTATTTCATTTGTTTAGTATCGTGTTAACTTCATATGACTCTTTAGCACTTACAAACGTCCAAAAAGGTCTGTTTACTTAGTTTTTTGCACGAACTGCCCTTATTTTAAGTTTTTTATTATCATTATTCTTGTTAAGAAAATTTACTTAGTTTAAAATTAAGAAATTAAGAATGCGTTAGTAGACTACTTTAAAGTTAGCAAACTGTTAATTCGGCAATACTAGGCTGTTTAATTTTGCTCCAATGTGTTTAAAAATTTAAACATAATGGCGCTAAATATTTGCTATATAGTAGGTAGGTACTTTATGTAGTAATCCATGTAACTATTTGCTGTTCTTCTTCAGCAGTCAGGATGGTTCCCAGTTCATACAGTAACTTGTGTACCTTTTCAGCGAACCAGTTTATAAATTTTGTGCGGAGAGCGTTGACATTAGTCGTGGCCTTTTTGTTGACATTCCCCCTTAACTGCACGTAAAGCATTTTGCTATTTCTTTGGCCTTTTTAAATAAAATCTTGAAAAAATATGAACGAGTAGCCGAAGATTCGAAAACACCGGTTTATTAGCAAAATAAAAGGGCGGTTTGAAAATAATGACAGGAAAAAAGAAACCCATGGTTTCCTTTAATAACATACTCAAAAACTTTGAATCGAGCCAGTAATAGACACCCCTGTTAGTTACTGAATTTATGGAACTTTACACTTTAGGTATGAACACGTTAAATTAAGTTATTCAATTAAGGCTGGCAGGAATTGTAATCCGTAAACTCAATAAAATAACAAATCGAAATAAATATTAAATGAATATACTAAAATAATTCTCGAGAACACGATGCTCGCCACGAAAACAACAAACTAGAAGATGACACAAGACAAACTATTAAACTAACTTATGTCAAACGATGTGATGAAATAAAAACGGACAGTATTTAGAGTACTGCCACCCATTAGCTCAGTGATGGAGTGGGTTCAGTGATTTAATTAATCGAATTTGATTGATTAAATGAAACAATACTTAAACGGATCTATAAGTAAATACAGGGTGTACTTGCACAGAAAATGGAAACCGAGCATTTTTTTGTTCATATATAGTAAAAATCCAAAACTTTCACGATAAAAAAAAAATAGATTTTTGTTTTGAACACAAGGTGGCTTTAAAAATTAAGTTTATTTGGGATCTCTTATAGCCGGAGCTCAGGATCAAAACCCAAAAAAAACTAGAACAATCAATATATTTCTGTACGCTTACGGGGAGCCATTAAGTCAGGAACAAAAAAAACAGCAGTTGATGAAAAAATTAACAATGAATAAAAATAAAATATAAATCGAAATTAAACAAGCGAAAAGTTCAAACTATCGGAACGACAAGAAAACGAAATAATAAAAGAGAATTATTCAAAAAACACTCTACTTATCTTTCCTTCTTGGCTTCTGGCTACCTCCTCTATCACCTCGATTTTTCCCTTCTTTCTATTTCTTCGACACCCAGACCGTTTTTTTTTGGATTTTAAACTGCCCCCAATAAAATAAATTTTTCGCGAAACTTTTTCAAAAATCTTATCTCGATCTTTCTCATATATAATTATGTTTTAAATCTTGAAGCATATTTTACTAATGCTTCTGGAGGTTCGAAATTTTGATCATTGAATAAAATTTCCCTTGTTGTGAACAGTTGTTGTTTCCAATTTATTTCTTTTTTCATTTTTTTTATATTTTTTAAATCGGAAAATTTAAGTCCCGCAGCAGCACTGCTATGCGGTAAGCAACAAAGCTTCAACACATATGAAGAAATGTTTTCAAGCAATAAATTGTCCATACCATTTTTTAAATTTTTTATCAAACGCCATTGTGAAACAATGTCATTAGTTTTAAAAATTTGGAGTGATTTTCTCCAATTAGTTTTCGCCATTCATTATTTATTAATTCTAGGTTCGTTATATTTGGGGAGAAATGTCTCTTCAGACCTTAAACTGATGGCATTGTTCTATCCAATGACGTTTTTTGGATTTAAATATTTTAATAATTTTAATTTATTGTTTGAAAAGTTAAATCTTTCTCCAATTTAAAAACATACATAATTCGACATATGTACATAATATGTAGCTGCATAGCACATTTCTCAATTCCATTAGTTTTTGTTCATCAATGTCATTTTCTAATGAGCACCTTTCAGTGAAGCCCAAAATACATTTGAAAATATATTAACATTTTTGGACTTTACAAAATTTTTCATTATATGTATTTAGTTTTAACGTATTCATACTTTCAATCAAAAAATAAAAGCCAACGAGATTAGCAAACCTTTAAAACTTGATGCTTATTTACCCCAAGTCCTTTTTGGAAAGTAATGAAATCTTTAGATTTTTTCGAGCTGTGGCAAAAATAGAAATATATATCCCTCTCTGATTTAGCAGCATAAGCAGAGCAGAATCTTAAATTATGACATGAACATCCCATCGTTAAAATATTAGGATTAATATTTTTGAAACGCCAAGTAACACCGCTTAATGAACCCGTCGCGTCGTAACAGCAGCATTGTCTGAAGAAAATCCAATCATATTTTGAACTGGAATATTAGAAAGTTTCAAAGTTTCTCCAATTTTATTTTAGATTGATTCAGCTGTTGAGTCTTCTAGCTTAAATAAGCCAAAAAGCTTATCTTTTACTGCTCCTTCAACTTATGGTCCTAATAAAATTTTAGGTGTGGTTGGGTCGTATGGTATATCGTAAAGCAAAAAGATAGATGAAAGGTGAGTTGAAAAAGTGGTAGAATCAGACTTTTAGGTGGTAGATTTTCATGAACAGAAAAAAGTGGTAGAAATACCACTTAAGTGGTAGAAGTCCCAACACTGTCGACCAGTTTTCGTGATCATAAAAGTCACGGGACCACAGCTCACGAAACTTTACATTCACTCTCACATACAAGGATTCAGGAAATTATTGATGAATTTGCAAAACTTGGCGAATTTTAATGGTCGAGTTCAGACCCATCCCAAACTCGAAAAAAAATTAAAGAAATAGAGTCGAGAAAAAGTTTCCGCTATGCATTTTCCTAGGATTCGATATAGTTTTTAACTTCCTCAAGTTCGGGTGGGTGGTATTGTTGGTCTGCGTCAACTAAGTCGAATGGTATTATCTCTATAGCAGGTGATGACCTGGCCAAAGGAATATGGATCGATGGTGCCGCCAGCCCAAAATCCGCACGAAACATTACATTGAAATATGGTGGATCCCGTGTAGATCGAGTTCTCCTGCACATTCTTAAGGTCATTCGCGCTATTTTAGCCAGATCTTACGTTTCGCTGAAGTAAGAGTATCTGTGGATTTTTCACTGAACCGGTTTACTGGAATTTATCCACGACTTTTCTAATTATCTAATTGTCCTCTTGGGGAAAACGATTATGACGACCGTAAAATATGCGAAGCACGTGAAAAGTTGCTCGAACAGGCGACCCACTTTCATAAAACAATAAAATAATTTGTATATTATGTTGTACGACCCAAACGCAAAATAGTTGGCCTACTCATCAATTAACAAATTAACATTTTTTATGTGCCTATATTTTCTGGTCCCCAAGCAGTTGTTTTTTAATTTTTTTTGTCGATGTAATAAATTACATTTAATAAGTAAATTGGGCCAAACAGAACTAAATTCGAGAAAGCACATATGGCTCCAGTTTGCATTCTCTCAAACAAAGATAGAGCATAATAGTTGGACTACTCTCTCTGGGATGCAAAATAGTTGGCCTATGAAGATTTAAATAGATTTTCAGTTAACCGTTATTAAAAAAATGACATGCACTTGTTTTGTTGTTTATTGATCTCCTGTTTTATGCAAGCCAGCAACAGTTTAATGTCAACCATGGTACGTGGCGTTGCATTATCAAGAGACCTTAGGGAATCCATAAATAAAGCCTTCGAAACGGGATTATCGAGCTATAAAATCGCAAAACAATTCAATTTACCGCGCTCATCAATTCGAAACATTATCTCAAAGTTCAAAAATAGTGGAAATGTGGAGATCGGTTAAAAAACGGGACGCCCACCAACTGCAAAACCTCGGGATTGCCAAGTTTTAAAAAAAAATAATAAAAGAAAATCAACGTCAAACGGCCGCTGCAATAACTGTTGAATGGAGGGAAAGAATAAAAAATAAGTGTTTCGGTCGACACTCGCAAACGGACTTTGAAAAAAATTGGATACAAATTTTATAAGGTTTGTTTTAGATTTATTTAACTTAGAGCAATTTTAATTCGTTAAAAACATAGGCCAAAGAAAAACCACTTTTAACACCTAAACAAAAGAAAAAGCGGCTAGAGTGGACCAAACAACGTAAAAAATGGACTTTAAGTCAATGGCGGTCCGTTATTTGGAGTGATGAGTTCAGTTTTGAAGTTTGCGTGGGCGACGAACGAAAACGAGTCATTAGAAATTCAAGAGGTATTTCACAAAGATTGCCTTAAAAAAACGGTCAAGTTTCCAGCATCTCTAATGATATGGGGATGCATGTCGAGGCGGGGTTTGGGCAATTTATATTTTGTAAATGGAATTGTCAATGCTGCCAAGTACAGGATATTCTGGAAAATGAGCTTCTCCCATCAATACCACGACTTCAAACTAGTGATGGAGACTATATTTTCCAACAGCATGGAGCTTCTTGTCATACTGCAAGGTCTACAATGGCGTGGTTATCTGCTGAAGCTATTCCTTTACTGGAATGGCCTTCCAGCAGCCCTGATCTTTCACCAATTGAAACTGGCTGGCATAAAATGAATCAAAACCTGCGAAAAGAACCATGCCGGACTCTTCAAGACCTTAAAGCTAAAATCATAAATATTTGGGAGTCTTTTGGTACGAAAAATGTCAAAAATTAGTTGACACAATGCCACGACCCATAGAAGCAGTTATCAAGGCCAAAAACGACGTAACACCATGGTAAAATAAAAATTAAGACCCATAGGCCAACTATTTTGCACTTAAAAAAATGTTTAAATCGTTATTTTATTTTGTAAGATTGCTCTATACCGTTATTTAATTGAAGTCATTTTGTTTTTGTTACTTATTCCTATTCAAAATAAATATATCTTAAGAAAAATACCAAAATATTGATTTTATTTCCGATGGAATTTAAGAATCAGAATATTTTTGGTTTTTATCATAGGTAGTCCAACTATTTTGCGTTTGGGCTCGTAGGACACTAAAGACGCCATGTTCACAGACTTAATAAATGACTGCCAATATGATAGATGTGGCTTCAAAAATATGGCCACTATCACCTGTCAAAATTCAGAAATTCATTTTGGAAATTCCTTATAAATAGTGATTTGTTGCTGTAAATTTTACCACAACAAGGTTCAGCAACCTACTCCTTTCTCCCTTTTCCATTTTTAACCTTCCTTTTCCGCTGCAGCTCCAAAATGCTCAAAAAGTTCAGTAGAAACCCGGTATCCATCAACCAGAGTCCTGCTTTTAAAGTATTTTGAAATAGCAACAACAAAAATACACGTGTTTGAGCGTGTCATAAATCGAGTGGAAGATATGGTTCCAATGTCCTATTAACTATGAAGACGGTTGGTCTGGGTCTCATACTGATGTACCTGCGGATGAGCTGACGAAGTAATCGAGTCAGGCGGACTCTTATTTAAATTTAACGTGTAAATGCACATAACTTTTTATTGTAAGCAAACTGGGTAGTTAACGATCCTTCTTCTTCACCCCTCTTACAATAAATGCATTTCGTTATCTTATCGATATGTCTTCCTCTGTCGTCTTAAGAAGAAAATGATTACTTCGCGCTAATCCTCTGGGATTCGAAAAAAAATATATCTTCTGCTTAATGTGGAGGAACAAAATAAAAGACAACGAGTTATATTTAAACAATTGAATTGATCTTCAGAGATCCTCTTTATTTGCAATGTGAATAAGAACTGAACTTAAAGCTAAGATACAAATATGATTATAACTAGGGTGCCTGATGAGATGATCACACGATCACTTTGTTATTATTTGGGATCTATATTGATTTTGCAGCATTGTTCATGTCCGCTGGCTGGCTCATTGGAATGTTGATAGATATGATTTGTGGGCTATTTGTGTTTATATCTGATGTCATGGGGATCGGCATGGGTACCTTTCTAACTCGCTTGGAATCACTCGCGATTGTTTTAATACTAACTATGTCCAACAAGGCCACTGAATCTGACGGACGCCTGCCATGGCTGGCGATGACTTGCACCAGCTCATTTGCAAAATTTAGTTGGTGACGTCAGTGGCGTACCATTGAGCATTGAGACGAAAACAAAGAAGACAAGTTTAGCGGCAGATGATAGCAAGACCATCAAGAAAGAACTCAAAACACCGACGGACGTCTTGGATAGAACGTCCAGAATAAACTCAAGTGCTTTGCATTTGATTTTTAAGAAATAACCCGAGCAATTTGAAAGAATGAGGAGCCATATCTTTCTATTCTTTGAAGTAAAGTAAATACCCTTAAATTGTGTGTGTGAAATTTCTTAATAAGACTCTTATAAATTTTAAACTTTTTATACAACAGGAAAACTAGTGAATAGACCTCATTAGTAAAAAATATGTCCCGTTGTCGTGACCTTTTAGTATTATTAGCCAAATATAATAAAAAATCATACTACAAGTCGAATTACACGTGAACATGTGAAAAACATAAAACACAGTGTAAATTTTAGGAAAACGAATTCTTACATAATAAGCTACCCGAAGTGAGCCATTACCCATGGACTCTCTTTTTTCGACCTGTTCACTGTAGAAATTTCTACCAATATCATAAGCGCAGAAGTCAAAAGAAGAATATTAATTTTCTTTTCGCTCTTTTGAATCAACAAAGTACGAGTAATTGAGGACTTGAGTAATATCGAGAAGGTTTTTTTTTTCAGACTAATTCCATGGACCATGAACCCATCAAAAGGAGATGAAAGTTACTTTGGACTATTTGAGGGAAATTTCCCTTAATGCCCCGGTCCGTAAAAGCAATGTTTGAACACAAGGAATCAACGATGAAGTAGAGGTGCTGTACAGAAACGTGGCTTGAAATAAAATCATATACAGCCATGCTCTCGTACCATCCTTCAGTACTTACGAAGCCAAACAGGGAACACGAAAGCAAAGGAAGACATTCCCCATCTCCGATAAAGTGGCCAGGCACAATGAGAAAGTAGACGAAATTGATACATCATCTTTCTATAAGTAAAACACACTAAGTACCTTTAAAAAAAATGTTCAATGAAATAAAATCTTTTAATCGAAAAAGTCACATTTTGGAAGACTTTGATGCAGATGTTGAAAGATATGTGCGGGAACTATGACTTTTGGGTTGAAATATTTCAATCAAATTTCCTTCAAAACTGTATGTTGATAATCTGTGGGTTTTACCAAACACCTGACGAGCTGACGATGATAACCACAAACACATACGTATCAGGCAACCGGCTAGACGCCGAGCTACAGATGTATTAAAAGGTCAAGGATAATTGGATATCAGAGGATAAATTAATTAAAAGATACAAACACATACATATACTGTTCATCAAAGATTCTTTTTGACATTTATGTAAATACCATGTTCAAGACCTTCAGTAACAGAAGCAGATATTTATTTCAGGAGAAGAAGGTAATCTAATTGGATTACCTATTTGATTTTTTAACTTGGTCCTGTCCTTAATTTACAAGATAAATCAGAAGTCGTTATTAATTCATCAGTCCCCCTTACCTCACCATGAATGTTCATTTTTTCCTGTTTGTATATGAAATCAAGCTGTCACAAGGTTCATTGATGAAGGTCAAATGCGATTAGAGAGCACATACTCGTATGACATGACATACTTTGGCGGCTCAAAACACATTAAAATTAAATGCCACATGAAATACTTAAGACTCACGGGCAGCAAACATCCCCTCACTTAATCACGTCAGCACCCCAACATCCCAACCGAACGTCTGACTTTATCCCTGAGTTATTGATTTTGCTCCCTTAGGGAATTGTGTCAACACTGAAACAGAGGAGGGAGCTCGTCGTCATCGGTCGGTGTGTGAATTATTATATACTCTATCGCCCTGTGCAAGGAAATTAAAATACATCACCAACCCTGATGTTCTGCTCAAACACTCGAAACGCGGGTAAGATTTATATTTTTTCCATCTGCAACTGCAGCATCAACAACTGGACCTACGGGCAGTACCATTTTCTTTTAATTACACTCCTTTGATCCTTGGTGGTGTGGTAGTGCTGGTTATGGTGATGGCGTTGGTGATGCAATGATTTCCTGGAAAATAAAAAATCATCAGTGCAACAACGGGGTGTCCTTGGCTGAAAGATATAAACTCTTTATCAGAAACGTGTTTCGCATTTTCATTTTCACTTTAATAATAATTTTTACCTTATAAAAATATGAGGAATACACTTTTTTGTTATTACTTCTCCTCTGTTTTTTGTAATCGTTGTCGCGTGAAAGAATATGAAATGCACGTCTATGCGTCGGACGTACTTGCTCTATTCTTACTTGGTTTTGCTTTTCAGGGTTTTGACTCAATAATTCATGTATTTTTGAACAAGACCAACCCCGGAGCAATAAATCCAAATACATTTTATATAGTTAACGTTCCAAGATTTTATCGAATCAAAATTCGGAAAGAACTCTCAAAGCTGAGGGAACTATGCTAAACTATTTCTTAGGGAAATATCATCAAAAAACACTTTTCACATCCTTTATCATTTTAAACGTAGAATGATAAAAAAGTATCCTTTCTATGTCTGTGGGGTTAGAAGACACCTCAGTAATAGTAATAGCCGCGTTTTAATATCGCCAACGATCCATATAGATTAACCCTCGGAAATAAAACGATACGGATCATAGTGACTTTTGTATGGTATGGTCATCTCTCTTATGATTATGTCTGTTGATTTTGTTTTTGGTTTTTGGATCTTTGAAATAGATCTAGATAGAGAACAGGATCCCAAATTGTTTTTGTAATACATCGTCGGCTGGATGCTATCTTGTTCAAAAGGCCATTTTTTACGAATTTGAGTTAGGTATGCAGTCCTCATAATTTTGGGACGCTCTTTCATTTGGCGCAAACCATTTTGTTCTTTTAGTTTTCAATTTACAGAGAACTGTTTTGTTCAATAAGACACTTTTTTAACGATTTTTCAATTCAAACAAATATCCAAAATGACTTCCTCGTTGATTTTAATTTATAACTAATTCAAAATAAAAGAAAAACAATTTCTGTAACTTGATTTATAAACAAAATTGTAAAGGCTTTCAGAAAAAAAATAATACCAATCAAATATTTTCTTACATAAACAAAAACTTTCAATTTGAACTTTAAAAATCGATTTCCCAACATTTTGAAAAATGGACATTGAACAAGATACTCGTAGCATCCAGTCGACGACATGTTAAAAATTAATCTACATCCAGATCCACATAGATTCGTTGATAATAAAACGCACCTAATCTCGACCTATTGAGTAGCCGATGAGGTAACACCGAACCGGACTATATATACTTATGAACCAACAAATCATGTACTTTTGACATGTAAAAACAGCGAAAGTATTTCAAATCTCTCAATGGAAATAATTTTCAGGAAGATCTGTACAATACAGTTCCAAACACCTGAAGATGGGAGCAGAGCTTTTAAGTTCGCATTATATAAATACAAACATTTGGTGGCGCCACCATTTCTCGTGCGTGTTGTTGGTTGGCAGGTTTAGATGGGACCTACAACTTCTGCCGAATCGAAATGGTTAAGATAAGGAACACTTTTTCAGGACAAAAGAAGCCCTTGGAGGATTTACCCATGAACAAGAAATTTTCGGGTATTTTTATTTTTTAGGGTACAAAAAAATGAAATTTAGGGCAAACATTATTTTCAAATACAGATCGTCTCAAATGTATATATATTTAGCTCATGATGGAGCAACCGTTAATGCCTCGTTTTTATTTGCTTTTAAATAAGACTAGATGAATCTTTATTAAATGTATACAAAGAGACAGTCAGTCAGAGAGACAAAATTGCGCTAAATTTATCGGTTGTCTTTTTTCTTACCATCACGAAATATAATATTCAATTAAGATTTTAAAATCGATTTTTCTGCGAATGCACTAATTACCCTTATTGCTACAAGTAAAAATGTTTATTCTTCTTGGCAGCTCGTTAACGTAATGAAATACATAAATATAACTATGGATTTATACCTTCATACATATGTTTGTATTACAAAGGGCGAAAAATCGTGAACTAAAGTCGTATTAAATATATCTACAGACTCAAATTAGTTCCGATTGTTCTCCAATTAGTGAGACGATCACCATGGTATTAACGAACTCACAAACGTTATTGTTTTTAGCATCGAATCATTAATTGATTATGATAAATGTAGGTATAACTGTAGGATAAGGATAGTTACATCCAATATCCACTATGTGTTTTATTCATCATTTATAGTTGAGCATTACATGTTACAAATGACGAAACTAAAACCTTTTTTTTAGTTAGATTAAAATATTAATTTGTTCATTTCATTTTTTGGACTCATTATTCAACTAGAGCACAAAGCAACAAGGATTGAAGCTGTTTGAAATCGGACCCGAGCACATTAAAATGTATAACATAGGTTAATTGGAAAAGCCAAAGAAAAATTGTAACGTACAGATTTTGAATAAGAAAAGATTATATGGGTCACATTACATGTTGTTTAGGCATAACACTAACAACATGTGATTAACTCAACTAGTAGTACTATAAACTAGTATGCCCAACAAGGATGAATACGAATAAAAAATAATGCGAATTATAAGGGACATAGAAATAAGACACGGTAGTTCTCCGCTTTAGTTCAGCCGCCATCCCTGGAGATAAAAAATCTGAGACAAACACCTTCAGTCTCAACATCGTGCCACACATCTTTCCTATCCTTCTTTCTCTTCCGTAGCTTCACGCCCGCGCTGTGTTGAAACATTTAAAGGGTAATCATAATCCCTTGAGCGCGAGTAAATTATAAAAAAAAAATTACTGAAACTATAATCATGCAGCATCTGTAAAATTATATCTTTTCTCTTCAAACTTTTTCACCTTTAGATACTGGGGAATACAAACTTTTCACACGCTTAATTTAACGTAAACACATACATACGAGTAAGAAAGCACTAACAACTTATGTTAATGTGTTAGCCTTGAGTACTTCAAATTAAAAACAGCTATAGAGAGCAGCGGACCAAAAAGTCTACCTTGAGCTAGATCAGAGTTAGTGAATTGAGTACCTCCCTAAAATCATATACCATCTGACCCATTGATGAAAAACCTGAAGTGGAACCGAGAGTTGAAAGCTTGAATCTGCTCAATGATTAAAAAAGCTTGCAGCTGAATAACAAAATCCTATGACTGATGGTCTTTAAGAATCATTCGTACGAAAAATCGATAACAAACTGTTATACCTACAGATATAATAAATTTTCAAAAAATTCATCAAACCAGTGTTTAACATATATTTAGAACAATTTTATTGAAAATATTTGAACGCGATCTTTTTTAGTGAGCGTTATCAGTGTGAATGTGTGTTGCATATTCACAATTTAAAAAAATTTAAATTTAGATTAAATTAGAAAAAATGTATTATAATGTTATATTTTTTTTTTAAATCTGATTTTTTTGCATTTAAAAAGCAATATTCAATACAACCGAATGTACCCTTTTTAACATTTTGAACTTAATTTTTTTTTTCGAAAACTTCATCCTCGACTTTTTTCAATCTGGGCACTTAACAGTTCGTTAACTTAAGAACTTGCATTTTATATAAAAATAACGCTGCCACGCATACAAAAATGTTAAAAATAGTTTTCGAAAACAGTAAACAGCAATTTCGTTGGACCCAGTCCAGCATTATATTCAGTGCCGGATTAGCCACGAAGCAAGAGTAGCAAATGCTACGGGCCCCGCGCATTTGGGGGCCCCGCGCACCAACGTTTTCTGACCACAAAAAAGTATTATTTATATATTAGATTTAGTCACAATTACTAAGAAGAAAATATTTGCATCAAAATGATCAACTAAAATTTTATTTTTCTATCTGCTGGTCATACCAAAAATCATGTTTCGCACCGCACTACACGCAAATTGGCAATACTGCTAAGCAGAACGGGGAATTCCCTAATATTTTCTCCGTGCTAGTCGTAGTAACCCGACCGATTTGAAAACGTTCGATATTTACGTTTGGATGATAATAATAGTATTTTCGATATGAACCATTCCTAAGTAAAGTGGTTTCGTAATTGTGTTGAGTATTGTTTTCTTACATAATATAGCGGTGCAACGTGCAACCGATTTTTTTAAATATTTAGTTATTTCTTAAAATATACTAAATAGAACAGTATTCTTACGTAGTCAAGAAGAGATAAGTATTCAACGATAATAACAGTGCATCAGTGGTACCACTTTACTTCAATTGAAGTAGATCTACTTCTTTTTTTTCAAAACATTTTAAAATCTACTTCCTACTTCGCACCATCAGCAAAATGCTGAAATCTACTTCATTTTAAAAATCTCTGTTTCAATCTACTTCAATTTTCACTCTAGGTAGTATGTAGTAGCAAGAAAATTACAAAAAAAAGTATGTAAACGCAATAAAAATACATAATTTTAAAAGCATAGAAACTCGAATCTTATGAAAATTTCGCTTGCTTGTGTTTTATTAATAAATTAATTCTTTAAAAAATTTTGTTCGAAATCGGTAGTCAGAAATGAGAAAGAAGAAAATCAAAAAAAGGATTTATGACAGGTACCGTTAATAACATTTTATTTTACCAAAATGTGCACTGTATTGTTGGTATGGGCTGAACATAATTTTTTTTATAAAATCCATTAGAGCCGTTTTCGAAATAAATATTATATTTCATAATGGCTGTATGGAAGGAACCGAGCTAAAAAAAAATATTTCAATTTCTCATTTAGGCTGCAGGTTGAGGTACAGACTTGCAGACAGACGGAATCTCTACTTTTTCGTGTTGTAATGTGAATTGATGAAAATCTCGAGTTCTAATTTTTCAGAAGGCAAGTAAAAAGTCATTTTAAAATCTACTTCGATTTTTCTCAATTTACTTCACTTTACTTCACGGAAGTGGTAACGCTGCTGTGCATAAGGTAAGATATTTTTAAGTTAAAATTTGAAATTATTATTACTTTTCACTCTGAGCAGTTGCTGGGTTTATCTGAAAGATCTGACCGTAGCCAACCTTATAAAATAACAATTTATTGTGATTTTTTACATTAGAAATGTTTAAATTAAGGCATACAATGTGAAAATTTCAAAAATGTGAAACGCCGAGTTGGGAAAGAGGGCGAAACGTCAGGGAAGTACACAAATTTATTGCGTTCATGCTTTGTTGTTATTCGTTTGAGGAAACAGAATACGAAGAAGATGATAAAACGGAAATAAAAAAAAAGAGAATAGTGTTCGTAGGCTCACCCAATTTGCCGAGGTTGAAACAAGAGGGGGAATAGACAAAATTGTATTTGTTTTTTACTTGGCTATTTATTATTGCGTTTTTTCTTTGTTCGACTCGTCACCAGGGTAGTAAAATTTCGGAGCAGATTTGTAAAAAAAAGGGGAGTAAATCGAAAATTTCTGGAGTAGATTATTTGAAAACGAAAAAAAAAAAAATTCAAAAATTGTATTTTTATCAAAACTAAATATTTTTTAACAAATGAAAAAAAAAATAAATCAGACACACAAATTCACTTTCAGTTTTAAATTTAAATATTCAGAGCCAAAGTTGGTTAGCTTGGCTAAGGTAGTTGTGATTTGTTTTAGTGTGGGAAAAAGGGAGTACATAGATCTAAAAAGTAGTAGATTTAAGGGAGTAGATTTAGTTTTTGTCTTAAAATATCTACTACAAAATTTGATTTATTCAAAGTTTTAAAATGCATAAATGCTTTTTCATTTCTAATGTACCTCAACTATGCTGTAATGGCAATTTAATTACTATTGAACATGATTTACTCCGAGAAGTCGATATCAACAGAATTATTTATAAATTTTCCCAAATTAAATCAAGAAAAGTTTGTTTGTAACAGTTTTGTTTTATTTAATACCATTAACTTGATAATTACCTAACCTAAAACAGTCTAAGGGCCCCTTGATAAAATTTGCTACAGGCCCCGCGCTGGCTTAATCTGGCACTGATTATATTTTATGATGCAATAATACGAAATGAATTTGAAACAACGTGTTGAATGCACGACTGGGTCCCAAAGGAACTTGCTCTTTCAAAATGAATGTAATTAGAAAATAAGTCTTCAGAAGCATGAAATTCATTTTATATTTCTCTAAAACAAATCCGTTTGTAGTTTGAGTAGTTTGTGATTTCCTAAGAAAATATGATTTAATAGAAAAACAAAACTTTTCAATCGTTATAGCATTTTTTTATATATAAATTCTAACTTAAAAAAACTGTAAAACATTTTTAAGAACAAATGTTGGTATGTCAATTTCAAGCTTTTATTGTGGCAAATACTGCTAGTAACGTCTTAATTTTAAATTTTCTTTCTTTTAATAATAGAACGTAAAATTAAAAGACAAGAATCCTGTGAACCGCTGCGACTATCGCTTAAATCCCACCAAGATTTATCAAAAAGGATCCTTAAAAATTCTACTTGGTTTTGTATGACTCTATTCCCTTCTACAAGTACTGCTTTAAGACGCTTCCTACGCTTAGGACCGTAGCTTACAGACTTATCTGCCCATCCAGAATGGAGTTGAAAGGAGTTTTCAACCACGTTACTGACTAAAGGTCTGCTGATTGCCATGCTAATCTCTATATTACCTGCTCTAAATCAAATTTAAAATGAGAGTCGAATTTTAATAAAACGAGAACCGATTTTTTGTTAATTTTAAATGACAAACCATACTTTAACGTTAAAGAACTCGTCTAACTTTAACAGCAGAAAATAGCTGCTTTCGGTATATTCATAAACGCAGAAAATCTGCGCACTTACAATGCAGAATGTCTGCATTAAACAAAAAGGCTTGACTTAGTCTAATTTGTATGTAAACAGAGTTCATAAATGTCAGAGAAATATGGCGGCCAAGAAAATTTTGTTGAACTTGTTTTTAATTTGCTTACCGAAAAAGAAAGGAAAATTATAATTGGCACAAATATCTTGCAAAGAACAAATAGAAAGAAAATTATAACAAGAATATTTTTAAGCAAAAAATGCATTCTTTATGATTTTGATTTCAGAATATCCTGGCGATATAATACATATTTCTTTAATCCCAGATAGAAGCGTCCTCTACAATGTAACTTTTTTTGTTCCTGCAATGAATTCCATTTCCATGCTTATTCCCTTGGTGATTGACAGCTTAATGTGGTTAGTTTTCAACACATCATCATCACTTTCATCATCCCTTTAAAAACAATCATTTAAGTTATCTTCTATCAAAAAATAAAATATTTGCAATAACTTACATTCCTTACAAGTTAGTGCCGCTTCGTCCTTCTTGGTGACTGTAGAATTAATTTTATGAATTCCCGCTCTTCTGTAGCCAAAAAAATTCAGCTGCACAATCTGCCCGACGCTGACGACAGTTTGACGTTTATAACGGTAGGTACTGCAGTTGCGCTAGGTTATTTCGATCAAAAATCTGACTACTTTATGAACGCAGATAATGCAGTTCTTAGTTAGGCTGACGATTATGAACTCACCATTTATCTTTTAAAAGTATACTTTGTCCATATTAGGTGCGTTTTATTATTCACAAATCTATCTGGATCCATAAAAAGCCATCTACTCGCCAGTGTAATAACTGATTTTTGGATCTTTGAAATACTCGTAGATTCCGATAGAAAACAGGATCCCAAATTGTTTTTGTAATACATGTTAAAACTTAATCCAGATCCGGATCCAGATAGATTTGTGAATAATAAAACGCACCTAATATTGACACAGCTACAATGTAAATCAAAGGGCACGGTAGTGCCCAGCCAAGTTCTGGCACTACACCCTTTTTACAGGAACAAACTCAGGCGATTTTTGACCCCTCCCTATGTTCAGTACCAATGAAGTCAGAAACTTAAAACTCCGAATATTTGCTAACGTAGTTAGGCACAGGCGCCTCACCAAATTTCAATTTTGTAGCATAAGCGGTTCCTGAGATATAAGGCCTCAAAAATCACAAAAACCGTAACTGACTGACTGACTGACAGATCATCAAAATTATGGAGCACTTCCCGACATCGTAGAATCTTGTAATTTTGCACGAAGGTAGGTCTTGCCATACAAGCAGAGGAAAAAATCGAAAATTTGAGATTTTCCATTCAGGGGGCGTGGTATCCGCCCACTTTCACCGAATTGGTGTTGGTTAATGGAGCACTTTCGACTGCTGTAAAACGATGAAATTTGGTAAAGTAGCAGGGCTTAAATTGCATACAAAGAAAAAAATATAAAATTTGAGATTTTCCATTCAGGGGCGTGGTATCCGCCCACTTCCTCAGAACTGATGTAAATTATATATGGCAAATTTCCGATTGCAGTAGAACAATGAAATTTGGTAGAGCGGTAGGGCTCAAATTGTTTATAAAGGACCAAAAATAAAAATTGAGGTTTTCCATTCAGGGGGCGTGGAATACACCCACTTTTACTTCCGACTTTTGTAAAACGATGAAATTTAGTAATGTGATAGGGCTTAAATTGCATACAAAGAAAAAAATATAAAATTTGAGGTTTTCCATTCAGGGGCGTGGTATCCACCCACTTCGTCAGAACTGATATGTAAATTTTATGGTACACTTCCGATTGCAGTAGAACAATGAAATTTAATAGAACGATCGGGCTCAAATTGCATATAAAGGACCAACAATAAAAATTTAGGTTTTCCATTCAGGGGGCGTGGTATTCGCCCACTTTACGAGAAAAATTTTGATTTATATGGAGCACTTCCGACTGCTGTAGAATGATGAAGTTTGGTGGAAGGGTATAGCTTAATGTACATTCAAAGCGAAATATAGAAAATCTAAGATTTTTCATTCGAAGTGTCTTTTTATTGTCATTTTGAAACTATACATGCATTTTGAAATTTCATAACTTTTCTTAGAACTAGAGTGCTCGATTTGGTACTCTATGTTATGTTTACATGAATGAAGAAGAAAACATTTGCATAGGTACCTGAAAAAATTATGAGTTTACATAAAAAACTCTTAACTGTCATGTGAACTATAATAAAAGCACTAATTAGGCTGTTAATTGGTGGTCTACCTGCATTTAAAAAAAGGAGTTAAAATTTCAACGAAAACATTATCGCATCCTCAACAATTATTGCTTTTTTATGGTTTTGAGCGGATGTAGGTACTAGTATTTAACATTAAAGTAGGTATGTTAGTGTTAGGTATCTTGAAAGGACAAGAAGAAACAATTGAAGCACAAATCAAAACAACCAATAACAAAAAGAAAATATACAATAAAATAGGAGCTATAAACTAAGTTGATTTTATAAGGTAGAGTCCACCCTTCTATTTTTCCGTATCTTTCGAGATTTTTACATGGCAAAACATTAAAATCTTTGCAAAAAGGAGTGAGATCAGACCAAAAACATAAATGTTAAAAAAAGAGCCAAGTTCTTCTATACAAAAACCTTTGTGTAATAAGTCAGCCGTGAAAAGTACTGAAATCTAAAAGTGCGCCAAGTTCTTACTTCATGAAGGTTTAATACCGAATATTTAAAGTAGAATAATATTGAAACAGCTACAATGTAATAGAGAAATTTTATTATTTAATGATTACTGACTAAAATTTGATGGGCTTACTTGGCAAGTTTTTTTTTATGCCCAATTCGAAAGGTTTTAAAAACTTGACAAGTGAACCCATCAAATTTTAGTCAGTAATCATTAAATAATAAAATTTATCTATTACATTGTAGCTGTTTCAATATTATTCTACTTTAAATATTCGGTATTAAACCTTCATGAAGTAAGAACTTGGCGCACTTTTAGATTTCAGTACTTTTCACGGCTGACTTATTACACAAAGGTTTTTGTATAGAAGAACTTGGCTCTTTTTTTAACATTTATGTTTTTGGTCTGATAAAACTCACGGAAATATAAACAAAAATGTAAAAAAATCCGTATAAAATGTTTAAACACATTTTTTTCCAATTTGCAACAGAGGCTTTTAAAACTAAATACGTAGTTTTATAATATATAACTTCGTTTAGTAGAAACATAAGCTAGAAGTGAAAGCCTCTGTTGCAATTTGGAAAAAAATGTGTCTAAACATTTTATACGGATTTTTTCACATTTTTGTTTATATTTCCGTGAGTTTTATTTTTGATGCTGATAAAAATACGTTTTTATTATCTACTGACATTTATTAATCGATAACATATTGTTACTTTGTGGAATTGGCGGCGAACAATTTTTTTTTCTACTTTAAATTGACCCACTAAATCACAACAAAAACTCCTATTTACATACGTAAAACACAACTTTTGCCACTTATTTTCTTTTAAGCTACAGCCTCTCCGACCTTCAAAATTTTACCAGTTGACAGACAATTATGTCAACCTTGCAACAAAATATTATTTTTGAAAGAAACCGTTAATCTCAATTTTGCATTTTAAGCACGCTCTCCATACAATGGGTCCCAGTGTGCAACGATCCGTCTAAAAAAAAGAACATTCTTCGAAATATGGCTCCAAAAGAAATTCGTCTTAACCTTGGATTGGAACAGGGATTTTTGTTGACGTTCGTAATACTGTAGAAATGGGTCGGCTTCTAGAAATCCACTTGCTTAATGACGCGCTATTTCGTATTCGAAAAGAAGAATGGTGCTGGAAGAGAAGGCGAAGTAGTCAAAGTAAATAAAATTGTTGGAAATAGAGTAAATGACTCTAAACGAGTCGCACACCTGTTGCAGACTTTTTTCACTGTTGACCTTAACGATTTGAAATTAAGTGCACAATTATCCGCGACCGAACTTTAAATTGATAACACTTCTACAGCGAATTTAAAAGTTCTCTTTTGTTTTGGGGTTCGTTAAGTTTGCCAATTCATCATAAATAAAACCACGCCAGAGCAACGTGTGCAAATTGTTGAAACTTATTTTGGAAAACATGGTTCAATTCAAGAAACAGAAAACCATTTTTCTGTCTTATTTCAAATTTAAGTTCTCTGCCTTTAAAAAAACACCCTTTATTATGAAACGTTATGTGAGATATTGCTTAAAGATATAAATCAAAAACTATGTATCTTTTTTTGAGATTAAATTTAAACTTTTTATACATATAGTTGAAGTGAAGTCTTTAACTGTTTAGATATTTCTCAGGGATAGATTTCCTCCGTGTATATATCAATGGTGGAAATATTTCTTGCCACAACCACATGATGCAAAACCAATAACATGTCAACGCTTAATGTGTATTGTGAAGAAATAATTCGTTGTGTGTGAAAGGTTGTGTGCAATCGGGAACTATTTATTCGCAATAGACCGCGAGAGCTCTGCTGTCACCTTCATATAAGCCACAATAAGATGGTTCCAAGCTGGGTAAAGTTTTTCGACCATCAAAAAAGTCTGTTAAGCAAACAGGCTCGCAAGAATGCATTCTTTAGATGAGTATTCACGTGTATTCTCCTTAAAATAAGACAGGATCAATTTAAGCGGCAATCGCTTAATGAAACTAAATTTATCAGACAATATGAATTTAAGCCACAATCAAAATTTTAGATTCAGTTCCTCTATTTTTATAGGCTGAAGACCACAACTTTGATCGTGGCTGAGATGAGAAGCACTTTTTTGGACCATTTTATTTGCTCGCAAACAGAGTACTATTAAAACACTGTTTTTGTTTTTAAATACACAATAAGTGTATTGGCGCCTCTACGCACATCTGACCATAGTGTTATATCTGCAAATCTCTCATGTCAAACAAATCCAGTTAGAGAAAGAGCTCCTAGGAGAACCGTATGGCAGTACGAGAAAGCCAACTGGAACGGTTTGAATAACTTTTTCATGATCTTTAACTGGTCACTATGCTTCCTCGATAGTGACGTAGATTCCAGCGCAGATATGATAACTAACATAATTCTTTTGGGTATGAGAAATTTTATCCCGAATAGAGTTAAAAGTATCAGACCCAAGGATAAATCATGGTTTGATTTGAGCTGTAAAGAGGTTATCAAGGAAAAAGAGGTAAGCTTCCGGTGTTTAAAGCCAACCCAACTGAGGAAAACCGGAAAAAGTTCAAACAAGCCAGGAAGGCCTGCAACGCCCATATTCGACGGACCAAATTTTTACATGATCAAAAATCAAGGCAAAAAATACTGCAATGTCCCAAAGGCAGTAAGAATTTTTGGTCATTTGTAAAAAATATGAGGAATTCTTCCTCTTCCTCGGTTCCTACGCATGTTGTCAATGACACTCTTTCGTTAGCTCTATTAATAAAGCTAACTTGTTTGTAAGGCAGTTCGCCGCAAATTCCACCTTGCCGGATAGTGTCATGACTCTCCTAATTCTTGAGCGCGTTAATGATTCTATGGGACAAATCTTTTTTCGTACTCGTACCGTGGCAAGAGTCTTGAAGGATCTCAACATACATAAATCGGCTGGTCCGGATGGTATCCCCGCTATTATTCTGAAGACCCCTAGCAAAACCCCTGCGTAAGCTTTTCCATCTATCCTATTCTTCTGGGCTCGTTCCGAGTAGATGGAAAACAGCATTTGTTCAGCCGATTCCAAAAAAAGGCGACTCTTCTTCTCCCTCAAATTATCGACCGATCGCACTAACGTCCCTTCTTTCCAAGGTCATGGAAACGCTGATTAATTATCAGCTCAAGAAATATCTTGAAGAACGAAAGCTTCTTAATGACCGGCAGTATGGCTTTCGTAGCAATAGGTGGAAAAGTGGAACATATCTTTACATTGTTTCGGAGAAAGTAAGATTATTACACTTGATAATTCAAAGGCATTTGATAAAGTCTGACATCTTGCTCTTTTATCGAAAATGCGTACTTTCGGCATCGACGAATCCCTACTTCTTTGGATTAGAAATTTTCTTTCGAATCGTACAATACAAGTTGTACTAGACGGATTCAAGTCTGAAACCCACAATATAAATGCTGGTGTACCCCAGGGCTCCGTTTTGTCCCCGACCCTATTCCTCATTTTTATTAATGATCTCCTGTCTGTAACTTCTAATCCAATTAATTGTTTCGCTGACGATAGTACTCTTAGCTTTTCATATTCGTTTTCAGACTCACATCCCTTCTCTTCGGATGTGGAACTGCAATGACATAATATGATAAGTTCATTAAATCACGACCTAAACTACTATATAAGCTTTATGGTGAATAGAAGAAAGTTTGTTATCAAAAGTGGTAATTTAACTTCTACCGTAATATTCAATAGGCGTTTTTCTTTTTTAGTTCAGAACAGAGCCTGAGTTGTCAAAAAATAAATTGTGTTTCTTTTTTAGTTCAGAGCGTTCAGAGCTTCGTAAATGTGTTTCTTTTTTCGTTCGGAGCATGTTCTGAGCGTGTTCAGAGTGCGCTCTATAAGTTCAGAATAAAATAACTGAGCAGACAGAGTACAATGCATAACACAGGCATTTGACAGATGGAAATTAAAAAAAAAATGTCGACAGCTAAGTGTTCAGGTGTGTTTCAAAAAATACTCAGAGCGCTCAGAGCACGCTTGGTTCAGAGGATGTTCGGAACATGCTCGACATGCTCGGACTCTGTTCGGAGCTCTATACTGAACTGAAAAAGAAAAACGCCTAATATCAAAAATGGTCTTCAGCAGGGAGCGGTCAACTCACCAATTCTATTTACCATTTACACCAGCAGCGATCTGAAACAATTGAGTATGTCGATGACCTAACAGAACAGCTCCAAAAGTAGAGATCATCAGAATTTTTTGCAGCGCAACTTCGACTAGGTTCAGCGATATTGCGATGACTAGAAGTTGAAAATCAACTTTTATAGTCTGAAACTATTCTGTTTAGGATTCCGTTGCATGCGGAGCCATAAGGGGTACTAAGCAGAACCTGTGCAAGCTAGTGATCGTAGGCGTAGGGCCACATATAAAGACACTGATGAGTAAAAGTATAGTAAAGTACTCGTACCTTGGCGTTTGGTTGGATCAGTATTTATAAACGCTTTACTCGCCGGGGCTGGGAGCCTTTCCCCTGATGAAAAAGTTGTTTTACTGTAGCCGGCTTGGTAACAGAGTGAAGGTGATTTGTTACATGGCCCATATCCGGCCGATGATTTCCTATTGGTGCATTGTATGGTTCAACGTTGCCCCATTGCAAATGGACAAGAATTGGATCTTTGTAAGGCAGTGTCTCAAAAGCTGCCTTGGATTACACAGAATACCAGAGTCTGACTAAAAACTGAATAGATAACTTTGGATGAAACCTGATTCGGGGTCACATTTTAAGAACGATGTCCTCGACCAACATCTTAATTTTTGGCGCTTACTACCCTATTAAATAATACTACGAGGGTGTAGGCTGGTCTAGTATATAAAATGGTGTTTCCGCTTTATTTTATAATTCAATCGCGCTCGAGGGTTTATTAAGTCTCTTATAATTTTGAAGATAAACATAGCATGAGCTGTGTGGAAATTGGTCTTGAATGTAAACAAATTGAAATTGCAAGGAAAACCGTGCCGAGAAAATTATTCCAAAATCTCTGTATTTGGCGATACGACCAATATTATGCTCGAGGGTGAACTGATCATGAGCATTTCTAGCAAAACGTGTATCACGGGTGAAGTGATAGAAGGAAGCAATGCAATAAATTGGCTACTTCCAATGAGCATTGCCTGTGAAAGAAGCGATAAAACAAGGAAAGACATGAAACATTCCGACAATGTTCAAGAGGCGGGAATGACTCTATAATAGCTCGGTTTATTATAAGAACTCTCTTTTCTAGATTATTCAATAAATGAAGAGAAGTTTGGGCTGCAACTTCCCAAAGATGTGAGTTGTATTCGAGTGTTATACGTTTCTTACACCCACCGATTATAGAAATACTATAAAGTAAATTAAAAATTTCTGAGAAGCGGTCATTAATAAAAATAAGGAAGAGATTCGGAAAGAAAACGGAGTCCTGTAGAACACCAGAATAACCGTATAGAATACAACATGTACGATCTATTATGTAATTTATAATCCAAAGAATTAGATTGATACCAAACGCACGCATTTTCGATAAGAAAGCTTCATGCCAAACTCTATCAAATGCATCAGCAATATCAGGAATCTTACTTTCTCCAAAACAAGGATCGGTCCCACTCTTCGGTGAGACATGCCATCAGATCACCAGTAGAACGATTGCTGCGAACGCCGTATTGCCCGTTATTCAGAAGCTTTCGTTCTTTAAGATATTTCTTGAGCTAATGATTTATCAGTGATTCCAAGACCTTAGAAAGATGAGACGTGCAATTGGTCGATACTCGTAGAAGGGCATGAAGAATCGCCCTATTTAAGAGCAAGCTGGACAGATTCTGCTTTACACCTTTCAGGAAAGATTCAAGAATATTAGGAGCGATGGAAAACCTAACGTAGTGATTTTGAAAACGAGGAAGAAAACCGCTTCAGAAAAAGGGTGTATACCATCAGAGGATTTGCTTATATCAAAATCTCAATGGCTCTTGCAGCTGTACGATTGCGAAAATATTCCAGTCCCATTGAATGAAATTAAGTACAGGAGGGCCAAAGCTCTGTCTGGCAACGTAGACTGGCAGGAAAATGAGTACGAGTAAATTTACTTAAATTTATCTGAAGGACTAGTTATCGGCAGGGCCGCCGCTACCATATGTGCAAAATGTGCGGCGCACAAGGGCGCCAACGTCTAGGGGCGGAAAATTAAGAGATCGATCTAACTCAACAAATGCAGCATACTCCAAAAGTTTTCCTTAAGCTATTGGAACTTGTTTACATTTGACCTTTCACTACGGCGTAGTTCCCACGCACAATCTACTACAAATCTGTATTCATATTTTGTTTGTGACTGTCGCCTCTCACACCAAATAACCTCTTCGATTGCAGTCATAGTCTAAACTACTCTACGCCATGTCGCTATAGATTGACACTTGGGAAATAGCTTTCCACGCAACCTTCATCTCAGACCTATAAACTCGAAAAGGATTTTGATTTTTTTAGATTTACAGCCCATGTATTTCTCATAAAATAAAACGAAAATAGTGTCTCGAAAACATTAATTTTACTAATTACTCGTATTTTTCTATAAATGGGTATCAATATTCTGATTGCAATGAAATAGCTAAATATCTTAAATCTAAGTTGGTAACTTAAGAACGAAATTAATCGAAGATGATTTAAAACCGATGGAAAATGTAAACAAACCATCTTTACAACGGAAACAAAAAAAAAAAACCAACAGTAAAAAAAATGTATTGTGTCTCTAAATATTTATGTTTCTTTTTAAATAAGGGTTTACGAATAGTTTTTAATTAATTTTGGAACTGAATTGATAAATAATTCAAATGTCAACGGATTGAACAAAATCAGAATAACCCAGAAATTTAGCGTTTCATTGGTTGTTCGAATTTAAGCTTTCAACTGATATTCAGAGTTCAGACTCTATTTATATTAAAATATACTTCCCACACAAGCCACAAAATGTTAAATTTCATTAAAGCATACCTAAGATGTCAAGGAATTATATATAATTCTTCCAGATCTGGAAGTAAATGATTAAGTGTTTCAAAAAGAAAGTGAAAACAAAAACTTTTAAAAATATCAAAAACTACTTTGTCTTCTTTCTGTCTATAAACTATTGGTTTTTACCAAAGAATTGATTTGACATACGAGTACATAAATTAAAAATAGTGCTAGGAACTCGAATATTTGCATTTTATATGAAAATGGTTTTTTTGAAGAAAATTATTGGCAATCACCATATTTTTTGTTTCCTCTTAAAATAAAATGCACGACTGGGTCGCACGAACTTGCTCTTATGTAAAAGACTAAGAATTTCAAAAATGAATGCTATTAGAGAAAAACTGTTCGTAAACATAAAGTTCATTTATTTAATGACTAAAACAACTCTTTTAGTGGTAGCTGGAGCAAGCAAATATTAGTTTATGCAAGAACAAAATTTATAACAAAGTTCGATCATCCCCGCAGGTGGAACAATTTTATATAAATCTTAAATAGAATTTCTAAGCTTTAATATTTTTAAAAGTTTGAATACATTTTTTATGTTTTGTTCGGAAGGAACCAAAAGAAGATCTATTAAGTTTTTGTTGAATAAATTAGTACAAATTTGGTTAACTTTAGGGCAATCAGATGTTAAATGTTTAATGGAAAGCTGTACATTTAATTCGCAGAGATGACAATTTGGAGGTGGTTCTTTGTTGAGTAGGTAACTGTGTGAAAGTTGAGTGTGCCCGATTCTCAATCTTATGAAGCATTTATTCATGGTTGCAGTTGTAGTTGTCGGATAAATAGCAAGGTTTCGATGTTTGTTGAGTGAAGAGTAGTGATGATGGTATTGAGACCAATCTAATTGTTTTTGTTGCTGCCAGTATGAATTAGCTAACATAGAAATGTCTTTTTTGGTAGGTTGATTTTGCGAAATTTCTTGAATGTTGCTCCTTGAAACAGTTTTGGCTTCTCTATCTGCAAATTCGTTGCCTTGGACTCCTATATGTTCCGGTACCCAGAATAGTTTTAAACGTTTTCCTTGTTTAATGATGTTGTCTCGTTCTCTCCTCCTTTGATCGTCCCCGCAGCTGGACATTTCAAAATATACATAATTTACCTTCATATTTTCCACATTCAGCTAAAAGCCCTGGCAGCTAGTAGCTGTAAGCATTATTCTGTACATTTATGTAGAGTATAATAAATAATAATAATAATAATATAACAAAGTTATAAGTTATAAGTCAAATAATCTTTTTTATACACATTTTTAAAACATTTTTTTTTATTGCTTTACGACAAAAAAATTAATTTCCAAACAAAAATATTTAGCCCTTTTTTGAGATATAGAATTTTCTAAAAAAAATATAAAAAATTTCATTAAAATCCGTTCAGCCGGTAATGAGAAATTCAAAAATCGTCAAAATGGTTCTATGTTCGGTACAGTCAGTAATATATTGATTTCAATTTTTTTTTGCTTAATTAACGTAAAAATTTATCAAAATTTTCGGAGACGTTTTCGAGAAAAACACGATTTTCGAAAACTTTTATTTATCAAGTTTAAAAAAAATCAAGCATGGGGTTTTCGAAATATTGAGTTTCGAAAAAAAAAATTGAAATCCAAAAAAAAAAGTTTTGAAAATTTTAATAGGAATATTTTAAATTTTGGGGCGCTTTAGCATAAAACAAATTATCAAAATCGGTTGTACCGATTCTTTAAATTTTTTAATTTTTGTTTAAATATGTTGGACATTGTTTAAAAAAAAAAAATTTATAAAATTTCGAAAAAATTGTATTGCAGGTAGTTATTTTTGGTCTTAAAAAAGGAAGAAAAATAAACGTGTGGGGACAAAATTTCGAGACCCACTTTTTTCGTCTTCGCTATCATCGTAATGTCAACTGTGATCAAAACCTCGAGTTCGATTTTTTTACGAATGTAAAAAGAGTAAATAATCTTAAAAGGATGCAAAAACTGTACATATGTATATGCTATAATGACTACGTTCATTGTATAAGAATTTGTGTAGCTCGGAACGCGACAACAACAATGCACGTTTGCTAAAATTTTTCAACTGCGAAATGGAGAATAAATAAAACTTTCACTTATTCAACGTAAATACCCCCGTGCACCCAAGACATGGGGCGGCAGTTTAAGGTTCTTGCACAAGGGCGCACGAACACCCAGCGGCGGCACTGGTTATCGGGTTGTCGTTGGAGACGAGCGTTGAAACCGAAGATGATCTTGAATATCCACAACTTCTGGTTATGTGAAAATGTAGTTCTTTTTATATCAGAAATTTTATTCTTTAATGATTACTGACTAAAATTTTATGGGCTTACTGGTCAAGTTTTTAAAACCTTTTGAATTGGGCATAAAAAAAACTTACCAAGTAAGCTCATCAAATTTCAATCAGTAATCATTAAATATTAAAATTTCTCTATTACATTGTACCTGTTTCAATATTATTCTACTTGCATGACAAGACCTACCGTTGTGCAGCATTACAAGATTCTACGATGTTGGGAAGTGCTCCATAATTTTGCTGATCTGTGAGTCAGTCAGTTACGGTTTTTGTGATTTTTGAGGCCTTATATCTCAGGAACCGCTTATGCTAGAAAATTGAAATTCAGTGAGGCGCTTGTGCCTGACTAGCTTAGCGGAATTTTAAGTTTCTGACTTCATTGGTACTGAAGATAGGGAGGGGTCAAAAATCCCATGAGTTTGTTCCTGTAAAAAGGGTGTAGTGCCAGAACTTGGCTGGGCAATACCGTGCCCTTTGATTGAACCGTAACTTTTCCTTACATCTTTGTATATTTTAGACTTTGAGGAACAATAAAATGCGAAGTCCATCCAGTTAAAATTATTACCATGTTATAAACTATTTCGACTGTCGTAACAGTCATACTAAGTTTTGATATTCAAAATGCTGCCTTAAGCAAATAAAAATCATTTAAGAGCAAAACCACCTCTTTTTAAATAAATTTAATAGAATTTTTTTGCCATCGAAATAAAACCTCGCAAATTACTGAAATAGTTAGGATTTTTAAAAATGAATTATCCCAAAGAGAATTGTTGGCTTTTTTAATCAACTCTCGTATCTTCACTTTTTTAATATTTATTAATTGATACGATAGACTAAAAAATTTCACTAAATATTTGTGTATGCGCTTTCGTAAACAACTCGGTTCGATTGTTCATAATGATAAACAAACTGCCATATTCGTTGCCATGTGTGCGAGTATCCATATCAGAGTATTGAAATTGAAATCTTTTCGGTGCAAATTATGCAAAATTATTAAAAATATTGACATTTTTCCCTTTATCTACATTGTTTTAAGCATATTATAGTTTAAACTGAAAAACAGAAATAGTACAATAATAATATTAATTACTTAACAATCAGAACATATATTTGAATGAGGAATTTACAATAAACGATTCCAAAAAATCCTGCAATCTATTGTTTCTAGCTTGTTAGCCGCATGGCCAAGCACTTGGTCCATTGCAATAGCAATAGCAACTGGGTCACATGTCAATAGCAGGTTGTTTCGACAACATGGGAAATGATTTATGTAATCCTTTCAGTTCGGTTGTGGGGAGAATTGGAAGTGCTCCATATAGCCTAGAGCATAGCAATTTAAAATATATCGCCATGTGTGGTGTTAATTCCTTCTTTTTTATTGTATTCGCAGTCAAATTCCAGACTATATTTATGCCTTCGTTTGTCATTCCATTAAAAAAGACCCATAGAAAACACAGGAGACTGAATGAGCATTGCATTTTTTGTTTGTTTTTTTTTGAGTTAGTGGCCCACCTTTGGACAGAATGTAAAGGCAAAAGGAACCGTATCCCTACCCAAGCCATCACACCTATTCCACCATCAGGGTTCAGAAAATCTAGAATGACTCGTATTTTTATAACCTGAATGGTACACATCTGTTGTATATTTTATGGGATTTCATCATCACACTTTCTATGGAATAGGGCATATCCTTGTTTGGTGTCGGGGGTTGTGTCAACATCAACACCGAAAACTCGACGAGGACACAGCACAGAGAGGTATAAGTAGAGGAACTAGGAAGGTGGAAATGAATAAAACTGTCAGAGGTTGGATGTGTGTTAGAGGGATAATATATAGCCTAGATGTAGTATACCTACCTAAGTGGAATACAAATGTGTTGCGTGAGCGTTAAGGATATTTTCAAGTGATGAAATGCGTGTTTCCCTCATTTGGTGTTGGGCCTCATTTTAGTCAGTGGGGGTGTTGTGAGTTGCGATGCTTTGGCAGATAATTGGTGACTTTACTGTGTCAGGATAAAGAAACGACATCTGGAAGGACTAATTAACTTTAATTAGCTAAGGTCTGTCCGTTAATAAAAGGAGCCCAGAGAAATTTAATTGAGGAATACAGATCAAGTATTTTTTGTATTTCAATCTATACAAAGGCATCATCATATATCTACATTAAATTGAAATAGTGTAGGTGTGGTGCAATGCGCAACAAAGGTAGTGTTGTTGTTAAATTTAATTAATGGTTGCGGAGATAATTGTGTAGCTAGTCAACTTCAATTTGAACTTTTGCTATGCAAATATAGTTTTAATTACAATAATGTCCTTCAAGATTACAAATCCTAAAAATATGCTCTAATTTCAAAATTCCGAGATATTTCTTTCTAGTATTAAATATCAAAGGATGATATTGAAATCTCCAATACCTAGCAATCATTAATTTTGCGATTGCGATTCTAAAATGGCTTAAGCAGGGTAGGTACAAATAATTGAACCTTTCAGGTGCTTGGAACTGCTGTAGGCCAGCAAAGTTTGATTAATCACAAAACATAAAAGCGGGAATGGAAGGTAGAAACTAGGCACATAAATTCTTCTTGATTACACAAGCTTAAGAACTTGAGCAGTTGCTTTTGGATATTATTTACACTTTCAAATTTGATTTGAATGAGAGTTGATTCGGAAATTTGACTTCAAACCCAGGCATTGAATAAGAATTTAATACTGAAAAACAAAAAAAAATATTTGTTTTGCTGAAGCTGAAAGATTCTGTTTGTTCGTCGCAATAGGATTTGGCCCTCAACCTTTGCAAGCCAGTAAAAGTTAATCCCAAGTAAATAATTAAAATCTGTGTCATTTCCAGGCAAGTTTGAAGGCAGAAAGGTGTTTTATTCGAGCCAGAAACTTGAGACTTGTTTCTGCTGTGCAAACATTTAGATAAACCTTATAACCACTGTATACCTGTGTGTAGTACATATCTACATGTATTTAATTGCTAAATGTAATAAAGTGTCAACAAGTTAATGTGAATAATTAAATATCAAGTCAATGTTAATGTTACATGGAATGGACATCCAGGTCTAAAATATATTTAATATATATGTATTTCTGTCTATCTGGCAACTATCAAGTCGATTATAAAAGCATCTAAGTCTTGAGAAATGAGGGTTGGCTAACATCAAATATTAAAGAGTTATTCAAAAGTGTTTTCAACATCGGTTTTAACCCAGGAGTAATGATTTTCAATTTTCAGATAACACCCGAAGAATGGTAATAAGTTGAGGTCATTGTTGAGTTAAACCACTTAATTGTTGGCTTGTTGAAAAGCCAACTCGATACTCGAATACCTGACGTTGCATATTAAACCATGAGCACACTAGTCTTGTTTCTTATCTCTGACTCTGATAACTCTAGGCATATCATACCATTGATCATATCTGTTTATTCCTTGTGCCAAGAAATGTCAGTTAAGGAAAATATATTTAAGGAAACCGGTTGGCAATAGGAGAAAGCCAACTGGGTTTTCGGAAGATAAATTTCATCCCGAGTAGAGAAGAATCTAACAAACCGAAAAAAAAATTATTAAAAAATATATTCTACAAACCAAAATTAAAAAAAAGGAAATAAAGAAACAAGAAAAAATTACACAATCATAAGTCAAGATTGGTACCATGGAGTTTTCACGAGTAAAATTTCTAGTAGGCCACAGAAATTGAAGAGCCACATACATATATGTTCCAGCTTAACGTTCTTTTCAAGGGTATACCCAAGTTTCTAACTATATATTTACATGTGCTACTTGTGAGTCACTTTGTTTAAGCGATGACGAGGCACTTAGTTATCAGGGGATTTAAGGTAAGGCCTCAGTTTGCTGGCCATAAACTGATATATAAAATATCATCATTGATTTTTTGAACGTAATCGTCGATAAATCCAAAGGAACTGCTCTTCTTTAATTGCAAATCAACAGCAAAGAGGTATTTATTTTCATAATAGACAAATAATGAGAAAAATGAAGAAATGAAGTATTGATCTTTGAGGAATTCCGCAAGAAATTTACAAAAAATCGGGTACCTGATTTCCAACAGAAACCGCCTTACGCTTTCCAGCGACATAAGAAAAGCTATACTTCACAGCTGCCCGGTAAAAGTTGTACATTTATTATTGACACGTTATTTTGTGGTCGATAGTATCGAATGCCTTAGAATGATCTAAAAGAACTAGAAATGTGATTAATGACTTCAAGTAATGTCTTTGTACTGCTGTGACCTGACTTGAAACCTGTTTTGTTGCACATGAATCTTTTTTCATTTAAATCTTATGTATTGGAAAGATACTTTCAACTTATAATATATTACAATATTTATAAGAATCTTTTTTTAGAATCAGTTGTCAATTGTTAGTTGTAATAGGATTTATGTAACAAATTTTAAGATGAACAAAATAAAATTAAATTGAAAAAAAAAATGAGACGAAATTTATCGTTTGAACTGTGAGAATTGTGCGAGAGATATACGCAAAATGTGGCAAAATAAGTGGGTAATAGCTTTTAAAAATATGTATTGGATTAAGGGGATCACAACCAAAAGCATTTGATTTCAATAAAATGACACTTTTGACTACATCTTCACTGCTTAGGTACATCAGAAAAAAACTTACACTGTTGAAAACCTTACGCCAGAAAAATTTCAAGACGCATTGTTGAAACGTCGGATTAATGAAATAAAAGTTTATTGATATCATTACAATCAATATTACTAAGGTAAAACTTAAGTTTTTTGTTAAGTAGTAAATATTTCTGGACATTTAAAAAAAAAACTTCGTTTTCAGTTACCTTACGTTAGGGTGTCCATAACGTGGACATTTTCGGAACTCAAAATATCTGCTGTTAGACCGCTTTCACCCCTCCCCCCCCCCTTGCGCACAGCAGTGTCGTTCAAATAAAAGATATGATCAAAACTTAATTTTAAAAAAATATAGGTATATTTATAAAAGTAAGGTAGGTACATAAATAGCAGCAGTTTAGTTACTAATAGTTAGTTTATCTTAACATCTTGTTAAGGAAAACACATGACATAAATAGGTATAAACGCTTAATTGCGTTAACTTTAACTTTAACAAAACTAAAATAAAAAATTAATGTTAATGTAGCCGGGTTATAGTACAGAGATGGTGTGGTGAGTTTTGCATTCATGGCATTAAATCGGTCTGTTCCTTTTCACGCATGTTAAATGTTCGAAACAGGGTTCGGCGATGGCTCCCGAATGGATAGGTACGTACTTCAGTGTGTGAAACTGTGAATGCTTCATTTTAGGAGTATATAAATGAAAAGTGAGTCAGATTAATATTTTGGAAAAAAAAAAGACAAAAAAGAGATAAAAAAGAGTACACAAATAAAAAAGAGTAAAAAAAAGAATTTGATGAAAACAAGAAAGAATAAGAAAGATCGGAGTCAAAAAAGAAAACATGTTCTCTTTAAAAGAGATGTTCTGGAAACCCTACCTTACGTCAACTATTAACAGAAAGTCAAAGTCAGCATAGTTTCCTGCTAGTTTGACTTTACCTGAAAGTGATACGACTCCACTTCCACTCGAGAGCGGTAAGGATTTCATGGGACGAATTTTATTTCTTACTCGGGCAATTGCTAGAGTCTTAAAATATATTGATATTTAGAAATTCCCTGGTCCGGATGGAATCTCTTCCATCGTTCTGAAGAGGCGTTCTTCAACCATGGCTTACTGCATTAGCTTTTCAATCTGTCCTACTATACTAGTGTATTTCAGAGTGGATGGAAAACAGCACTTATCCAGCCGGTCCCTAAGAAACACGAATCTTCTACAGCCTCAAACTATCGACCGATTGTATATTCGAGGTTATCTAAACGCTAATATAGTTTTGATGATGAGCCGATCTTCACTCATATCAAAAATTAGCCCAAGCGTTAACAAATTGCACACGAAATGCTAATATAAAATGATTTTAACTCGAATAAAGTGTCAACGTATTATTCCGTCTTATTTTCTTGAATTCAATTTTCTTTACGAGAACACTGCATTGATTCCCTATAATTAAATTGCAAATACAAAATTGAATTCTCTTATTTGGTTTGCGTGATTTTATGATTTTATGTCGATATATGTATAAGATACGCACGACAATTTTTCAAAACGTTCTCTTCACTTTCGCATGATAAAAAGTCTACACAACAAAATGCCATTAGATGAAATGGGCCCAGTGGATTTGAAATGGATTTGTGTCAAACCACTCCTCTTCTGGTATCCCTAGCATTCGTTCAACAAAATAATTTCAAAAAAAAAGATACATTCAGCTAAACTGGTCCTCTGAGATCCATTACGCGGAGTCCACACATCATCACTCTTATCGTAACATATTAGGGGATAATTCAACCGAATACAACATAACTACCAATTGGAGTTATGGGTCAGAGCAGAGCTGGGATTAGGGTGAGACCCGACAAAAGAAATAAAAACCAGCTGCCCGCAATTAGGGAGCAATAAATTATTGATGTCAGTATCAGCTCCACACATTCACAGCAAGCTTGTTCGTCATGTGTTTCTTATTATTATTTATCGCCATTCTAAAATTTGTTTAAATAAAATCGGAACTAAATTGTAGCTATGAGAGCGGAGCACACAACAATCCAAGTACAATGTGCAAAGTGACAATAATTTGGTAGTTCCTTTTTTCCCTTTTAGTAAGAATAGATATAATTATATATTATCACACATCAGCTAGGAGCTAGGACAGCAAAAACAAGGACACATGGAGAAAAGTGAGTAAGGATTCAGCATTTGGCTGCAGATAGAAAATTGAAAACAATTTTAAATATTCGCCCAAAACAGCAAAAGAAAATTCCACATTAGCGATAAGAAAGTGTCAACACGAACGTGACGGGAATTCGCAACCATAACACAACACAATAATAAAACGGATCTGGAAACTGAGTTTGAGTCATTGCAGGGATATACCTACACAATTGTACCTGTACTTAAATTTAAATAAAGCAAACAAAAACAAGAAAGAAAATCACGTTCAACAAGGACAATTTTAAAATTGCCGCCCATATCATTTGGAAAATAGGTACCTTTAGTCTGAAGGGTGTGGCTCTAAGCTCGTGTACTTAACAGAATGTCACTCAAAAATGGGAAAAATTAAAACGATGTTTTATCATTGTCCCTATTTACGTCAGGCAAACAAACATGGACTATTAATTTGCAATAAACTCTGTAAACTTATGGCTAAGAAATGAAATTGAAGGAAACAGGTTATTTTTGTTACCCTAATCCCATAATTATTTCACAATATTTGGACACCTGTTAGGGTTCTAACTGAAGTCTATAACATCCAATTACAATAGCTCTGCTTGTATAAAATTAATTTATCTCAAAAAGGTTCGATTGTTTTAAAATAAACGAAAAATCAAACACTTCGTTGATTTGATTTAGATAAGTATTCTGTAGGCCCTTAAAAGTAATTTTTTACTGAATATTTTTTTTTCTGTGTTAGCTTTGCCAATAAATAAAATGTGTGCATTTGTTCTTATACCCTAAAGTTTAGATTCAACGTCGGAAGGGTTGAGTAAAACAACCTTAATAATTAAATGTTAGTCCAAAAAGGGTTTTCATTTAAAAACCTTCAGAAAGCGCAATTTTTTGGACAATATTTATATGTTGTGATGCTTTTTTGTCTATAGCCGAGGTAGTTCAGCGGGTCCAGGGTCAGACCGAAGAAAGCAAGAAAACTAAATTTTTGTTGAAGAGTTCAGAAATCCAATTATTTCTCAATTTTTTTTTTTCATTTTTAAAAAATCTTACAATACTATCACTTTAAATAAAATAACATTGTATTTCATATATTACATACAATAATCGAATAAAAAGGTGCGAAGATATTTCATATGTAATAGATTCCCCGACCCTGGACGAAACTGGGGCACAAACGCTGTTGGAACGGTGGGATGAGAAAGAGAGGAATAAGCTAAAACTGGTTCAAAGGAGGTTTAAGGCCGTTTTATTAGTATCTAAATGTCATTTTGAGATGACATCTTGTGAAATTTACAAAAAGGAGTGTAAGCAATTTTTTTTGTTTGTTACTAAGACAAAAAGGATAGTTATTTGTTTATTTATTTATTTATTCATCAAGCAGAGACACAGCTCTTAAAGACCATTTGGAACAATAGTAAATTTATATTAATAATAATAAATGAAATAAAAATAAAGTGTACAACTACCACTATCCACCGAAGTTTACTATTAATAACAATTTTTTTTTAAAACAGTCCCTACTTAAATATAAATTAAAATCAATAGCATTACAAACAGAACTAGCTTGTCTTAAACAGCGAGTTAAGGGTTCATTAATTCCATAATTGACCCCATGAAAGCGTACACAAAATAAACGATTACTACGTAATTCACGATAAGGAAGGAAGTGAGGGCAATTGATTTTATAATTTATTAAATCTCTGACATTACATTACATTACATTACATCGAAATAAATACGTGGAGATTCCAAGGATTGAATGCCCAACAACAAACACCTGGTATTATATGAAGGCATATCCGTGTTCCAGCGCAATATCCGAATTGCAATTCTAGTAAAGCGTTTCTGAATTCTTTCAATTCTCGCCGAATAAGTTAAAAACATAGGATTCCAAGTAGATGAGCAGTATTCTAAAATTGAGCGAACATTATATGAAAAATATCAGAGAGAAGTCTTTAGCGTTCCTAAAAATAAATCCAAGCATAGAACTGGCCTTAGAAATAATATAGTCGATGTGATTAGCGAATTTGAATTTCAAATCAAAGATTACACGCAAATCTTTTTTCTCAGTGACTTGTGTTAAGGTTGAACCAAGTAAACTGTAAGAAAACATAATTGAAGAGGTGCCGCGACAGAATAACATACTATGACATTTAGAAACATTTAAATGAAGATCGTTGTTAGAACACCAAACGGACAGATTATTAATATCATTTTGCATCAGTCAAACCCGTGACCACCGGACCGTCCTTGAGGAGGCTGACTCCTTGTCGAAGTAGAAGTAAACTACATCTCCGTTGTCCGATGGGATTAAACAAATATAAATTAGAGGCCATGACGCACTCAGGTTCTTATGCTCGTTCATTAAAAATCGTTCCTAAATAAAAGCCTAAACTTAATTTGCGTCTCTAAAATTCACATTTTAAGATGGCCAACTTGCAGTTTCTAAAATATTCTCCGGATATTTGTGACAGATGACACTTTCTAATCTCAGTTTCAACTTTACTTTGATTTGCATTACCAAAAAAAAAAGACAAAGCCCAAAACAAAGGTGGAACTTGAAATTTGTATTAAATAATTGGTTAATCAATGTAGGCTCTCCATTTTGAATTTACTCCGTTTTTTTTTTAATCTTGTGCGTTAAAATCACTTTAAATAAAATGCACGAATGGGTCGCACGAACTTGCTTCTCTGTAATAGACTAGGAATTTTAAAAACGAATGTTATTAGAGAAAACTGTTCATAATAATAGAATAAATTTTTTTAATTCTTCTAATAGTAAGAGACCAGAACAGAATGCTATACAAATATGAATTTATGCAAGAACAAAAATTAAAGTCATTGTAGTGGTTCCTAAGAAATACAAAATTTTTAAGACATTTAAAAAAAAATTTGGTATGCCAACTTTGAGTTTTTATTACAGTACGAATGAAAATTAAATTTCCAAAAAAAAAATATTGAGCCGTTTTTGAAATATCGAATTTTCGAAAAAAAAATGATTTTTTTTTAAACTCAAACAAAATTTTTTTCAAGGTTTTGAAATGCAATGGTTTTTAAACTTTTAAGAAGCATCTCTACAAAAAATTTCATTAAAATCCGTTATGTCGATAATGAGTAAGTAAATCAAAATTTGAAAAAATGGTTCTATGGTAGGTACAATTATCTTATTTCAAATTTTTAATTTCAATTTTTTTTTATAATATTAAAGATCGTTAAAATAAATTGAAAGAAAAAAAATTTTATCAAAATTCTAGGCGCCGTTTTCGAGAAAAATACGATTTTTGAAAACCATTTTTTAACATTTGTATGGTGGGTAGTTACCTTTATTTTTATGTAAAATAAAACTTTGTTCATACATCTTGTAGATTATGTTGAGAAACTTTTAATTTTTGAGTTTAAAAAATGAATTTTTTTAAAAAAAACCAAAAAATTTTGTTTTTGAAAATTTGAATACGCAATTCTATTCAAGTTCTTGGGGAGCTTTGGCAAAAAAAAAATGATCAAAATTTGTTGTACCGTTTTTGAGAAAATCAAAACCGGAAAAATTCACAATGTGCTTTACCGTCGCTCTCGTCGCAACATAATGAATTTCCTATCACGAATTTCATCGCAATCGGAAACTTGTTACGAATCTCGAAAAAAAACTATCACAGAATCCATTATAGTGGAAAATTGCATTCAAATTTTCATTACGAACGGATTTGGTGGTAGCCTTTTTCGGGATTCGTAAAAGTTTCCGAATAAGCTGGAATTCATAATTAATTGTTGAACCATAATTGTCGTCGGTTTTGGGAGACGAAAACGATCGCCCCATTTATCGATCCCAGTACGTGCCGTCTTTTAAAAGATAAATTTTCCTCGTCGGCATCATTTTCGATGCTCAAAGATGAAGGCAAATATTCCCAGAAATATTTAGGACAATACATTTTTTGGCTTTTCTTCAAGTTTTTTTTATTAAATAATAGCGAAGAACTTTACTTTTACTATGTAGTTATTTTTATTTTATATTTTGTTTACTCCGGAAGTCAAGAGCTAAATATCAAACGAACTGCATTGATTGATTAATTAAACAGAAACGAAGAAAAATCCCAAGTTTTCTAGTTAAATTCAAGTATTTCGGAGAGTCATGTTTGAGTGAATAAAAGCGAACCTCGAATTAATAAATTGGGCCTAGATCTACTCTATGTATTTTTGCTAACATTTTTGTTGTTGTTTTACTAGTTATAATTTTACAGTTTTCGAGAAAACATGTCATCCCATTTTTGAATTAGAAAATTAACATCAATTTTGTTATTTTGCTTGCAGCACAGCTTGGATTTAATTAATTCGACACTACCAGAGAGTGACATGACTCCTTCTGTACTTGAGAGCGTAAACGATTTTATGGGACGAATCTTCTTTGGCACTCGTGTAGTTGCTTGAGTACTAAAAGATCTTGACATTCACAAATTCAACGCTGGCAAAACCACTGCGTAAGCTTTTCCATCTGTCCTACTCTACAGGTCTCTTCCCGAGTGGATTGAAAACAGCATTTGTCCCTAAAAAAAGTCGAATACTCCACCCGCTCTAACTATGGACCAATTGGACTTATGTCCCTTTTTTCCAAGGTCATGGAAACGCTGACCAATTTTCAGCTTAAGAAATATCTTGAAGAACGAAAGCTTCTTAACAACCGGCAGTATGGCTTTCGTAACAGTCGGTCCACTGGTGATCTGATGGTATATCTCACTGAATAGTGAAACAAATTTTACATCGTTTTGAAGAAAGTAAGATTATTGCACTTGATATTTCAAAGGCATTTGATAGAGTTTGGCATCAAGTTCTCTTATCGAAAATGCGTGCATTGGTTATTGATAAATCTCTTTTTAATTGGATTAGAAACTTCCTTTCGAACTGCTCAATAGAAGTTGTGTTCGACGGTTTTAAGCCTGAAGCTCATAAAATAAATGCTGGTGTGCCACAGGGCTCCGTTTTGTCTCCGACGCTCTTTTTATGTTCATAAATGATCTTTTGTTTGAAACTTCTAATCCACTTAATTCTTTCGCAGACGATAGTACCCTCAGCTTTTCATATCCGTTGTTTTGATTCACATCCTTGTCCTTCGGATGTGGACTTCCAACGGCAGCGTACGATAATCTCATTAAATTCTGATCTTGACAGCAATGTCCAATGGGGAATCAAAAACCGTGTAGAATTTAATGCTTCGAAAACTGTATGCTGCTTACAGTCGCTAAAGCGAAACCCTCCCTCAGTGCCACTTTCTATTGGTGACACTTGCATCGAGGAGACTGAACCGCTTTCTGTTCTAGGTATGTGTATCACAGACAGACATACAGAATTGCGAGACCTATATTTTTAGTCTTCGCTATCATCGTAATGTCAACTTTGATCAAAATCTCGAGTTCGATTTTTCTTACGAATGCATAACTTGCCTTATAATACCTATAAGTCGCAAGTAAAAATCAAGAGGAAGTCGTAAGCTTATATGATTGTCACATGTGTTTGACATTTCATTAATTACAAAACATGTTGTTCCTTCTTAAGTAGAGAGATCTTCAGCAGAATACACGAATCAAAAATATTATCTTTTCGTGGTTTACAAAAATAACAACAACAACATCATAATTCTCTTTTGAAAGAGCCTCTTCCTTTTATCAATGTTTTGTTTTAATTAAACATCTTCCAGGGGTTCTTGGAAAGAACGCTTAAAAATGTTTATATTATATATATATATTTATATTAACACTTATTTGAATTTCTTTTCTTGCCTATTTTTAAATTAAAAATGTGTGTCAAAAGCTCTGGAAGATGAAAACTTCCTTAATACCTGGATAACTGCTAAGTAAAGTTGGCACTGTCGTTGAAACTTTCAAAGTACGAAATTAATTCTCAACAAGGTTTGACTTTATGATTTAGTTGAAGTACAACTATAAAAAAAACTAATTTGCAGGCTCACTGTTATGTATCTTCTTAAAAAAGTTTATCAGTTTTAAAATTACCAAGAGGAACGAGAAAATAAAAACGAAAAATTGTGTAGGCATGAAAAAAAAACACTACATTTACATCATGACAAGTTTCCCCGAACATGTTCCAACTTTAAACAAAAAAATTTGATAAAAATTGTTATTAAATTAACGACATTTTATGATACTTAAAATTGGTTATAGGTACATGAATATACACTGCTGGCCGCTTGAATATATCCAGTGCTTTTTAAAAATTCAAGTCAATTTGAGTTTGCTTCGAACACAGTGGTAACAGCTGTTCCGAACCAACATTTTCATGACTAATATACTTCAGAAAAATCAAACTTTTAGTAAATACCATTCTTTATAACAACACTCTTACGTCTAGCCTTAAAAAAAAAACAATCATTTAATTTCTCAGAATACATCCAGAGACTTGAATTTAAAATAATGCTTTATTTAATAACAGAATACATTAGAGTTAACATTTTACTATATTATTTTATATAATTACAATTTTTAATAATGAGTACTTCCACCTTGGTTAAACATTTTTTAATAAGGTCTTTTTGGTATTGAGTCACACAATTTGGCCAGATGATCCAAGGTTATGTCACTCCATACTATATTTTTGATGACATCAATGAACTTGTCCTTGCTACTCGTATAATATTATTTTTCTGACTCATTGATCTTCCGCGTCATCCAACTCAAAATATTTTCAATTATATTCTGGTCAGGAGAGTATTGTCCAAAACAATTACTCTATCCTCGCATCTGTGGAAAAGATTTAATTTGCGCTTTCCTTTCTTAAATCGTGATAATAATAATAATTGCAGCCATCGGGGCAATTCATATTGAATTTTTTTTTCATCAGAAAAAACACAACACGATGCTATTGCTATTCGTTCTGCCAGATCATATGGTTGACTCAAAACAGTAGGTTAGGGGCGATTGTTTGCAGTTTGCATCTCTGCACATGATCAGCTCTCCGTAGGACATGTTTCACGGTGGAAAGACTAGCAGTAACGCTATACCTTTACCTTTATTTATAAGGGTAATTTCCTAGTACGGATCAGAATCAATACTGAGTTATCAGCAAGAGTCTGAAGTGGCACCAATGCTCCGGCCCGCAAAATCCCTGAGGGAGCATAAGGTGAATTGGGACCGCCCTGGCTGGAAAAGTTTGTTGGTGTACGCCACCGCCGCAAATAATGTTCCAAGATACCACGAGTGGCAGAAAAGAGTCTTAGGCACTTGCGATTTTTTGTCGAAGCGATTAAAAAGTCGTAGTCGCTACAAATTATTGTTATGTACGCACTTGCGATTTTTTTGCGCGCGATTACTTAATCGCAAAAAAATGAAACACACTACTTCTTATGTGAGTGCACGCATTTGCTACAAATAAATAGCGACAGAAAAATCGCTTGAAAAAATAGAACTTTTTTAATTATTATAATCGCTACGATTTTTAAGTCGCATATGCGTGCATTCGCATTTAACGCCATGTGTCTTATTCCTTGCGGCTAAGAAATCGTGGAATAAAGATCGCAAGTGCGTGCATGCCCATTTCTCTTTGCGACTACGATTTTTAAGTCGCAGTAATTTAAATCGCCAGTGTGGGCATATCCATTTGAGTACATTTGTTTTATTTAAGCTTACGGCAACGCATCGCAAGAAAAATGAAACAAATTGCGACTTTTAAATCGTCATGATTTTTTGGTAGCAAGTGCGTTCATTCTTATTTAAATTCATGTGTTCTATTTTTGCGACTAAAAAATCGTGCGATTGAAATCGCAAGTGCGGTCCCAGCCTTAAAGAGGTTTTAGATCAGTACGTCTGTACGGTGGAGTGTACATGTTATAAGTACCTATTTTTCTAAGCAACGAGTATTTTCTTATATTATCAACTGGATTTACATTCCATAAATGAGAAAAACTTTGAGTACTTCATATACCGAACAACTTGGACGCGCAAATTTTAATCCTATGTTTTAAAATGCACTCTAACATTGAACTGATTAGAGGATTAGGATTTACGTAAAGGATGGGGCTAGGTTTTCCTTATTTTCAGAATGAAGAATTTAATGAGGTGTAGGTTCAAATTGTACATACGTGATTAAAATTAGAAAACCCAACTTGAAGTAAATGTAAATTTAGGGATGTTTTACGTGTTCACCTACTCACAAAATATTTAACTTTTCCAAAGCGTAAAACAAAGTCCCCATATCCATATGTATACCATATGCGGGTGTTGGCTGAAAGAGCTGGAGGTTTGTCGTTTACATGTTTATTCAAGAAGCTTCGTGGCAACACGAATTAAACGGTGGCGATGGGTGGCGCTGTACCCTACACCAAAGAGACTCTAAAGTTCATAACATGCAACTCTTTTTGAGGGTTGAGCATGAGCACTAAGGGTAGATGTGGGTTGTACCTACAAAAAAAAAAAAAGATTTAGAAAACACTTATGAGAAATGAGTATTATTTGCGAAAATGATACAAAAGCCTGTTCGGGGTTCCAGTGACGAGATAAAGAAATATTCTTTTACAAAAAACCACATACCGACTGTTGCTGCTGTTGCAAACACGTATGCGACATTTTAAATATTAATGCCTTGACTATAGCCCAGAAGTAGAATTGTAGGGATAATGTTAGGAAGGGTAATGCTGTTTGTCGGTTGGTACTTCAAAGCGTATGCTTAATTTCTTTTGAAAAGTATTTTAGATGCATAGATTAAATTTGCATTCAGAAGGACCAACCGACAGGACAAGATACGAGGGGCCTTTCAGTAAAAATTACTGTGTTTTTGTTTTCGACAAAGAGAGAGTGGTTGTTTATCTGGTGCATGATTACCATGCCAAATTCACTTTGTGTTTATTTTCCCAGAAAAGGTCGTTGGTAGGAAAAGCAACGAACAAAACCCTCGAAAACTTTTGGAAAGTTTTCAAACTATGAGGGAAAGGTTAGGGAAGCCGAATTGGTTGGTATAGTAGTAGAAAATCATGAGAATGATGGTTTAGCATAAAATGTAATTTTATTACAAAACTCTAGAATAAAAATGTATACACGAAATAAATTCAACATTTTAGGAGGAAAAACATGTTTGCACAAAACTATGATGCAACAAAATGGCTATAATTGAAATTTAGTTGAAGGAATCATATTGAAGTTGAAAATAATAAAAGCAGTGGGAAAAATAAAATACATATATGTATGTATATTCGATGCTTTTGCACGAAGACTAAAACGGTCTAGTTTACTTCTGCTAACAGCTCTAACAACGTCATATCTCTACCAATAATTGGCTCGTTCATTTTGGATTCTACGTGTCCCAAAAACTGGTAAAATGTAAGAATAACGAGTGCAACGGGTCTTCAAATCGAGCTTAAACCGTTGTTAAGTATTTAGGCGCTTGTTTGGACAAGTTCTTATACTACTCATTACTAACTACTTGAGAACAAGCAATCGTTCTTCATATTCTGACTTATGGCCATTATGTTATGTTCGAACATTAACCCTTCGTACATAGAAAAGCTCCGAGTATTTGAAGGTTTTTAAGAGCCTTCATTCAAATATATAGAAGAGCACATTCTGACAGCGGTACTTGGTCCATAATTTAGAACGAGGGATCACTTTGCACGGTCGGCGGACGTTGCAGGAGACGAGTTCATAACCGGACTCTTTTACCCGAATCTTGTTTTGGAAAGTGGATACATTTACCACCTACCACCAGAGACATTGCGGTATCTTGATGAATATATTGTTATCTATCAGACTCAATGAATGTGCCTTCAATATACCATACTACACGACGAGCAATAGATAAAAGAATCCTTTACGTGCTTTTTGAATGGGAAGATGGGAAAACTGAAATACTGCAGAAGCTTATACCTGAAAGGCATCTGATGAATTCTTATTGATTGAATTGAGCGAAATAATGGTGGATTGAATGGGTTGAAGCCGAAGGCCGAAAAAACCATATTCTTTTCTCATCAGTGGTTTATTTTTAACATAAATCTTTGGAAATGAAGAATATTTCCACAAAATGGATGCCGCGTTTGCTCACAATCAACAACAGGGGGGCAAGACAAGGATTGCTTGGAGATGATAAAGTTTATGTGCTCTTTTGTAACCGTGGAAGAAACATGGATTCATCGCAACTTTCCAAAGACAATGGCACAGTCTTAAAAATGGACTCCTCCTGATAAATCGAAGCCACAGAAGGCCAAGGTGTTTTTTTTTAGCAAACAGGGTCATGGTGCCAGTTTTTTCGGATGCGTGCGGTGTTAATCAAATCGGTAAGATGGAATAATTTAAGTTACGAACTACCTCATCCAGCATATTTGCCAGATTTAGACCCCTGCGCGACATTTTTGTTTTCAATTATGAACAAATGCCTTGGAGTTGGAGGTAAGATAAGGTTAAGGTGGTCATCGTTGAAACTAACGCTTATTTGAGGGCTCGAAAAATCGTACTATTTTTAGGCCCTCAAAAACTTGGAGAGAAAACGTAAAGTGTATTGAGAAAAGAGTGTTCCTTATTTCATTTTCTATTTAGGGAATTAAAATTGTGTTTAAATCAAATTATCTCAATTTGTCTAATTTGTTATTTATAAGTTTTTTCCTTTGAACCAACGATATAAAATATGAAATAAGTATTTTTCCCGTTTTTTTTAAAATAATTTTTGTGAATCTAGTCATTAATTTAACACAAAACTTTTCCCAAATCGGATTCTCACTTAAAACGAATTTTTCCTTTAATAATGCTTAGAGAAAATCAATTTTAAGAGACACAAAAAATTTACTGATTTATTTGATGAAATAGAATAGCAAAACAAAAACCGCTTTAGGTAAAACAAAATTAAGGTAGATTTCATTTCATTCCTATTTTAAACGTGAAAGAAACTTATTACGTTAAGCCTTTCTCCATTTTTCAATTTGATATACCAACCAAACTTCAGACATTTTAACGAAGAAGGCTAAGACGCTTCTACCTGCATAAAAGTTGTATCGACATAAAAAAAAATACCGTCTGGGTAATAACTAAAGACTAGGTCTCCCGGGTGATATCCCATCGATTTAAGTTTTCATGGGACTCCTCGAGAAATCACGTTTACATGAAAAACACATTATTATAAACGTATATACAAATACAACGATACAGATTTTAAAACGATTCCACGGCCTGAAAGAAAATAAATATTTCCCCTCAAGCTTCTGGAAGCCTCCAAAGGCCCCAACCCAAAAACCCTCAACCCTCAACCCTCAACCCCCTAACCGAACATAACACACAAAGCGAAACGAACTTAGCAGCATTCAACAAGTTTTCAGTGGTTTTTTGTTGTTGAAGTACAGCGTTTGAATATTTAGAACAACCACGATGCAAACAGTGCCACGATAAGCGACAAGAAAAAGGATCTAGAAAAAACGGATGACATGAGAAGGACGAACAATGTTCGCATACCGGAACATTAAGCAAAATATCTTACCGAACCGAGAATACTGGATTATATACATGCTCCCCGTTCTCAGAAATTTTTTATAAGTACGACGAATATATCTACGAGTATTTTCTTGTTGTCTCAGTTTTCAGTTCTGAGTGGAATGAAATCGATTTTTGATATGGCAATAAAAAAAAACATCTAAGCCTTTTTATGTCATGGTACACAATAATGAAGTAGACATTTTGTGAAATTGTTTTCACTCTTAAACGATATTAAAAATGTCTGTATATGCACAAAGGACTTTGTGTCAGAATGCATCAACTCGTTCCTTTCTTTTTCTTTTATATTGGGAGCCTATTGTTGCAAGGGATGATGATGGATATTGTGTAATGTCTGTTTGAAATTTAAAGAAAGACGATTCATAGATAAAATGGTCTAACAAACTTGAACAAACTACATACATAACAGGCGAATCTATAAACAAATCTTAAAGGTTACTTAACTTTAAAATACCTCTAAGCAGCTCTTAAGTATGAAATCGGTATCTATAATCAATTTTCACATTTAAGTAACGTTACTTAAAGGCCTCTTAACTTAAACGCCATCAACCGCGTTTAAGGGTCACTTAAAGGCATTTTAAAATGTATTTTGACATATCGATTGTCATCTTTGAAATTTTGAAGTTTCAAATTGTGAGTTTGTAGGTATTGTTTGTTGTGATATTATATAGAACTATAAAGTGCAACGATTTAAGAAACATAAAATTTGTATTGATTAAAGTATGTGTACGTGCAAAGAAATTTCGTCCACGCTTCCCTCTTAGCCTTTGAAGTGTTGGAAGAGAATAGGCGTTTTCCTAAATGCAGTGTTGCAGCGCATCGTGGATTTTGATGCCCTTGCAACGTTTTTCTTCACTCTGAAATTTAATTTTACAATTCAATAAAAAAAACTCTAAAATTTAGAATTCGTATTTAATAACGTTATTTTATTGAAGCAAGTGAATAAAAAAAATCATCAAAATTCATGATGCGCTGCAACACTGCATTTAGGAAAACGCCCAATCTGTGCATAAAATAATTCTGTTTTGTAGTGTATTATTGCAAATTATAAAATAAAAAAGTTTCCTTGTAGGAGGCATCCCAATTTTCAGATCTTTTTCTTTTATTTGTGGCGGCGGGTGTGGGTGTGTGTTCGATAGCCATTTTTTTTTTTATTTCACAAATAAATTAATGTGTCTTCCAATTATTTACTGAAAGAAGGTGTCAAAAAACAGCTGTGTTGTATAAAATGAAGCAGCATTTGTTTTTTTTCTGTACTAGATTTTCACATTCTTTTACGTTACGTGACACAACCATTGTTTAGTTAAGTACCAATGAAAATTCGATTATAGATACGAATTGAAGTTTCGGCATTTAAAGCCAAATTAAATATTTAAGTATGCTTAACTAAATAACCTCTAAGATGCAATTTAAGAAAATCTTATAGATACGGCTGATACAGTATATGTTCATATGCAACACACAACGTGCAACGTGTAACATGCTCCATTCCACATTTCAAAATTTACAATCAACATGTCATTCATATGCCACATGAGTCAACATGCAACATGCCGCATGCACTACGAACTGTTATCTAAGAATGGCAAAGTTTTTTGGACCGTTGTGGTGTGTCCATTCACAGGATAATTTTTCACACAAAAATTCCTAATTGCTGAAGTGAAACTCGGTTTTAAGAGGGCAATAACTCCCACAAATGAATGGTAAATTTGCAATTTATGAAACTCAGTGTGAAATGAAGTCCGATACCAAACTCAAACCAGTTCTTACGGAAATATAAGAATTAATTTCCGATACGATGAGTAGTGCATTGGCTTCTGAAGAAGCTATATCTGGGTTCAAATCTCAGTCATGGCCAAAAAGTTCTTCGATTTAACTTGAAAGTATAAAAGCCTATAAGTACCATTATAAAGGAGTCTGATGATCAGTTTGAAACAGCTATAACTTCAGCCAATACTACACACTTGGTGGTAATTAATTCAAGTTGTAGTTGTAATATTCAAATAAAAACTTTAAAAGTCATATGAAGCTTTGCAGGTATGTAGATTGTCATACAAATAAAGAGTGTGTGTACTGACGTACGACTTTTTTCCCTCAAGCAAAGCCGCTGTAACATTCTAACCTATAAGCGTACAAACATTTTGTACAAACCAACATTAGAGCTATTAATTGCGTTTCAAAACCATATCTCAAAAACGGCTCAGTATTTTTTTTTGTAAATTTAATTTTTATTCGAACAATAATAAAAACTTTAAATTGGCGTACCAAAATGTTTTCTTAAAAATGTTTTAAAAATTTTGTATATAAAAGCTTATTTTTTCTAGAAACCACTAAAACGAATTAAAATTTTTGTTTTTGCACAAAGGAAAATTTGTTTGAAACACATGGCATCCTGTGCTTAGCTCCAACTACTAAAGGAGTTGTTTTAGTCCTTGAAAATGAATTTTATGCTTATGAACAGCTTTTCTCTAATTACATTAATTTTTGAAATTCTTAGCCTTTTACATAAGAGCAAGTTGGTGCGACCCAGTCGGGAATTTTATTTCTTATCTCATTCATTGTGTTCGAGCAAAAGGATTTTATAATTGTAGGCAATGTTAATTTAATTTTGACACCGAATTTAAAATTCTTCGCATATGGCAATGCTAGTTTAGTTAGTTTATATTTGACAACAGAAAGCAGATAGTTTATTTACAAGTGTTTTTTTTTATATTTCGCTTTAATTATTTTGTAAATTTTAGTGCCTAGTTGTCAAGTTAAATAATATATATGTATTCAGTATTATGTAGGATAGTGTTTAAAGTTTTGAATAAATAAAACCATAAGAAAGATATATTTGTTTGTGTTTTTTTTTGCATAGGGAAGTGGTTTTCGATTAAGAAATTAGTCGGCCAAAAAAATGCTTTTATTGTGTTTTTTTTTTTAATGAAATTATGTTTCTAATTGTTTATTGGTTAGTTTTTGTGGTTTTTTCATTAAAAGAACTTTCTCTTTCGACGATGAAAAATGTTTTTAAAGTATTTTAAATAACATCGAACAAAGTTCGAACAATAATTGTAAAAACCAAGTTGTTGTTCTTTGACGGCTAATTTGTCGTTTTGATATGCCACTGACAACTCGATAGACAACTTTATACCCCCAACGCCGGAAAAGAAGTTTTACTTCAAAAACCCCCTTCAAGAATTAATTTCTGATCCGAAACTAAAATTAGCTTTAAGAGTCTATAGGACCAAGTTTGTCAGTGCGGGGTTGTTAACATTAACTTACTCGTAAAACTCCAAAAGTCCAAAAGTCAACTTTTAAAATCCACGTCTGTATTGAATTAAACAATAATCAAGAGGTATAAGTACATGGAAATTGTTATTTAAATAGGAAATTAGATGTCATGACAGATCATAAGTATGAAGGTGATTTTCTGCTAGGGTTCATGCTTTAAATTTTATCAATCAGGTCCAATAACTGGACAATAAGCTTCATATTCGCCTTTTACAAAAAGAGCAATCTTCCTATGTACAAGAACTATCGACACTTATCCCTGCTAAACGTCGCATATAAGATCAACGTGCTGTGTGAGGATCCTAACTCCTAAGTCATCTTGCAACATAATAGTCGCAAGTTCCAGTTTGATTTCATTCCGACACGGCAGATTGACCATTTTAGAAGATGGTAATACCTAGGCCCTATTTTTACCAAATGTTTATAATAACTCTTGGGGTGTGTGGATAAAATTGATATAATCAACCGTTGCCAATGTTCCGTAATAGAGTTCTTCTGCATGGCGTTTGAAGAGGAGAAAGTTGTTTGTCTTGAGGTATACCGAGAAATCTTTTGTCCACCGACTAAACCACGATTTTGTTGGCCAATTCACGGCACCCCCGGTAGAGATAACTCTACCAGTTCCATATCTTTTAATTTTGACATTGTTCACGGCAATGGACTTGTGTAAGAAGAACGACCAATCATTTCGCCGCTGGCTGTTCCGAAATCCCCACCAATCATGAACCCCGTTTGGGTTCAGGTCTTCCCATATACGGCAATTTCTCGTGTTAAAAAACAGCCTCATTCATAGAAAATGTGCCTGATTGCTAAAATTGGCAATGACGCAGGCTTCGATTTCAGCCAAGAACGTTGCAAATTCCTCGTAATCAAGAGATTTTCACCAAGTGTGCGACGTGAGTGAAACTTAACGCTTTTCACTGCGGTCTCCCAATAGCCGCCCATATGAGGAGATATTGGGGTAGTAAAATACCAAGTTGTTCCGTCATCTGAGAGGTAGTTAGCCTGTACTTCGTTTTTGCAAGCTTCGGACAGCATTATTTTAAGTTCTTTTTCTGCGCCGTCAAAGTTTGTTCCGTTATCACTATAAAGATCTTTACAATGACCTCGACGGGAAACAAAGCGCTTGAAGACTGATATGAATGTTGCGGATGAAAGGTCGCTAGCGAGCTCTAGATGCATAGCTCCAGTTGCCATGCATATGAATACGGCAATGTACCCTTTTATAGCTTTCGATCCTCGACCTCTTGACAAGCAGAGCTGGACTGGTCCAGCGAAATCGACACCACTGCTGAGAAAAGGTCGACTTGACGTTACACGGGGTCTTGGCAAATCACCCATGTTCTTGTTGAAGATGGTGAGTCTGCTTGCGACATTTAAGGCAGGATAAAGATATTTTTCTCAAGACACCCCGAGCACCGATGACCCAAAAGCGATTTGGTAGCAGTGAGCTCTGATATCTTGGGTAACAGGAGTGGATACTTCTTGTCATGGCTTAGCGCTGCGTTTTTTAATCTTCCACCTACTCTTAGCATTCCTTTTTCATCCAAAAAGGGGTGGAGTTTCAACAACTTGCTGTAATTTGTTACGGGTTTGTTAGATGCGAGGCGTTTGATGTCGTCATTGAAGAAAAAATTTGCGTTTGCTTAACCCAGAAGAGTAGAGCTTCTTCCAATTCGAAAAGTTGAAGATGTTGATGATTTCGAAAAGGATTAGCTTCTCGTTGTTTGCGGAGTTTTACATTTTGTTGAAGGTTGAAGATGAATCTCAGAACGTATGCAGTAATACGTTTCAGTTTTCTGAGTGATGAGTAGCGATCAATTAGTTCCCACATCGGTAATGGTTTGAAGGACGTAGTTGCAATGTTCACAGATCCAGAACGCTGGTCTAAATTGGTAGAAAGCAGTTCCTGTGGAGGCCAAAAGGACTTTGGTTGTTGTAGCCAAAACGGGCCTTTCCACCAAAGAGAATGCTCGGCCAAGTTTTCTGGTAGTATGCATGCCTCTGGTGGCAAGCATTTTTTGGAAAAGCATTTTAGGGATAATGGTGGTTGGAGCGAGAAGGCCCAGTGGGTCAAACAATTTTGAAGCCTCTGAAAGAAGTAAACGCTTTGTTAACTTTGTTGGTCTTACCTCTAAAGTCTTGACCGAAAAAGATAATTGATCCAAGCATGGGTCGCATTGAAGTCCAAGAGTTCAAAATCCATCTGTGTCGGAAAAGTCCAATAGCTGGAGAACTTCACGTTGGTCTTCTGGCACAGAATTGATGACTAGCGATGAATTTGAAGACCATTTACGCAAACAGAAACCTCCTTTTTCCTTTATTGAGTAAAGAGGACATGTCTGTTAGAATACGTTGCAAGTCTTCTTCATTGTAGCAACCAGTCAGCAGGTCATCCATGTAAAAATGGTTCCTTATGACGTTTGATGCTTCAGGGTAGTTTTTGCCTTCGTGTAAAGCGATTTGTTGAACTGATTTGACAGCAAGATAAGATGATGAAGCAACACCATATGTGACGGTCAAAATGCGATAATCCTCGATATCATCTTCGGGGGAATTGAATGAAATATGAATCCAACTCGGCTTGATCGAAGGATTCTGCTTTTTTTGCTTGCAGTGAGGCATCTTTTAGTAGTATTACAAGACGAATCGCGCTTTATAACATTTTTACCAGCCATTGTTAATAAAAAACTCGAATAAACTATGATATTATTTTAGAAATAATTGTTTGAAAACTTTAAGTATTTTTGTTAATAAATCCAGTCTGTACGTTTTATAAGTCACGCCACGCCGAAGGAACTTTCACGAATGTTAAGAAACCGTTTGCAGATTTATTACCAAGACAAATAGTTTTATGATTACGGAATAATGTTTCAGTAGATTATTACACTATAAGTAGATATGAATACATATGCATATTTTTTGTTTTTGTATATACATACATTGTATATGGTGTTTGCGGGTGATGTGCGTATTCGGGTTGTATGTGGCGTGATGCGTTTGCGGTAGATTTTTTTTTTAATACAGCCCTTTTTTGTTTGAGAACACCAAGTGTTTGCGTTGTTTGTGTAATTAACTCGTATATGATTGCGATATGCTTTTGCGGGGAAATACGATTTTCGGAGAAAATATCGTTTGCGAATAAATTTATAAAACTAGTACGTAACACTTTTTAATAAATGTTTTGTTATGAGTATTGAACGAGCCATTTATTAAAAATTACTACTATTCGGAACGAAGGACCATGAAAACGACGAAAACTAAAATTCCGCGTTTTTAAATTAAACCACTCGATTTATTATAAATTGATTTATTACCATGTTGCTGGTTCAACCTTATCGGTTGGTGGCGTGAACAATTCATTTGTTTATGTTTGCAATGGTTACATTTTTATGTCCCTTAAATAATTCGAATGAAATCTCTATAACACTCGTATCAACATATTATGTACATATATGTATGTATCTTGCATGTACTTTAATGTTCCTAAAACTTATTTTTTCAAATAAATTATAGTGAGCGCTGGAAAAAAAATGGATTACTTTTACAAAAACACACAGTTAGCACTTTTGTGTTTGTAAAAGCTGTAGGTATGTAATAAACTTTGATGATGGTTATAACTTTAAAACTCCTTGGTTGACTTCAGTTTATAGCTTTGAGTATTAATCCTCAAAGATTTAAACCCATAAATCTCATATGTGATATGTCCGTCGAACAGAAGCAAAACAATAAACATGATTAATTCGTTTCCTTTCCTAGGATGGCATTGAAGTCGGCAGTAAAGATGCGAATAAGACCCTGGCTATTTTCGCAGGGACACATAAAAAGAATACATATTCTATATGAATTTGGTTTTGTGTTTTTGCGATGCAAAACTTGTGGGCTGATTTTCAAATAGGTAACTTAAATAACTATACACATCAAAATTGTAAATGGTACTTTAAATTACATAAAAGCCTTCTCCATAGCCAAGTTTTGAAATTTTGAATTATTTTGATATCGAATTTCCGAAATCTGTGAAAACCCATGCCCAGTTAGAACCACTTCTTTTGGCGTTCCATTTTTTGAACATAATAAAGGCCATTTATCGTTACGTTTTTACATCCTTAAGAAGAATATTATTCTCGCTTTCAAAAACATCTGTCGGCTAAAAAAAATTTTAATCATCTAAATTTTTATCATCGCACTAACTTATAAACTTTTTTGGTACAAAAGTTAACCTTTTGTTATAGACCGGACATGGCCAAAAACTCAGATGTCTGGTCCGCCTTTTGTGCGCTGGGAATTCCAAATTATGTATTTACATTTGGGCTTCAGAGAGTGGTAATTTAATGCTCATGCTAATGAATATAACACCATGGTAGATAAATAAAATCGATTCCCGTAATCCCAAATTAGAGGTGTAATTTACCATGTACCGAGTGTATCCCTGTAAAGGTAAGCCCCAACAACGGCAGCAGTGTTCGACTACGCAGATGGTTTTAACTTATCCTATGCTCATAGGGACCAAATGAAAATATTAAACGCTTGTTAAGCTCTCCATATCCATCCATTCAACCCCTCAACGGATTTCCAGACAAAGATAGGGAAATTATATTTAATTAAGTGCGAAAAATGTCCGCGGACCAAATACCACCGACCACGCCAAAGTACTTTAAAAATGTTCCTGAAAGTAAAAGTTCGGTAATAAAATAAAATTAATTTCCACTCACTGGCAGAACTTTGAAATAGAAAGTTCCAGTGTCCTCTTTTTGTATTATATTTTTTTTTTGTATTTTAAATTGCTTATGTAATTCAAACAATTTACCCTGCAGAAAGAGCTGAGGTTTTAAGGCGACAAGGAAATTATGCAAAATAAATTCCAGTAAATGCAATTTACATTAATTATTTCGTTGACAAAATGTTCATAAATATGCAGTTAAAGCAAGCCAGTGCGGTTGTGGAGCTTTTCAAATGGATGGCAGCACAGTCGTCGTTTTGCTATGTTTGCAAGGAAATTTTGAGGAGTATTAGGAATATTGTTAAATAGAAAACGAAAAATATTCGAATTGTTGTTTGCATGTCTCTGCTCCGTGATTATTGGAATTGAGGAGTTCGAGAATTAAAAATTTTAAAAATAAAAACCTTTGTTCAATGTATCGCAGAGAAATGGTTTATGTAAAACAATTCAGCCTACAGGTTCCACTCGGGTATCATCATTCCATATTTTCATATTGAAAGCATTAATGATTATAATGAAATTTGAAAATGAATTTGAAATGTTACCCTGGGACTTTCATCCAACCGATATGTTCAATGTTTACAAAATAGATTTTAAAGTGAAATTCTCAGCTTAGTTACTGAGTTTGAACTCGCCAACATGGGACCAGTTCGTTATGAGCTCTTCCGGCGCGTCGTTTTAGTGGCAAAACTTCGGTGGAAATTCAATCAGGGCAGTCACTGAGTCGACTGGAATCACGCCATTGCGTATTACCAGCAATTGCCTGTAGAACTCTGCAGCGGACTGGTCATGTATGTTCATTTTCAATCGCAATTTCTTCACGATTCGCCATAAAGCCGACGCATTCAGGCAAGCGTCCTATTCATCTGCCAGAGTTGATCTTGGAATAACAAACAGCGTTTGACAAAAATCGCCTGACAGTAAAATCATTGTGCCTTAATTCAGGGATTTTTATGCGCGTTTCTCAGCCAGATGAATTAGCAGGTCGACCGCCTTTTACAATAGAACCGCGATCCCAAAAGAAGCATATGTCAAAGAAATCTCACAACTCGTACAAACTGTATCCAATATATAAGTGCATCAGGAATTTTTTTCAATTTTTCATATTTTTCTGTAGCTAGTACTCTCCGCTTCTCATATTCATTTCTATATTAATGTCCTTATCCTTCGAATGTAAGCGCGAAGAATTTAATGCTTCAAAAACTCCGTGCCGTCTTCTTTCGTTTAAGCCTAAGCTACTCCATGCCGCTATCCATGAGCGGCACTTCATCATTGATGAAACCGAACAGCTTTCGGTTCTCAGTATATGTGAATCACAGGCTAACCAAATATTCGAAATATTTAAAAACTGATAAGTGTTTAGGTTTCCCTCAACATTGCGCAAGAAATTTGTGAGCCCTTCTGACCTGGCTGCAATCTATAACGCGGGGGCTCCAATTATCAACTTGAGTCTCTTGGAGAGAATCCAAAAATGAGCTTTAAAAATGATAAGTTTTAGAAGTATTACAGAAACATGAATCTATCGAGTACCGAGAAAAGGTTTCACCAGGCATATCGAGGAAGCAACGCCTCCATTTCCATTATCGACTGTTTGCATCAATTCACCAAAGGTACACTTGCTTCTGTTTTGGATTCAACTTTGGCACATTTGTTCGAACTGCTTCACTCAATGCGATTCGATCGAAATCCATTTCTCGATTAAATGTGTCATGCTGCCTTGAACAATTTGGCAGTGCTTCGTTGCTTATTTCATCTTATATCTCCAGTTCATTATCCGATAGCTCAGTGCGAATTCTATGCAATAAATCTACCTTATACTTGTTCTTCTGTTTTGGATTCAACTTTGGCACATTTGTTCGAACTGCTTCACTCAATGCGATTCGATCGAAATCCATTTCTCGATTAAATGTGTCATGCTGCCTTGAACAATTTGGCAGTGCTTCGTTGCTTATTTCATCTTATATCTCCAGTTCATTATCCGATAGCTCAGTGCGAATTCTATGCAATAAATCTACCTTATACTTGTTCTAAAAATCATGAGGATTCAATGAAAAACATGTCGAAATTAGGATTGCGAAGAGTAAACAAAATTCATAGAAATCACTTAGTAATCGTGAAATAATCGTTTACAAATACTTTGAACACAATGAAAATTGTGAAAAAAAAAATAATAAAATTTGACTTTATCTGACCGCACGCGCCAATTCAATGACGAAACGAAACGACGAAAAGGCAAGTGCACGCCACCTCGTGGTTCTTCGAATCATCAACAAATATCAAAGTCGGTGTGCAGGGCCATCTGTTTGCAAACAAATGTAGTAAAAACCGGAAATTTTATGGTTATCACCTTCATAGTCAATAGGCAAATGTATCAAGCCCAAAATCGTAAAAATTTAACGATGTTTTCGAGTTATGAGTGAACACACAAGCGAGACGCCACGTTTGCTTTGCTAGACGTACGGGTCAAAAACGAGTTTTTGAAGAAGAATGAAAAGAAAATGGTCCAATGAGATTTTTACAAAATAATTTCCTGTATCAAGGCCAACTTTATTTACTCCCTTGTCAATCCTTGTCTTCGTCTTTTTTCAGCTTCACTTCAATCAGAGTGTATTGAGTATTTGCAACTTCAACTAGCCTAAGAAATGTTCATGGATTTGGAAAATCCAGGACCAGTTTTTTTTTTACAAAAAATGTATCTACGAATACTATTAAAATGTTCATCAGCTATCGATGTGATGAACTAGTATATTAAGCCCTCATTATAATAGCGAATCGAACTAAAAACCTTGCGAATTTGACAAATTCTTATTATGAATATTCGCTTAAATTTATTTCGCTTCAAATGCCAAAACTTTATCAAATTTTCGACTTATCAATTATCATTCAATTACGAATAGTGGTCTTTTATGCTGGTTTGTTGTATTTTTGAAAACATAGAAGTTAAATTAAAGAAAATTGAAGTTGAGATGAAGAAGGTGTTTTGAACTTCCTTACTTATATAACTTTTGTTCCTATTGAATAAATAATATATGTATATCTGTATGCGGCCAGCCATGTGATCATAGCCTCTCCGCGGCGGCCGCTAGAAACAAGCCTTTTAAAAAGGTTTGGCTAATATGATCAGGCTGGTTCCTCAGGTTGGCGATAGGTTAATTCCCTGTCCCGTAAAACTAAAAGAAATTCGAGAACGACAACAAGCCTCGGAAACGGACTGATCATACGACGACAACCCACGCAAAGAAAATGGAAAAACGATTTACGAATTTTCTTATGGAACGTACGATCGCTCTATAGAGCTCGAGCTGCTCAGCCGCTAGCCGATGCCCTGTCAAAATATAAAGCTGACATAACAGCTCTTCAAGAAATCAGATGGACAGGGAATGGTGTTTTACAGAAGAAAGAATATGACGTATATTACAGCTGTCATACAAAACACCATGTGCTCGGGGTAGGCTTCCTAGTCAGCAAAAAAATGAAGTCTTCTATCATCGGCTTTAACGCTATAAGCGAAAAGCTATGCACCCTTTGCGTGCGAAGCAAATTTACAAACATCAGCCTCATTAACGTTAACGGACCTACGGAGAAGTCCTCAGACGAAGAAAAAGAGACTTACGAGTACTACGAACAAGACGAGAAGGCCCTCAATGCCTGTCCAAGGTATGATGTTAAAATCATCCTTGGGGATTTGAACGCAAAAATAGGTCGGGAGCCGGTATTCAGGCATTACGCAGGCACTAATAGTTTGCATGAGAACACTAATGACAATGGACTTCGAGTCTTAGAATTGGCAGCATCGAAAAACATGGTCGTTGCGAGTACCAGGTTCCCGCGTAAAGACATCTACAAAGCCACCTGGGTATCACCTGATGGAGTCACTCGTAACCAACTAGACCACGTGTTGATAGACCGTCGCCACTACTCGAACTTGATGACGGTACGAACGTACCGAGGTGCCAATATCGACTCGGTTCACTATCTTGTTGGTATGGTTTTCCGAGGGCGGATTGCCTTGCGAAGACGCATTGCATCCGCCGATCAGGTTCGAATCAACACGGCTGGCCTGCGCAATGAAAACACTAGTAACACCTTTGGTAATGCGTTAGGACTCGCCCTAGAAACACCTGATTTAGGGAGTCCTGGAGCCAGTATGCTGGGCGTAAATGAGAAGTGGAAACGTCTTAAAAATACTGTCATTAGTACTGCCAACTCCATCTTAGGCAGCAGTCGTAAAAATCGGAACGACTGGTTTGATGATGAATGCAAGCTAGCGACTGAACGTAAGAATGTTGCGTACCGAGCAATGCAACAATCTCATGGAACGCGGGCACGCGAACAGGAATATAAAGAGCTCAGAAGAACAGAAAAACGGCTTCACAGACAAAAGAAATCAGCCTGGGAGAAGAACCTAATCTGTGAAATAGAAAATAGCCGAGAGCGAGGTCCGCACCAGGCGCGGAAGTTCTACCAATCCGTCCGAAACATGACGCAGTACACACCACGCTGCACATACTGCAAGGACGGAGAGGGAAATCTGATCACCGATCCTGAAAGCATACTGGAGCGATGGGAAGTGTACTTTAATGAATTGCTAAATGGTCAGTTCACTACAGAAGTGGAGGCTCCACTATACTTCAAGAAGAATACCCTATGTTGCCGCCACCAAGCATAGAAGAGGTTGAGAAGGCTATATGCCGGCTTAAACAGAACAAAGCCCCGGGAGCCGATGGCATACCAGCCGAATTATTTCATCACGGCGGGCCAGCCTTACGTCAAGCAATTAATGATATTATAGTGCACATATGGGAGCAGGAAGAAATGCCAGAAGACTGGCGAAAAGGAATAAATAATATGCCCCATACATAAAGGGGAGATGTCACAACGTGCAGCAATTACAGAGGTATCACGTTGTTGAGTACCGCCTATAAGATACTCTCCTCTATCCTACAAGACCGGATAACCCCATACGCTAAAACCGTCATCGGACAATATCAGTGTGGTTTCATTCCAGGCAAATCAACAACTGATCAGATCTTTACCCTTAGGCAGGCGATGGAAAAATGTCTAGAATTTAACATCCCAACATACCGTCTGTTTATAGACTTCAAGGCCGCCTATGATAGCATAGCCAGGGTAGAACTTTACAAAGCCATGAGAGAGTTCGGCATCCCAAATAAATTGACACGACTATGTAGGTTGAGCATGACCAACGTAACAAGCCAAGTAAAAATAGCCGGATTGCTATCCAGACCAATCAACATCTTTAATGGACTCCGACAAGGGGACGTTTTGGCCTGCCTCCTCTTCAACCTAGCGTTGGAGTAAGCAATCCGTGACTCTGGCACGGCAACAAGAGGGACCGTCGTCAACAGGTCCAGCCAGTTACTGACTTACGTAGACGACATCGACATCATCGGAAGAACCGAACAAGCTGTACACGATTCCTTCATACAGGTCGGGCAGGCGGCACAAAATCTGGGGCTGCACATTAGTGAAGCAAAAACAAAGTACATGGTGGCGTCGAATGCGAGAGGAACAGTTGGTCAAACAATCAAGGTTGCGGAGGACGAATTTGAAGTGGTGCAATCCTTTAAATACCTTGGGTCAATAGTAGCAGCCGATAACAATATAGAAGAAGAAATACGCGGGCGGCTTCTCAAATCCAACAGAGTCTACTATAGTCTGTCAAAGCTCTTCAAATCCAGAAATCTTACCATAACTTCAAAACTGCAGCTGTACATGACCATGGTCCTGCCAGTACTCACATATGGATCCGAGACTTGGGTGCTTAGCAAAAGGCACTCCGACCTCTTAGCTGCGTTCGAGAGAAAAGTCTTAAGGAGAATTGTTGGCCCCATATGTGAGGAAGGACGATTCCGGAGACGGTACAATCATGAATTGTACGCAATCTACCTAGAAGCAGATATCGTGACAAAAATTAAGATCGGTAGACTCCGGTGGGCAGGGCACCTAGCTCGCATGAGCGAAGAGGAACCTGCTCGGAAAGTTCTTTGTGGTACATTCTATGGTAGACGACAGCGTGGTAGACCATGCTTGCGCTGGAGAGATGGCGTAGACCAGGACGCCCGAAGCCTTGGGGTGCGCAACTGGATGGCGTCGGCTAGAGACCGGGATAGGTGGAGAGACTTGTTGGAAGAGGCCAGGACCGGAACCCGGTTGTCGAGCCGATGATGATGATATCTGTATGCGTTCATATACAAGGTGTCCGGTAATTCGTGTGCCATACTTTAGGATGTGATTCTTGGTCATATTCTAAGAAAAAAATTGTCCTACAGTAAGGTCTGATTTTCAACTTTGACATCACTTTTTGACGATTTAAAAAAAGGCTAATTTTGGAGTACCCCGACCCACGTCAAGGTCAATTTCTCTGGCAGTACTAAAGGTAAACTTTTTTCTTAGTAGAAATAGTAACCTTTAAAACTACGTTTAAATCGAGCTCATATGTTTTTAGGGTTGCCAGATATTCAATTTTGAATGGTGTTCACTCTTTCTTGCCCGAGCAAAATTTTGACTTTGAGATCAATTTTTTTTTAAAAATGCGTAATAAACATAAAGTTTTCTTATTTTTACCTAATGAACACAACAATAATAAAAAAAACTCATTAATAAGTACACCCAAAACCCATACATTTTATGATACTTGGGAATCTCTAAGGCAGGTAAAACTTAAAAAAATGATTTTTTGCCCAGAGGTGTAAAGGCTTTGAATAAAACAATAAGTTTTGTAGTTTTAAGTAATTTTTTATTTCATGTACGCACAAATACACTCATAATAAATGCTCAAAGTGCCCTCCTGGATTTCATTTCATTCACAATAAAAATAAATTATAAAGAAGTTAATAATTCATTCCATAATCGCTCTGCTTCAAGGCTTGTGTTGCGAGATTCATTATGTTCATCTGGTATATCCTGCGGGATAGTGATTTCTTCTGCTATTCTCTCTGGATCAACTTAGAAGTTTTACCTGAGATCGCACGTTTAGATGTTGATTTGAATGCAGCGTTTATTTCTTCGAGTACATACATCAATGCATCCTTGTTGAGTCGAAAATGAAGAATAAATCCTTGAAGAGGAAAATACATATGAAACTTTTAAACACAATAAAACTTAATTTATAACTAACAGATGATCTGGGATCTCCAAAGTGTAAGAACTTTCGATAATTTTTCTTCTCAACCTCATCATTCTAATATTTTCTTATCTATCTCTTACCATAGAATATTCTTCAAAAAACATATCGATTTCGCTTATCATTTCATATATTTTGACACAATCACAACCAAGAAAGAAAATCGAATCTATTTCAATTAAATATTTATTTGACATTTGAGTTATGTCAATTCAGTGTGATGATTTATTGGCAGCATTTATTTTTAAGCGAACGTTGAAGTTCCCTATTAATAATACTGTGATAATCGAAGCTCACTTAATTGTTCGCAATTTATCGAACGTTCGATTCGCTATTCATAATGAGGGCCTTAGTTATTCGATGAGCAAACGAAACTGTTCATATCTACATATATATATGTATATTCGAGAAAACCGGTATTCAGGTTGTGTTTTGGATCTAGTTAAGGTTTAACATTTTACTTGTTTGTTAAGTGGTCTCTAGACGCTCAATATTATTGTGCAATATTTGATATTGCACAATATTATTGTCCGTCTGTGGATAATATTGCAAGGTTGTACAATATATTGAAGAAAATCAAAACCGTTTTGATATTTATTGCGCGATGGATGTGTGCTCGCCTGTGAACCTCATGATCACAGGTTCGATCCCTGCCGTCGTCTATGTCGTTTTAATTCCATTAAAAAAAAACCTTCTAAAATTGTCATCAATGGGTTGCTGGTTTACTCATTACATGTTGTTCAGGCATAACACTAACAACATGTAATTGAGTTAAACTAGTATGCCCAACAAGGATGAACACGAATAAAATAATGTGAATTATAAGCGACATATAAATAACACACGGCATTCTCCGCTTTAGTTCAGCCGCCATCCCTGGAGATAAAATATCTGAGACAAAAACCTTCAGTCTCAGAACATCGTGCCACACATCTTTCCTATCCTTCTTTCTCTTCCTTAACTTCACGCCCGCGCTGTGTTCAAACATTTAAAGGGTAATCATAATCCCTTGAGCGCGGGTAGATTATAAAAAAAAAAAAAAAAAAAAAAAAAAATTGTATCGTCTGTGGGTACTACTGCACAATATTTGTTTATTTAATTTTCGGGTGTCGAAGAATAAACACCTCGGCAAATGATTTCAATAAGTGAAAATATCAAAAGCATGTTGTCTCCACAAATATCAGCTCTGGCAACTAAATTATTGTATAAAATATTGAACCGTCTGGGACGCCTTGCCAATAATATTGTGCAATATTTTACACAATAATATTGAGCGTCTAGGGACTGCTTCAGTACATATTCTTGGAATTAATATACTAACAAATTTGGGTATCAAAAAAAAAAAAAACAAAAAGACGGAATATCTTGAGTTCAGTTCGTATAAATACTCATCTTTATGCATACCTAACGTACTCGCACAATCGTGCGTTAGTAATATTCCAAGAAAAAAAAATCAATTTTGTTACTAATCATCATTGTAAGCCCTCTGTATTTGAAATCCAGATATAGAATGGTCATAATATTGAATTTGTTTGTGCTCGATAGGTATTAGTGTTTCATCCTAATTCATGAATCAAATACTTTTGTGCTGATCTTAATCGAACAAACAATATCCTTTTGACATGACCCTTTCCGTCAAGGACATAAAATATGGGATACGCATTCCGTCAAACTAATGGCAAGTATTTTATTATGTAACGTAATGTCTTCAATGTGTGTAGCTGTTTTTATGTGAGAAAAGGTCCGATTTGGTTAAGTTGGAAACTGAGATTAGCTGCCGTCCCTGACATTTTCTAATGAAGGCCTTGGATGATTGTATAAAAGAAAACCATTAGGGCATATTAACATTACCCTAGCCACTTTCTAACACAATGAAAATGTGTATAGGTTTTCTATACAAGCAACTACATACACACATTGCACACAACTTTTTTTTGCAAAACTGAAAGAACGTTTTTTGTCTTCTATTCTAATTAAATCTGTTTTTCATTTCGCAATATGAATGAAATTTATTTCTTTTTACTGTGAAGATTGGAAAGAATGCTTTCTTTGTTTTCTAATAATGTGTTACATAAAAAAAAATAAGCACCTGTGTGCGTCATATGAAACGACGGTCTTCCTCTACTATGCCGACCGCGCCCCTCGGGATTGATTTTAAAACCACTTTCCGGGAAGAAGCGGAGTTGATATACAGAGGTGAGCTCTAAGAAAAACATGTATCTCTTGGATACACGTATCTACCATTCGAACATCGAAAAGATGGAATGTTGATATTAATTCGAAATATATTCAAACTTAATTATTAAAAATTTTGAATAAAGAAATTGTATCGTATCCCATTTTACTTGCGATAGATACCTAGAGTGATGGAAAAAATAATAGAAACAAAGCTTTACATAATGATCAACCATTAATAACTACATACAATTACGTCTTCCTCGGTTCTAATTTTTATATATTAACAGCCATATTTATAAACTCATTATAGTGAGTACATAAGGCTATGCAACCCTTATAATGCCTCTAAACGCAAAATCGTTATTTATAAAACTTATGTGACGTTGAATAGAGGCATTATATGCTAAACGCGTTTGGAGGTTGAATAGTGCCTACATAAGGACATTTTAGTATTGAACTGTCACATTCACTTTGACATCACATTGAATTATAAGGATTATCAACAAAAATGCCTTTGACTTGATATTGAAACTAAAACTTTGTGTTATTTTTATTTATTGAAACAAAAATGTTATATTAATATATTAAAAACAAATTGAATTGAAAATTGTTTAGAATTAAATAGATAAATATACTTGTTGGTGATCTCTCTCCGCGCATCCTTCTTCATCCGGTGTGTTAGTGTTGTAATTTTCATTTTGCACTATTGAATTTTATCCTCAAGAACTTATCTGAGGAGTATTCCAGCTGAATGAAAAGAATAACAATTTCATTTCCATAGTATTGTGCTAGAGATAGTAACATACTTTATCTGATGAATCAAAGTTAATTGTTCGAATTTTTTTAGCTTTTGGTAGTTTCGTTTTTGTTTATTAAATTCGATAATAGACAGACAAGATGTTTTTTTTTTGTGTTTTGACAAACATCTGAGTGTTATGAAGGCTAAATGTAATAGATTCTTACTTTTTGGTACTTTATTTAACACAAGCTCATTATAACTATGCAGGGTAGGCAAATGTTTTATAAATATGAATTTGCATAGTGCATGAATAAGTCCTTATGCATTGCATACTATTCACGCGTTTAGCGAATTCTAATAAATACGGCTGTAATTGCACCTAGCATGACTTTGAAATGGTGCAGCCGTTTGTTGTCATTAGCTCTTTCTTTGGACTTAACGGTAAAAAAATGAGCTAAGTGATAATTTCGCCTGGAAAAAATAATAGAAACAAGGTACCTTGACTTTCAATTTGACTTAAATTTCGTTTTTTTATTTTTATTGAAATTAGTTTTGCACGTGTTTCAGTCGTTTTAATAAAAAAAAATATAACAGTTATTTTAAAATTTTATAAAAATGGGTCGTGAAGTGCATTGTACTATTACTGAGCGCAATTTAATAAAAAAACTTCAGAAAAAATGGGAAAAATTATGGAAGAAATAGCACAAGCAATAAATTGTTCAAAAAAGAAGATATTTACAGTTGGGTGATTCCGCTGTAGACGATTTTTGACACCAATTTTTGAATTACAATATTTTTTACTTTTTTTGATAAATATTCAAAGTAGAAATACTATATTTAATAATAAAAACAAAAACTGAGACCTAGCTTATAGAGAACATTTTTGTTTGCGCTTGGCAACATTATCATACGAAGAGTCGGTACGAACTGCAATTATTACAACTGCTAACATACGCTCAAAATAGCTATTTCCGACAGTTTTAAGTTATGCTTTACTCAATAGACGTATGGAGCAACATGCCATTTAATCGTTTGCATAAAAACATGTACGAATTTGTTGTTATGGTTTTAGCATTATTGATTGCAAATAGCCATTGTAAGTTTGTTGCACCCGCGATATAAAAGATATAAAAGTTTACTTTTTTGGCAGAAATAAAGTGCTAGCGTTTTGAAACTTTCTTAAAGTAAGAAGAAAACAAAACTAAAATTAAATCAGTCGTTATTAGGAATATATTGTACGTTGAACGACAAAAAACGTTGATTTAAATTGGTTGCACCCGCGATCCCAATATTAAGATCGCGGGTGCAACTTATTGACTACTAACATTATAACGTGATTTATTGTATTTTATTGATAAAATATGCTTTGAATAATAATTTCTTGTGTTCACGTTTTTTTTTAACTATGTAAAATAATATTTTGTTCTTTTTATATAAAAATATATGGTTAAATGGAAGTGAAACAAGAAAAAGAGACTGCTTTACAGAAAATTGACAAAAAATTAACAAATATGCGGAGCTTCATGCAGAAAAAGGACGAAAAAATTTAATGTGGAGAGATGTATTGAAAGGGAAAATGAAGGCAGATACAAATTTTAAAATTCTGACCAGAATCAGACAAAACGAAAAAATGCAGTCAACACAAAAAGAAGCAGGCACTCATTACATCAGTCCCAGTAGACTGAAAAAGTCGCACAAGTGAAAAGTAATCGCCCAAGGAGTCCCACTAACGTAGTTGAAGTGTTAAAAAATGTATTTAAAAAAAAAACTGGTTCCACCAAAGCAATGTCTAAAGAACTGAAAGATGACAGATGATTTCTATAAAAGGGATAATATTAGCAGACAAGTGCCGGGTATAAAAGATGTGAAATCGATTAAGTCGGAAGTTAAGAATCGAGAAGAGTACAATGACCATGAGCATTCGTGAAGTTAAGTTTTCGATGTTTTTATTGAGTCAGAAGACGAAGCATTAAATTCTAAATCTCCAACAGGGTCTTTTGAGCCCCCTATATTACCAGTAGATCCATGCTCTAAAATACCGTTCTGTTTTTACAGCAGCAGTATTTCCAAAAGTTATTTCCGCAGGTTTGTACCTTCTTGCAGCAGGTAGGCTGCAATATCACAATATCGTTATGTGGGGTTATCCTTAACCGATATCGATGAAGATGGAGTACTTCTAACATACATATATGTATTTTCGAAAAAATATTGAAGTATTTGAAAAAACAAAATTATAATTAATAGAGAAGGGTACTGAATTGTTACATATGTGCCTTATTTTATATTTTTTCCAGTTTCCTAAATCAGTTTACTAATTTAAGTTAGACGCGTTGCACCCGCGATAATTTGATGTTGCACCCGCGATTGATTTAAAAGTTAATATTTCGTTGCTTACTTTTGTTTTCTATCTTTATTTTTATTTATATATTTAATTGAATCAACGTCGTTCAATATATGTAAAAATAGCATGATAAATGTTTCACAATTAACAGAATTTGTGTTTTTTGTACTATGATCTAGAAAAGTCGGGCCGATTCTGTTGCACCCGCGATCGCACTTTGAAACCATTCTTCTGCCAAATTATTTATTATATTTTAGAATTCTAAATGGATTAAATATAAATAGGTGAAAATGTATCCCTTCAAATAATAATGTCATTAAATATTTTGCTTATTTTATTATTAAATGTACTTCAAATGTGTCTCAATGTTGCACCCGCTATAATGGAATCGCCCAGTTCTCCGTTCAAGTCCAAAGCCAGAAACAAGAGGCAGAAAACGAAAGACAACAGAAAGAAACACGCCCAACGAGAAAATTGGAACAACGTTTTATGGTTGGATGAAACAAAGACAAATTTATCTGGTTCCGATGGCAAAATGTATGTGAGACGACCTAAGAACACAGAATTCGATCCAAGGTACACAAAAAAGATTGTTAAACATGGTGGAGGAAATATCATGATTTGGGGGTGCTTCTCAACATCTGGGGTTGGTCCAATTTTTTGGATAAAAGACAGAATGTGTGCTGTTGACTACGTCCGAATCATAAATGAAGTTATGCTGCCATTTGCCGAAGAGAACATGCCAATTAAATGGGAATTCATGCAGGATAACGATCCCAAGCACTCCTCAAAATTGGCTAAGGAATACTTTAACAAAAATAATACAAATGTTATAGAGTGGTCATTACAGTCCCCGGATCTTTATCCCATAGAACACCTGTGGGTCATACTTGAGAGGAAAATTGGAGACTTCAGAGCCAAGAATAAGGAAGAACTGTGGTCTATAATTCAAAATATATGGTATTCCATACCTTCCGAGACATGCACCAAGTTGGTTCAATCCATGGGGCGGAGATGGGAAGGCGTCATTAAAAACGACCAAGTACTAAACGAATATGAACCAATTTAACTGTTAAGTTTCTCTTTACCAAAAAGAAAAACACAATTATAATATTGTTTCTATTATTTTTTCCAGGGTAAAATGGCTGTTAATATTAATTTTAATTTTTCTCATTACTAATTTTTCCTTTTATTAATAAATTTAATTTTGTGTATATTTTAAACTTTATAGAGACTTATTGTATGTATTTTTAATTTTCAATTTCCTTCCAATAAACTTTTTGTTTTTAAGAAACGGCACAGAAGAAGCTTGTTTCTATTATTTTTTCCATGACTGTATATGTATAGGTACTATAGGCCAAGTTCTGCATTTGGAAAAAAAAAATCGAACTCGAGATTTTGATCAAAGTTGACATTACGATGATAGCGAAGACGAATAAAGTGGCAATTCCGCCTGTCTGTCTGTATGTCTGTACGTCGATCTACAGCCTAAACCACTGGGGCTATTTTCTTCAAACTTAAGAATCTTCGGTGATTCCCTAGAGGGGAATGCAAAATCTTATTGATCTCGAAAACGGCTCTTACAATTTTGATAAAAAAAATAGTTGTGCTATTATGGGCATGAACTACATTTTGGTCAACAAAAATGGTAGTGTTTTGCTACGTCCCAGCCAGCTACAAAAAAACACATTTATTTAAGGCAAATGCGAAATTATGTCGATGACTGGGCTAATCTTAAGATTTCCTGAAAATTTCATCAAAATCGGTCACGATGTTTTAGAGTTCATAGAAAACATACATACATACACACATATACACATCGATTTTCATATACAAATATTTATTTTTGTAGGAAGAAAACTGTAAGGACGTGGAAAAATACTTTCTTTTTATAAATGTTCCTAAAATTTGCAGAGCCTAAGAGCAAGCAGTATACAAAATAAATTGCCCAACTGAGTGAAACGAACCTGCTTTTATGTTTTAGAGACTTAAAATTAAAAAAAAGTGTTTTATATAAAAGAATAAATCTTATAAACATAAATTGTAATTTTTTTAAAGGTTCCTTCCGTCTTTAGTAAATTAGAGCTGAAAAAAGGAATGACATGTGATTTTGTATACAAATATGAACTTATGCCAGAACAACAATTTTAAATCGCTAGAGTAATTTAGAAAAAATTACTGACATTATTCTACATTTGTAAAATCTAAAATACGTTATTATCCAAATTGTTGATATATCTTATCGATTCGAAACCTTTATTTATATACGTTCTTTAATTTGAGATTAAAAGTAAATGTTTGACAGTTACGAAACCCATGAACATTTGTCCGGGGCGGAGAAGAATACAACAAATCAAAAACCAGGAAAATCGGTCCAGCCGTTCTCGAGTTATAAGTGTTCGAACAAACACGACTTTGTGTTATGTATTAAGATATTTTTGTAACACTTTACTAATATCAAATAACTATGCTGCAAGACCTATTTTTGGAGAGGAAAATTGCTTAATAATATTTTTCCATTTCAATTATTACAAATATATCATAGTAATTAGTCTCTACTGATGGACTTTTTGAGAAAAAAAATGAATTTAAAATGTGTAACAAAATTGGAGGTTCTTAGACCATGAGCTCATGAGGCTATGTTCTACTTAATTTTCGAAAATTATTTCATTCAATTAAGAGAGTCTCTAGCGATTCGCGAAACTTCGTAGGGCAGACATTTGACGTTGTTATTCCTCGCTTACACAAGACGAATAAAATAAATAATAGTTGCAAATTAGACTACCAGGATCTGTACACGAACTTGCCTTATAGTACCTATAAGTCGCAAGTAAAAACCAGAAAGGAAGAAGTTAGCATTCACTTATTTAATATTTGAATATCCTTCCAAGAAAATGAAATGAAATTATTTTGCAATCGATTGAGTTCGCCAACATGTAATTTTACAAAATATTATTCTGTTGGCCACCCACGATGTTGATGGCGATAAGTTTTCGACTCTCACCTCTGCATGATGATTACCTATTGTTTTTTATAACCTCTAAGAAAAACTCTCCTTTAAAACCACGAAAATAAACCCTAACGCAAATGCCTTTTCATTTTGAGTCTTTCAGGTGCTGTTCACCACATGCAAAGGCATGCTATTGTACTTTTATCATTATTATTACTTGAACACGAACATATTGGTAGCGGAATTATGTTACATTGTTCCTTTTAGCAAACTTTTGCGGAACATAAGACACGTGTTGAATACAACTGCCATTTTACAACACGTTGGCTTTGTTTTGTGGATAACGCGCTGGTTTTATCAATATTCATTCTAATATGGAGGGTTGTGGGGAGAGTTTTGTAATTCAGAAGTCAACCCGGAGAAAACGGAGCTTCCTCAATAAACGGTTGGGGCTGTTAGATTTACTGTGTAATATAGCATAATATAAACACATCCCTTTAATACAAAGCTTAACCTAAAATATGCACACAGAAAAAAAATCGTCTTGCCAAAATGTATTTATTTATTTATTTATTTTATTTATTATTTACATGATGCAATCATTCTACTTAGGGACTAGACGATTTGACAAATTTTTGTTCGAAGGTACAGTGTAGAATTGAATTTTACTTGCGATATAGGTACTATAGGGCAAGTTCTGCATTTGGAAAAAAAAATCGAACTCGAGATTTTGATCAAAGTTGACATTACGATGATAGCGAAGACGAATAAAGTGGCAATTCCGCCTGTCTGTCTGTATGTCTGTACCTCGATCTACAGCCTAAACCGCTGGGGCTATTTTCTTCAAACTTAAGAATCTTCGGTGATTCTCTAGAGGGGAATGCAAAATCTTATTGATCTCGAAAACGGCTCTTACAATTTTGATAAAAAAAAATAGTTGTGCTATTATGGGCAGGAACTACATTTTGGTCAACTAAAATGGTAGTGTTTTGCTACGTCCCAGCCAGCTACAAAAAAAAACATTTATTTAAGCCAAATGCGAAATTATGTCGATGACTGGGCTAATCTTAAGATTTCCTGAAAATTTCATCAAAATCGGTCACGATGTTTTAGAGTTCATAGAAAACATACATACATACACACATATACACATCGATTTTCATATACAAATATTTATTTTTTATAGGAAAAAAACTGTAAGGACTTGGGAAAATACTTTCTTTTTATAAATGTTCCTCAAATTTGCAGAGCCTAAGAGCAAGCAGTATATAAAATAAATTGCCCAACTGAGTGAAACAAACCTGCTTTTATGTTTTAGAGACTTAAAATTAAAAAAAAAGTGTTCTATATAAAAGAATAAATCTTATAAACACAAATTGTAAATTTTTTAAAGGTTCCTTCCGTCTTTAGTAAATTAGAGCTGAAAAAAGGAATGACATGTGATTTTGTATACAAATATGAACTTATGCCAGAACAGCAATTTTAAATCGCTGGAGTAATTTAGAAAAAATTACTGACATTATTCTACATTTGTAAAATCTAAAATACGTTATATCCAAGTTGTTGATATATCTTGTCGATTCGAAACCTTTATTTAAATACGTTCTTTAATTTGAGATTAAAAGTAAATGTTTGACAGTTACGAAACCCATGAACATTTGTCCGGGGCAGAGAAGAATACAACAAGACATTAAGATATTTTTGTAACACTTTACTAATATCAAATAACTATGCTGCAAGACCTATTTTTGGAGAGGAAAATTGCTTAATAATATTTTTCCACTTCAATTATTACAAATATATCATAGTAATTAGTCTCTACTGATGGACTTTTTGAGAAAAAAAATGAATTTAAAATGTGTAACAAAATTGGAGGTTCTTAGACCATGAGCTCATGAGGCTATGTTCTACTTAATTTTCGAAAATTATTTCATTCAATTAAGAGAGTCTCTAGCGATTCGCGAAACATCGTAGGGCAGACATTTGACGTTGTTATTCCTCGCTTACACAAGACGAATAAAATAAATGATAGTTGCAAATTAGACTACCAGGATCTGTACACGAACTTGCCTTATAGTACCTATAAGTCGCAAGTAACCAGAAAGGAAGAAGTTAGCATTCACTTATTTTATATTTGAATATCCTTCCAAGAAAATGAAATGAAATTGTTTTGCAATCGATTGAGTTCGCCAACATGTAATTTTACAAAATATTATTCTGTTGGCCACCCACGATGTTGATGGCGATAAGTTTTCGACTCTCACCTCTGCATGATGATTACCTATTGTTTTTTATAACCTCTAAGAAAAACTCTCCTTTAAAACCACGAAAATAAACCCTAACGCAAATGCCTTTTCATTTTGAGTCTTTCAGGTGCTGTTCACCACATGCAAAGGCATGCTATTGTACTTTTATCATTATTATTACTTGAACACGAACATATTGGTAGCGGAATTATGTTACATTGTTCCTTTTAGCAAACTTTTGCGGAACATAAGACACGTGTTGAATACAACTGCCATTTTACAACACGTTGGCTTTGTTTTGTGGATAACGCGCTGGTTTTATCAATATTCATTCTAATATGGAGGGTTGTGGGGAGAGTTTTGTAATTCACAAGTCAACCCGGAGAAAACGGAGCTTCCTCAATAAACGGTTGGGGCTGTTAGATTTACTGTATAATATAGCATAATATAAACACATCGCTTTAATACAAAGCTTAACCTAAAATATGCACACAGAAAAAAAAATCGTCTTGCCAAAATTTATTTATTTATTTATTTATTTTATTTATTATTTACATGATGCAATCGTTCTACTTAGGGACTAGACGATTTGACAAATTTTTGTTCGAAGGTACAGTGTAGAATTGATTTTTTTTTTTTTTCATTTTCATACTTTTAACATTCGCTTGAAGGCTTTTACTTCACCCCTGCAAGTAAGGGAAATTTAATCTATCTAGTTTTATACAAAGAACCTTTGATGTAGCTGGTGATTTTTAAGAACATAATTACAATGTGGTGTACGGCTTCATAAAGAGTTTTCGATTGTTACTTTTCAATTGCGTTGCTCAGATCTTCTCTGTCCTCTTATCATCCGCTATCTCAATACGATCGAGTTTCCTATTTTGTTTAAATTACTTCATCGAACAAGTCTTCACCGAAAATGAGCTAAGAAATGGAAGTCATTGAAATTTCAGTTTGGAAAGTAAAACAGGCAAATGGGATCTCAAAATAATTTTTGGAAGAAGGTGTCAAGAGCTTGGAAATGTTATCACATCAAGAAAGAGATCCAAGATCTCATTTGTACAAAAACTCAAAACTCTCAATGTAACAAGTCCGCTGTGAAAAGTATTGAGTTCTAAGAATTTATGATATCTCAAGAACGAGTAAAGATATTGACTTCAAATAAATTTTGTTTAATAGATAATAACTTCAAAAGAGGCTGAAAGGGCGTTTATTAAAATTCAGTGAGTAGTTTTTTCACTATAACGGTTTAAAAAAAAAGTAAAAATTTTGGTGAGTTTCAAATATCTCACGAAAAAATAATGCTATTGATTTCAAATAAAATTTAATGTACTCATTATAAGGTCATACAGATTTGATATGAATTTGGAAAAAAATTAACATACCGTAATTTTTTTAAATAAAAAAAACCTGAAAAAAAAAATTTCATAAACCAGATATTCTAAGAACGGAAAACAATTTGAAACTCAAAATAATTTTATTTTACGAAAAATAATGTGTTTGACAACTGGTGAAAATTTCAAAAAAAATCAGTTTACAGTTTTTTTACAAAAAATAAAAAACTATATAAAATTCTATTGAAAATTGGTAAAAATTGTTTTTCGACTCAAATTTCTCGAGAACTAGTAGTGATATTGACTTCTAATTTAGTTTATTTTATACATAGTATAATTTTGTACAATTGGTAAAATGTTGACAAATATTGAATTAATAGTTTTTTTTTAAATAAATTTGAAAAAAAAAACTAAATATAAAGTTTTCAAGACCACAAATGGGAAGTTATCTGTGCGGGTCGCACCCAGCCTCTTTTTTTTTAATCGGTTTGCGAAAATCTGGTACTATTATTGACTCAAATTTGCAGGGTTCATTGGTCGAGTTTTCATAACCTTTTAAATTGAGAGCAATGTTTAAAGAAAAGGGGAAAAAGCCTCAATAGTATTTAACAGTTGCAACAACACCAGCTGCAGCCTTAGAAACTTCCTATTTAAGAAAAAAGTTGTCGGCTAAGAGCGATTTAAGACTTAAACTTAAACAGTGTAATAATTCGTAGAGAGTGCACTACGGCCATAGGTCTACAATGAATTTCACAAATATATGCATTCAAACAGACTACGTTGCACCAATCCAGTGGCAATAATAGCTATCCCAACAAGAAAACTCTGCAATGAAAACCGGGTTACGGTCTTCAGACGGTTACAATACATACGGAGGGTTTAGGTCAGGAATCTCTTCTGTTGATCTGAGCCATAGCGATAAATCGGTGCTTATGCCACTGGTGAAAGAGAAAAGAATTCACCATAATTTCCTTGAGGCTTAAGACGTCAGATGGTAATAATTCGAACCATATAGTTGTTGGTTTTCAAGGTATCAACTAATCATCCTAGTTGAAGTTCTTACTACCCACAGCAAATTTGTAACCCAGATGAGTAGAATGGGCATTAGCATTTCGGACTTATGTTGAGGTTGTCAAGACGAAGAGCTGGAGGAGCGTTTATCTCACCTACTTTGTGAAACAGAATTTGGTGACATATGTCTCCTGCCACTAAAAGACTTCCTAAAATTCATTCAAAATTCATTTATTAAACTCCTTTTCCACACACCTACCTTTCTTATCGACCTGGGAAGTGCAATTGATCCATATAAATTCGAGTGAGATGGTATCATCACCCCCATCCAAAACCTTTCCTAGCCTTTGTTTTTCAAGCCTTACCGCTTGATTAATTTTTACAATTCTACAACAGTCGGAACTGATCCATATATTTTTTTTAAATGGATGCATGTCATGCCCCCTGAATGAAAATCTTATATTTTCGATTGAGAAATTATAAGGTTCTACGGTGTCGGAAGGTGCTCCATTATTTTTCCGATCATGTATCTCAGGAATCATGTATCCCAGGAATTACTAATACTCAAGAGTTCAAATTTGGTAAGGTGCCTAGAAGGCCTGTGAATTTGCACTTTCTGGCTTTATTGGGTCGAAAATCGTCTGAGTTAGTTCTTGTTATAATGGTATAGTACCACGAACTTGGCTAGGCACTGCATGCGCCGTGCCCTTAGATCATATCATGTGCAGCTGTATATTAATAAAAATTTTAATAAAAAAAATTGTAATAAATATAAAACAACTTATTTCGTTATCCTTTTCAGTTTTTGAGCTACAAATGTATCGTATCCAAGTGTTGAACGTTTTTTTTTTAGTGTACTGGCCCTTATACTGTGCAGTGTACAATGTACACACGCGGTTTATTTGGCAAAAGAAACACGTATTTTAAGCACTATTTACGTTTATACTCATTGCAATCATCCTTTGTTGGATCATCGGGCTTTCTTTGTTTTAACTTTGCCCCACGACGACGACGTGTATCTAGATACAAATAATATTTGCATCCAGGTGGAGTTCACTTCAGTATGAAGATGTGCGGTTTTATTGTCATTTCTTCATGCAAAATTCCTTCGTCATCGGCAGTCGTCACGCCAGCGTGTATAATTTAGAAAAGAACCTTTTGCTACACCGAGGACTCAGGGCATACTAAAAACTTTCAACTTTGCCTCAAACACGAAACGAATGGAATTTGGTGAACTATTTTCTGAGTTTAAAAAACTTGAATTGAATGAAAAAGTGTGAAGAAAGCAAAGCGGGGCAGGACGCCACTAACGCTGGTGTTGTGGGTGACAGCATCGGGTACTGGGTACTAAGCGAATGATGATGCCGACTACAGAAAGCTGCAAGAAGGACGGAGAAGAAATAGGTCAATTTGAACTTGAAGGATGTTGGCACTTTTTATTTTGTATCCGCTCCTCTCACTTAAGCTATAGCTCCCATACTTTTGCTACTGCTTCTGCTTCTGCACAGCACAACATGCCTAGAAGGAGCAGCCTTCATCCGTTTCAATATCACGTTTCAAAGCATCGATTTAATTTTCGTATCTTGAGGGAATTTTGCTATTTTGCAAGCAATTAAAAGAGGGGATATTTTTTTGTTTCTATTTCAATTCTGGCCCTCCTTATTGGTGCTCTTTTGCTGGTTGTTAGTTTTTTCTTTGCTTTTAAGAATCTTTCTGTTCAATATATCTAAAAGTTTGTGAACTTGGGCACCTACATCCGTATTTCCGTATATACTCCTACCTAGATATATCTTCCTTCTTTATATTTGGCTTAGAGTTTCTTGCCTTCTGGTAAAAACTTTAATTTGATAGTGTTGCAAGAGAGCTGCCTGTGGGTCGATTCTGAGGTAAAGTTCTAAAGTCAAAGTTTCAACGTAGTATTTAAGAAAAAACTTAATTAGATTTAAGTCGTATTAGTTTTCCGGTATAGTGCCTGTCGTCGTCAATACGAAGCTGTTGAGATGTTTAGGTCAACTGCACATTAGGATTTATTTAGGTTATTCCTTATATATTAAGTGAAATTTAGACCGACGAATAAATTGTTTAATTAATTTGATTTGGTTTTTTAAATGAATGGGATTATTTCTAATGAGAAAAAAGATGAGTTGTCCTACTTTTAACTTTTGCATGTGTCATTTTGATGACACGATTACCTAGGCAAGCAGGACTTTAGCAACAATTGCCGCTTTTGGCTTGAAGCGGACCAGTGAGTGAACCTTAATAAACCACCAACTCATTTACAAGAATATACTTTTTATTCAGCTGGATCGTACGGTCTCGTCAAGTGCTAATCTTAACGTGATGTCGCAATGAACATGTTGTCAAATTCTGAGTGCATAAAAGAATATTATTATCAAAGGGCACGGTACTGCCCAGCCCAGTTCTGGCACTACACCCTTTTTACAGGAACAAACATAGGCGATTTTTGACCCCTCCCTATCTTCAGTACCAATGAAGTCAGAAACTTAAAACACCGCATATTTGCTAAGCTAGTCAGGCATAGGGGCCTCACCAAATTTCAATTTTCTAGCATAAGCGGTTCCTGAGATATAAGGCCTCAAAAATCACAAAAACCGTAACTGACTGACTCACTGACCGACTGACAGATCATCAAAATTATGGAGCATTTCCCAACATCGTAGAATCTTGTAATGTTGCACAACGGTAGGTCTTGTCATGCAACCAGACGAAAAAATCGAAAATTTGAAATTTTCAATTCAGGGGGCGTGGTATCCGCCCACTTTCTCCGAATTGGTGTTGGTTGAATGGAGCACTTCCGACTGCTGTAAAACGATGAAATTTGGTGAACCAGTAGGGCTTATATTGCATATAAAGAACCAAAAATAAACACCAAGGTTTTCCTCTCAGGGGGCGTGGTATCCGCCCACTTTCTCCGAATTGGTGTTGGTTGAATGGAGCACTTCCGACTGCTGTGAAACGATGAAATTTGGTAAAGTGGTAGGGCTTAAATTGCATACAAAGAAAAAAATATAAAATTAACGGCTATCCATTCAGGGGTGTGGTATCCGCCCACTTCCTCAGAACTGATGTAAATTATATGGCGCACTTCCGATTGCAGTAGAACAATGAAATTTGGTAGAACGGTAGGGCTCAAATTGCATATAAAAGACCCAAAATAAAAATTAGGTTTTCCATTTAGGAAACATTTTTAACATTTATGTTTTTGGTCTGATTTAATGTTTAACAGAATTAAAACACCATATTCTGATATTTACGTTGCGAGATTCTGTTGCGTCCGTCATTATTTTTTATTGGACCTTTGCTTGATAGATCCGGCTATTAGAACCAAAGTTATGATTTTTGAAACTTTAAATTTAATGTTTGGAATTTTATAAGAGGCCTTGACTTGGGGCCTGACCTTTTTCGAGGCACTTTGTGTAGCTTTGGGTGCCTGGCATGTTTGCCTTGGTCTCTCCCGATCACGTAACTGAATATGGTGCGCCGATCTGGAGGAATGAATTGTTTTATTTTTTAACGATTCGAAAAGTAACCGCACTGAAAATAAAATCTAGGTATATATGACAAAAATGTAGGTTGATCTGATAAAAATATTGTCAATATACGTCCAACAAAAAGTTTTGTCAAATTGATAAAAATTACAAAATTTTGTTCAGGTAACAAAAAATATTTTGTTGTATCCACAAAATTATTTTGTTATGCTAACGAATTAATTTGTCAAAATTCGTAGAATTTACAAAATTAATTTGTCATATTAACAATTCGTTTGTTGTATTAACAATTTTTTTCGTTAGTGTTATTATTATCGGATTAACAAAATTTGTTTGTTAAATTAACAAAATTGTTTTGTTAAATTAACAAAATATTTTGTTAAATTAACAAAAATTTCTTGTTATATTTTGTTAAACAAAATATTTTGTCAATTCAACAAAATATTTTGTCAATTTTACAAATTTCTTTTGTTGAATCCTCAAAATTAATTCTGTCAAAATAGTTTTTTTTTTGGGATTGAAGTCCACAAAAATTGGCGTTTCGTCTCTACGATTTCACATGCAACCATCAGTGAGGGCGTATGGACAATACGCAATTTTTGTTAAGTTCAGTTAATATTACATCGATTTTTTAACAAAAACCAAATGTGAACTATACGAGTATCATACACAAAAGAAATGTCACGATCAAAAAAATAAACGCGCAGAATTTTTTGGTTTCCTTACAAAATAGTTTTACCTATCTGATAATATTATTTTATCAATATTACAAAATAATTCAACCCCAAAACAAAATATTTGTCATTTTAACAAAAATATTTAAATTTTTTGTTAAATTGACAAAAAAAAAATTAACAAAAACTTTGTGATATTGTCAAACATTTACAAAACAGATTTTTTGTAGATACAACAAACATTTTGTTAACATCACAAAAAAGTTTGTCCATGTGACAAAAATCTCTGTTTTATTTTGTTAAATTAACAAAACTTGATTTGTTAAACTGACAATATTATCTATAGTGCATATTTTGTTAAACTGACAAAAAATCATGCTGATTTATAAAAAATTTGTGAAATCAACAAAATCATTCTTTCGTATTGACAAAAATTTAATCAAAACGATAAAACTGTTTTGTTAAAGGAATTTATTTTCATTGCGGAGGGCTAAATTAAGAATATGTGTCTACACAATTCTAGTGGCTAAGCGAATCTCGTCAACTTTATTTTGTATATCTAAATTTGTACATTTATTATAATCTTAATCAAAAATTAGTTGTTATGTTGGTTTGTACAAAATGTTTGTGCGTTTGTAGGTTAGAACCTTACAGAGGCTTTTCTTTAGGGAAAAGAAGTTTTACTTCTAGCGCACGTACGTAAGGACACACACTCTTTTTTTAAACGTTTTCACAATGATCCTTCTCCCTCCCTTTTTCCAAAATTATTTTAATAATATTTCATGAACAGGCAGTGTTTAAAGTGATTTTGGAATTCAGTTTTCTTAGACATTAAGACGACGTTTTTCAAAATTTTGTTTTGCTGTTTTTTTAACGTTCGTAAGGCGAGTTCAACAATTTCTAAAATTGAATAAAAATTGAATTACCTTGAATGTTGGATTAAATCCGTGTTCTTGTGGAATTTCCTTTCCAAATAAGGTCTTTTGAAAACAGCTATTGTATTTTTGATGTAACTAGCAAAATATATAAAAATTTAAATAAAAATAAAAATTAAATTAAATTAATAAACATCTTAGAATCTGCTGTCACCCCACATCAGTTTCCATTATTTAGTGTAATATTTATGTATGTATCATTCAACACTAACTCTAAGTTAAAGAATATTTCTATTATTTATAGGTTCATGCCAAAAATTGTAAATCTTTTAGTATCTATCTTAATGAATGAATAAATGTTTTTCTAATCTAAAAATCTAATCTAATCTGTTCGCTACAAAATATCGTGATTCTGGTGTTTCGCCACGAAGCAAGGAATACAATGGCTCTGGTGGAACTTTCACTTTCCAACAATCCAGGCGTTTCTCCAGCAAACTTCAATGCCGCACAATGCTCGCAAACTACATCCATTAGACTTATTCCAACGAAAGGATGTGAGCTGTAGTCAATGGTACAATCGTATTAGAAACGCTTCACGATTTAAATCAACACTTTTAAGTATTTTTTTCTTGCACTTCGAAGACTATCTCGATATTGATATGTGCGACTAGCTCCACGATTTCTCATTTCTAGCCGTTTCACGGACTGCCTATCTTTGCTCTTGTGTTTGAGAAGCACGAAGTAGGGCCCTACTTTTTCCCACACCAACGCAGCGCCCTTCTCGTGCAATTTGTCGTTGTTCATCAGTTAATTAGTTCGCAATGTTCCATATAACCTAATTGTATTATTGGGAAAGATTAGATCTTCTTGGTCGCGGCATTATTAATAATAATACTCACACATCAAAACAAATCACAGACAACATTAGTTAAATAAATTACATAAACATTTTGTATGGCAAAATGGTTTTTCTTTAATTTTATTTTTCCATCAATTTTCTAATATTTTTAGTAGAGACGGAGACAAATTCAACAAATCAAAAACCATGAAAATCGGCCCCGCCGTTCTCGAGTTATGAGTGTTCGAACAAACTCGACTTTGTTTTGCTCTTGCTAACAACTTACAACATACAAATGGCAAAATTTCAATAAAGTTATCGTATCATGATTTTTTCAAGCCACTTTCATCATCACAACACCGAATTGATATTATGGTTACCTATTCCCTTGGTCTCTCATGTCTCCTCAAGGTATTCCCATCTATAATGCCTTAGAGTTGAATAAAAACGAATGTTCTGTTTGATCTACGCTCGATTATTGCTTGAGGTTTCCTTCCACCTTTTGTCGTTCAGGGACTTCGTTCAATAATAATTTCCACATCACAAGTAGCCTAAGGAAGTGCACAGCATTGTTATCTAGAACTGGTCCCTTGCGTTTATTGTTCAATATAGTCATAGATCGTATGGCACATATGTTGTCGGAGGTAATTAGCTAATTGTAGAGGCATACGTTTCAGAGGTCCCAAATTGCATCTAATTATTTATAATGTATTTGCCATCTATCATATGATTGAGTTGACTAACAAATGCGTACTATGCACGCATCTATATCTTTCAATTTCTACTGCGAGCTATAATAAAATGATTCGCTGCTGTAGGCCGGACTTCTGTGAATTTAAATTACGACACGCTTCGCGATTGTATATAATATCTGTAAGCCTATAGATACTCAACTCATGTCTATTTCAAATATGCACCAGATAACTAGCTCTGTGCATGACACAGAAGAATAAATGCATCTAGTGGATGGCCGACCGACCGACGGACGGCTTAATTAACACCGATGTCGAATGCTTTGATCTCAATATCAAATGGCAAAGACCTTCTGGAAAATGCAATAAATATAACGCTCATAAACGATTTATCCTTTTGTGTGAATGACTACAAGTCAAAGTCTATAGACTCGAGCTCGAGGGAGGATCATTATGAATTGAATAGCATAAGGGTGTTTGTCGATTAAGGCGTTTAATGTGCCCATAGCTCTGTATGCCTTCTGGACTTCAAACAGAATAGATACAGATACAATGGAAACCGGCAGGAATCACTTATGAAAATCGACTGTTATTTTATTTGGCGCCTGTAGTGACGTATGATTATTCCATTAGAGAGCAATGAATATACATACTCGTATATCTCTACAAGAGAAAATTATAGCAGCATCTTTTCAACATGTTGATGAAACATGACAATTTTTTCAACAATTATTTTCGTTTTGTTTAATTATGAGCAGCTTTTTGTGTTCCCTTATTTATTTTGAGAGAACAACACAAATAGATATTATTAAATTGGGTTAAGTGTTTCGGTATAAGGAACTACATCTTCGTGATTATGTTGACACTTCAAAACTATAAACAAAAGCCGAGAAAACCTCATATGAATATTCTCGCATGCGCGCTCTTAATTTCTGCTATTGAATTTCTTTTTTTCGTTGAGTCTGCCAGGTTTTTTGTTAAGTGAGCTTTTTGTATTTAATCTCTCCAGTTTTAAAGTTATCCAGCGCATGAGAAGAGAATCAAAGCTGCAGGAAAAAAATAAGGTGTTTGAAGGAAGAGGACAATATTTATGCCTTGGCCTCGTTCTTCTCCCAAAATATGGTCAACTTCATCACAAAGTGAAATATTGAAATTGACTTTGCATAAAGTTCATAATAGATAATGATTGAAAGCCGAAGAGATATATTATTTGAAAGCACCACAAGTACAACAGACATCTTCTTTGCCTTATCTCTCCTTCTGCAGGGTCACGTTATTTGAGAACAAATCTATTGCCAATATGTATTCTCTTTGGAAGTTAATAAAAGTTTTTTTTACAAATAGCCTTAACCCACTTTAAGTGTGTATGTGTATCTACTCTTTAAAGCAATGATAAACCAATTTTTGAGTAAAAATAAATTAAAAATTATTTGAATTACCAACTTTTTTTAATGATGGAAAATTAAAAGTCGCGCTCTTTTGCTTTGATATGCAATCATTGAAATTTTTGAAAAACAATTCAAAAATGCGAATAAATTATGGCAACATTGAAAACGGGTTCAATCTCTGCATCAATTATGAACAAATACAAGCTCATGAGGTATGTACATTGTACACATAAACAAGTAGACTTGTATCTACTACCAACCAATCCTAGGGGACAGTAGATTCAAATAGGGTGGCGTATATATGTAACGTTATGATTAATTTTATGAAAAAACATTTTTCTTTCTGTTTTAATTTAACTTTGGCATTATATTATCAAAACTTGACTATGGTTTGGAAATATGTTAAAATTATGTCTTAAGGAGAATATCTCTCAAATTGTGTGAATTGTTTGCTTCGTCCTGATGTGCTCTGTCCAGACAATTTTCCATTACTTTTCTTAAAGTTTCAGGTCCCAGCGACTTCACTTCTTCTCGTACATCGGCCTTAAGCCTTAAGTTCTTGGCCTACTGGTATGTACTATACTTTCTATGTACCGTTAAATCGGGTGAACACGGTGGCCAGTTAAAATGAGAAAAAAGCGATATTATCAGAACACCAAAAATTAAAATTTCCCCCAGAAGAGCCAAAGTTTGATGAGCTCTGTGAGTTGTGGCTCTATCTTGTTGGAACTACAGCTCTGAATTTTTTTCAGCCTCTGCCCATACAAAATTTTCAATTATTGCCCTTTATTAAAAGCTCTCCATTCTCTCTCCAAAACCGCAACTTCTTCGTCTTTTTCGAAAAAAATATGATCCAATTATTCTTTCTGAGGTTATTCCATATCATACTGTCCGAAAATAGATTTTCGTTTTCCCATTTTTGCAATTTTGTTTGGCACTAATCGCTCACTATGACCTTGTGAATAAACTTGTTATTCTCTTGGATAAATTCTTGAAAACGCTAAACACACTTGTGGATCATTTGCTTTCAACTCGTGTACGAAAAGAATCTTAAGTGATCTTTTGCAAAGATCGCCTGGACATCACCATCTGTCGAGAATGTCGCCTGTTGGAAGTTTCGGGGGTTTCCTCAATACTTGCTTGCACCCGAGCAATGTTCGCATCATTTCAAACAGCAGTGATCTTCCAGCATGCGGAAGATCACAGACAGCTCCTTGTTACTGAAAAATCTGGATCAATCAGTAAATTATTAGAGCAATGGATGCATTTTGAATATGAAAGAAATTTCGGTATGATCTTTGTGTCTGAATGATTGAATGTCGACTTTCAAAATAAAATTGAACAACTTTGGTTCTGGGTCTTTCCATTATAAACTACCCAACTTTTTTCTGAAAAAATGCATAAACAAAAAAATTATTCAAAAATTATTATTTATTAGAGTATGGAATCACCAAGCTCTATCGAAAATGCGAGAATTTAGTATCAATGAAACCCTTATTCATTAGATTAGAAATTGTTAATGATCTCTTCTCTGAAACTTCTTATCCACTTCATTGTTCTGGCGATAACCCTACCCTCAGCTTTTCCTACTCCTTCTCAAATTCTTCTCCATTCCCTTTAGAAGTGAAATTGAAACGTTTGAAAGATAACCAATTCAAACTCCGATATACATATACAGCACCGTAAAATGGGACATAAGAAAATCGTGCAGAGTTTAATGCTTTGAGACCTCAATACTGTCTATTGTCGTGGAAGCAAAAAGTACCCTTTTATGCCATTTTCCTTGAATGGTACTTGCATCAAAGAAGCTGAAAAGCTTTAAGTTTTCGGTACGCGTGTCAACGATGATCTTCGTTGGAATACCAATATTCTCGAGACCGCTACTAAATGTTTAAGATTTCTATTTTGGTGTCCAAAACTCGTCATTTATTGGATTGAATCCAGGACGGAGCAAATTATAAGAAACAGGACTATCATGTAATTATTCCCATCCCTTAAACACGGCCCTAACGGGGTACCAGTACAAATAAAATTTTGAACAAAGTACAGTTATGTTTGGACTTATAAAAAATGGGGAGAAACGAATTTAAAAATGCTATCACAAAGCTTGAAGAAAATTAGCCGTTTAGCCTATAATCGTCGAACAGACAGACGGACAGAGTTGAAGAATGGAAATAAATTTTGATAAATCTGTTCCAGAGGCTATTCAAAAATTAAACCTCAAGCCATCGCGACGAGATTTCTCACTATTCACTGGAAACTGAGAAGACACCTCAGTATTATTAACTTGGTGACCATGCAGATTCTGTAATGCTCAGGAGGAATACCGCTTCATATATTAAATAGATGTGATAATCAAAGACACAGGTATTTGGGACATCACCAAATAGAAGAGATCTCTGAAAATACCTTTAATACTCGTACTTAAGTTTCTCAAGGAACCATGTCTAGAGGAAGCGCTCAGTGCGCTTAAGCCCTAAATTTATTTGCAAAGAGAGTTAAAAGAACTTTGTGTGCAATCCAACCTCCGAAATAGGTAAAAATGTAATGATGTTTTTCAAATTGCATTTCTATAAGAAAAGCGGACAGGTAATTGAAATTTGCGTGATCCTTTTTCAAGCAGGTATAATTTGTTTTTCGATACTTATTGCTTTTCCACTCTTAGTTGAACGAAGTTTAAAAACAACACTTTAATAGCATTATTATCTACACGAATTGCCCAAATCCATGTATATGTTCTTGTGATTCTTAAAAAAGAAACCCTTTCTTTTTTAAATAGGCTTCCACTTCTTTGTACTAACCCCTATCATGCAGAGGATCTTTAGTTCAATTAGCAGTCGAATGTTTTCATAGGTTTTCAAAGAAACGATTCCGCCAAGAGTGTTATTTGTCATGAAAAGTGCTATGTACGATATCGTATATCGGCAGTTTGGACTTGTTGGAAAACTGTAGGTTCCCTCCATTCCTGCCCAAGCAACACAATTGCCTCTTACAGATATCTTGAAAAGTTATTTTCCAAGTGTTTTCAACTCTTTGAACAATCTTAAAGAGGTCTGTAATACCCAAAAAGGCCTAAAGGGGAGGAGTCTATTGTATTGAACAAAGAGTTCTAAGTAAAGTATTTGTAAGACTTCATAAAGATCATTTTTTGATTAATCTATAAAGACACTTTAAAGTGGTTTTCAAGATGTTTATATTTTTGAGTAGAAAGATTGAACTGCGAAGAAGAAAAATGTATAAAAAATGTCTTTCTCTTTCAAGCAGATACAAATTTAATGCAATTCAAATAAAATGGATTGACTAATATAAATACACAAACATGGCGAATTCTTTCCTTCAATAATTTATGACTGGATTTACGATATTCATTGTATACCCTTTTTTATGATTGTGTGTTTTGATTTGCGAGAAAAGATTTAATTTGAAACTGCATACTCTACCCTACTTGAAATTAACGCGCCTTCAAATAGAATAGTATTTACAAAGAAATATTCAGAAAAATAATGTTATAATAATAAAATGCCCTCAGAATAAAAAAGAAATGACGTTTAAGTATGCAATAGATATGGCCGATTCATGTATGTGTATGTATCGAAGGTATTCCTACCTACAGGGTGCTTTATTTTATAAAAGGTCTTTTTTTGTTCGATCTGAATAATTTTAAAATGTAAAATAATTTTAACAAATAAATACAACTCAAAAGGTTTACAAACTGAGCGATATATTAGCACTTAGAATTTTGTGTGAAATAAAATTAAATCAACTTTTTTATTGTATATGGTGATGCTAAGATCTCCTTTATACTACAAAACACGAAGAAACATAATAATTGTTTGAAGAATGATTCCGAATTTTTATTGCATTTTTTTCAAAATTTAAATGTAAGTTGACAGGTTTTATACATCTTACAGATAAAAGATACAAAAAGACATACTATATGAAAATAAGTGAAAATATATGTCATTCCTTAATTTTTATTTCACAAAGTGTTAAAATCCCTGGATTAAAAATCAGTTAGAAAGATATGCTTACTTGACATTTTATTGTTGCGTCAACATTCTATCAATACACAAAATATTGAGTTCAACTGTAAACCGACTAAAGAATCACTGAAAATTCAGAAAATTTGATATTATACATAATTAAAATAATACCCATTATCAATTTTATTTGAATTTTATTTCAACATTTTTTTTTATATTCTGCCAAAGTTCTTCAAATAACAACATTTCCTTCTTTCATTTACTTACATCCGTAGAAACTGATGACTTCGATAAAACATAAAAATCTAGTAAATAATAATTTTATCTTCAATATACGTTTAACAATGTCACCCTTTACAAAATATATGTATTTTATACAGATACGCCATCCATTTGTTAAGAACTCTTTAAAATATCTTAAGCACTTCACAATAAGATATCGAAACTGAAATTCAAAGCAAAGAGTGAAAAAAGTGTAAACAAAGAGTAAAGAAAGAATATAGCTGTTTACAATCAGTCAAATTCAAAGAAAAAAAGAGCAAACAAAGTGTAAGCAAAGAGTAAAAGAAAAAGATAACAAATTCACAACAATAAGGCTAGGCGCGCACATTCAACTTTTAGTTTTGCAACTGTTTGTTACGAGCAACTAAAAAGTTTGCGTTTTGACACAAACTAAACGATTGCCTAAAATGAGTTCGCTATTTTGTGTAACATATAATTATACGCACCTTCGCGAACATTCAACCAAATAGTTCATCTGTTTTGGTTTTCTACAAGCAACCAAACAGTTGTGCAGTTTTGCTTATTTTTTGTTAAACATAATCATATGCAATGGCGCGCACATTCAACTAAATAGTTGAGTTGTTTTCTTTAAACAGAAGAAAGAAAAAAAGATTTTCGCTTGGCGAAACAAAACATTTTTTTTCAACCAAAGAGGAAAGTAGTAATTCTTGATGTTAAGCTTTCATAAATACGTTTTAGTGAAAACTTTCACAGAACATCTTCGAGATGTATTCGAAAGATTAAAATGAAAACCTCTTTCAGCATTTTAAAACTACTCCTTTTAAAGAGGTTTTATAGAGGGTAGAGTAAGTGCGGCAAATATGGCCTACCCTTAACATTTTTTTAAATAAAACCATACATTTAAGTCGAATTCATTTATTTTTTTCGTAAACAGTTTAACAAATTATTTGTACTTAAGTCTTAAGAAACTATAACTAAAAAAAAACACATAACAAAAAGTTCAAAACAAAAACTTAAAGGAACTTTATATTTGAGTTTTAAAAAAATTGCGGTTAATATGGCCCACCTGGTGTTAAATATGGCCCAGGGTAGGCCATATTTAACACAATGTTTTTTAGTGAAACTAAATACTTAATATTTATTGGGCTATGGGGAACAAAATTTCCCTCGGAATTTTCCCCATCTTTGAAAATTGGGAAGGTCAATAGGTACTTCTGCACTGTTCATTGTAAGCTGACGACTGGCCTTTTTTAATGAGAGCCAAAGTCACTATAAAACTTAATTCCCGACATCAATAAATTCTAAGGGAAGCTTTCGAAATTAGTCGAGATGACAGTTTTGAAAGTTAGTCACAATTCCCAAGGAAATTTTATTCACGATAGACCCCATTGACTTTGGAATGAAATTGGACTTTGGAATGAAATAACTTTCCTGACTTTCTTATGAATAAGCCGTTTCTGCGCGAAAGCGTTTTTTTTTTTGTTCGGTATCTGTTTGCTTTCCAACATCATTTTCTTCTTCTTAGTTTCTTTTCTTTCTTATTCTTCAGATTTATTGATTCTTCTAGAGAAGTTTTATAAGGAGATGAGGAAATAATCTCCGATTTTCCTCGCTTTCGTCCACGATTCGATGTTTTTTTTTAACCTTTACAGGAATAGGAGAAATTTCATGAGTCGTCTCATGCCCCCTCAATATCACATGGATTGGTAGGCGCAAGATTTTCTACGTTGAATTGAGATTTTGTTGAATCAACTTCTTCTGCTGATAAAAAATCGTGGTCTTGAAAGATATTTGTTTAACAAATAGCCATATCCCTATCGACGAAAAACCTTTAACTGCGATCTGTCCAGTTTGAGTCTTAAGGTATGCTCGACCGAATAGCTTAATTATGTCGTAGTTTGATAAGGCTTTATAGTTTTTGATGACCAATCGTCCAGTTTCCTCGGTCAAGTATCTACTTATTTAAGGGTCCCATAAAAGTCTTGTCCAGCGGCTGTATCTTATTGCTCGAATGCGGATGAATGGATAGAACGTGGATACGATTTTTTCTTGCGAGGTCCACAAGCTCTATATTTCTTCCATGGTTTTTGACTTCATTTAGACATTTTAGTCTTCAAAATAAAAAATTAAAATAATTTAATTTCATTCAAGCAAACGTGTCAAATGTGGCCTACTGGGCCATATTACCAACACATTGGGTAGGCCATATTGAACACATTGTGTTTATTTCATTCATTTTAATTTTAAATACACTTCATAAACTTTTTTTCTTAAATAATATCACACAAACTAAGAAAATACATAACAGTATTTAATTTTAGAAAAAAGTTACCAATTTAATACAGAATTCGATATAAAAACACTTAAGGAAACTTGCCAAAAAATTACATCAAAAATACAAAAAACGGAAAACGCCGTATATTTTCCACGATCGGCGCGCCACACTCACCACAAAAGGCTGATGCTAAACCGGTTTGAAGGCGTTCGCAATGAATTTTTTTTTATTTCGCTGTGGGTTTTGGTTTGCGAAATAGAGCAGTAGGCCATATTACCCACGTAGGCCATATTTGCCGCACTTACTCTACATAGAGAGTCAATATGATGACATTTGTCATGATTATCTATAAGATGTTTTAAAGAGCATTTAATTATACTATAACAAAAAGAACATTTTAAAGAGCAAATTAGGAGGTCATAAAGTGAAATGGTATTAAGAAGATTGAACTAACAGCTTGTAAAGAGCTGATACATTTATTGAAGTACTCTCCAAGAGTTTATGTGTTGCTTGGGTGGTTCATATCACACACTGTCACATCTGTTTCCGCTTAGTTAAAAACAAAACTAGTGTATGACTAATGAAAATCTGAGAACTTACTTTTATTTTCTCAAAGTTAGTAGGTAAATTGCGTTGAATTAGTTAAACGGCACTGCCAATGCTTTAATATCTAAGCTTAAATCACAAACCATCGCAAGAACTAAGAGAAAACTGAATATTTCCAAACCAAATATTAACTACACTTACAAAGAGTTTATTTTGTAAATCAACACATTTTAAATTATAATATCTTTCACCTAAAGCAAACCCATATCAAGTGAGAAAGGTTTAAGAGGATATGACTATTGTCAACTCTCATGCCCTAACACAAAAAACTAACTCACCGGATGAATTGTATACACAGCACTAAAAAAACATAGTTCAGTTGAGTGTAGCTATATTTTATAGTACGCACATTAATCAGAACTATAACACCACGTCATCATGTTTAATGTGTCGTTATATCATTCTGACATAGGGTTTCTGTCACAAGGGTATACTCGACTCATGTTTACCCAAAAACATTGTTTGCTACTCTACTTTACCCAGAAAAAAAAGAACCACAAAAACAATTATTTGCGATTATATTCACACTCTAAAAATGTTAGCTTGTTTTCAGTGTTTTTACAAATATGCATGTTGACATCCAAGAAGTAATGAGAACCATTTAAGAGGATTTGTAAGTTCCACAATAAATTTATTACAAAAAAGAAAACAAAAAACGTGTGCATATATTTAAAAATTAATAAAAAAATTATCCCCACATAAAAATGGACTTATGAATATATTGATTCCCAAGGTAAACTGAGGACTTGAAACCTGCCTTTCATCTTCAAATTTACGAGTACATTAGAATCATCAAATATTCTTATTCAATTTTGGTTTTGACACGACAAATAAAAAAAAAAAGAAAAACATTACTTTGAATAAAATAACACTCACGATTGGATCGTAAGGACTTGCTCTTAAATTTAAAGGTTGCCCAGAGTTTATGAAGTTAGGAAATTACTTTGAAATAAGTTTGAGTTGCAGTTGTTCGCTATTTACATTTTCCATGCTAAAGAGCAAATAATGGTGTGAAATAAAGTTCGAGGTTTAAATCTTAACTAAGCATGTGCGTCTAATCAGTTTTAGATGGACATTTATGAAAGGTAAAAAGAAGATTTATGGATTTCAAAGAAATATGGAATACAATGGCATTTCGTCTGCTGATATTCAAACTACGTGTAACCTATTTGCAAATTTCTTTGAAAGTGTTTATGTAAGACATAAAGATAATAACTCCGTAGTTGATAGCATTGCTTTTTCCAGTGCTGATATAGGTTCTCTTTACCTGTCAACTCAAGACATCCAAGAAGATATAAAATCAATAAGTTGTGGAAGTAGTCAAGGGCCAGATAAAATTCCATCAACAGTATTGAAAAAATGTTGTCAATCTATAGTTAACCCCTTAAAAATAATTTTCAATTTGTCATTGGCTACAGGCATATTTTTGGAGGAATGGAAAATTTCTTTTATTTAACCCATTTTCAAAGCAGGTCCTAGGCAACAAATTGAAAATTATAGAGGGATATCTAAGATTTCGGCTATTCCGAAGCTATTTGAACACATAGTTACTAAAAAGTTGTATTTTAATGTTAAAGAACATATATCTCCGTATCAGCATGGTTTTGTGTCAGGCAGGTCGACAGCAACTAATTTGGTTTTATTTACGAAATATCTTTCTGATTCCCTTGAAGCAGGTGGTCAAGTAGATGTAGTCTTCACCGATTTTGTTAAAGTGTTTGACACAGTTTCACATGCCATTTTAATAAATAGACTACGTTCTTTTGGAATCCACTCTATTTTATTAAAATGGATTTCTAGTTATTTAAATAGTCGTCAACAAATTGTTAAATTGGAAAATGTATCTTCTAGAACAATTGAGGTTTCATCTGGTGTCCCCCAAGGAAGTCATTTGGGCCCGTTGTTGTTTATTATCTTTATAAATGAAATTCCATTGTTGTTAAAAAATGCTTATTGTTTAATGTATGCCGATGATTTAAAGATATTCCTATGTGTTAAAAATGTTCAAGATTGGTATTTACTTCAAAAAGACTTGAATGAAGTAGTTAAATGGTGTAATCGCAGCAATATTTGTTTAAATGTTAGTAAATGTCGCTCTTTCTCTGTTTATCGAAACAGAAATCCTCTTGTACATGAATATAAAATTTCAAACTATGTCTTAAATGTTGAAAATATAGTCAAAGATCTTGGAGTGGTATTTGACAATAAACTGACTTTTTCGTTTCATATAGACTACATTGTCGCAAAAGCGAATTCAATGCTTGGATTTCTCAAACGAAATTGTAAGGAATTTTCAAATCCTTACGCTATAAAATCTGTGTACGTGTCTCTGGTGCGCCCGTTACTTGAGTATTGTTCTATTATTTGGTGTCCTGTTTTTGTAACTTATCAAATGAGATTGGAACGCATTCAAAAGTCTTTCACTAGATTTGTTGTTAAACAACTTAATTGGAACTTAATTGAAATGCCCGTTTACTCGACTAGGTGCGCATTAATTGGTTTGGATTCGTTGGAAACTAGACGAAATGTTAGTTGTATTATGTTTGTTCACGATGTTTTCTCGTACCGTATTAAGTGTCCTAACCTTTTGGAAAAATTTAAAATTTATCCTCCAGAAAGAGTAATTCGCCAGCTCCCTCTACATGTATTTAAATATGGGGAGAATGAACCCATTACAAAATGTATTCATCTTTATAATTTGAAATGCTCAGACTTAGATTTGTATGATGATAGAACTAAATTTAAAGCTAAATTGAATAATATATTTGTATTAAATTAAAAGTAAATAATTAAATTATTACAATGCACGGAAATTAAATTATACTCTGTAAATATTATATTTATATAGAACTTACATAGATTTAAGAACTTTTTTTGTAATCTGTTAGAGTTAATTTACTCGGTAGATGAAATAAATAAATAAATAAATAAATAAATAAATAAATAAATAAAAATTGATAATGGATTTTGAATTTTCTTCTTTATTTGGTTATTTCCGCATATTGCATTAATGGGTTCACCAATCTAGTCCCAATTTTTCAAAAACTTGCTTATAAATGGAACAAATTTGGGCTCCGTTTTATCTCTGACACTCATCTTCATTATTATAAATGATCTCTTGTCTGAAACCTGTAATCCAATTCATTGTTTTGCCTACGACTCTACCCTCATTCCATTCTCGTCCCCAAATTTAAGTTCATCTCCTTTGGAAGAATGCACCTCTAATACCGTTGGACTTGAATGGCACTTGCATGGAAGAAGCCCAAAAACTTTCAGTACTTAGTATGTGTTTCAATCATGATCTTCGATGGAATGACCCACATTCTCGAAACTTCCAAAAACGCTGATAAATGCTTAGGATCTAGGCTACCTGACTTTGCTAGAGTTCTTCAAGGTGAATTACTGGCTATCAGGGATATATGTACATATACAAGGTGCTTTTATCACAGACTGTTAGGCGGCTGTTGAAACTATTAGTTCTAATACATCACACTCCAAATTGGTCGAGTAATGCCGAGATGAACCTGTTTGCCTCAATGTTAACTACAATGTCACTTTTATCTGGTTTTCGGGTCATTGTGGCATAGATGGGAATGAACGGACGGACGAGATGGTCAGATAAGGATCAGTCCTTCATAACTCATTAGCGGAAAGAGTCAACATTCCGCTCAGAGTTATGAAGGGCAAAATTAACTTAATTCGTTTTAGCGAATCAAACCGTAGGTGGAACAGTTTAACTATAACTGCATTATACATATCGATACCTTCCCGCAAGAATGTATTAGGCGACATTTTTAAAATTGTTCAGGAAACGAAAAAAACGTCTCATTTCTGTATTTTATTGGACGAAACAAATTTAAAAATGTCGCTTAATACTTTCTTACGGGAAACAAAATTTGGCCCGCCTCCTATACTAAATCCCGAACGTTTAATCCGATATGAAGATCAAAGACTTGATCTCCGGATGACTGTGGAAAAGCAAATACGCAATAAACATACTAGACTCATGTTTTTGAACTTATTCCAAACTTGATGACTCCGTGAGAATGTCCACAAATTCCCATATCAATTCCATCCACATGTTCACACGACACCATAGCAAAATGGCGAACTTCAGAGCTAATTTAACCACATGGCTAGACTGCAAGTGGTTTTGCATCTTTTATATTTATCACCATAAGGGTCTCAAAAAAAAAAAAACTACAAGAGCAGTGCGAAGCGATGCTTCCAATTTTCAAAAATCAAACATGCATTAATTTGCTCAAAATCAATCATCACCATTTGTGTTTGTCAGTCTGCTTAGCAAATTCATCTTCTTAGATTTTTTTGGAGACAATAAATTGCCTTTATAGCAATTTTATCGCATGTAAAAAGATGGCAAACACCAAATGTATTCCTTGTTCGGATAAACATAGATTTAAAGGCGTCATCTTCGCCTAAGTTATTTTCCTTTTGTACACCATCATACCCCTGCACCTAACCTTGTTTTGAATCTAAATCTGACTTTCAAACGCCCAAATCATGGAATACAAGCTTAAAATCCCCACGTAGTTACAGGTAAGCCATAGAAGATAAGATAATATATGTTTATTTGCTGACGGCATTTCCAGAGTTAGGTTATTTTGAATTTGCGTAATGCGTGAGGGCGAAGGTGAAAGCACGGAATTGGATCCTCAAGTTACCCAGTCCCTTGGATAATCTTTTATTCAATTACTGTTTTAGGCAATTTCGTTTCAAATAAATAAAAGATGATCACCAACAAATTTTTTTCTCTAGTACAGAGAGACTACTTTTTCTGTACTTTGACATATATAATATATTAAATTAAAGGCATGTTTATTTACACGAGAGGGGATAAGTTGATATGTCTTTTACGTACACACAAGTGCAAATTACCCTTGAAGTTCGTATTCCTAAATGTCCACCTAGTTTTTCATCCTAGGCACGTGCTGGCTATGTAATTATACCAAACTGCTTGGACAACAGAATCGTCTCATCACAATCAAACCTCTGAAGACCACACAAGATAAGTACTTAAAGAACTTTGGTTGGAAAAGGTCATGTTGGATGCTGGACAAGTACATGAAAGTTGTTTTAGTCAGGTCAGTTACATGTTGTTCTGAGTGTTGATTTATTTACAAGTAACTTTAACCTTGTCTCTAGATGATTATAAGACATCCGCTCTGTTTTAGTTTTACTCCTCGTATTTCAGAAAGAAAAACAGATGGAGATGGGATAGTAAACTTTCGAACCCAGAGTATTTTATCAAAAAGGATGTTATCGAACTAATTACATGAGTCCGAAATTACTTCTCACATTGCACTTTATTTCGAAAATTGACAACACACATGTGTACAAAAATTTCTGACTTATATAGGAGTTATTTAATAAAATAAAAAATTGAACATATTTTATTACTGACAGACAGACATTTTCAAGTCCAAATTTTAATAAAATTTGTTTTGGTAGTTTTAATTTATGAAAAGCTGTTGAAAAATGGTAGGAATGAGTAAAAACGTATGTCTGAGTGACGTATTAAAGATTGTAAGCATGCTTGTCAAATTTTAGGGAGATTTTATTCTAGAAAATGCTTATTGTGATGCTTTTTTGTTTCCAGCTGAGGTAGGTCAACAGGGTCTAGGGTCAACCGAAGAAAGCAGTAAAACTCGGCCAATTGAGAGTTCAAAGCTCCAGTTCCAATTTGTATTTATTGAATATGTATAAATAGGTTAACAAAGTATTTCATATAATTTTACAATACTTACGATTTTATAATAAGCTATCAAAGTATTTCATATACTTTAACATAATTCAAGGCCTTACAATAAGATAAGAGAGTATTTCATATACATTAACAGCGGTATCGGAGAGGAAGCTCAGACAGCGAAGATTGGGATAGAGTCTTTAGTCTGAGCTTTACGGAGGAGGTTAAGACAGCGAAGATTGGGATAGAGCCCCTAGTCTTAACCACGGCGACGGAAAGGAGATTCAGACAGCGAAAGATGGAATAGAGTACCTCTCCCTAGTCTAAGTGGTAGAGGAGAGCGGAGAGGTATTTAACGGCGGAAGCCAAAAACTTCGAAGGTGCTGCCTGGTATAATCGGTCAGCAGTGTGCTTCTTATTGAGATGATCTTTACCATGTACACTAGATTGGTACAAAGGACACGGTGGCAAGAAGAATCTGAATTTCGATGAATTTCCAACTCTTACTTGTCAGCTTTGCGGCCAAAACCAAATGTGGATTGTAAAACTCACGAACGAAATTTATTTGCTGACGTCGCCAGCCATCAGTGCGCGTCCTCTTTTGTATTTTTACGTGGGCGCCTTGAGGTATGTAATACTTGCTGGCCATTTCATCCGGAATAGTAATTGAAGTAGAATTTCGGCATTCTGTCGTCTCTGGGTGGTAAAAAGTGTAATTAGGTTAAAAGGTGTAACTTTATTACATCCTACACACTCTGCTACCATTTTAGAATCAATGACTGAGAATGAATGGAAGTTTAAGGTACTAGTACGGTCTAGAACGCCAAAAAACGCACGATTTTTGGGAATTTTTTTCTCAGAAGCCTTATTAGGTAATAACATAATTTTTTTTTAAATAATGAATACATGCGTCAAGAGTAGATTGTTGTCTTTGTAGGATTCATATTTAATCCTACTGAAGGCCACTTAGCAATTGGCAGGTCTCCTTGGGCTATATCACTGTGAGTTTCTTATAACTTCCTTAAGCTGATAATAGCGATAACATCAGGAAAGCTTATGCATCATATGGCATGAGGAATAAGAGCTTCTAGCCATTCATTCACAATAAGACTCCACCACAAGTGTTATAGTACCCCTCCCTGCGGTCAACTTCTTGTTTTGATGTTTTTCTAAACATTTGGTCCACCGTATGTTTCCGCCATTCTTGTGCTTTGCATTTAACTTATACTTCTGTCTATAGTGATGGGTACGCATTTCCTGTTAAGTACTTTGTGAAATGTCTAATGAAATGTCTTGTCAAACACATCCAAGAACCATAGATAAATATCACAAGGCCTTCCTTTGAAACTACGAGCGTTAAAATTCAAATGGCATATCAGTTGTGGCCTAAACGAAAAATTGTAATTTAACTGAAAAAGGACACTTGATTTGTTTGTCACCTTTACGATGAAACTATATTCATTAAATGAATTAAAAACATAATCACAATTCTACTGAAAAAAAAAAAATTGCCACATATTTTTCCTGATAACTTTTCTATGGCCATAAGTAAAGCAAAAAAAAAGCGCATATCCACCGTTTGAATTGTGAATTATGATCTGGAGTTCATACAAGATTCCCGTAAATGAGAGAACTTTCAGTTTATCCCAAATCCAAAATTTTCTTTCATACAAAAATACACAACAACACTTAATGAGCCAAATCGATCAAATCGTCTTCAAGTAATTGATTTTTTGTTATTTACATTAAACAATAGAAGTTCACCAGGGCGTATACGTATTTTTTTATTTAATTTAAATTTCAATTTATTTATTTTATAGCGGGCGTACAAATAAGACTTAGTCTTTTATAGTACCTTAAAATTGGACTCTTATGTTAACTAAAATTTGAGCTTTCTTGTAACATTACTAAGATTAAGTAAATAAAATAACAAAATATATATAACATAAGTTAATAAAATTAAGATTTGATACATATGTAATTACTTTCTAGTTACTGTTTTGTAAATGTTTAATTAAAGTGACTAAGAATTGCCTTTTTATTTTATGATATTCCTATTCTCTGCTTTATCGCCAATGGTAAGAGGTTCCAGAGTTTAATGGCATATACAAAAAATAGCCTTGATGAATTTAGATATGTGCATATAGGTGAAATAAGATTCATTGTTTGAACAGACTGCGCAAAGCATATTTTTTTTCATATAAGTATGATGGTGCCATTCTTTGTAATATTTAGTGCAAGAAAATACAACACCTGGATTTAAAAAATTGTTCAAAAGCGCATCCTAGGACAATTTCATGGTATTGAGAAACATGGTCAAATCTTCGCAAGCCGAAAATGTATCTAATTATATCATTAAAAGCAACAAGCAATTTACGCAGTGATTGAGAATCTAGTTTGTGGTAAGCTACTGAAGCATAGTCAATAAGTGGTACAAGCAACGATTTACTAATTCTCAGTTTAGTCTCAACCGGTGTTAGATTAGAGAACATATTCAATTTCCGAAGACATCCGAAGATATCATAAGACGTCCAACAGAGAAGTTAATATGGTCGACGGCTGAAAGTGAACGATTTATTTTAAAGCCTAGACTTAAAACAGTACTCGAAAACTCAATTTGAAACTGTGCTAGAAAAACAGGTGGTAGATTAGTGTTAATTGCTCATCGAGCAATTCCAAGTAGATTAGTGTTAATTGCTCATCGAGCAATTCCAAGTGTAAACACTTATTACTTATAATGTAATTTCACCCTAAGCTTATTCTTAAAAACTTCCTTACCGATCTTCGTATTTTAATATATAAACTGAACCTAACTTATGTAATTTTCTCAAATACTATATATAGCAACCATCCTCTTTTATTTCCGCCTTTTTTCATTTGCTCTTTAACTAATTAAATACCCAGCTTATAAAATACTACCGCAAATTATTTTAGTATTAAGAAGAAACTATTGTAAGTTAAAAAATTGAAATTTTAAGAAAACCTTTTATTAATATCTGAATTTATCTTTAATAAAGGAATTTGTAACTCATTACTACTAAAAGAAAACGTGTTTGAGTTAACAAAAAGTTTCTGTTGCCGCCAAACTGCGACAACAATTTACAAATTCAATAAAATAATTTGTATTCCCACAAAGATGTCACTAAATGAAAGTAGCCACGGTCCATCTGGCTTCTCCAAGTCCAGATTAATGTCCAGAACACCACCACGAAGCGAAATTCCGCAGCATCCACCACCAGCAGAGGAGTTTAATTGTCGTTCTTGTGCAGCCCCAGATTGTTCAGAGAATATGGTCCAATGCGATATTTGTGAAGGCTGGAACCACTACTCATGTGCTGCCCTGGATAGTTTCATCAGAGAAGAAGAGTTCATCTGTAGAACATGTTGCTTAGGTAAGAATATTTCCTATCCTTGGTTTTCAGAAGTGTCATCTGCACCTACTGCTAAGCTTGCCAATACCACCACCAACATTTTGGTTGCCGCTACAAGTGTTGCCTCTGCCACCACTGCTCACCCTAACCTGTATGCCGCACCCTTTATACCCTCCGTCACTGTTGCTGGGATCAATTCAACTAATCTTAATTCGTTTCAAGCACCCTCAACTACAGATGCTCTGATAAATGGAACTACAGCCACTAAGTTTTTAACTGTAACCGCCTCCACCGTGGCCACTTCGACAAATACTTTAACCACAGCTGCTGCTCCGTTACGAGCCTTTCCCGTTTTCTCTAAAACTGAAGCACTTACTTCGGGAAGACAACAGAAAGGTTCAAATATTTCCATCTATTCGAAATTCTCAAAGGCTCACTCTGCGAAGTACCTCCAAATCGAGTTACAGATGTTAGACGAGGAAAGGGCCCTTAAGGAGAAGCGCATCAATGAATTACGAGAGCTCAAACAAAAAGAAGATAGCGATTACCTGGCGAGAAAATACCAGATTTTGTCACAAATAGCTGACGCCTCATCGGATGATGAACATAACGGTGGTGACGCAGACTCGTCTATATCTAGAACGAAGGTCAATAATTGGTTAACGAAGAATCCAACTCAAAACTGTCTACAATCGACAACAAGATTTAATAAAAAATCCAATCTTGCCGACCCTGTTCCCAAGAACACAAGTTCTCCTGCGCAACTCGTCAATACCACGTGGATTCAGGCATCTGACCAGCATCATTCATTACGTCAGCAAGATCAAAGGGCAACAACAAACAATGTTCCACGCTCCTCACTGAACTACATCCCATCATGCCAAGAACCAATCGCCAATGCGAATATTCTTCATCAACCTTTGTCTTCAGAGCTACTACATCTACAACATGGTACTTCACCACAAGACTATAACGAATATATAATTTTATCTAGAAGCCATATCGCAGCTCGGCAGGTGATGTCCCGAGACCTTCAGATCTTTAGTGGAAATCCCGAAGAGTGGCCAATTTTTATATCCAATTATAACTGTGTGGTTTTAGCGATGAAGAAAATATGATGCGGCTACAGAAGACACTGAAGGGAAAAGCACTCGATTCTGTAAAAAAATTACTTACCCAACCTAATTGTGTTGCTTGAGTTATCTCTACTCTAAATGCCTTGTTTGGTAAACCAGTTATGATAATTCAAGCGGTCCAGAAGAAAATTCAAATGACTCCTGCACCTAAAGCTGACAAGTTTGATACGATTATTAATTTTGCTCTCGAGGTCCAAAATTATTGTGCTACAATAGAAGCTTCAGGGTTGGTTGCCTATATAAATAAAATCCAACTCTTCTACAGGAGCTCGAAAATAAATTGTCACATGAGCTTCGTCTGAACTGGGCAATTTATAAGCAGACAATTGCAAATTGTACTCTTTCTAGTTTCAGTGAGTGGATGTTTAGAATCGCCGATGCTATCAATGGCCTTACACCTCCTTTAGCTTCTACTTCAACTGATGTTACCAAGAGAAATAATTGGAGTTCAAAAGACAGAGGATACCTCAATATACATCTTGAGAGTAATACTGATAAGCTCTCTCATTACGAGTGCTGTATCTGTAATGGTAGCTGTATTTCTGTTGCTGATTGTGCAGACTTTCAAAAACTAAACCGAGGTGCGAAGTGGTCAGCTGTAAGAGAGAATAAGCTTTGTCGTCTTTGTTTACTTAAGCATGATTATAACAAATGCCTCTCAAGATCAGTCTGTGGGATAAACAACTGCACGTTAAAACATCATAAGCTTCTTCACAATAACGAAAGTAAACAAAACAGAACTCCTTTACAACATCACTCAAATATCCATCGTCATAATTCCAACTCTGCTTTGTTTCGTGTTGTCCCTGTCACTCTCTATGGAAATGGAATGGAACTACAAACCTTTGCGTTCTTAGACGATTGTTCCTCTATTACTCTTCTAGATCAAGAGATCGCTAAGCAATTGAACGTAAGGCGAAAGCCAGAACCATTGTGTTTGAAGTGGACTGGAGACACCCGAAGATATGAAAACGCATCTGAGGTTCTCTCATTGAAAATATCTAGTACACTACCTAATTCTGAAAGGTACGCTTTGACTGATGTGCACACGGTAGAAAATCTTCAGCTTCCCCCTCAAACACTAAATGCAAAGGCCTTAAAAGAAAAGTTTCAACATCTGAAGGGGCTGAATATTCAAGGCTATAAAAATGCAGTTCCTCGTCTACTTATAGGCCTTAATAATACCCAACTTGGGTTTTCTTTGAAAAGCAAAGAAGGAAGTTTACGAGAGCCCGTAGCCACTAAAACACGACTCGGATGGATGGTGCACGGTAATTGCTCTGACGATTCTTCTACAAATAAAATGGTCATTGGACATCATAGTTCCCAGATTTGCGAATGCAACAACGATGAACTGCAGTAATTGGTGAAAGAGTTCCTTGATACAGAAAGTTTTGGGGTTTCTAACTCCGAAAATTCCACTTGGTCAAGTGATGACCAGCGAGCATTTGAGATTTTGGAAACTCATTCCAACCGAAAAAATGGACATTTTGAAACGGATTTGCTCTGGAAGTTTGACGATTTTCAGCTTCCAAATAGTTTTACCATGGCTAAGAATCGCCTTACGTGTCTCCATAAGCGAATGCTGAGAGAACCAGGCTTGTTTGAAAAAATAAATACAAAAATTGAAGATTACGTACGTAAGGGATATGCTCGCAAGCTTTCGTCAAAAGAAATATCTGAAGGGCACAATAAATCATGGTATCTGCCTATCTTTCCTGTGGTTAATCCTAGTAAGCCTGGGAAATTAAGAATTGTTTGGGATGCAGCTGCCAAAGTGCAAGAAGTTTCACTTAACTCGGTTTTATTAAAAGGTCCAGACCAACTCACATCGCTTATTTCCGTGATCTATAAATTTAGAGAAAATCTTGTGGCTATTTGTGGATTCACAGATTCACATCCGTAAAGAAGATCAAAATTACCAAAGATTTCTCTGGAGCAGCGGTGCCGATTTACATCCAGATGTCTACGTCATGACCGTCATGACCTTTGGCGCTACGTGCTCTCCTTGCTGTGCCCAATACATAAAGAACAGAAACGCTGATGAATTCGCGCAACAGTTTCCAAGAGCGGTACGTTCAATTCGAGAAAACCATTATGTGGACGATCTAATGGACAGTGTTGAGACAGAAGGAGAAGCTGTTAAATTGGCAAAATAAATTCGACATATTCATCAAAAATGAGGTTTCCATATAAGAAATTGGATTTCGAATTCTGTCCGTGTACTTAAGGCTTTGAGCTGCCAACTTGTCGAACAAATCAACTTAAATAGAAACATGGAACTGGGTACGGAAAAAGTTTTAGGAATGTGGTGGAACACCTCTTCAGATTGCTTAGTTTTCAAGCTAAGTTCTAATTTAAAGCAAGCGGAGATTCTAAGGCCGCGGCCACGCAGTAAGCGGCTGAGCGGCTGAGCGGAAAAAAAAATATAAAACATATGAAATCACATAGAAGCGGCCACGCTATGAGCGAGCGGCGAAACAAAATTCTGAGCGGCTAAGCGGCGCCGCTCAGCAACCAAACCTGTTTTAATTTTAAGTAATGTTCTGAGCGGCAAGAAGTAAAGATGGCCAAAGTAAACATTGAGTTGTTAATTTCGTGTGTGCAATCTCGACCAGATTTACTAATCGCTCAAAAGCAGTCGCTCAGTGCCTGGCCATACGTCGCTTAGAGCTGCCACTCAGCCGCTAGCCGCTCAGCCGCTTAGCCGCTCAGCCGCTTACTGCGTGGCCGAGGCCTAAGAGGTACTCGTCGCCCTACCAAACGAGAGGTCTTAAGGATTCTCATGACCATCTTCGACCCCTTGGGTCTCCTAGCACAGTTTCTCATGCATGTGAAAATACTATTACAGGATATCTGGCGCTCTAAGATCGAATAGGACACACAGATAAAAGATGCTGAATATGAAAAATAGGTAAAATGGGCTCGTCATCTCCCAGAAATTGAATCACTTAAGATTTCTAGATGCTACATCAGTTCAAACGCCTATTCTAAGAAGAGAGAACGACAGCTCCATGTCTTCGTCGACGCAAGCGAGAATGGGTTCGCAGCTGTTGCATATGTGAGAACGTATAATGATAGCTCTATTGAGTGTGCTCTAATATTTGCCTGAATATTTGTACAGTAGGCTAGACTTTGCTAATTCTCAAAGAACGCCTGTTTTAATACAACCTAGATTTAGCTGTTTACAATCTGAACGGACATTTTTCGTCCATGTCACTCGTCAGTGGAACTCATTGCCCATACAATTAATTAAGGAGAATCACAAACGTAAATACCTTTAAAAATAATCTCTTTATACTCTTAGCTAGAAATACATAAAGCCTAATCAATAAAATATGTTTAAATTAATGTTTAAAATTAAATTCAAGTACTATAAATAATATAAAAAAAATCATGTTACGATGTACTTCATATAAATAGACAACTTTTATATCAAAATGTATTATATTAAACTTTATTACTTATATTAAATTGCATTATATAATTTAAGCCAATCACAAAATATAAGATGTATATCTTAATGTGAAATTATATATTATCCAATAAATACAAATACAAATAAATAGGTGCCAAGACAAGAGTTGCTCCCCTAAAAAAGCTCTCTATTCCAAAGCTGAAATTGCAGGCTGCCGTTCTTAGAGCCAGGTTGGCAAAGTCTATTTCTGAATCACACTCTTTTAAATTGTCTCAGCAGTTTTTTTGGTCAGATTCTAAAAATGTGTTAAGCTGGCTTCGTTCTGATCATAGGAAATACAGAGAGTTTGTAGCATTTCGCGTAAGTGAGATTTTAGCTCTTACAAAAAGTTTGGAATGGCACTGGATTCCCACGAAGCTGAACGTTGCAGACGAGGGAACTAAGTGGCAAAAGTCAACAGAATTTGTTACAAATAGCCGGTGGTACAAAAGCCCGGAATTTCTGAAGTTAGCTCCTGACTATTGGCCCCTGGAAGCACATTCTCAACAGTCAACTATCGAGGAAATGAAAACGCGGTTTATAAATGTCCACATAGCAAAGACCTCAAATAAAGTTTTTCGTTTTGAAGAAAACTCCAACTGGAACTTATTGCTGAGAAGTTCAGCGTATGCACTGCGATTTATTAATAATATACAGTCAAAACAGCAGAAAAGAAAAATGGTCGGTGGATTCCTCAAACAAGATGAGCTTCAGTTAGCAGAGATGGCTTTGATAAGAGAGGCTCAGTCTGAGGCGTACAGAGATGAGTTCGCAGAGCTATCAGCAAATCGCCCGGTGGAAAATTCTAGTCCTATTATGAGTCTTTGTCCGTATCTAGATAACAACAATATTGTTCGAGCCAATGGGAGGATAAATAATTGTTCTAAAGTAGGTGAACATCTAAAACGACCCATTATCCTGCCCAGAACTCATCAAATCACCTATCTAATCATCATGGATCATCATCGACGGTACCATCACCAAAACCGCGAGACGGTCATTATCGAGCTCTCTGTTTTACGTTCTGTAAGATTATCTTGTCAAGAGTGCAAAAACAATAGCACCCAGCCACTGGCACCAATAATGGGTCAGCTTCCCGGGTCACCGAGGCTTGCTTCATTTTCACGGCCATTCTCCTTTGTAGGGGTCGATTATTTTGGACCGATGAAAGTGACGGTTCACAGAAGAACCGAAAAACGTTGGGGGTTTTATTAACCTGTCTGACCACACGGGCAGTCCACATTGAGATTGCGTACACTTTATCTTCGGACTCTTGCATTATGGGTTTACGTAACTTCGTTGCAAGACGTGGAACACCTCAAGAGTTTTTCAGTGACAACGGAACAAATTTTGTAGGTGCGGAGAGGGAATTAAGAGAAGCATTGCAGTTTGTTGATGAACATAAATTGATGGTAGCTTTTACCTCGACAAGGACAAAGTGGACTTTCATAACACCTGGATCGCCACATATGGGTGGTAGTTGGGAGCGGCTAGTACGTTCTATTAAAACAATTCTATATAAAATAATGCCAACTCGTAATCCTTCGGATGAGCTTCTAAGAAGCATGTTGCTAGAAGCGGAAAATATTGTTAACTCCCGTCCGTTAACCTACATTCCGCTAGACGCCGAAAGTGATGAAGCCCTAACACCTAATCACTTTCTACTAGGGTCATCGAATGGAACGAAGCCGATTGCTTTGTTGGATGATAGTGTAAAAGTGGTAAAAAGAAATTGGCTTGCTTCGCAGCAGTACGCTGATCGCTTCTGGAAGCGGTGGATAGGTGAGTATCTACCTAGCCTGACCAGGCGAACAAAATGGTTTAAGCCCGTAAAACCCATTGAAGTTGGTGATATTGTGCTTATTGTTGATCCAGATAGTCCGAGAAATTGTTGGGCTAAGGGAAAAGTTATCCAAACCAAGCGTTCAAAAGATGGCCAAGTGCGGAGTGCATTCGTCCAAACACAAACTGGTGTGTATGAAAGACCCGCTCTTAAACTAGCAGTTTTGGATGTCCTCCCCAATCAACTTTAAGTTAGAGTGAAACTACAAAGGGGGAGTGTTAATTACTCATCGAGCAATTCCAAGTGTAAACACTTATTACTTATAATGTAATTTCACCCTAAGCTTATTCTTAAAAACTTCCTTACCGATCTTCGTATTTTAATATATAAACTGAACCTAACTTAACATATGTAATTTTCTCAAATACTATATATAGTCCCCATCCTCTTTTATTTCCGCCTTTTTTCCTTTGCTCTTTAACTAATTAAATACCCAGCTTATAAAATACTACCGCAAATTATTTTAGTATTAAGAAGAAACTATTGTAAGTTAAAAAATTGAAATTTTAAGAAAACCTTTTATTAATATCTGAATTTATCTTTAATAAAGGAATTTGTAACTCATTACTACTAAAAGAAAACGTGTTTGAGTTAACAAAAAGTTTCTGTTGCCGCCAAACTGCGACAACAATTAGGTAAGGTTAGGTTAGTGGACTGGCAGTTGATCTTGTTACCGTCACACTTAGATTTATGTAGATCCGTTGTGATACCCTAGGGTTTGTGACCCCTTGTATTGAAAGCTATGGTAATCCTTTGTTGATCAAGCCCGTTAAGGGTATAGATGGGTTACAGCAAGCTTTAACCTGAAATGTCAGAGGGTATTTCTAAAGTATTGAAATTTCTAACGTCACATAATAGTCTGGCTAGGGAGAGGTATACACCTTCTCGGGGGGTATTCCTTTCCCTTACCTCCACTTGAGCAATCATTCCCAAAACCAGGCCCGTAGGTGGCTCCTTGCAACGCCTGGTAGATGAGTTTGAAAAGTCAGTGTTTGGTATATATTTTCGTTTGTCTGGTCGTTAGATAAGTCGAAGAGGCTGTTTCCATACCAAAGAGGGTTTTACCAATCTTAGGTAGATGTGGCCCCATCGAACCACTGATACTCGTGCTCAACATAGGAGTGGCAACCGCAGGTGTATAGGCGAGGTGCCCATTCTCCGTTGGTGCTGCTCTCACAAGGAACACGTGCGTCGTTGTCGTTTTCGTTTGTACTACATTGTCGTACTGTAGTTGAAGGCGGTTTTCATAGATCAGGAATTTTCGAGCCATTTGGTATCATGAACGAATTTTAACATGATTTTGCTTGGAATGTCAGAGAGCTCCTCCAAGTCGTTGAAGAAGTGTCTCCCTAGATATCTGTTTCTTAGATGATATAGCGCAGAGCAGTTACACAGATAATGAGGAGTGTCCTCATGTAGCTCTTCATCACCGCATCCTCTGCATAAGTCAGGTGGTAGATTGCTCTTATCAAATTTCCATCTAGAGATTACAGAGCGACCAATTGTGAATCTCATCCAGATCTTCATTTATTCTGCAAGTTAGTTAGTTAGTTAGTTAGTCCAGTAAGTTAAAAGGTCCCGAAAGATAAATTTGAGCATCATCTGCGTAGAGATGAAACATGACATTTTTGCAAACATGTGGTAAGTCATTTATAAATATGCAGCACAAAATAGGACCCAAGATGGAACCCTATGGGACTCCAGCAAGTAAGCTGATTGAATCAGAAGAATTATTGCCAACTTTAATCTTTTGAGTTCGATGACTTAAATAGTCTTGTATAAGAGGAACCAAACTGTCACTAAAGCCAAAGTAAAGTTTTAGTTTCTTGCGCAGAATACTGTGAACATATGAACTGCTAGAAATCCTGAATGCACCGGAGAAAATAAGTAACGAGTCCGCATGTGATTTAAGAAAATAAAATACACAATTCAACAACACTTTGTGTTCATAATGTATTTTAACACTCTTTTGTTCATCTCTGAATAAATTGTTAAGTTTCTCGATATGGGTTCTTTTAACATACAAATTTAACTGATAAATTTCGGTTATCGTAATAACGTAATTACCGATCATCCCTGTTGATGGAGTTTCCATACATAAAGGGGAAAGTAATAGAAGTATACCGTATTTTAATATCTTTAATACTAGAAGATTTTATTAATTCACTTTAGCGTATGTATGATTATTTTGCTTTAGGTATTATTCGATCGGTTTTTTTTTTTTCTTGATTTATACTCACACGCAAATTTGCTTTTTCAGATATTCAGTTTATTTATTTTTTTTTTTAATTAATTAATTTATTGAAATCGGATATACATATAAGTTTTATTATAATTTTTTGTGTCTAGGTATCTTTCAATAAGAAATATCAATTTCATATAAATTAGTTTAGTTTAGCATTTATTTTTATCAAACAGAGTATAAACTATTATAGATTAATTACAATATTTATTTATATAGATAATATAAAATACATTAGTTAATTTTGGAAAGCAAACATAGTTGTTATAATTTACAATAATAGATAAATAAATAAATAAATACGTAAACATGAATGGTAAATGAAAAATTCAAACACTAATAAAAGTAAGAAATAATATGAATTGAGTGGTTCATTAAAACACAAAACAACAAAACAATCATCAATCTATTATTATTTATGTTTATATCACCGAATATAGAATTTGTTTCGCTTATACATCGTACAAATGGTTCATTATGCAAATAGTTTCTCCTATAACTTTCTCACAGAAATAAAAATTTGAACGAAGACTTCTCTACTTTAAAAGTTGAGGACAATTAACATGGTTACTGACAAGGTCCTTAATAAACATTACACTAAAATATTGGCGTCTTGAATCGAGCCTTTAAAAATTGAAAAGAGGAATTCAATATTCCATTCTAACAGCAACTTGTTGATTCGTTTTTGAACTCTCTCAATTCTTATAGCATGTGTCGCATAAAAGAGATTTTAAATTACACAACAATATTCGAGAACCGATCTAACTAGCGAAATATGTATATAAAATTTTAATGGTATAATGATCTGTAAAGTCTTTTGTATTTATTCGTATAAATCCTAGTAATCTGTTTGCTTTATTAGCAATATAGCCAATATGACTTGAAAACGAAAATAATCAGATCTCTCTTAACAAAAACCCTTTCTAATGATGTTGTTAATTGTATACTTAATAATTATTGGATTGGATTTTCTGTGGCATGTAAAACTTTGGCACTTTTTAACATTAAGATACAGTTAATTTTTACTACACCATTTGGCTAATGCATGAAAGCCATCGTGAAGAAGATGACAATTATTTGGTGTTTCAATGAATCGAAAGATTTCCAAGTCATCAGCGTACATAAGATGCCTAGAAAATCTTAATCGAGATGGAATATCATTAATAAAAAGAATGAACTCAGTGGACCTAAGTTACTTCCTTGGGGAACCACAGAAGTTAGATCAATCTTTCTAGACGTTTTAGATCCAATTTTTACGAATTTGGATCGATCCTTCAAATAAGAAAATAACCATTGAATAAAAATTGGGTGAAAAAATAAGGCATTAAGCTTGATAGTAAGAATTTCATTATTGAACCTATCAAAAGCCTTGGCAAAATCGAGGAAAATAATTTTAGTCTATAATGAATTACTAAAACCATTAATAACATCATTAGACAACAATGTAAGATTTTTAACAGTGGTAATAAAAAATTCATATTGCGAATCAGAAATTATATTTTTTATCATAAAATTAAGTTTTTTACTGACAAACATTTCGAAGAGCTTAGGAATCATAGAAAGCTTGTATATCGGTCTATAATTTATCACATTTTACTTAGATCCAGATTTGTGTATTGGAGTGATGAAAGAAATTTTCCAACACTCCAAAAATTTCCCAACATTTTAAGATTAATTGAAAATCAAACAAAGTGGAAGTGCTACAGAACTTCCACAATTTATTATTTAAAACGATCGGTGATACGCCAAATGGGCCGGCACATTTGTTGATGTCAATGTTGATTAATGCTTCGAAAACTTCTGAACTTCTTAAATAAATGTTAGTTGAGTTAATAATTTCAATAGGAGAAAACTTTGGGAGTTCTTACCTTGAATGAGATGAATAAACTGAACTAAAGTAATCAGTATAGAAATCACATTAATTTCACTAGATTTATATCCTGAATATTGCATGCTATTTGGAAAACCAATAGATTTTCTTTTCGAGTCAATGGATTTCCAAAATTTGTTGGTGTTTTTTTTTTAATATCTGATTCAAGCGATAAAATATAGTTATTGAACAAGAAATTATTGAGGACATTGAAATCGTGATGATTGAATGAGGGACTAATTATATTCTATAGAGCTTATACCTTTTATAAAATTTATTTCTTTTATTTTTCAAATTAATCAGCCTTTTGGTATACCAGGGAGGCTTAAAAAAGGATTTAACTAATCTGTTAGGAATAAGCTCGTGGATTGAACTTTTCAAAAGATAAAAAAATAGTTCCAACGCTTGATTCAAGTTCAAATTCTCTAGCATATCGTTCCTTGGTATTGGAAACAAGAAATTATTCAAGCCCACAAAATCCACACGCTTATAATCAAAATGAAGCTCACGGGAAACATCAAAAATCTGCAGTTGATGACAACACATATATGATGGATTGAGTTTTGTACAACTGGAAATTCAATATTATTTACATAAGCTTCATATTCTTTATTAATAAATATCAAGTCTTAAAATCTGCCAAGACTGTTTTGAAAATTATTGATTTGAACAAGATAGGTATAATTAACTAAAGCAGTCTATAACAGTGACTTCCGTTTCACTGTTTACATTAAAAGGCATTCAATTTGATTAGAGACATAATTTTTACGTATGGCAATTAAAACACCACCACGTGTGTTTAAATTAGTTAAATATACAACATCGACCTTTTAGAAAAACAGTAAATTGACTGTTATCAAACATTTATGAAGTTAAGTGGTTTTCATTAAGCCATGTCTCAGTAAGTATAATTAATTATTAATCGTGAGAGGCAAAATACATACAAAGTTTATTTAATTCCACCTACATTTTGGTAATATATACTAAAGTTTGAATGAATATTTGAATTAACACCATCTACAACCAAGTCATCACAGTTGTCATCAATATTAATATCTTTTACAGAAACATTTATAGATACTTCGGTTGAAACATCATTTATAATGTTGGAAACATCATCGTCACCAGCAACATCTTTAAACGATGTATTGAGTAACGACATTTTGTAATCACTATTAAGATCACTACTGAGATTTTTTTTGTATTTATACATATTTCTTTTAAACTTCAATTGATGAAAGTAATGTTATTTGTTAACTGTTATTATTATTGTTTAACTTTCTTTTATCTAACGTTTATTTTTGTATTCACCCCACAATAAAATAAATTTTTGTTAATGTGGCATTATCTCAATTTTATATAAATTTAAATGCTACAAACTATTCTCTTAAATTATTGTAAAAAATAATTATGTACATGTACATATGTATTTATTTATCATATGTAGATATACGAGGGCGGGTCAATAAGTCCGTGACTTTTTGAATTTCTGACCTCTTTACTGAAACAGCAACAGTGCTCCTGTCAACAGGCATCTGTCAGTTGACTCCTGTCAAAATTTAAACTTGCTGCGTCAGTTAGTTTGTGTTTGACAGCTATTTTTATCAGACTACTCACTAATTTGAGGAGAAAATGGAAAAAAGTGAATTTCGTGTGCTTATTAAGCATTATTTCTTGCGAAAAAAAACCATTACTGAGACCAAGGCTAAGCTTGATAAATACTATGGGGACTCTGCACCATCGATTTCAATGGTAAAAAAGTGGTTTACTGAATTTCGTTGTGGCCGTACAAGCACTGAAGATGCCGAACGTCCTGGACGCCCAGTTGAGGTCTCTACACCCGAAACAATCGAAAAAATTCACGATATGGTTTGGCGTTGTTTAATCGCAATATGGAGGAGTTTTTGCGCCGTTTTGTAACCGTGGACGAAACATGGATCCATCACAACACACCAGAGACCAAACAACAGTCAGAACAGTGGGTTTCTAAGGGTGAATCGGCGCCAAAGAAGGCCAAGGTGGGTTTGTCAGCCAATAAAGTTATGGCGACTGTTTTTTTGGGATGCACGCGGGATAATCCACATTGACTACCTTCAAAAGGGAAGAACAATCAATGGGAAATATTATGCCAACTTATTGGACCGATTCAACGACGATTTGAAAAAAAACCGACCTCATTTGGCAAAGAAAAAAGTTCTTTTCCACCAAGACAATGCAAGGGTGCACACATGTGCAGTTGCCATGGCAAAAATCCATGAATTGGGCTATGAATTGCTCCTTCATCCACCCTATTCTCCAGATTTGGCTCCGAGCGACTACTTCTTGTTCCCAAACCTGAAGAACTGGCTTGGTGGAAAAAGATTTGACTCCAATGATGAAGTCATCTCGCAAACAAAGGCCTATTTTGAGGACCTCGACAAATCATTTTTTTTGGAAGGGATAAAGATTGGACAAAGTGTATAGAGCTCAAGGGAGACTACGTTGAAAAATAAAATTATTTTTTTATCAGAAAATCTGTGTTTTATTCCAAAAGTCACGGACTTATTGACCCGCCCTTAAGTTATTAAAAAATTGTTAGGAGAATAAGAACTCAATAAATTCAATTCAACATTTGAAACAACATGAGAATTTTACGATGGCAAGAATATAACGATGAAGCTGACTGTTTACGTCTCGTTTAGTATTTATATTCACGGAAACACAAATGAAATGTTGAATTGTTGTATCAAAACCAGCTTAGCAATAATGACACAAAAACTAACAAAATTTTGTGTGAAAAACGGAGATATTTGTATTTTAATATCAATTTATCATTTCTTAAATCAGTAATAGAAAATGATATCTGCCAAACAGCCCTAATAATTTTGCCCACAAATAGTAATTATTTTTAAAGAAATTTGTATCTCGTTTTTGTATAGACGAGACTGTATTTTGCAAATAATAGCTCTAAAATAGAGTTCGACAACCATCAAGTTCACTGCCTTTGTCAAACAAAAATAACTTAACTGATAAACTTGAGTGAAAATACTAACTAAGTATTCTTAAATAATTTATACATATTATAAGAACTAACAAATGAGTGAACGAATATTGCATTAAACAAATAATACAAAGATAAATCTATTTTTTCAAATTATACTTTATTAAATTCGCTTTATTTTCCTTTTTTTCCTTTCTTACTTTTCTTTGTTTTCTTCCTAAAAGATCCTAGACATCTTCGCACCATCAATCCTCTCCACCAAGCTTGGATTTTTACTGCCGACTCTATGCGTTGAACTTGTTGCTGGTGCAAACGATTTTGCTCAGCTTTTTGCTCCATATATTCCTTTATAAACATTTTTCGTTTGCAAAAGATTTCATAATACTTACTATATGTTTTATTCACTTCTTTGATTTTCTTTTCTTTCTCTGAAATATTTTTCAGAAGCTCAGAAAGTTCCTCGGAATATTTGTTCTTCCACATTTCGATCAATTTCAAGTATTTATCTAACTCTCTTTTCGAGAAGGCTTCAAAATCAAATATAACGCGTTGTTCTATTTTTGTTTTGGCAACAAATGTGGCAAATCTCTTTTCAAGGATCTCCTCTTCCTTTTCTCCGACAATAACAGCTTGAGTGAATCTCGTGTGCTCCCACTTTTTAACTAGTTCATATTCCAATTCATTTACTTTGCTTATGATGCGCCAGTCGGATCTTAAGCTGTTTAAATTTTCACTTGCCTTCAAAAGCTTCGCTTCCGCTTCGGACTTAAATTCGGTCAGCCTTAACTTAAGATTTTTCAATACTGATGTGCTTGAACTGTGTTTCAAAATAACTTTTTCTTCATCCATGTTTTTTGCAATCTGCTGATTAATAGTTGCAAGTAGTATTTGAATGGTACCTCGGTTTTGCAGCTCTTCCATGGTCTCCATGTATACATCAACAAGCTTCTTCAACTCATAATTTCGTTTAATTTCATTGAGTGTTGCAATGGGTAAATTACATTTCCCAAGTTCTTCACCAGATTTCTTCCCTCGTTTGCTTGGATCCCGTTCTTGGAATGTCCCAGCACTTGACTGAAAGTGCTTTCCATGACTAAGAACAATGAGTTCATTAAGAGTCAATGTAAACACACTACAAATTGCATCCCGCAAAAAAGTGCCCATATCCTTCTAACACAAAAATGATTTATAAACTGAAGACTATAAGTTAGGGAATTATAACGATTAAACAATTTGGCTGTTATTGTGGTTGCTAAGACAAAAAGCAGGTGGTTTTACTGACATGAACGCACTGTCAAATATAGACACCCAAGAAAATGTCATCAAATTGGTTAATGGAAAATTTCTAGCTTTTATGGAACATGTGAATATGTATTAAGAATACTCTATTAATATGAAAACTTTAAATAAACTACTTCAATGTTATAAAATAATACATTCTAATAATAGTATTTGATGCTATAAAGTTCGTAGTGTGGAACTATTATAAATAGTAAAAACCGTTTCTTAACTTCTCAAAACTCTTATTGAATGACGTGACACCTTCAACATGCAGTACACAGTCCTCGTTTCAAAATTGTGTTTAAATTGATTGCTTGATTCTTACATTATTTTCACATGGATGTGAATTCATTTTTAGCATAACAACAACAAACAACTTTTCAAAGGTTTTTTTTAACACATTCTTCGAACTTGATATAAAGTCTGTTACTTAATTTCATTTGAGAAAGAATTTCTCAGAAATAAATTCATAAGAGATTGCGCTCCTTCCTCAATAGAAACATTCCTTTCTAAAGAAAAACTAACAGGGATCTTATACTGTCAAAAAAATCTGCGACACGGTCACTAGAGATTACTATTCTGATTAAGAGATTTTAAAAGATTTATAAGGAAATTGAAATAGAAAATAAACTTCGTGTACTTCAATCAAGAATAAAAAAGAATCCTTGGAATATTATATTTCGCACGTAACTTTTTTATACGTTTGGATTTGTTTTGGTGATTTTTTATGCAAGTGTATGTATGAATGTTTGTATATATCACAGTCATATGCACATATGCAGAAGTGGAACATTTCTTAGGAACAAATCTTTTTCTAGTGGAATAAAGATATCTCTTGAAGTCTGCTACTATATTCTTAAGAATAAATAAATAAAATGACAAAACACATTTTCTCAGTACATTTTGAACATTAAATTGAAATGGATTTCCTTGAAATAGTCCATGATTTTGTAATTTAAGAAGAAAATACAAATATGTATGTAGCTTATTGTAATCTTTTTTTAAGAAACCTGGGATTTTAGGAAGAGGACTTATCATTTATTGAAATGTTTCATACTGCCATATGCTTCCACGTGGATTTTTGAAAAAGATTCAGATTAGAACAAATGAACTATAGAATAGCTCTTAGCATTTATAATAGACACAATTATGTGTGTTTTGCAAATATTTTTATCTCAAAAGCTTCGATTAATTTTTCGGATGTTTATCCTACACATAATGGTATGGAGCAGATAATGGTTACTATTATTTTGTTTCTGCTTCATTGCCCAAGTCTCGGATAAACTAACTGGTAGATACATTTACCAGGCACTTATTGTTTAAACGAACGTCAATACTGCCTTTACAATTATTTCAATACACAATAAACAGAAACAAGGTGTGCTCATTATACACACCGTATTCTCCATGTTGTTTTTTTTAACGTAACAATCATCTTTTACCATCTTTTATTAATATTTTATTTTTTAAGGTGATACGAAATAATAATAAAATAAATAATAAAATTGGCATCCCAGTTTTATTTTATTTTATTTAATTTTTCTATAGGAATTTCGATGAAGCTGAAGATCGCTGCATCCAAATTTATGTTTTCATATAGGATAGCATATCTCTATAAGTATCAAAGATATTGGAATATTTTAAACGCCAAAATGTTGGGCGCAAATTTTCCTAGGGGCGATGTCCGTTACTTTTTTTTAAATTGTATCTCGTTATATTTTATTTTAGTGAGTTTTAAGACTTTGAAGACAAAAAAATTTTTAGGAGAGGATATAGACCGCAATAATTTTTTTTAGAAATAAAATAAATATGACCCAATGTAGAATATACGTTTCTCTAGGGGCGATGTTTCTCCATGAATGTTATGTTATTTAACCATGAAATTAAAAAAAAAAAAAAAAAAAAAAAGTTTGGACCCTTATAACTTTGGATTGACTAATTGTAGTTAAAAAATCGGTACATGAAAAAATTAGAATTTCCAAACTCTAGGGGCGATGTTTTTTCTTTATTTTATTTTTTTGTTTATTTATTTTTTTAAACATGAAAGTTAAGAAAAAAAAAGTTTAGACCCTTATAACTTTGGATCAACTAATCGTAGGTATAAGAACGGTACATAAAAAAATTAGAATTTCCAAACTCTAAAGGCGATGTTTTTTCTTTTTGTTTTATTTCATGTTCTTGAGTCATTTGTTGTCTAGCAACAAATTACAACAAAAAGGAAAATAGATATCTACGTTTTGTGTTAGTTAGTTAAGATGTTGGTTATTTGTAATATTTTTATATTTTTTATTGCATTATATTAATAATTGTATATTATCAAAATTATAATATTTATATATTAAATGCGGTCTATATCCTCTCCTAAAATTTTTTTTGTCTTAAAAGTTTTAAAACTCACTAAAATAAAATATAACGAGATACAATTTAAAAAAAGTAACGGACATCGCCCCTAGGAAAATATGCGCCCAACATTGTGGCGTTTAAAATATTCCAATATCTTTGCTACTTATCGAGATATGCTATCCTAAATGAAAACATAAATTTGGATGCAGCGATCTTCAGCTTCATGAATTTCGAAGAGAATTTTATAAGCAATTTTTAAATTCCAAAGTACTTGTACTTGTTTTTGTTTAACGTGATTTTCATGTGTTTTGTCTTTTTAAGATATCTGTAAAAGCTCGAACATGGTGCGAGTGAACTTGGCTTGAAGCAACTCTTCAGATTAAGCTCTGAATTTTTATTTTTTCCAGTTACTTCAAATTAATTTCTTTCTTATCTTCTGGATAAGGCTTTAACATCAACTTGAACCAGCGGATAGGATATTTGGGACTTTATCTATCGGATATCACTATCAGAATCCTTTGAAATCAAAAGTTGAACTTCATCTGCCTTGGCTTGAAACTTGCTCTAAGTTTCTATATTTCAATCCGTGATTCTTAGAGTGTTGATGCATCTACTATTTTCATCATAATTAAAAGAAAAATTACAAGAGCCGGTACAATAGCCCTGCCTTTAACCAAAATGTATACAAATGCTATGAAAAGTCGATGAAATATTGCAAGTTTAAGAAGTTGCAAGCAACATTAATTGACTGTACCAACATAGGATTTATTTCACCAAGTAAAAAGTATGTTTTTTTTTTAACGACCATTAATCATTTTTCTTAGGTGAAAATTCAGCTGAAAACTTTCAAAATCGAAAGAGTTCATGTCTGTTTTTCCTTCGACCTGCTGTTTGTCTTTTTTCACTTAAGGTATTGATAATTCTCAGAACTGACCGCCTTTCCTTGTAGCCGTTTTAATACGACCTCTTGTGGGTGTTTTTACTCGACTTTCTCCTTAGAGAACAGGGTCTGCTTTTAAGATGTGCTTTAGAAAGATGTACTCTCTTATATACATTAGCACCGCTCCTGAATTTGGGTATTACTGCCTTTCATATACTCCTCTCACTGTTATTCTCATCAACCGAGTGGAAATGACCTGCCGCAACCTCCTCACTGATACGAATCACAGAAGAAATGGAAAACAGCTTTGGCAGCTTTGATGCCTTCCTACAGTCCGGTTTGGAAGAAGATCCGCTCTCAAAGTGGATCTCCCAATTCTGTCTGTCTGTTCGTTAAACTTGGTAGATATCGTTTTTAAATTTTTCCCCCACAAGTTTTTTTCTTTTATTTTTTAAGACCAAAAACAACGCTACCTGCCCTACGAATTTTTTTCGTAATTTTGTAGTTCTTTTTTTTTATCAAAAGCTATTCCGCACATTTTTTTAACAAATATTCAAAAATACCATTCAGTTAGAGCTAGGTAATGGTTGAAAAAAAAATTTCCGAAAAATTGTTAAAATGGTACCGCCCCTGGAACCATGTATTTTTTTGTATTTGATTTTCTCAAAACCGGTACAACCGATTTTGACCATTTTTTTATGCTAAAGCTCCCCAAAAGTTTGAATATTATTGTGTATTCAAATTTTCCAAAAAAAATTTTTCAAAACTCAAATTTTCGAAAACCCCATGCTCGATTTTTGCTTAAGCTTGACAAATAAAGGTTTCAAGTTGTGAGAAAAAAAAATATTTTACCATACAAATGATAAAAAATGGTTTTCGAAAATCACATTTTTCTCGAAAACGGCGCGTGCCTAGGATTTTGATAATTTTTTTTTCTTTCGATTAAATTTTACGATCTAGAATTTAATAAAACACATCTGGGGCCAAATTACCGCATCAGTTATCGGGTAATACGTGACTGAATTATGTGAGCTTGGCATTACCGCTTACGTCATCGAGCAATCGATTACCTAAATTTTTTTTGGAAAATTTGATATTTCAAGTAACAGGTCAATATTTTCTTGGAAATTTAATTTTCATTCGTACAGCAATAAAAAATTTAGTTGGTGTACCAAATTTTTTTCTTAAAAATGATTTAAAAAGTTTCTATATATAAGCTTATTTTTTTAAGAAACTAATATAAGCATAAACTAATATAGGTATGCTTGAATCACATGGCATCCTGTTTTTAGTTCAAATTACGAGGCCGCAGTTTTACAGTGGGAATTTAAACCCGACTTTTTGCTTACACTTCAATTCAACAACAAATTTGGTTTCACAGTTTCATTTAAACCTTGAAGAGATTTTATTCTGTAGTTTAAGTTAAAGGAGACTATTCTTCCGTTTGAACCTCAGTTCAACAACCCCTTCAAACATTTGAAAATAGATAGATAGAAAATGAGCCATGGCTCATGATAAAAAAGTGGTTAGGAATAATATGAAATGAGGATTGACGGCTAACTTTTTCACCGTACCGCCAAGGAAGGAATAAACATAAAGCTACACGCCGCGCCGCGCCGTACCTTCGAGGGGAATAAACCGTTAGATACTTGTAAGGTAGATGTTATGGAAAGATTTGAAGCGCCCATTTCTTTAAGGACTCATCTGGAGAGGTTATCACGACACCCTTTGACCTTACTCGCCTTCAACAACTCGTCATGTCCACGCTCGGATAGAAGTAACATCGTCACGAATCTGTGTTTTAACTTTCAAACTTTGTTAATTATATTAGTCGTTGTTATTCTGAGTTTTGCTATCCACATTTAAATTTAAAGGGTATACATTATTATTATTATGCAGTAAACTGTTGAAAATTATTATATGATTGACACAGTGCTAATGACACCAATATTCTGGGAAGAAGAAATAATTTCAAACATTTTCCAAATATATACATTTTGAGAAATTCAAGATCCTTGCCAGCTTCTTCAAGAATGTTTAGTGGCCCATCTTATTAGTGGACTTATGAACCACTCTTGTATATCAAAACTTCAAGCATATACACATTTCGAACAAATTATCCTATAATGTGCTGTATATATAGAACCATTTTAAGTTAAGGGGAAAATACACATAAATTCAATTTTAAGTAAAATACCAGTACATATTTATGTCATCTATATATTGTCAACATAAATTATCGCCTTAGCCGTTTTCGAGGTAATGAAAATGAAATCGAAAACAGCAGCCTATTGTTTCAATTTTTTTTCTTTTTTTTCTTTTTCGCCCATAGAATAATAAAATATATCCTTTATCGCAACAAAACATTTAAATTGAAGGACTGCATCCATGCTGAACGTGTTTTGTTAATCGCGTCAGTGTAATTGGTTTATCGCGTGCAATCTATTATGCAAAACTGAACATCCGTCAATTAGCTGCCATCATTGATGGTCTATAACTGTCGGCTATCATCGTAATGATGAGAAGATATTTTGTTCAGAAGCGGAGCAGATGTGAAAATTCGTCCTAAATGCGTAAAATTTAGGTGTCGTTGCTGTGATGAGGCTACGCAATTTACATCATTTATCATTGCATGCTGATTAATTTTCAATCGTCCATGTCACCTTGTGTGCAGCTGATTGGTGACGTGTCATTAGTGTGATGTTTTTTATCGCCCATGTGCTCGTATAGGTTTCGGTAATTGAATCCATTTAACTAAGCCCAAACTTTGCATTGATATGATCGCAATCTATCAGTGATTAAGCATTAATGCTCTATCAGCATATTTAATGGCTATTTAGTTCTATTCGACATTAAATTTAAATTTTAAATTAAATTTCCTTCTGCGCTTGTTTTTATAGTTTTAGAGCCGGCAATAATTTAAAATTAAAAAATACATAGTTTGAAGGTAAAAGGCCACAAAGGAAGAATAATTTACAATAGAACTTTCTAAAGTATCAATAAGTGTAGGCATTGATCGAAAAATTATACTGTTTAAATAAAATGCAGTGTGCTATTGATTAGTCTCAATTTATTATGTTTTTGAAGACTTGGTTAATTTATATGTTAATTAAATAATAAGCAATCAGACCAAAAACATAAATGTTAAAAAAAGAGCCAAGTTCTTCTATACAAAAACCTTTGTGTAACAAGTCAGCCGTGAAAAGTAATGAGATCTAAAAGTGTGCCAAGTTCTTACTTCATGAAGATTTAATACCGAATATTTAAAGTAGAATAATATTGAAACAGCTACAATGTAATAGAGAAATTTTATTATTTAATGATTACTGAGTAAAATTTAATGGGCTTACTGGTCAAGTTTTTAAAACCGTTTGATTTGGGCATAAAAAAAAACTTGCCAAGTAAGCCCATCAAATTTTACTCAGTAATCATTAAATAATAAAATTTCTCTATTACATTGTAGCTGTTTCAATATTATTCTACTTTAAATATTCGGTATTAAATCTTCATGAAGTAAGAACTTGGCACACTTTTAGATCTCATTACTTTTCACGGCTGACTTGTTACACAAAGGTTTTTGTATAGAAGAACTTGGCTCTTTTTTTAACATTTATGTTTTTGGTCTGATCTCACTCCTTTTTGCAAAGATTTAAATATTTTGCCATGTCAAAATCTCGAAAGATAAGGAAAGATAGAAGGGTGGACTCTTCCTACTAAAATCAACTTAGTTTATAGCCTTCCTTTTTCTTTTGGTATATTTTCTTTTTGTTATTGGTTGTTTTAATTTGCGCTTCAATTATTTCTTCTTATCCTGGCAAGATACATAACACTAACATACCTACCTTAATTACAGCAATCGGAAGTGCTCCATATAAATTAAACATACCACTCCCCCTGAATGCAAAACCTCAATTTTTATTGTTGGTCCTTTATATGCGACTTGAGCCCTACCGTTCTACCAAATTTCATTGTTCTACTGCAATCGGAAGTGCGCCATATATAATTTACATCAGTTCTGAGGAAGTGGGCGGATACCAGGCCCCTGAATGGAAAACCTCGATTTTTATTTTCGGTCCTTTATATGCAATTTGAGCCCTACCGTTCTACCAAATTTCATTGTTCTACTGCAATTGGAAGTGCCCCATATATAATTTACATCAGTTCTGAGGAAGTGGGCGGATACCACACCCCTGAATGGAAAATCTCAAATTTTATATTTTTTCCTCTGCTTACATGACAAGACCTACCGTTGTGCAAAATTACAAGATTCTACGATGTCGGGAAGTGCTCCATAATTTTGATGATCTGTCAGTCAGTCAGTCAGTCAGTCAGTTACGGTTTTTGTGATTTTTGAGGCCTTATATCTCAGGAACCGCTTATGCTAGAAAATTGAAATTTGGTCAGGCGCATGTGCCTGACTAGCTTAGCAAATATTCGGAATTTCAAGTTTCTGACTTGATTGGTACTGAAGATAGGGAGGGGTCAAAAGTCGCCTGAGTTTGTTCCTGTAAAAAGGGTGTAGTGCCAGAACTTGGCTGGGCACTACCGTGCCCTTTGAAATTCAATTCAAAATTCAATGTGTTTTAATGACCGATTAATAGAGGTACAACATACATTGCAAGTTATGCAGATTTTCTTTAAGCTTGGGATATTTGAAAATTTGTTTAAGTAAAAAATAAAAATAAACCAAAAAATGTTTTAGTGTGGCTTATGTATAAAACAAAATTCTGAAAAATCGTTATTAATTATAAGTCTCATAGAACCACTCATTTTGATCAATTATCACAAATGTATGCTAAGGCTTCCGAGCAGTTTTAGTAGTTTTAGTATTCAAATTAAAAAAAAACTATACTCAATACAGTAGACGCCCCATATAGCCATTAAATATTCCTATTTTAAGAGAGAAGTTGCAATGGATTTTTCATCGTTTAATGTGATTGACATATTTCAACAAAAATTATCATTTTAATTTAAAAAAAAACATGAACTGCTTTATTTCTAAAAAAAAAACAATTCATAAATAAATTTATAGTAAGTTACCACGGTCAGACAACTATAAAAAGCATCTGTCGCACCTTTACCCAGTGAAGACGAGCAGACATTGCCACCGGGGAAATTTGAGCTTTTCAATGTGAATTTATTTTGTGGCCAGGCACGAAGAAGAATAAACGTAAAATTGAAATTAACTAATCAGTGTTTCAAAAGACCAGTTGTGGTCTCAATGTAAAGGAAGTTTCGGAGTGAGTAAAAAGGCTAAACGCGAAATTCTTGAGATTGGTTGAAAAAGGCTATGCTTTGTGCGGTCCTGAGAAAGGCGGAAGTGATGAAGGTTTGCAAATCGATCAATTTTAATCGATCTTCATAAGGTAAAAAGATGAGACTATCAGACCAAGGAAGACCACTAACGGCAAAGCTGAGAAATCTGCATTGCACAGCTTCAATTCTTTGGGAATAGGAGTTCGGATGTAGTGGTCAAACGTAGCTAGCGTATTCAAGGAGGGGTCTAAGAAATATTTTTAAATCCTAAAGGTAGCTTATCTTACAACTGGAGCAAACATCTGTGGTCATAATCGGTGCAAATGTTTCAATTAAGTCATGCAACCAGTCATCCCTTGAATTTTGTATTCTGGATGTATTCTTTCTTCCACATAACGTTTAAGCTTGTACATGTACAAAGTACATTCATTTGCAACCAACGACTTTTTCAGGAGGAAAAACTAATGCCCGTGTCTTATTTTTATCAACTGATTCAATCTCCTCCTGCGTTTAAAATTTCCATCGGGAAACTTGACTGACATTCATCAGAACTTGTTGCTATCACTTCCCACATCGTTAATCTCAAGTACTGTTCCCTTAACTCTTTTCATCCTATTTGTTTTACGTTTTGGTGTATGAACAAAAGCTTCTGATCCAAAAATCTGAAGATTGTCAATTTTTGGTTTTCCCGGCTCCAAATTTGATAAGACACTATAGTTGGTAAGTTGTTTTGGACATAATTAATAGTCATGATAGCTTCACCCCAATACTATCGATCTAGTTTAGCATCCAAAATTTTACGTCTCGTCATTTCCACTAATGATCGATTTTTTCTTTCGTCAGTAATATTTTGCTTCAGCCTTTAAATATTGTTTAATTCATCCAGCCTTTCATTCCCTTCCATTATCCATTTCCTCCATTTCAACATATTCTCGCAGACATTCATTAACAGAAAGACTGCTGTGCAGCGGTGGATACAGGACTTGGTTATGGGGGGTCCAACTAGTTACATCTTTAGGAAAAATTAGGCTTTTATAATTTTAAAGAAAAGTATTCTATGGGATTCTCCTTTCCGATCCCTTAAGACAAGTTGCAAATTAAACAAATTATAGAAAACGAAATTTGGGAATTCAAAGCTTATTAGAGGATCTCGGCTTACAATTAATTTCTCGATGCTATATTGTATGCATCTTTATAGTAGGTTCGAGAAATAAACATTTGTAATAGTTTTTGACTATTATCACTAAAGTGATAATGACTACCTTAAGAGATACCGGTGCACATTGGTTTTGAATGTCTTAATATTCTAATAGCAGGAAAATATAGAGTTGGATAGCATTCTACATTCGAGTAGTGTGGCTAAAGAAAGAATCTCTGAATTCAACATAATGTCCGAAGTAAGGCTCAAGGGCGCTCGAGAGATTCAACTACCATATTACTACACAGTTGAACTTAGATCGTCAGAGTTGTGTTTAAAGTGTTTGTGATTTTTGAAATAGTAAGTAATTTTTTGTTGTTTTTAGGTTTACCATACTACCAGGGCTAGGAAGGAATTTTTTGACGTGTACGTCCATTCTGTTAAGTACAGACTAGCTGTTTTGGTACTAGGTGAAACACAGGTTGGTGAGAATACTAATCTTTCAGAATTTTGCCTGCCTGGTTATTATAACTAATGCCAATAATCTTTCGCCATCACGGCCTTTTACGTTATGTTATATAAGATGTTGCTTGCCAGAGCCTTATCCAATACCGCCATTGTTCTTTCATGTGACTCAAATTTACTCTCCGCAAGCATATCATGCATTATTGTTTCATTTATTTATTTATTTCATTTTCTCGTCAGGAATTTATCTCCTAATGACTTTGATGTAGGTACTGTATGAATCTATTTCCCGAATTTTTTCCTTGTACCCTCACTTTTCTTTGATTTCTATATATATACATATTTTAAATTTTATTAGTTTTTAGTTTAAATTTTTTTTGAATTATTAGAGTATAGGAAAAAAGAAACGAACAGGAGAGTTTAATTTTTTTTTTTTTGATAATTTTTGATTTTTATATGATGAATATTTTTAATAAAATTATAATCTGAAATCCTAAAATTTAGAAAAAAAAAAGGAGTTCTAATTTAATAGCTAAATGTGTGTGGAGGCTTGTGAAAGCCGTCGTCCAGATGTGATTTTGGTTAGAGGACGAGACATGAACAGACTTTTCACTAACGACTAATTCATGACTAGTTGGGTTACATTAGAGGCTATTTCCCTTGAATATATGGCCAAGGAAATAGCGAAGGAAATTCTTTCTGATACTTGGGTGGTTTGGCCAGACCTTCGTCAACAACATCAGACGAACGTTTGGAATTCAGTAAGGCGGTATCTTTTTTTTTTTTTTTTTTTTTTTTTTTTATAATCTACCCGCGCTCAAGAGATTATGATTACCCTTTAAATGGTTCAACACAGCGCGGGCATGAAGTTAATGAAGAGAAAGAAGGATAGGAAAGATGTGTGGCACGATGTTCTGAGACTGTTGGTGGTTGTCTCAGATATTTTTATCTCCAGGGATGGCGGCTGAGCAAAAGCGGAGAAATGCCGTATCTTATTTCTATGTCGCTTATAATTCACATTATTTTATTCGTGTTCATCCTTGTTGGGCATACTAGTTTAACTCAATTACATGCTGTTAGTGTTATGCCTGAACAACATGTAATGAGTAAACCAGCAACCCATTGATCAAAATTTTTAGAAGGTTTTTAATGGAATTAAAGCGACATAGACGACGGCAGGGATCGAACCTGTCATCATGAGGTTGAAAGGCGAGCACACATCCATCGCGCCACGGCCACCCCACCCCTGAGGGTAATGAAAAGAAGGTGCTTTTGATATAGGATATAGGGTATTAGTTTTTATAGGATTAGCTTAGGATTTATTTATTTTTTTTTTAATTCATTTTTTTTATAATTTTTTTGAAGTAATTTTGGTATTGGGTTTTTAGTTTAATAGGTTAGTTAGTTTAGATAGGTTATTTTTTTTTATTTTTTTTTTATTTTCTTTCATTTTTTTTTTATTGAATCGAAGCACCAACTATCTTTCCTCTCAGATATCGTCATGGTCTCTAGATTTGTGTCACATTTTTCCATCCTAACCTTAGGCACGGTTATAAATTAATGTTTAGTGGAGCAGGAGGTGCACTAAGAGGTGGCAAGAACCACCCCAAGCGACGAGCGAAGCCGAGCAACCGCAAGCGTGCCGTAGCCACTTCTGGGGTACCGAAGATGTCCCCCGTGGAAACATGGCTCCCAACTCACACTGAAGTCGTTATTGCGGGTGACTTCAATGTACACATCTCAAGTTGACTCCGCTTTTCAGGACAGGCAACACCCAAAAAAGACATATTGAGATCTTTGCCGAGATACACCACCTTACTCAGCTTGTAGATGAACCCACTTGAATACCAGATGTTGCTGGGCAAAGCAACCATAATCTTGATTTGTTTCTTACTTCTAACCCTGATATTTATACCATTTTTATTTTACCATAACGGTAAGCACTCCATTCTGCACTACAGACCATTGTGTAATACCAGACAATTTCTCGTGTCCCAAAAGAAAAGCACTAGGACAGTTTGGCAATACCCCCAGTGGGACGGTCTGAATAACTTCCATTTCTCCCCCTCCGTCTAAGACAAATTACACTAACGTCCGTTCTTACCGAAGAGTGGAACAGATCTTTACATTTTTTGCAGAAAGTAAAATTATTGCGCTTTTTATTTTTCAATTTTATTCTTAATGCGTGGGTTTGGTATCAACGAAACCCCTATTATTTGGATTATAAATAAGCTTCTAGATCGTTTAATATATCTTGTATAGGACGGTTTTAAGTCTGATCTTCACAAAATATATGCTTCCTTTTGTTCCCTCATTTTTGTAAATAATCTCTTGTCTGAAACTTCTAATACACTTCATTGTTTTATCGACGACTCTAATCTCAGCTTGTCATAATCACTCTCAAATTCACGTCCATCACCTTCGAAAGTGGAATTGCAACGGTATCGTATGATTAGCTCATTAAACTTCGATTTTTACAGCATTGTTAAATGGGGTATAAGAAATCGTGTTTCATTACAATTTTAAAACGCAAAATTAAATTATTTTGAAAGTCTAAACATCCATGTAATCAATCATAAAATATTCAAAAGTGTTAATACGATCTTACGAGTTTTGGCATTGCTACACGTGACAATTGCGACTTAGGAAGGAGCATTTTCTATCTTAAGGATAATAAAAGGTTATCTTCGAAAGTCTATGGGCCAAAAGCACCCGAATGATTTTGCTTTTTTAAATAATCATACTCACACATAACTTACTAATGAAGAAATTCTTCAAAAATTTTCAAAACACAAAGAAATTTTTATCAAAAGTAGTGTTAAGTAAGTTAAATGAAAATAAGAAATTTCAAAACATATGTAGCTTAAAGTGAAATTAATATTTAATAAATAAATATTTTTAAATAGGGTTATTAGTAACAGTAAACTGATATGAAAATGTGTGGGTGTGCCTGTGCATATTCCGCAAATAATAGATAATAGATAAATTGAATTGACACTCACCAATTTCCTTACAGCGTCCATGCTTCGAGCACATACCCAGTGCCAGTAAGGCTTGCAATGCAATTTAATGTTGATCATCATTGATTTTTGGCATTCTGTATTGTCTCGAGGTCTATAGAGATTTCCAATCAAATAGGCAACCACTACCAGCTTTCTTCATGTCCCTTTGCCACTTGAATAAATTTCTTGACCATTTTTGCAAGTACAACTTCTTAATTTCCTGAGCTCTTATTCAAAAATTTTATATAATTGAAAGAGGATTTTATAGGTTCTAGTTCGAATTTTTCATATTGTTCGTGACATGTTAGTGACAATCTGAATTTATGTGACCACTTGTCTGGCAAAAAACAGAATTGAATAAACTCATTTACCTTTAATACAGGATTCTGCTCTACAGAATGTCTGCTGAAAAGTTGGAGGGTGCGAGGTGTCCTACCGAAATACTTTAGAGATCTAGAATCAAATCGCTTAGCAACGAATGCTTCAGCTCGGACCTCTGGCAAAACTGCACTCGAGGTTTTGACCTACAATCAAAGTATTCAAAGTATTTTCCCTTTTTCCTTTCAGCTCGCAAGCTCCTTAAGAATAAAAAAAGAAAAGACCTTCTGCTTTGATGTCTAAGGCGAAGACGAATTTATTTTGAAAATACTGTTCCTATTTATACTTACAAATTGGTTATCGGAATCGATCCATACTTCGATTTTTGACCTCACAAATAATCGATATTAAAATCATCACAATTCGTATACGTATGGGCTATAAGGATGAACGACCAGCTATGTATATTAAGTGGCACAAATCGTTCGGCTACAATGCTTAGTTGACATATTTTGTCAACCTAAACAAATGACCGTTGATCGCACACCATCAACCCATTCACATAATACCATGCACTTTGTATATTTATGCCGTTCGTGCCATTTTTTTTTGGTTGGTTGGTCATCGACAACGAGTCGGATATGTTTATTTCATGTATATCTTTTATTACCCTGGCGTAGAAGGCAAATTAATGCATTGCATTGGATTTTGATCGTTATGTATCCATTGCTTAAGGCAATGCATTTCATATTGTGGGAATCGAGTGTCAAATATCGAAGTTGGTTCTATATGGAAAAGATAATTAAGTGGTCGCTAGTGCGATCCCTTCACACTGCATTCTTGCAGAAAATTCTTCCAATAGTTTTCCTTGTACCAGTGATAATGTTAGTTCTGGTTCTTGTCTTGCTTCCAATGCATTCACAAATTTATCATATGAAGATGATAGACTGGTAAATAAATCGGCGACCATCCAATTATCTTCTCCCAAAACAGGTCATCATCTTCTCAATATAAGCATCTTTCCGTTCATTATCCATGAAATTGGGGAAACATACATATATGTAGATACATAGGTATGTTTCTCATAGTTGAACCCCTATTGCTAAGAGTCACTTTCTCATGGGTAGGTATGTATGTAGTTCTGTAGGAGTTTAGGCTCTTCCATGCCTCCTTTGCAGATTAAAATTAATTTTTTGTCTTCCACCAATAATCAATCATACTTTTTGCATCGCTGTCCTCTCTGTTTCTGAATTTGTTGTTTCTGGGCCACTAAACCGTAGATTCCTTCCTCTTTACAAAGAAATAATAGAATTTATTAGGTATTAAAGCACAGCTCAATTTGACGTAATAATTAAGTTACAAAATTTTCATAACAAACAATGTTCAGAATACTTAATTAGACTGCAATCAAGTAAAGTAAATCCTTCAATGAAAATCTGCTTCCGGGTTAGACTTATTTGAAAGATTGACTAACTCACTCACTTCTGTAAGCCAATAACTACATGGAAGAAGAAATAAAAACAAAACAAAAAAAAATTAATTAATCATGTATTGCGATACGTAAAGGTCATTTTTAAAAGTCCTTGAGTTTGTTTAGGCTATCAAAATATTGTTAAAGAGTTAACTGAATAAATAAACTTTTAAAAAATAAAGAAATACAAAAAATGATGCTTCAATGATCTAACCAAAAAGACCTAAAATAAAAAGAATTGTGAAATACGTATCAAGTATTCTTTCCTAACACCTTTACCAACAGAATACAAAATACAAAAAATACGGTCTTATTATTAGCAGAAGTTTTTATTTAGACTTGCCTGAAGAGCGCATGGTTAAACTCCGATGAACTGTTTTTTTTTTAACATAAACTTCTTCAGCTGCTAAAACTTATATTTCTAAATAGAATACATACATAATTTATTTACTTCTAAAAGAAAATTAAATAATAATCACAGTAATTTAACACAAACATAGGAATCTACTTAGAAATTCTTTAAAAATAAAATAATTCTTCAAAAGAAATTGAATTTCCGTCTCAATTTATCTCCTTAAGACAAATAATTTAAATTTTGTATGTCCAATAATATCATTCCTATGTTAATAAATACTGTAACGAGAAGGAACACAAGTATAAGAAGCATTTTACTCCCCCACTTACCACTGCTTGAATGAAATTACAGCGAATAATGTATTTCGAAAATTTTTATTCAAACTTACTTCTAGAGAGTAGGTAATAGAACCTAAATCCCTCTTGAAGCTAAACTTGTTTAACATGCATATTTACATCACTAAAGAGATAGGAGATAAAATGAATATATGAAATTTTAATAAGTAAACTTGGCGCTTTCATTCGTTAGTGAACTCTCCTCTCTGATCTGAGTAGGACAACAGACAACACTCATGATTGATTGTCCAAAAATGTAAATTTGAACTTAATGCCATTGTATAAATCCACAACAAGCAAAATGGACAATGTTTACAAAATATTTTACCAACAACCTTTTGTTCAAACAATTATTTATAGCAGTGGAGTATACGTCGTGCACGCCGACATTCCATTGGCCAAAACACACTGGTGTTCTGTCGATTGAATTTATATGCACCACACTCACATTTCGCATTCGTGTACAAAAGGATGTAACTCCATCGAAGGATGCAGTCACCACATCCGTTTCATTTGAATTTGTACCAAACGCAAAAGCAACAGCAACAGCAAGAGCAACACAGCAAGCCGACTGCAGAGTATTTCGTCTCGCATGACAAGGACAAATTCCGCTCCAGCTCTTCCTGCAAAATTAATTCCAATATTGATTTTCAATACATTACTCAGCTTTCCCATTTGTTTTATTGCAATTTCAATTCTTATCTGCATTTATGAATATTCATAGTCAAAAGAAGCACTGTATGCATTCTGTACTTCCTCCGACCCTTCTCAGCCCGACGGGGTTAATAAAGGAAGTTCTCCAGGAAGTGTACACATACCGTACATATAGTGAGAGGATTAAGATTACGAAAACCACCTGAATTGGGAAAAGCTGCATGAGTGAACACCGAGCACTCCACCCGCCCGAACCCAAAAACAAGCGTTTTCTGGGTCTTGCAATTTTATTTTGAGTTGAATTTGAATGGTTTTCAAATGCTTACACACAGTGAGAAATCTAAAATTTACAATACTTGGGAGTGCGAAGACTTTGAAGGAAGTTCGCATTTGTTCAGGGATCGGGTTAAACTGCAATGGTATCAGATCTGACATCCTGATGCGTACATTTGTAGTGGATATGACCTTTGATGAAAACAGTTAGCGTACTCACTGATATTTATTCAACTCATAGTATTGACAATAATGTTGGGAATTAATGAGGGCTCCAACCCCATGTTTTTCACTTCTTACGTACGGCGGCCGGCGCGGCGGCGTGTCTATAAGATGGACAGCTGTAGACAGAAACACTAATTGCTTAATACCAAGCAAGGTCCAACGGTCAGCTTCGCATAACTCCTTCCACTGCACTGGACATTTGGTTCACCTAATATGTTTTCATCCGACACCCCACGATATATTTGGCAAACAAACGGCTGCAAACACGCTATTCGTTTAAAAGGCTCCCCGCAGGGGATCAATACTTAAAATGGCCACTCCATAATTCGGAACTCATTCGGTTCACTTCCAAGTAGCATCGATTACACCATCCCTCAGATTGAATTTTATAAGAACTTCCAGGTAACCATCGCTTCTAGAGAAATCTGGGATCGGGATGATATGGTATTTCTGGAAGATGATTCAATCCGTTTTCACACCGGTGCGGTGGATCAAAAACGAATGACGGGGTTGGTAGACTAAATTTAAGTCTTCCCAATCACTGTTGTCCTGTCTTGGCTTAAGGAAAACGTGATATCTGTATTTGCTCGGACAGGTAAGCAACGGTTAAATCTCTTGATTTAGGTACTTATGTAAACTTATGCTAAGGCAAGATGCCAGGTCTTACACAGGCCCTGATATAAGTAGGTGTTATAACAAGACAGTTTTTGATCGGCAAGCACATAACGCGACCCCAAAGATGTAGACTGCATTTAGGAGATTTCTCCTACAATGATCTTATTTATCTGGCAAATATAGATATAGGCAATCTCGCTCGCTTTATAAGAAGCTCCAATTAGTGAGAAATTCTCCAAGATTCAATGAGGTATCACGATACTCGTAGACTATCAGTGTTGGACGATGGTATTTGGGAAAAGACTGAACATGATAGATATATTGATTATTTTTTACTTGCGATATAGGTACTATAGGGCAAGTTCTGCATTTGGAAAAAAAATCGAACTCGAGATTTTGATCAAAGTTGACATTACGATGATAGCGAAGACGAAAAAAGTGGGTCCGACAATTCCGTCTGTCTGTCTGTATGTCTGTATGTCTGTATGTCTGTATGTCTGTATGTCTGTATGTCTGTATGTCTGTACCTCGAACTACAGCCTAAACTATCGGAGCTATTTTCTTCAAAGTCGGTAGTTAGGGGTCTTCGGTGATTCCCTAGAGGAGAAATTGAAATTTTTTTTTTAGCTCCAAAATTAAGGGTACCCCCCGTACACCCGTAATACAAAATCTTATTTATCTCGAAAAAGGCTCTAACGATTTTGATAAAAAAAATTAAGTGTGATATAATGGACATGGACTATATTTTGGTGAAAAAAAAATTTGGGGGGAAATGTTATTAGGGGTACCCGTCATAGAACGGTTTTTTTGATTTTCGAATTTCTCACCAACGGCTCTAACGATTTTAACCAAAATTTTTATGCAGGAGCTGCTTTGCATTTGAAAAATTATAAATTAAAATTTTTTTCGAAAAAATAGTTTTTGGATTTTTAAAAAAATAATACAATTTTTTTTTTGAAAATTCAATATCTTGAAAACCGATACACGATTAAATTTTTAAATTACGTTTTAAAATGTATTTTATTAAATACTAACAATTTGCATATCAATTTTTTTTATAAAAATTTTAAGGAAAATTTAGTACACAAAAAACATGTTTCAGTGTGTCTGTATGTCTGTACCTCGAACTACAGCCTAAACCACTGGACCTATTTCTTTCAATCTCGGTAGTTAAGGGTCTTCGGTGATTCCCTAGAGGAGAAATTGAAATTTTTTTTTTAGCTCCAAAACTAAGGGTACCCCCCATACACCCGTAATGCAAAATCTTATTTATCTCGAAAACGGCTCTAACGATTTTGATAAAAAAAATTAGGTGTGATATTATGGACATGGACTACATTTTGGTTAACAAAAATTTTGGGGCAAAATTTTATTAGGGGTACCTGCCATAGACCCGTTTTTTTGATTTTCAACTTTCTCATTAACGGCTCTAAGGATTTTAACCTAAATTTTAAATTTTTAGCAGGAGTCCCCTTAAGTTTAAAATAATATTGTATATAAAAATATTCTAAAAAATATTTATTGGGTTTTAAAAAAAAAATTTAAATCAATATCTTCAAAACCTATGAACGATTATTTTTTGAAATAATTTCCTAATATTATTAAATACTTAAAATTCGCATCCCACATTTTTTTCTTGAAAAATTTTAGAGAAATTTCTTATATGAAAAATTTATTTAATAATAAAATGATTTTTTAAGGTTTATTTGCATAAATTCATACTTTTCCGGAAACCAGACGGCAATTTTATGCATTTGAACATTATTATCTCATTAAATCCATGTTTTATATTTATAAAATGTATCTTAAATTCCAAAGTACTTTTACATAAGAGCAAGTTCGTGCGATCCAGTCGTGCATTTTATTTAATTATCAACTGATTTTCCTTGGTTATAAATATTATTATTATTTACTCGTTCTAACGATGAATTATTTGATTTAAATCAGTCATTCGAAAGGGGTCCGAATCCTATTAAACCTAATAGCACAACAATTGGAATAACAACGTTAATAGAGTAGATCATGTGTGGTGATTGAAAGTGTATGTACATATTGCTGATGTGTTGGTTTAGATAGATTTGTGCTTCCTTTTGGAAATTGCAACTGTTTGTGCGATTAGAAAATTGGCAAAGATGGATATAACATAAGCTTGGATTCAAAAACACTCAGTTGGTGTTTTAAGATTGGGTTTTTGAAAAAATAAGAGTTCGGCTGAAAATTAGTGAATCTCAAATTAAAACATGTCTCAATAGAGAGATTGTGTATTTTGTGTTGGAGTTTTCCTCTCAACAGTTTTTTTTTAATTTCGGTGATATGGAAAAGTATCTTTAAGTTATTTGATTAACTAATTTGTCGGATTGTTGTTTTTTTATTTTCTGTATTTGCGAAAGTAAAAATTAAGTTATAATTTAAACTTTTGACTTAATAAATTTGGTGGTGCAACAGCTCGAAGTGAACCAGGACCTAGTGACTTACAACTCTCAACCATTCCTGTGTGCGTGTTACCAGGAACGGAGAAACCTACAATTTTCTGCCGATTATGAACGGCTAATGAGCAGTACTTTTTCCATGACAAGAAATATACTCTTAGAAGATTTGTCAATTCCTCACAAAAGACAGTACACCCCTGAAAAACTTTTTTTTTTACTATGAATAATTAGTTCTCTTTATTAGATATTAGGTGCGTTTTATTATTCACAAATCTATCTGGATCCGGATCTGGATTAAGTTTTAACATGTATTACAAAAACAATTTGGGATCCTGTTTTCTATCGGGATCTATTTCAAAGATCCAAAAATTAGTTATTATACTGGCGAGTAGATGGCTTTTTATGGTAAGGTAGTGTAAGCTATAGTGCAAAGATAAAAGACAAGAAATAATTGAAAATTTACAAACCCAAGGATAAAAAGAGACGGACTTATAACGCTGCTGTCACTAAGATCCGTATCGTTTTATTATCAAGGGAAGATCCAGATCCGGATTCAGATAGATTTGTGAATAATAAAACGCACCTATTATATGATTGCTCTGAATTAAAAAGAAATTAAACCAATACTTACACAAAATCATACAGCTAGGAACATTAGCTTTTTTTTTACGAGTACTATGAATAATTACTTCTCTTCATTAGATATTGTTTCTTAAAGTAACACATCAAACAAAACCCATACAAAAAATTGTTTCTTGTTCATGGTAACATTTTGGCCCTTTACCCGGGCCAATTAGAAATGGCCCCCAAATCTAAATTTTAGAGGATTTAACATCACATAATATAGTGCTTAAAATAAATTGAAAAGCTTTACAAAATTAAATATAAACCACCGCGATGCATCGCCACTACAATGTACAAAAAACCATACTTAAAATGGAACTGAATTCATTCATTTATCTTGTTTATTGATTTGACTTTTTCACGTCAATTTCGTCCAGTGTTGACTTTTCTCACGTCATTTACTTTTGACTAATGTCGTTTTTATTTTTCAGTCCGGAATCTCTCTCCGATCCGGAATCCCAATTGAACACTTTTTCTTGATTCTGATGATTCTGAATTTTTTTGTGATTGTATATGTGAAATATCAAATGTGGACAATAATGAAATCAAGAATAATTTTTGATGAAAGATACACTTCTCAAAATTAGGATACAAAACTTCACAGCTGTTGAGTTTGACGTTTAAGTATATAAATGTGTGAGTGCTTCTGGTTTTGATTCTGATCTCAAATCCAGAAGCAAATTTCTCTTCTTTTCAGAATCAGAACTGTCATTTTTCTCAAGGGAACACTTTCAGAAGAGTCCAGAAGGCTTCCGGATTGCCAAATAAAAACGACATAAATGATGATAAACAACCAGGATCCGATGGTATTCCTCCGATCATTTTGAAAAAACTGGTCAGCTGCTCTATCGGGGCCATTAACTTTATTGTTTAATAGTTCTCGTGAAAAGGGTTATTTTCTTGATGATTGGAAAATCTCGTACGTATACGTTATTCCTATTCATAAATCAGGATCTAAGCAAGATGTTTCTAACTATCGCCTCATTAGCAAATTTATCAACGATATTAAACATTTTTGAAAAAATTGTCTCTGATAAGCTTACTTTTGTTCTTAAAGAAATCATTTCCCCATTTCAACATGGATTTGTTATTGGAAGTTCAACAACAACCAACCTTGCAATATTTAGTAATCAGATTATTAGTAATTTTGAAAATGATTTCCATTTTCCAAAGAGATGTCATATATACCAACTTTGCTAAGGCGTTCGAAAGAGTAAACCACCTATAACTAATACAAAAATTGGAATCCATTGGTTTCAAATCAAATATTTTAAAGTGGTTTGAATCCTATCTAAACCAAAGAAAACAGTTTGTGTATATTAATGACGTACTATCAGATGTAATTGAGGTCACTTCAGGAGTACCACAAGGGAGTCACTTGGGCCCTCTTCTATTCTTGCTGCTGATCAATGTTATCCGTGATTTATTAAAAAAATTGTCTTGTTTGATGTTTGCATATTACATTAAAATATTCCGTAGTGTTACGTCAATTAATGATTGTCATTTACTCCAATGTGATCTTTATCGCTTGTCTGAATAATGCTTAGCTAATCAGCTTTTCTTGAACGTATCAAAGTGTCAAGCTTTATCGTTTTTAGGAGCTTATCATGTATTCCTTTTCAGTATTCTATAGAAGGTATGGAACTCTCAATACTTAAATAAAAGAAAGATCTCGGTATCATCTTTGATTCGAAACTCTGCTTTAAATCCCATATAGACTTTGTGATTGCTAATCTAACTCTATGTTAGGATTTATAAATCGGAACTCTAAAGCGTTCACTGATCCTTTTACTCTTCGATCCCTTTTCTTTGCGTATGTAAGGTCATCGTTGGAATATTGCTGTGTAATTTGGGATTCATTTTATAAAGTTCATTCTAATACATCGTTCTACATCGTATAAACTGAAATATTCATACCCCAACTTATAAAACTCGGTGTCAACTTCTTGGCCTACAATCTCTTGTCGTTCGTCGTAAAAAATTTTCAATAATATTTTTGCGCGATATTATTATATCCCATATAAATTGCCCTTTTCTTTTGTCTCTTGTAAATTTGTATGCTCCGTTAAGGCATCTGCGACTCCGTTTCCTTTTTAATGAACCTTATCACCTGGTAAATTATGGTCTAAAAAAACCTTTGACTCGATGCATTAGAGAAGCCAACAGGTAATTCCCAAGAAAACAAATCAGACGACAGAGCCAAGATCTGCTTCTGCTGCCTACTACATAGTTAAGAAATTAAAAAGAATAAATACAAATATTAATAAATTGTAGTTTAATGTTTTAAGAACGGATTTGTAAGTAAAATATTTGGCCCCAACTTTTATCAAATGGCCCTCAAAAAATTTCGAAATGGCCCTCTTCGCTTTTTACTTCGCGGCAACGCTGCATGAAAGTTAAAACGATATTTTACTTGCTAATCTAAGAGAGCGCAGCCAGAAGTGAGTCTCAAGACATTTCTCAACAATCGGACACGAAGTTTAAATCTTTCAACACTTTTTCAATGATGATGTGATGCATTTGATTGTGGGGCAAAGCCGGATAATCCTTTTTCAAGAATTTTTTTTTCTTTAATTTTGTTTCAGATAAAGACTTAAAGCTACAATATTTACAATTTATAAGCAATAATTAAATAAGCAATCGCGTTAAAAATTAAAAAAAAAAATAATTTCGAACATCCTGTTGCCCAAAGGCAAGAGTTTGATGTACCCTAAAGTTACAAAAATTAATCTTCAAAAAAATTGATGGAGATTATATATGTAATGTAAGACAAAAATAATATAATTATTATAAAGCAAATCAAAATCAAAATGCAAAGCAAGGAAATTAAGGTTACATATTTTTTTAATTCTCAAATAATTACATTCAATAATCTATCTATTTTATCGTAGTTCAAAGAAAATAGCAAAAGCTTAATATTTTTTTAAAAATATTTGTTCAACTCTCTCGTATCTAATATTTTCAGGTAGGTTATTCAATAAACGAGAAACAGTTACCAAATAAAAGTGAGAAAAATGGGCTTTAACCTTCTGTACAGTGATCAAATTCATGCCATTAACACTTAAACTAGCAGCCGTATATCCCGAATTTTCAAAAAATATTTTTAATACTTTATAGAATAATAAAAGTGCTTAAGAGGTAGAATATTAAGATTCTAGAATACATCAAAACAAGCGGGATGTCTTAAGCCTGTTAAAAGGTTTTATTTGAAAAAAAATCGTTTTGACGTTTTTTTTAAATATGCTTTTGCCACAAAATTTTTATTAAAACTAAGTAAAAAAAATTGTTCTATGGTAGGTACTGTCGGTAATGTCTTAGCATTATACATTTTTATTGAATTACAGATCGTAAATATGAAATAAAACAAATTTTATAAAAATTCCAGGTGCCGATTTTTGATTTTTGGAAAACCATATTTTAAAATTTTGATGGTAGATAATTTATTTTAAGATAAAATTATTATTTTCTGAATCTTGTAGATAGCATTTTAAGACTATCAATTGTCAATTTAAAAAAAAAACTAAGCAATATTGGGTTTTCAATTATCAATTGTGTAATTGACCATTTTTTAGCTAACTTTAACTAAATGAACTTTTCTGAAAATTAATAAATTAAATTTAAAAACATTAGCTCCCAAGTTTGAAGAAAATCGGCTTAATCGTTTAGCTGTAGTCGAACAGACATAATTGCGAGACCCCCACTTTTCGTCACCCCTATTATGGGCATGTCGAGTCCTATCAAAATCTCGAATCAAATTTTTTATGAATGCATATGGTATCTACATATATACATATATTATGTACATGCATGTATATCGCAGGAAAAAATATGAAAATGATCCGGAGTGTTCTGTAAAATAATAATAAAAATCATTTTTATATTTCGCTTTAGCATTTTTATTTTTGATATTTTATATTGCAAGGAGAAGCAAAACTCGTTAGCTGGTTGCCCAATTCTCACAGGATGTTAGTTAAAAGAAAAATGAATTGCTTTAGTAACCATTTGCTCAAGGACTATAGATAACAAAATATGTCAACGGCAAAAATAAACGCAATTATCTTAAATTGCAAATTTGTTTTAACCATGTTCTCTCGGTTTGAGGAAGATATCCTTCATTCTTTTATCGGTGTGAGTGCGGAACTGATTGCCACACACACATATATTATATTCTATGTACACATACAAATTTTTATTTACAACCCACAACACTTCAACCGAAACCTTAAGTGAACCCTTGAGATGCTTCCAGTTTTTGTGTGTTTTTCCATTTCCATTATCCTTTTCAGAAAGCTTGATTCTCAGCATCATAAGGTGCTCTCTGAGCCTTGACAATATCATGATAAAAACGTCATGACGCGAGAATGTTTTAATATAATGTCTTAATTTGAAGCGCATTCGCATGTTTGACTCAAAATCTAAGGGTGCTCTAAGTATTATACCTATTCAACCCATGGAATAAGGAATAAATTGGAATAAATTGGAATAAATAAACACGTTTTTATATGATGGTGAAGCTGATAGTCCTGGAAAAAAATTACAATTTATTAAAGCAATCATTAAGAAACCGTTTTGCTTTAAAATACTTACGGGGAGCATTTTTTTTCAATTTGAAAATGCAAAAGATGAAAGTGTTATTAACTCCTAAGGAATCCTTTAACAGTTTCCTTTGAATACAGAAAGCACTTATTCTAACACAAGTGGAAAAACACTTATTCCTTTCAACATAAATGAATCCCATAATTGAGTTTAGAATACATGTGATTCTTGAAATCGCTAATGAAAGTATTGAAGTTGGCGAAATTATGCATGGGGAGTCTTTTATTTTGGTATACTCGATTTTTTAAAAGTTGTAAGTAAGTGTAAGAAATACTTTTTTTGTAAAATGTGTTTATTTGTTCCTGGCTTTACATGTTCTTTGATGATGCTTTCAATTTTCCAGACATATTCAGTATGAGTTTTAATGAACTTCAACCAATGTCTGCCTAAATTCATGATTCATCTTAGTGCAAGCGTTTACTCCTAATTAGAGGATTTAATGAGAAATGTCGATGAACATTGGTCTTGGAAGCCTCATACGAAAAGAGGGTGACAAATAGATATGGGAAAAGTATTTCATATTCTAATAGGGCGGCTAAGGTAAGAACTTCTACATTTGACAGTACGTCCGAAGGCTCTAGGCTAAGCTGATGAGCATTTTCAGCTAGACGACTATTACGGCGCAAGTGTTTGAGGGACGACTGCAGCTGGCCATTTCATTTAAGCATTGTTGATAAAAAAAAAGCCATAAAACATTGAAAGACACGAAACGCTATACGACGGTGTTCAAGGGAAAAAAATTACCCGTAAGTTGTGTCTCCTAGAAATGTTGAGGATTTTTATCATAGATCATATAGGGCCCATATATGAGAGTTCTACTCAAAGCTTAGGACAGATGTCTGCTTCATAGATGGAAGCCAGATAAGAGGAGGAACTTAAGTTCTTGCATCATTTAATAAAACCTAAGCATTCCGCTGAGTTTTTAGTTACGTCGATCATCTCTTTTGGAATGATCCTATAATTCCCAAATTGTATGTCGTTAACACACATACCGACTATGAAAGCTTTTCAGTTTCTTAAATTGAAGTGGCATTCATGGATAATAGCCTTATTGGTATATTTCGCTTAGCCGACAAAAGACAGGTTTGTAGATTTGAGGCATCAAATTCCACGCGGTTGTTAATACACACCATTATATAATTCATACACTGTCGTTTCAGTTCCACAGCCGAAGAACTGGTGAGGGTGCTGTCGTCAGCGATTTATTTCATAAATTTCAGACTTAAGACCGTCCAAAACAACTTGTATCGAGTGGTTCAAAAGGTAGTTTTTAATCCAATTAAGAATAGATTTATTCATATAAAATGCAGTCAATTTCAATAAGAGAACTTTACACCAAACTCCACCGAATACTTTTGAAATATCAAGTGAAATAATCTTACTTTCTCCAAAATAATGTAAGGATTGGTTTCACTTTTCGTTGAGATATACCATCAGATAACGAGTGGACTTGCTACGACAGCCGGTCATTAAAGAGCTTTTGTTCTTCAGCTGTTATGTCTGAAGCTGATTGTTGATCAGTGCATTTGTGTCGAAATTGCAGCAAAATACGCTAGACGAATGAGTTTAAAAAACAGTATATTTTGGTCATGTAAGATCTTTTTTCTTCATATTAAGCATCGCAATACCGGGTTTGTTTTGTTTATGTGATAAGTATACCTATCTCAACCTGATGACCTTTTTACAGCCATGCTCGTACCAGCAATTCTCTTTGGAGCTTGCTCCTTTAGTCCTGTTTTTCATTTTCATTCCATTATGAATACTGCTTGTTATCATATAATCTATATCATTATCGAGGGAGCATAGTGAGCGATAAAGTTTCGAAAAAAAACTTGTTAAGACCGTCCCAAAAGGCTTTCACATATTGCCAGAGGGTTGACTTTGAATTTTTTTTCTTTATCTGTTTGTTGTTCTGGTATGACACAGTGGTCCGATGTGCCTTGTGGTACTACTACACTTATAGTGTATTTATCAGGATCAGATCTGGGAAACAGATTTCCGGAATGATATTCAACGTCAGATAATCGAGTTGCCCCGATTTTTACATATCTTCTTAAAATCTCTACATACTCTGGCCAGAATTTCGAAGCCAAGAAGATTTACGATCATTGAAATCGCCAGTTACGATTTCAGTGTTGGATTTTATTTTATTTATTTATTTATTTGTATCTATCGAGCTTACAATCTCTTTTTACTTAACTTACTTAATAATATATATATTCATATATATACAATATATATATACTTACATTTAGAAATATTCAATTGCATGCAATTATCTTCACGCCCCTTAGACACACTATTAAGGTCGTATTGTAGGAGTTCGCAAACGGTTGTATATTTTTTAAGTTTGAACATTTTAAAGTCATCTGCAAACAGCAAATTTCCAGAAAATTTCACCCAAGAAGGAAGATCATTTATAAAAAGATCAAAAAAGAGAGGTCCAAGGTGACTTCCTTGAGGAACTCCCGAAAAGTTTTTAATTTGCTTAGATAAATTACTACCTATCTTTACATATTGTATTCGATTAATAAGATACTGATGAAACCACTTTAATAAATTAGAGTGAAATCCAAAAGCTTCTAACTTCTTCAATAGAATAATGTGTTGAACTCGCTCAAGCGCTATCGAAAACTCCGTATAAATCACGTCCACTTGACCACCGCGCTCCATACCCTTAGCGAAAAAAGAGATAAGTTGGTAGTAGTTGATCTGCCACTAACGAATCCATGTTGGGTTTTGGAGATTCCACGGTTTATGTTTGCATACACACGTTTTTTAACTACGGCTTCAAACATTTTTGGAATTGTTTGTAACATAGTAGTGAGTCTGTAGTTTGTAATTTCTTATTTGGAGCCTGCTTTATGTATTGGTGTTATGACCGAGGTCTTCCATTCATCAAGAAATACTCCTTGGGCTATTGATAAGTTAAATAACGTCCTTAAAGGTTTAGTTAAACTTTCCTCACACATTTTTAAAAACAGAGGAGAAATTCTGTCGGAGTCCTCTTGTTTATTGCTATCAAGAGATGAAAGCTCTTCCAAAATTTCTTCATCAGTTATAGTAAGACTACCAAGGGCCGTAATTGGTTGAATATTTAGTGAATTTCTGAATATCGGATTTTCAAGTATAAAGTTGGATTGAAAAAATTCTGCAAATAAATTACAAATTTCAAGTTCATCACATGATACTGTATCATTCAATCTCAAATTGATTGGTAACCCGAAAGATTGTCTCTTTCCGTTTAAAACTAGCCAAAAAGCTTTCGCATTGATTTTAATTTTGGATTTCAAACTCCATAAGTACGAGTATTGACTATACAAAAATTGTTTCGACGTTGTCTATTATTCTCTTTGAAATCTACATTGGATCGATACTTTTTATGTGCCTCGAACATTTTAATTTTTAGACTACGAAGGCGTTTATTAAACCAAATTGATCCACTATTGCCCTTTTTCCTTTTCTTGGGAATTAATCTTCTCTTAGCTTCCTCAATTTTATCTCTAAACTTACTAAAGCATATTTTTGAATCATTAGATCCGAAAAAGTCATTCCAGTCCACCTCTTGAAAGAACGTATTTAAAGCGACATAATCAGCCTTCACATAATCGTACTCAACTAAGGTTTCACTTTTATTAAAATTCAGTTGATTAAGAAACAAGAAATTAAATTCAATATGTAAAGCGTTATGGTGTATAGAGTTATTTAAAATAGGTTCAATTATTTCAGAAACTACTGCTTCAAGCTCATTACTTAAAAGAACTAAATCAAGAATACGTTCATAATCATTTTTAATACTATTAATTCGATTTAAATTCATAGATAAGAGCAAATCTAAGGTATCGAACTTCAATTTTAACACATATTTGCTCAATATTTTGATTTTATAATGATATTTGAAAGCTTATGAGCTTAGAACTCATGAATAAAACAACGCCTCCTCCTCTATTTTCATTATCCGCATACCGATCTCTTCTGTAGACATGGTAATTACTGGAAAAAAGTTCTGTCTCAGTTAAGGCAAACACAGGATAACAATTATCAGCAACGGCAGCATAAAATTTATCAATTTTTGTCAAATTTAATCAAAATGCTATTTAAAAATAAACATGATTGAAGCACAAACTAAATCAGAGATCGAAACAAGGAGTTCGATATACGGCCATGTGTTCGTTATAGATTGCATATCGACATCAGAACCATCTGAAATATAATTATAATCTTTGATTATGGCTACAAGCTAGGTAAGTACTAATTAAAAGCTGTTTTAGTTTTAAAATTGGCAACACTATTTCTATATGAATAAGTATATCTACTATCTACTAAGTTTACCAGCTAACGGATGCAGAATACCAACTATGTACTGTGAAAAAAAGTTTAGTACTTTTGATTTGTATTTAAATCCTCTCCTTAAGAAGGTTATTGAACTGATAAACCATTACTTTTGAAGTAATTCTTTCTAGGATTCCGATCTACATATTTGGTGCTCATTTTTAAAATTTAATTTCCTCTATAAAACCGAAAGTGGAACAAATTGAAAATGTAAAATGGGGGGGTTACTTTTTTAAAGCACATACAATCAGATCTTGTCAGGTAAAATCGAAACGGTCGACATTGAATCGATGAACTCGCTCTGCTTCTTTCAAAAATGAGGCAGTGAGCTATGGAGTCCATTAACTGTTAATTTTCACTATTCTGAAAATTATGCTTTTGTTCCCACAAAACCCGTTTAAGGCCCCCAAATGTGCTGACCCACATGAAGAGAATTTAACCCAGCCCATTTTTTTCTGTCACAAAAATAAAAACAAAAGCAATAATAAAATGAGTGCATTAAACATTAAAAGAAACACGCAAAGCTGATAAGCGAAGTAGGCCTACAATGACTATATAGCTACCACTTCAAAAATTAATGCTTTCCAAAATGCTTGTAAACACAAGAACACATAAATGCAGTAGGTAGGTACTCAAAATCAAGCACAAGCACGCAAATGGTTGGTTTGGTAGTTTGGTTGTTCGGTTGAGGGCTGGGACTGCAGTGGACTGAGTTGAGTTAAGAGCAATGCATTTCGAGATATCATCGCAAATTTATGCATTTCATTAATGTTTAACAAGGGCATTACAATACTCATTCTAGTGACAGATGGGTGGACAAGAGCCTCAAACTTGATGATATATTGGCACTCGGTCATACATTCGTACGCACCACGTGTCATGTCATATAAACGGTATACGGACTGTGCTTGTGAGCCTGATTGAAGAAGTAGAACGAGGAAAACTCTATTCCACACTTCCCGGAAATGTGAAAACTTTGTAAGCCCTTGTTCTTCTCCACACACGTTCAACTTTTAAAGGATTTTCAGTATTAATTTGTTCTGTGCTAAACGTATGGATGTATATAAGCATGTATTTCAGCTTCAACTCTATCATGTGGAAAACAAGTCTATAAAAATGAGTTATGGGAATTCCACTAGAAATTCGAGACCATACCACGACTTGTTATCCCATTTATTACAGTAAGTAGTACAAAGTGACGCACAAATTCCGTATGCGGGTGAGGAGTGAATGCGAGGCAGGGCTTCTTAGTAAAATATCTTTGACAAATTAGAAAGGATTTCGATGGTAATTTACCCAAATATTAAATGTCTCGAGACATTAATAACAGCAGAACGTACTAACGAAGACGTGTTATGAATTGCAATACTGATTTTCGATTACCTGATTTTCTGTGGCTTGGCTTAAGCAATTTGGTGGTTTCAATGCTTTCTGGGTGGTTTTTGCTGACAAAGGGGATATAGCTCCTGCCTAATAGAGAAATAATAAAGGGAAACTTCTTCATCAGCAAGATTATGATCATCATGCAAATTAATAGTAGCAAAGTAGAGTACCAGTGCTTAAAGGAATGATCTATATAAGCACTTATATACATATGTAGTTATATAAATTTATTGAGCAGCATAGTAAACAAGAACGAGGTTTAGTGATGAACTACCTTAATCCCAGGACCAAACATAAATTTATTAAAGTTAATATGGCTTGATTAATATAACAAAATTCACATAAGAGTAAGGTGATTTTTGTAGAGCATTTAAATACAAAATGAGCCATTAAACATCGGATAAACCTAATGAAGTGAGGGTCTTTGCACAGAAATCTATAAAATTAATAATGAATTGTTTAGAAGTGTGAGGCAAATCGTCATGGAGAATAAAGCATTGAACAACTTGTACCAATTATTCGAAATCAGTGTTTCGTTAAAGAAACGCATCGCGTATTACGCAAAAATTATCCTTAGCGATAAGACCAATTTTTAGAAGCATGGATGTGTGAACATATAAAATTGAGGGACTTCGGATAATAGCAATTCACAAGAAATATACCAATACCAAATGATTCTCGAGAAAATCAATGTGTGTTGCGAGTTTCGGTCGGGCGGAACTATTGGTCGTAACTTCTTTTAAAAGCGGCCAATCATTTTGATAGAACCAATTTTTCTCATTTTTGAATTTCTCACCATATCGGTATAACGGATTTAAGTGAAATTTTTTTTACGAGAAACTTCTCAAAAGTTTGAAAAACAATGCATTTCATTTTTTTTTAATATTTCGATATCTCTAAAACAGGCTTAATATTTTTTTAACTTAATTTTTACTACCTAAATGTTTTAAAAATTTTGTATATGAAAGTAAATTTTTTTAAACCGCTACAATGATTAATAATTTTTGTTCTCCAATAAACTAATATTTGTTTTGAAAATCCATGGCATTCTGGTTTTAGCTCCAACTACTAAAAGAGTTATTTTGTTCATTTAAAAAATTAATTTTTTGGTTATGAACATTTAGCAACATATTTCTTTTATTTGTAGCCTCTTACAGAAGAGCAAGGTCATGCGTTTTATATTTTAAGGTTCTGAAGATTAGGAATAATTTTCGAAACATATTGCTCTTACCTTCTCACCAAAAGTAAGATTATTGCGCTTGATATTTCTAAGGCATTTAATAGAGTTTGGCAACAGGCACTCTTATCGAAAATGCATGCGCTTGGTATCAACGAAACCCGTATTCTTGAGATTTGGATTTAACCTTCTAGATCGTTTAATACATGTTGTATTGCACGGTTTCAAGTCTGATCTACACATAATAAATGGTTTTGTCTCCGAATCTCTTCCTCATTTCTTTTGGAAGTGGTATTGCAACATTATCGTATGACTAACTCATTAAACTCTGTTAAATAGGGTATAAGAAATCGTGTGGAGTTTAATACTGTCTATTGCCGTTGAAGAAAAATGTACCCCTTATGCCATTGTCCTTGAATGACACTTGAATCGAAGTAACCGAAAAGCTAAACAGTATGTGTATGTGTGCCAACGACAATCTTCGTTCGAATGACCACATTCTTGATACCGCCAAAAATGCTGCTAAATGCTTAGAATTTCTATATAAATGTAAGAAATTTTTCACTTCTTCTGATCTGGCTGCGATACCAGATAAATTATGACTCTACGACGGATGATAATTAACTGTCTTTATTTAATACTAGCCGACCCGTACTCGCGTTGCTTCGCAAATTGTAACTACGAATATTTTCTTAGTATTAATATTAGCATATGAAAACATTTCTCAATGAGACTGAGCATATATTTGCTACAATAATATTAATTTTAGTTTATATGTATAACATACCGTATCGAATTAGATTCTCTTTCAAACTTGAAAAAAAGAGCTTTTTCATGTTTGTGCATATTATAAATATAACAATATAGAAAATAATAAAATTTATTTCAAATAAACGGGTTGACTACTTTCTGAGATCATTCAACCCAAACTTTAAAATCTTTCGCTTTTATAGAATAGTTCATGTGCACGGCACTGTAGTCAATTGGATGTCCTTTTTCGTCACCCAAAATGCTATTGAGTGTATTCAAGTAACTTAAAAAATAAAATGCACGGCTGGCTCTTATGTAAAAGTACTTTGGAATTTAAAATACCCCCATTTTATAAATATAAAACATGGATTTAATGAGATAAAAATGTCCAAATGTATGGAATTGCCGTCTGATTAATCTTTTTAATATTTAAGTAATTTTTTATATGACAAATTCCCTTAAAACTTTTCGAGAACAAAATTTAGGATGCCAAATTTTAAGTATTAGGTAGTATAGATTTTAGAAATAGTTTTTTCTTTCCAATATCTTTATATACAATATTATTTTAAACTTAAGGGGGCTCCTGTTGAAAATTTTTGGTTAAAATCGTTAGAGCTGTTGATGAGAAAGTCAAGAAATCAAAAAACGGTTCTATGACAGGTACCGTTAATAACATTTTGCCAGAAAAATTTTTTTGACCAAAATGTAGTCTATGTCCAATGTCCATAATATCACACCTAATTTTTTTTATCAAAATCGTTAGAACCGTTTCGAGATAAATAAGATTATGCATTACGGGTGTATGGGGGGAACCGTTAGTTTTGGAGCTAAAAAAAAATTTCAAGTTCTCCTCTAGGGATTCACCGAAGACCCTTAACTACCGAGATTGAAGAACATAGGTCTAGTGGGTAAGGCTGTAGAGAGAGGTACAGACATACAGACGCACTGAAACATGTTTTTTGTGTACTAAATCGTCCTTAAAATTTTTATAAACAAAAATGATATGCAAGTTATTAGTATTCAATAAAATACATTTTATAACGCAATTTAAAAATTTATTTGTGTATCCGTTTTCTAGATATTGAATTTTCAAAAAAAAATATATTATTTTTTTAAAAATCAAAAACCTATTTTTTCGAAAAAAATTTTAGATTATATTTTTTCGAGAGTATAGAAGCTCACGCATAAAAATTTTGGTTAAAATCGTTAGAGCTGTTGATGAGAAATTCGTAAATCAAAAAAACCGTTCTATGACAGGTACCGTTAATAACATTTCCCCCCAAACATTTTTTTTACCAAAATGTAGTCCATGTCCATAATACTCGTATCATAATAAGTGAGATTATGCATTACTGGTGTATGGGGGTACTGTTAGTTTTAGAGCTAAAAAAAAATTTCAATTTCTCCTCTAGGGAATCACCGAAGACCCTTAAGCACCGAGTTTGAAGAAAATAGCTCCAGTGGCTTAAGCTCAAGTTCTCCTCTAGGGATTCACCGAAGACCCTTAACTACCGAGATTGAAGAACATAGGTCTAGTGGGTAAGGCTGTAGAGAGAGGTACAGACATACAGACGCACTGAAACATGTTTTTTGTGTACTAAATCGTCCTTAAAATTTTTATAAACAAAAATGATATGCAAGTTATTAGTATTCAATAAAATACATTTTATAACGCAATTTAAAAATTTATTTGTGTATCCGTTTTCTAGATATTGAATTTTCAAAAAAAAATATATTATTTTTTTAAAAATCAAAAAACTATTTTTTCGAAAAAAATTTTAGATTATATTTTTTCGAGAGTATAGAAGCTCACGCATAAAAATTTTGGTTAAAATCGTTAGAGCTGTTGATGAGAAATTCGTAAATCAAAAAAACCGTTCTATGACAGGTACCGTTAATAACATTTCCCCCCAAACATTTTTTTTACCAAAATGTAGTCCATGTCCATAATACTCGTATCATAATAAGTGAGATTATGCATTACTGGTGTATGGGGGTACTGTTAGTTTTAGAGCTAAAAAAAAATTTCAATTTCTCCTCTAGGGAATCACCGAAGACCCTTAAGCACCGAGTTTGAAGAAAATAGCTCCAGTGGCTTAAGCTCTAGATCGAGGTACAGACATACGGACATACAGGCATACAGACAAACAGACGGAATCGTCGGACCCACTTTATTCGTCTTCGCTATCATCGTACTGTCAACTTTGATCAAAATCTCGAGTTCCAGATGCAGAACTTGCCCTATAGTTAGTCTTAGTACCTATTACTAATAGGTACTCTATAACCTATATCGCAAGTAAAAAGAGCCAACCCCACATTGCTCAGCGATGTGACGATAGAATTAGAGAAACAAAAAAATGTGTGTGTGTCGGTTAGTTAGATAAACTATACAAATACAATACAGAAAAATTGAATATGTAGGTAGGAGGTAGGTAAGAGAAAAAACGTAACTATTGAAATTGAATGGAACAGATATTAAGAGAGAAAGAGCATGGGAAGAAAAGAAAATTAAAAATTTTGGAATGATAATGAAATGAAACAAAGCAGCGACCTTTCGATTGTGATGAAATCTAATTCCTGGATAAAATAAATTCAAAAAGTTTATAATTTTATAATTTGGTTTTATTTATTTCTCAGGTTGTATGTGTAACTAAGAAGTGATTTTGGGCTTAAAATTTGCGCAACAATATTGACTTAATTAAGCAATGCTAATCTTTGTCGATTATTGTATAGGTTTTAAGATATGAGTGGTTGTATAAGTCAACTAATGAAAAGAAATGGACAAAAAATGTAAAATTCATAATATTTAAGTTTGACAAATTATTAATAAAAAAAAAATAATAGCCATAAACACTCTTATAACAATATAAAAAATAATAAAATTTATTTCAAATGAATCGGTTGACTACTTTCTGAGATCGTGCGTATCAAACTTTAAAATGGTTTCGCTTTTATATAATAGTATAGATGAATGTCTTAAAGCATAGTTCATAGACTAAGTGTTACCTTTTAATATAAATAGAACAGAGTATCATGATGATATTGTTACATAAAATAAAAAATAAATTTGGTGGTGCAACAGCTCGGAGTGAACCAGGACCTAGTGACTTACAACTCTCAACCATTCCTGTGTGCGTGCTACCAGGAACGGAGGGGACCTACAATTTTCTGCCGATTCCGAACGGCTAATGAGCAGCACTTTCCATGACAGGAGATACTCTTGGAGAATTTGTCAATTTCTCACAAGAGGCAGTACACCCCTGAAAATCGAATTCGAGACCTTCCGCATGACAGTCCAACGCACTAACCATTATGCCAAAGGGTACTACATGATATTGTTACACTGGCTACAATTTATAAGACGTTTATACATCCAAAACTCGAGTATAACTCACATATTTGGGCAGGTGCAGCACCATCTTCTCTCCATTTATTGGATAGAATTCAGAACAGAGCGTTAAAACTGATAGGAAACAAAGCTATCATGGATTCATTCCCATCTCTTGAACACCGTCGGAATGTTCCATGTATTTCCCTGTTTTATCGCTTCTTTCACAAGCAATGTTCTCTCGAAGTAGTCAGTTGCATTCCTCCCCTTTATCAATTCAGCCGTGATACCCGTTTTGCTAGGAATGCTCATCAGCTCACTCTCGAGTCTAATTTTGTCTCACCGTCAAATATAGAGATTCGCTTTTTTGTAGCAAAACACCATTATGGAATAACTTACCCGGCACGGTTTTTCCTTGCCATTTCAATTTGCAAACATTCAAAACCAATATTCTTCGAACTCTTTTCCCTCCCCTCCTAATATTACCTCGTCGTCCGTGCTGTGTTTAACATTATAAGGGTCTCTTAACATACCCTTAAGCGCGTGTGAATTATAAAAAAATTTTGGCAATATTAAATAAAAGCTGCGTTTTTAAAGAACTTAAAAAAGCTAGACAAAGAATATATATAAATCTATATTTCAACAGCAAATCAATAACACAGGTATACACACATTTTGGTGCCGATACTTTTTGAACTGTTGTTTAGTAAATTCGACCTCCTGAATACGAATCTGCAATCGGTTTTTGCCTAGCAGCTCCCGTTTTCATGTTATGGGGTAGGGTGTTGCAAACCTGACACCACTTAGAAATACCCAAAATAATTGTGAAAGGAAGAAAGTAAAACATTTTTCTTTGAAAATCCAAGCTCATTTAGTGACATTTACATATAAATATCAAATAATAATAATTCTATTAACAAGATACTAGCGAGTACATTTCATATACAATATATTTTTCACTGCTGATTTGATGTACTGGAACCCAAGAGGCTTCGTTTTTTGCTTGATCTGCATTGTGGTTTTTTCGGACTATCTCTTAGCAGATTCCAGAAATAATCTGCCATCATATGCGTATCCCACTTGCCCTGGTATCGTTCTTCCACTGTCCTTATAACCTTGTGAAATCGTTCACCTTGCTCTTCACTCAAGTCTCCCAAGTTTTCAGGAAACCGGTCCAAATGGTTTTGCAAGTAATGCACCTTGATGCTCATGTTGCATCCAAGCTCACGAAAAGCAGTCAGCATGTTCTGAACTAAATCCTTATATAATTTGAAGCCTTCTGTTGCCTAGAAAGTTTTCGACAACTGACACAAATGATGTCCACGCTTTTCGCTTTTTTCATACATAGATTCAACAAAATTGGTGTCCTTTATTAACCGTCTGATTTGACAAAAATAAAAAATAACAAAAATAAAAAATAAAAATAACAAATTGCTTCATTAAGCCAAGTTTTATATGAAGTGGATTATTTTATTCCGATCAACCAAAGGCTCATTAATAACATTTTTTCCTCCAACTACCATGTTCTCTCTTTCAGGCCAGTCGTTTTTTACCCAGTGATCTTGTTTAGCTCTGCTATCCCAAAGGCACAAGAAGCAGGGATATTTTGTGTATCCACCTTGCTGTCCAAGGAGAAAGTTAACCATTTTCAAGTCAACACAAATGACCCACCCATGTTCGTGATACTTAATCTTTTCCAAGACTATAGCTATATTCTTGTACACTTCTTTCATTTGGGTTGAGTGAGCAATAGGTATTGATCTCAATTCGTTACCATTGTGTAAAAGCACACACTTCAAACTTTGCTTGGAACTGTCAAAAAACATACGCCAACGATCTGGATCATACTCGGGAAGGCCCATTTTTGTTAAGAGACCTTTAACATCCTGACAGAAAACGAGATCTTCCTCCTGAGAGTAGAACGTAAGCAACTCTGCTGCCCTTTTACGATAGAACGTTATTGTTGTTCCTTCATCGAGTAGATTTTTTCTTTTAGCCGGGATGCCAGTAACTCAGAAGATTGTTTTGAGAGGTTAAGATCCCTGATGAGATCACTTAACTCACTTTGGTTAAATCGTTTGATGCATTTTCCTCATATTCACTGTCTTCATCCTCCGAAAGATCTGCTAACTGATGAAATGTTGGTATGGGAACTTCATCGGAATGAGGGATAGGCCGTCGAGCAGAATCTAAATCAGGATACGTCCACTTGCTTCGGTTTTTACTATTGATGCATCTGATATTCACTAGACAGAAATAACAGTCGTCATAGTGATTTTTTGGTTCTCTCCAAACCATAGGCACACCAAATTTCAGACTCCTCCTTTTTTTTTCATTAGTCCACTGACGTAGATGTTCAGTACATGCTTTGCCAACTACATGTGGTGCCCAAGATTTATCTTGATCATTCTTTCATATGAATTTCTTACATATGAATTTTATAAATTGAATATTTCTGTAACTCAAAAACTAGAGCTGCTAGGGAAAAATGGTTTTCAGTTCTGAAATCAGCGTTAGAAGTACAAATAAAATCAGCTGCAAAACTCAAGGCACCAAAAAATTATATTTTTTTTGTAGACCTGTGTAATCAATATAAATTTGATTGATACAAAAAAGTCCAGAGACCTTTGCATTGCAGCATTTGCTTTTGTTGTTGATTTAAAGATTATAATAGAATATTTGTTTGAGCTTCTTGTTTGGTTTTTTATTTAATAATTTTGTTTTACTTGATTGTTTTCGGCGTGTAATATCAAAATACCCCACAAAATTTAACATGACGGGTAATAGAGATGCTACCCCTAGTGTTTTTCAACTCTCAACCATTAAATTTTGTTCAACCAACAATTTTCTGCCGATTCCAAATGGCTAATAAGCAGCACTTCTCATGACAAGAGATACTCTTGGAGGATTTGTCAATTCATCGCAAGAGTAGTAGTAGTAGTAGTACACCACTGAAAAAAAAACTTTTTTTGCAGCGGCTGATAATCAAACCAAGTCCAACGCACCATTATGCCAAGGCGTACGACACAAAATTTGCACTTTCTTTGACCCGTCATTATTTGACGGATAATTGTAGTAGAACGCAGCCTTAACCTGGTGTTCTACTAAAAACGGCTGGAAAGCTGACTATGAAAAGTAGCAGTGTTTATTTACGCAACAAGCCTTAAACTATAAGGATCTAGCAATCACAACTTTAGTAATTCTCTATTAATACGCCCCAATTAATTTTAGTTTAATCTACTACATCAAATTTTAAGATGCATCTTTTTGGAACACTTTTTTTCTTAAAAAAAATTATGATTTCTTAAACTTGTTTGGAAAATAGCGTTAAAGAAATCACAATTATTTCTAAACTGAAGTAAACGCGGTTCGTACCGGAAAACTTTATCTATTAAATCTAAATCAGATTTTCTTTCGCATCAATTAAATCTGGAGCTGTATTTCTTGGGCTAACATTTAACAATCGAATTTGGTTCTAATATAATTTATATACATACATATACTTGATTTTTAGTCAATTTAATTTATGAGGTCAGTGGGTATTTGTATTGACTAATGTTGTGGGTTTCCGATTTTATTAGATTTGGATACAAAGGTAAGGAGGTACTTAGTTTTGGCAACTATATGCTTCCGAAGTACTCACCAAGAGCTCCAGCTACAAACTTAATATTTAAAGGTCGCACAAGCATCATAAATATTAAGGATCTGTGCTGAGTTCATACAATGCATAACAAAAGGAACGATTCTAAAAGGTCCCCAAAAACACTTCTCCATTAACACGGAAACCTAGTTACTCTCCCAATATGCTTTGGTTTAATAATTTAGTACGTTTCGGTTGCCACGCTCGACCGCATTTCCAACATTCATGTGAATAGGTGGGTGTCACACGTGCTTTTAACAACTAAAGGGGGATGTTCAATGAATCTAAAACTCAAGTGCTTTTGTTGTTTGATGAAGTTTTAGAGTAAGATGTTAGATGTGCGATGCATTTTGTTATAAACTGATTTTGAATTCAGTACGCAACACATTTCATCCTTTTTGGTTATACTTGTATAATGTAATGTGAATTGAATTTTTACTTGTTTGAATTGTTGAATTGATTTATGTATTATCATTAGAATTACATATGTATGTACATAACAAAATTAAATTATTACTTACTCGTATTTAAAAAGCTTCTTATACTTTGTTCTGATTTAGATTTTTGGTTCTTAATCCATTTTTGTCCACTTTTGTCTACAAATTTTTACCTTGAATAATCAGTTGACTTGTGAGAAACCATAAGGGGGCACTCATGTTGCGGAAAATGTTTATTATTCAAAATACAAACTTTTTAATTCACATAAAATCTATTGCTGTGCTCAAATAGAAAAAACTACTTTTTTTTGCCAAATTGACAATACATTTAATGATTTTAGACTTGAAAGATACTCTGATCCAAATTTCAATACTGTGGGAAGTGGTATTTTGATAGTTATAAAATCATGCTCCATATTTCTGTAGAACACAGGATTTCTCTGTATTAAAATTTCTTTAAAAGACAGAAACTTATACGTTGTAATACTGTTTATTTTTCCTGGGTTCCCACATAATATAATAATATGAGATTCAGCCGAAATATTTTTGTTCCCCCCACATTATTAAAGCTATTATGAATTTTGCGCGCATAATATTTCCTTCGAATTCGAAGTGACGTGTGGAACCAAAATAAAATTGCCTACGACATAAAAAAATCCCTAATTTTTCCTTTCCCAATGGAATGCACAAAACATTACTGAATAAGACCAATTCAATGTTTCGGTTGAATGAAGACAAAGTGAAGAATATTTTCTGATCCTTTTATTACAGAACACCAAATATGCTGGTCAAGTTTTGGTCACCCCATCACGACTGTCATAAGGCCAGAAGAACAGGTGCACAAAGGTTCTTAAGATTGGGGCTCAGAGGGTTAGGTTGGGAAATTCCAAAAGGTGTGGCACCTTACTACGAAAGACTTAAACTTAAAATGTAATACCTTTTGGAATAATGGTTATTTTTTTGAACTACAATGCCAATGATATAAGGGTCGATTCTCAGTCACTGCAAAAATTTGTTTCAAGAGTGTACTGCCTCTTGCGAGAGAGTGACAAATCCTCTGCTCCATTCTTGCTAAAACGCATACAAAAATAGACTTTTTATGAGCTTTGATGGGCCCTAATTTTTTGTATTTATTTATTTATTCCAGTCTTGCGAGCAGACGCTTATATTTATATTTTGCCTTCATTGTTAAAATAATAACTGGAAATATAGACTCCTTGCTGCAGCTTCTTTGCCCAAATGCTTATCTTAAACTGTCGAACTATAGTTATGATCGATTTTCTCCCTTGAATAAAATCTTTAAACATTCAATAATTGCAATATTTTCAATAATAAATATATTGATTTGTTTAATCAAAATGTAACTGTTTCAAGTGAATTCAAATAGACTTACGTGTATATAGAAATGAATTTGAAAGGCTAATATTTATTCGAGTTATAAAATAAGATTAACGATTTGAATCAGAAGCGTTGGAAGCCCTAAAACTATATTTCTGAAAAATAAATTGCCTCACTTGACTTAATAGAAAATAACTACATGATTCATTTCCAACTCGCTGTCGTAGAGCTTTACATAATCCTTGCTTTCGTGTAAATCATACAAACACTAAATTACTTTGAATGTCTTAACTTTTATCCAATCAAAATCTTATACGATATAAACAGGCTTACATGAAATCAAAAGCAAAATAAGGATAGTTATTAGCTGGAGGAAAAGTCAAGTTCAATTAAGCAATCATAAATCTCTAACGGTTCAAAAGAAAAAATATCAATTTTTTGTGTTGAGAAGTTTGAAGAAATATTTTTCGATTAATTTGTCAGTGAATTTTTTTCTCCTGGGTGTATATTGTCATTTCCTATTTCTATCCCTTTATTTGATTCTACCCGTATGTATGGGATTGTAACGGGATTTACAACTATGTGGGTATCATAATGTTTCCTAAGTAAAGAGCTAGTGTTTCATGACAATGCTTTGATTAAGTAGCAACCCATTTACTCTCACAAATCATAAAAGTGAAAATGAAATTACAAAACAAAACAGAAATTAAGTCCATTCAATTCTTCCTTAAAAGGAAGCCCCTACAGATATGATCAATTATCCTTTAACAAAGTATCCTTGTAACCACCAAAACCAGTTAATTTGTCTTTTCCTCATATTTGTTCATCCATTAACCATAAGTACTTCAGCAATATGTATGTAGATGATTCATACAAGTGTTTAATGGAAAAATAATGAGTAAAAGCATGGATGATGTGGATATTTTCATATGAAAAAATTTCGACTTTTTTAAGGATTCTCCTCAATTTAATTGGCTGCATTCCCTTTTGTCATTTAAATCCCAGGCATTTTATAAACTTTTTGCGTTAAACAGTTTAAATATTATACAAAATAAAAATTACTCATAGCTGGATACCTCTGTAATTGGATATTTAAATAAACGACACGACACACTAAAATGTTTGAGCGCAACGAGAGCTTTTAGGAAATTTGAAAAGAATTCAAAAGGATATACCGACGCAAATAGGTTTTCAATATCTGAATATCGGAATGAACCAGAAATATTTAGCTGGGCAAAGCATTCCACATTCGTGTAGTGCGACAAAAAAGGAATCTCCGAATTTGACAGTACGTCCGAACTTAGACTCAAGGGTAAAGTGATGGACATTGTTTAAGGGAAGGACTGCAACTCCAACTGGCTATTTCCTTAGAACAGAAGTTTATAAAAATAACGGTAAAATGATGAAAGATTAGAAACATTTCGGTGGCCATCGAGAGATTCAATTGTTTCTGTTATAGTTCAATTTTATGAATTGCAAACTTAAATTCGTCCAATACAACTTGTATTAAACGTTGAGAAAGGTAGTTTCTAATTTAGCCAAGAAGAGATTGAATAATACCAACAACCATAAGAGAGCTTGATCCAAATTTCTATCAAATTCTTTTGAAATATCAGTGGAAATAATCTTACTTTCTCCAAAACGATCTAAAGATGTGTGCTCTGTTTGGTGAGATATAAACGGTGGTTAAATTTTAAGGGCCGATGTTGATTTTGAATAAAACATAAATTATTTAGGAAATTATTGTCATTTCTTTTTATTATGATAATATGGTATGGTTTAATTATGTATGGAACAAAATATCGGCCAAATGGCCGCCGCGACCTCGGCGGCACACCTCCATCCGATGGTCCAACTTTCCGATGACGCTGAGGCATAATTGAGGTTTTATGCCGTTAATGTGCCGAATTATCTCATCCTTTAGCGCTTGAATTATTGGTGGCTTATCGACGTAGACCAAAAAAAGAAGTCCAACGGTGTCAAATCACATGATCTTGGCGGCCAATTGGCATCGACACCACGTGAGATATCACTCTTTGTTTTTCGACAATCACTCTTGAATTATCTTTCGCCCAAATGCGGCAATTCTGCTTATTGACGAATCCACTGAGGTGAAAATGTACCTCATCACTGAAGAAGTGAAGATGATTTTCTTCGAAAATTGATCATCCACTGTTGCCATTTCTTGCCACCATTGACGACGCTTGAAATGAACAAGAGGCTTTAGTTCTTGAGTCAATTGCACCTTGTAAGCGTGTAAATTCAAGTCTTTATGCATAATGTTCATCAACGACGAGTGTGAGAGGTGCAATTGTTGGGCACGACAACGAGTTGAGGTGGACGGCTCTTCAGCCACACTATCGATCGCGAACAGCACCAATACTTCCTGCAGTACGAGCTGTACGAGCATGCACTGGTGTTTTCACATCTCCTACAGACCCGGTTTGCTCAAATTTTTGCACGATTTTTCCGATCGTACGCACATTTGGAAGAGTAAATTGACCGAAAAAATCACGAAGTGCACGATATGCATTTTGATTTGAACGCCCATTTTCATAATAAGCCTGAATAACTTTAACGCGTTGCTCAATTGTGTATCTTTCCATGGTTTAAATTGAGTTAGTCTGAAATTGAGAAATGTCAAATGAAATGCAGAACAAAATTTCACGTTTAGGTGTGGTTCACATTCAACATCGGCCCTTTAAATTTAACCACTCTTTACCTTTACTATCCGATCATCAGTGGGTCAATTGCTACGAAAGCCATACTGCCGGTCATATAGAATTTTTCGTTCTAGTTATATTTTTTGAGCTGATAATTTATCACCGTTTCCATGATCTTGAAAAGAAGGAATGTAAGTGTAATTGGACGATAGTTAGAAGGGGGATTTGTCGTTTTACATCCACTCGGAAAGAGACCAGTAGAATAGGGGAGATGGAAAAGCTTTCGCAGTGTTTTCGTCAGCATTGAAGAACACACCTTTTCAAGAACAATTGGAGAGATACTATCGAGGCCAGGGGATTTGTTTACATCGAGATCTTTCAGTACTCTAGCATAGATTTTTTTTAGCCGCACTACACGAATGTGGAATGCGTTACGCGGCAGTGTCAAATTAACTATTTCTTGTGAGTCGACGTAAGAAGTGTCATAAGATGAGCGTTGGAAACGAAGGCAAAGAAGTATTTTGGGACATTTTTTACAAATGGCTACAAAATTTTACCAACTTTGGGACATTGTTGCATTTTTTGCATTTATTGTTGATGGTCATGCAAAATTTGGTTCGTCAAATATGATCATTGCAGGTCTTACTAGCTTTCTCGAACCTGTCCCGGTTTTTTTCAGGAGGCTTGGCTAACATTGAAAACTTACTCGTACTTTTCTGACCCTAATAACCTCCTTACAGCTCATATCAAATAAAGAATTTCCCTTGGGCGCATGTACTTCACAAAGATTACCAAAGCAAATGTATGTAGGCTTAACTTGTTTTACACAATAAAACTGTAGCCTGTGGGCTGTAGCTAAGTTTGCTTAACTTCTACAGTAGACTGACAATACATTTTCTGCTACAGCTACAATTTTACTTTGTAGCGCTTTATTTTGAAAACTTTTAGTTAATTTCTTATCAAATCGATCTATCCCCATCACGAGCTATAGTTCTGGTCCTAGGATCACAGGTTAGGGCCTAAAATATATTCGTGAGGTAAAATTTATTCCAGAGGATGATTCATGAAAACAGAAAATATTTTATGTACATTGAAATTTTCCGGATAACTTTTCTTAAACATGATATAATTTGAAGGTTGACCTTTAATAAACTCATAAAGATGTCACCTACTGTTAAATATTTACAGGCACAAACACCCGCGAGGCCTTCATATTTTATAGATACTTACCTTAAGAATATATTAATTTAATATTTGACAGTGTTTTTCATTTATGATCCAAACAGAAACTTTCTTTTTTGGGTAACTGAGGGCAATCATAATTTCTTAACAAAATATCTATACACTCCTTCTTATCTAAATGAACATGACCTAAGAAAGATTAGATTTTAATTTCAAGCGGTTATGAACTTTAGCTTAAGTCTAAGCAAAGTAAACAATTTGTTTTTAGAACTTAGATCACGAACTTTATACTTTTTAAAGCACGTCTTTTGTTCTTAATACCAAACTGACAATCATAATCGGCCGGCAATAATCATAAATTTCACTCGAAGCCCACCAAATTATGGATAATCACAAAAACCAAGAAACACAGAGAAGCTTCCTACACCTTTATTGTCTACGACACCATCTAGGACATGATTTATCCAACTCGAACGTTCAGACAAGAACCAGAAGCCGAAGAAGAAGCAGGTGTGCTTTACTGCAGGCATGAGACATCATTTCAAAAATCCTTGTTTTACCTAACCTAGGCCTCTAATTACACATACACAAAACTTTATCGCACGTACATGTCTGTTTCGTAAAATACTCTCAGGAACAATGAGCAAATTATACAAATTACTTCAGATTCAACGAGAAATAATTTGCAATTGCTTTTGATGTGCCTACAAGCTACTTCTGTGCTTCTTGAAGCTTATAGTAGGAACGAGTACAGCAAAGTAGCATTTTCACTTTTACGTTTTACGAGGACCTCACAGAGGCGTAAAGGCGAGAACTTGAGTTGATTATTGAAAGCGGTTTGAAGTGTTTCTGGAACGACAGATACGAGACTTTATCGCATAATGTAAACACTTACCTACCACATACATCTAACGAGCGAAATAGCAAAAATTATGCAAGCAATTAAGTCATTATGCTAACACATTCACTGTCGCAGCTCAGAGGAAACAGAAAGAGAGAGAGTACAAGTTCTTTAGTGGGTAGATATCGGTATACTTGTATTATACGAGTATTCTCGTTCTTTTCGTCTTTGAAGATGAAAACTCTATGTATTTGCGAACACACGAAATACCAAGACCTTATAATATAACTAAACCCCTTTCAATGGAGAGGAAAGAATAATAATATAGATGTTAAGGCTGTGGTTGGGCTCATCACAGCTATAATCCAAGAGTGATAATCCATATGGTAATTTTGTTTGAAATTTGCATTTATGGAAAGTTTTTGTTTCCCTGGCGGAATCCACTCTGACTTTTGTATTCGAAACGTGATTGTCAACTTTGAAGATATTCAATGGGGACGTGTTGTTAGTAAGGTACATAGCTCTAACCTTCCAAAATAAGATTTCACTTTTTGTATAGGTACTCGTATATTTCGGGAAAATGTGGGATGCGGAATAAATTTATGAATCATCAAATTTTCACAAAACAATCGTTTGGAAATGGGCGAAATGACTGTCACAAAACCACCTTTTTCAGTGATATCAATATAGTGTTTTGGTTTTTGTATCTCTATACCTATGTACCTACTATGTATACTTATTTTTTAGTTGGATACGCGTTTGGATGTAAAATACTCATTTAATTGAAAAAGACATTAGAAAATGTAGCTAGTAAGGTAAATCGAGATTAATGTTCTCGATATTTGGAATGTGTTCAATTTTTAATAAAAGCACAGCTGGCCCTCCAGCATCTCGGATCATAGCCCACTTCTTTTGTACCAACTACCAAGTATAAAATCATGAACAATTTATTAAGATGTGAATCAAAATACTGTTGATTGAATTTTTTAAATAAGTCTTACCCGCTCTTTCGTCAATATTAAACTTTGAAAAAGTTTGTATTATATAGTAAAAAGAATTCTTTTCTTATCCATAGAATCCCTTGACATTTTCAACCTTGATCACTACTTGAAGTCTTTTGCGTTTTTATATGAGTTCCCATGGAAATCTCAATTATTTCTTTTCGAGATAACCGGAAATAGACAGATACATATTTAATAAATATTTGGTTTGTTTTTAATAACAAAAATAGCAATCAAATTACAAGCAGACAAAGACGGCAGTACTTGGAGTTTAATTTAATTTTTGAATATAGAATATAATAAATAGTTTAAGATGAAGGAGTTTTTTGGCACCGAAGTGAATTTCCCTGTTTCACATTTCATCACGATTTAATCGATTTTCAAATCAAGCAGATCTAGTTAGCTTGAAATTATCAAAACAATCCAAAGCGTTCTGATTCTGAGTAATTAATAAATCTTATAGTTTACGGCTTTAATACCATGATGAGATTGTGCTTGATTGTATTTATCTCATAAGGATTAATTGCTAGTTTAGTGATATTTTGTTGCTGCTTCAAGTTTTCAAAGGAATAGCTCGATGACTGATTTGGCTGCGGACAATAGGTGCGTTTTATTATTCACAAATCTATCTGGATCCGGATCTGGATTAAGTTTTAGCATGTATTACAAAAACAATTTGGGATCTTGTTTTCTATCGGGATCTATTTTAAAGATCCAAAAATCAGTTATTACACTGGCGAGTAGATGGCTTTTTATGGTAAGGTAGTGTAAGCTATAGTGTAAAGAAAAAAGACAAGAAATAATTGAAAATTTACAAACCCAAGGATAAAAAGAGACGGACTTATAACACTGCTGTCACTGAGATCCGTATCGTTTTATTTTCAAGGGAAGATCCAGATCCGAATCCAGATAGATTTGTGAATAATAAAACGCACCTAATAAACTGTAGTTTAATGGCGAGTTTACATTGATCTTTATCTTCAGATTTGAAGAATAGAAAGCGGGTCAAATATACATACATCGAAATACGGACGTTCGAAAGTGTACAGAGTTGGCAGCTCTTTTTTACTTCTTGCATAAAATACAGACATAAAGCCCCTTTTAGACGATCAGTTGTTTCTTCAGTTATCAGTTCAGTTAAAAAAGTATAGTCAGTGTATTTAGACGGACGTTAGTCCAGTGTTCAGTTGAGCTTTCATTTTACTTGTGAGCATTCGAAAATCAAAGGAAATACATTGCGTAATGGACGATGAAAGCCTTATTGCAATAGCTATAATTTTGTCGCTTAATAAATCACCGCAAACTAAAACTGAAATGACGACTGAACTGACAACTGAACTGAAAAGTATTTACACATCAGTTTAACTGATAGCTGAACTGAAAACTTATGGGAATTTCATCAGTTTCAGTTTCAGTCTCAGTTAAACGCTTCAGTTTTTGTATTTAGACATCAGTTTAACTGAAAGCTTAACTGATAGCTCAACTGAAACTGAAATGATCGTCTAAAAGGGGGCTTAGTACAGACCAGAAAAGTAATGTTGTTTTTATTTTGACAGCAAGAAAAATTATAGGAACTTGTGAAACCGTTCAAAACATAGAAATGCAGATGGAGTATGCTTAATATAGATAAACATATTTTTATTCACTGTACTCTTCATCTTCATTACTCGAGTTTCCTATAGTCTTCATTCATGAAGATCTCTGCATTTTGGTCTTCTCTCTCTATGCAAATTTTGTATCTTACATCCCGTTTTTTCCGGCGGCGGAAGGGTAACTCAGAAACCTGGCTAAAGCTCATATGTTCCGTCTAGTCCGTTACGGTTACACATTACGGTTACAAGTTACGGTTACTTTTTTTTGCAGAACTCGCATAAAGATGAATGTAAATCCACTGTAACAGCCTTATTTACTAACTCGTTTTAACGACGGAGTAAAGTTACTTCGACTTTACAACCTGAAAACCTTATTTATAATGAAAATGCACGAGGAATAGCGGTGGAATAAGCTAAAACTGGTTCATAGGAGGTTTAAGGCCGTTTTAGTATCTAAATGTCATTTTGAGATGACATCTTGTGAAATTTACAAAAAGGAGTGTAAGCAATTTTATTTTCGTTTCTTACTAAGACAAAAAGGATAGATATTTTGCATAAACTATTTATATTTCCAAACGCTCTAACAGTTGTACGGTATTGGGAACGCAATGTGGTTTGGTTGGTACATTCATTTATTGGATCAACCCGGCGAACCCCACAGGCGGATCACTAGTGTGAAGCAGATACGTGGGAGAGTTATGATCCCCTCGACATCGAGGTCATAACAGCGCCGAAACAAAGGAAGAAGAAGAAGATTCATTTATTGGATTTGAACTTTATACAATCCAATTTTAAATGTATCCAATTTCCAATATGCATACAATGATAATAAAATGAATAATAATGGAAATCAGCTGGGGTTTGCTGGGGTTTTTGTTTGTGTATAATAACCAGAATTTTAGATTTGTGACTTTTTTTCCCAGTATAATTTGACATAAGGAAGGCGTAGCTAATACGGCTAAGAAAATATATATTAAATAAGGATTTGTTTGACGTGGCATAAACTCGAAGTAAGTGCTTCGGCTCGGTTTAACTATTCCGAGGTTGAACCCAGTATTCGTGAAAAATAATAAATAAGGCTGTAAGAGTACACTTAATTCCGAAAGCGCTTTGTTCTGGGAAAAACCTTGGTATGAATAGTATTAGTGTCATTAATGTTTCAGGCAACCATAGATATAAATTTACCATTGAATCAGAACTTTCAAAACATCTTATGCTGTAATATCTTACAGTAAATTCACAACTTTATGTTTTAAGACGGAGCGGAAAAATATACGTGACAAATTCTTTTTGATTTTGTTTAAAAATCTAATAGCAAAATTTTAGTCGAATTAGTACGATATGTTAAGACTGTTTTAGTATGAAACTAGGTTAAAACCACTACTAAATTTTAATCAAATATAGCATCATACTTTCGCTACCCTAAAGTTAAAGTCGCCGAATACTTATTTTAATTTTTTAGTATCGTGCTAACTTCATATTTGTCTTAGGTGTGTTCAGAAGCAAATTATTAAGAAAATTGCTTTAGTACGATACTAGTTAGAAAATGGTTAAAATTAAGAATGAGTTAGTAAGCTACTTTAAAGTTAGCAAATTGTTAAGTAGTATCATACTAATACCTCAATAATAGGCTGTTTAAAATTTTGCCAAAAAAAAAAGAATTTAAAAAATCTCTCAATTTTGTGCTTTATTTGAAAGCAGTAAAACAACAGATCCCAGAGGTGGCCAGAGGATTCAAACCGGACGACATATTTAATGTCATGAAACGGGATTTTTTTTCAAATGTTTGAAGACACATACTTTGACTTTTAAAGGGGAAAAATGTTTTGGAGGTAAGTAAAGAAAGGGTGACTTGTCTTGTGGGATCCAACATGACTGGATCAGAAAAGCTAAGGCTTCTGGTTATAGGGAATTTCAATAAAACTTTGCCGGTGGACTATGTTGCAAACCATCGTTCTTGGATGATATCAGACCTTTTCACAAGTTGGCTTTTGAAACTTGATTCTAAATTTGGAAGATCAAAGCGCAAAGTATTATTCATAATCGATAACTGCCCAGCTCACCCAAAACAAGTTAAGGATAAATTAAAGTTTTTAAAGCTTGACTATTTCTCCCCCAATATGACCTCAATAGTTCAGCCAATGGACATGGGTATAATATAAAATAAATAAATAAATATATTGTGTGCGCGAAATCTCAAAGGCATGGGAACAGGACATTACTCCATTGACAATTTAAAATTGTTTCAAAAAGGCCGGATTTAAGTCTGAGACGTGGGATAACGAAGATGATATTTCGCTTAATTACTTAGATGTAACAACGAAGACACGGTGAAAATGGAGCTGATGAAGAAGATGAAGCTGAAATAATAGACTTTGATAAATCAGAGAAAAATTAAATTGAAAATGCGATTGGTATATTGCAATCTGCAATTGAAATGACTCACGATGTGCCAGATGAAATTCAAAATTGCTTATTTAATATAGAATCTTTTTAAATTTTAAAATTAAAATTTTTTTTAAATAATTAAGTTGAAAAAATATTTTTTTATAATACATAATTATGAATTAATGAGCGATAAAAGCAAGAAGCTTAGGTTTATTTATTGTATTTGTTATTTAATTCAATAAATCATTAAAAAAAAACTCCCTCTAACTCGAATTAGTTTTGATATCCCGTGAAAGTTCCTCTTAGAGGGAGTCGACTGTATGTAGCGTTAATAACAGCTGTTGAATCAAATTTTCTTCCAAAATGGAAGCCAAAATGTATTCGATGTATCAAAATCGTAAGAGCCGTTATTCTCCACCTGAATTTCTTCATAATTTTTAATACTTTTACTTTGTGTAAACTTAAATTATGGAAAATAAAAACCGGAAACGGAAAATATTTAGAGTCAAACGATGGAGATGAAATCATAAAACATTTGCTTTTTATAATAATTTTAATTAGGTTTATTGTTATACATTACCTTTACGGAGTAACATTTTTTTATTATTTTACTTTAGAATAATTTTTAGTTAATTAACTGAAAAGTCAAAATCACTTTCGCTGGAAACTCCTGCCTGTTTCTGTTGCGTAGAGCTTTCGTCCGTTTCACTATCAACGAAGTTGACTCGCTTTTTCTTCTTTGATGCTAGATCACTATTTTTTTCTGTTGATAATATTGAAGTGGGTTGGCTAATTTTATCTATGCTCTCTGGTTCTGGATTTCGATCTGATTCGGGGTTTGTCTTTCCCTTATATGGAGTTTCTGTGAGTTTTTCTAAATCTTTTTCTGCTTCCACGACTTCCTGCTCTGAAGAATAATTCTGTTCGATTTGATTAGCAGCAGCTTCCTGGTCCACTGGTGCGTAGCCTTCTTCTGTGTTCGCCTCATTAGAAGCTTCACCTTCGTTGGGTAGAACTTGATCATAATTGGCATATTCCTCTGCATACTGATCTTGCTGATATTCTTGGCTATAAGCTTCAGGTGCATATTGTTGTTGATTAGATTCATCGTATTGGGCTTGACTGTAATCGTATTGATATCCACTTTGATCATACTCTGCTTGATATTGAGAAGCATCGTAGTTTTGGTAATCTGTTGCATAGTTTTCACCTTGCGGAAGTTGTCCAGCATCGCTGTATGAGTATTCTTCCTGGGGCACACCTTCTTGGCTAGACACTGCACTTGGATCTAAATAACTGTAATTTTGCATATCATACTGCTGCTCTTCTATTGAGCTAACATTATTATCACTATAAGGATAACTTTCTTGAGGGTTTTCTGCCACTACATCATGTTTCGCTTCAATCTGCTCAATATCCGTTGCATATGGTGCCACTTGCTGGTACTCTTCCCCTATTACCGGATCCTGTTCATATGAGTTCTGTTCCAAATTAGTAAGCTCATATCCCTTAGTTTGCTGGGAATTTTGCTCAATTTCCTTATCACCTCCCCTATTTCCTCCTAGATTATCTGATGGTATGACAGCAGTTTCCGAAGAAGTTAAGTTTTCAGGTTTCGTCAGTAGCTCGCCGTAAATGGCATTTTCTATATGTTCAATCGACATTTTCTCTTTCTTGTCAAAGTGTGGAGGGCGGTAGATGTTGGTGCTGGGGTTGGAACTAGGTTCCATGCGTGTATTTTCAATATTTTCTGTATTTTCTTTATTTTCACCTACATCACCATCAATAATTGCAGTGGTTCTATTACTTGCTCGAGTGCTTTCATCTTTGGAATTTTTTGTCCCATTAAATAAAGTTATTTGTTCCGTATCCCTACTGGGATCTATGTTTCTGGCAGGAGCAGTGTTAGATATGTGTTTCTCGGTCTTATATTCCAATGGTTGCTTCATAAAAGTAGAGGCTTCATCACCAACACTTTCTATGCTACATTTACCATCTAAAGGAGCTGAGGAGGCCGATGAAGTGTTCTTTTCGTTGTCATCCATGTCGTTTATTTTTTCATCGTCTCCGACATTCGCTTCATCGATTTTTTGTTTTCTTCCTATTTGAAGTGTTGTTGTGATGTTATCAATGCTGAGCTCTTGAGGAGTCAGACTAATGGGAGTGGGGAAATTTTCTTCGTACGTTTGTTCCATTTCTTTTATATATTTGACGTACTTGTTGTCGTCGTTGTCGCTGTCGGTACGGAAATCAATGGTATTAGGTATGTTTCCTTCATGTACAATCCTCCTCCCTCCTTGATTCAGTTGCTGCTGGAAGGAGTTACTCAGTTTTATGTTGGGTAATTTATCAACCTTTAAACTTTGATGGGGAACTGGCAAATCCTTATTGAACATTGGTACTCCGGTTTGCTTAAAGTTTTGGGACTCCTGGTCTCTCTCTTTGTCTTCATTGAACTTTAAATCATCGGATTTCTCAGATTTATTGCCACACACTCGTTGTTCGGAAATCAGTTGGTTAGATTGCGTCCTATTCGAAATTGTTTCATTAGTTTTAACATCGGTGAATGGAGTAGAGGAAGGGGTTTCAACTCTAAACTCAAAGTGCGGTCTGGATTGTTTAATGTCATCATCAGCTGCGAACAATGGTTTGGTATGTCTTTCTACTGATGGTTTTTGCTGCTGGTGGGGTTGTTGCAAGTAGGAAGCTTGGGCCACATTATATTGCATTGGGAGAGTTGGTGTTGTAGCCGCCTGAAGGTACCCAATGGGAAACTGAGAGTAATCAAAACAAAAGTTGGATTGGATTTTCTTATTTTCAACGTTGTCCGACGACATGGCAAGAGGTGTATTGTTGGGAAGCGCTATTAAAACTCCTGGTGGTGCACTAGCAAACGTCCAACTGGGTTGATATCGGTTTTGTTCATTTGGGATTGGTATAACCACAGGTAGAGGAACTCTTTGAAATTGAGGAGTGTTGTTGAATGACGGCGTTTGGAAATTCTCTATGGAGACAGTTTCGTCTTCGGATCTTAATGTGGCACTTATATTAGATGGCCTCTGAATCGAACGCAGTGGAACCGAAGGAATGCTTTGAAGTGTTTTCATTGAATACGATTGTACCAATTTTGAGAAGTATAATTCATATTGTAGCTGCAAAATAGATGGAGAAATAAACAAATACAAATACAATTTACAATTCTTAAAAAAAAAAAAAAAACATTTCGAAATGTTGGTATTTTATATAGAAGTTTTTACTAAATGTTAGAAAGTCTAAAAGCAAAGAAATTTGAAGTTAGTGCGGGAGTACGATGACGATGAGGGGGTGCAAAATATTAATTTTTCAGTTTTCTTTACACAAATAGGCGGAAGGGGAATTTAAAAAAAATACTTTAAACTAAAGAAATATATTTAAAAACAACGGCAACAGCTAAATAAATAACTTTACCGGTTTTGGTTGGCAGAAGTCTATTTTCTTATCTTATTTTTAAATCGAAGATCAAAACCCAAAATTTAGAAAAAAAAATTAAAAAAAGGAATTTAAACTGATATTTTTCAAAATTAAAAAAAGTAAACAAAATTGAAAACTACAAAAACTATTTCTTATTATATTTGTTTTGCTTTAGACATGATCTTAATTTAAGATGGATGAATGAATAGGTCAATCTCAATAAGCACAGTACTGCAAAATATTTTGCGTTATCCAGAATTTTCGAGTTCAATGAGTTTGTGTGAGTTTGTATTCAAAAGTATTTCAGTCTCATCTCTGCCTGCATAAGCCGCTGAAAGGATTGGGTCTTTGGTGATTCCCCAAAGAAGAAATTGAAATTCCTTAGCTCAAAAACTCACAGTATTACGACTGTATGGCCGTTATGATAAATGATATTTATCTCGAAAACGGGCATAACGATTTTGATAAAATAAAAATTAGGTTTCTTATCTTAAGCGTGATCAGAATTTGGTCAAACAAATTTTTTACAGAGAATGAACCTCTAATAGAACTGTGTTTTTGATTTTAGCTTTCAAATTACCGGCTCTAGCGATTTTGACCAAAATGTATACACAGGAAAATTTTAACTAATATTGAATGTAAAAGTTTTCGTCTTTTGGATACCAGCAGTTGCGAGTTATAACTTGCAAATAATTTTATTTTTTTTTTCTGAAAATTGTGGGGTTGTTTTACATATTTCTGGAGTTGAAATAATAATTTTCATATTCTCAAATTCATTTAATTTCAAATTCAAGTTCACAACAATAACATACTCGTAGCAAACTGTATGCAAAATGTAAGTGTGAGTGAGCGTAGTAGGTGTGAGTGATCGTAGTAGTAAGATGTAGGCAATCCATATGTTTTAAATTTATTTGAAACATTATCAAAACAAAACTTATTCTTATGTATTCATAATTTTATGAGTATTTTGAGAAGCGATGATTGTAAAGCTACATAATACATAATTTCGATAATGAGAAAATCAAAAAATGTTTTTTATGGTAAGCAGATTTTTTTTATTTTTAGATAAAAAAAACAATTTCTGTTCTACATCTTGTAGATAGTGATAAAAAACTATGAACTGTCAAGTTGAAAAAAAAGATAATCATGAGGATCTGTAAGGTCCTTACAATTTTTTTTAATGCATCTCTTCGCTTTTGCAACTATGTATACATATAATCAACAAAGAGAAAAAGTACTGTCAAAAACAACTCTTAAATCTTTTTATATCATAACTCTAATCAAAGCTTATTAAATTACATTTTCTTGTGTAAAAAATCAATGGAACAGTTTTTGTGAAAAAAATAGTTTTTATAAAATTTGGAAAAAAAATTGTGTGTGTGTGTTATTAAATAATAACGTTAGAATGTTTAATGTTAGAGGACAAATTTAAAAATGTTATTTACCAAGCTTAAACAAAATCTGCAAGCCGTTTAGGCTGTAGTCGAATAGACATTCAGAATTGCGATTTTCTCGATTTTTTTCAAGTGTTATAGAACACGATAAAACTATTTATTTAATTTTTGTATTACATGCTGTAGGTACTCGTATATTATGAACATATATTATGTATTTTATTTCAATTTTACAACCAAAAGTTGTCATTCTGTCCGACGACGGCCATGTTATAAAAAAAAGTAACACTTTTGAATACCGTTTTCCTAAAACATATTCGGCCCTAGCGAGGTATCCGTTCGGAACGGAAAATTCTCCGATTTTGTTCGATTCGGAGGATCTGCGAACTGCGTTGAAGTGCGATCAAGTACTTTATTTGTGAAATTTCTGACAGCTAAATGCAATTGCGGAACAAATTGTGCCAACGCGTTTGTGTATTATTATTCTTTCCGATAGGATACCTCGAAAGCAGTTTGAACCTCCGACAAAGTATGCATTGCGGGTAATTTTCCGCTCCGAACGGATACCTCGCTAGGGCCGATTCACTTATTCGAGCATACTGAAAAGGATATTTCTTTAAACATTGCATACTCAAACTAGGCATAGAGATAAACGTTAGAGAAACTTTTGTTCATGAAAGAACACGTTCTTCATTGCAGAAAACATAATATTACATTGTTTTTCAAGCAAATGTCATCAAATGTCGTTGCCAATACTATACACTACCGCTCGCTTGAATATATCCAGGGCTTTCGAAAAATTGAATTTGTGTTTTCTTTGGACGCATTTGTGACGCCGGTTTTAAACCAACCAAGTAAATTAAGACATACTCGTAACTCGTAACTGCAGTTTTAACCACTAGAAAAATTATCTATCTGCTAAATACTATTCATTAAGAAAACACCTTTACCGAAAGGTTTTTTAAATAAATACTTATTTTTTTCGGCTCAGCAGAATATATTGATATTGAAAACGGAATTGTAATTATTGTTAATTCTTTGTATTTAATTTGTAAAAAGTTTTAAACGTAATTATTAAAAATCAATCATAAATATAATTGAGTTCGCAAGAAAAATGCAAAATATTGCTCTTAGAGAGTCGAGACTATCTATGCGCTAAATTGCAAAAAAAAACTTGGAAGAAGCCGCAGGATAATTAACAGCTTTTTGAAAAACCTCTTCTGCTACGGGGAGTTATAAAATAAATGATTATGTTTCTTATGAAAGCTATTTATAAGCGTTTTTTGTAAAGAATGGTATTTACAAGACGTCTAATTTTTGTGAATGATAAATCTGAATATTGTGTTTTGAAAATGTTGTTGGGTTGAAACAAGTGTTTCCACTGTGTACGAAGAAAACTCAACTTGAACTCTAACAAAGCACTGGATATATTCAAGTGACCGGCAGTGTGTATTCAAACTTTTTGCACAATTCATGAAAGTGAACACAAACATACACACTTTACCCATAATAATCAAAACAACCAAGGTTATAAAAGTTATAGTCGCAATGCGTCGTCGTCGCCATTCAGAATATAAGTTTCTTACTTCATCAAATAAATTCAAATGAGGTTTTCATGATAAAAAGCATGTTTGTAAAAAAAAATGACAAATTTTAAGAATGAATGTACATATAAACTACGAACGAATATCTAGAACATACCTTCATCATTTTAAGTCGTTCACTTCTAGCGGATAATGCAGTTGCTTGCTGGTCTATCTGCTCCAACATTTCCACAAGCTTGCGATTACGTTCATTCCGTTTTTTCTGCTCATCCAAGAATTGTTGATACTTTAGCTGACTTCTTGACCTTAATGTCCGCTCACTTTACACAAAAATAGAATGGAATTATTATGGAAAATCTTCCATTTTCCCCCACTTTGCATAAACCACAACAAACCAGGGGACAAAATAACTTACTGCTCGTTTCGCTTTTTCATTATCTGCTCCAATTTTTTCTCTAGCTCCTGGCGATTATCCTCACTTTTTATACGAGACACAAAAATAGAAACATCCACCGTGCAAAGCCACAAGGGAAGAATAAAGAAATTAATATGATTTTTGTCAACATCATAAGATTGTCGTTCTCCTTCGAAAATGTCCATCCAGGATCAAATAAAATCAGGACTAAGAAGTAGGTAAGTTATACTTTATCGCTCTTACCTTCGATGTAGTTTCTCCTGGAGCAGCTCCACTTGTAACTTATAATTTTCCAGTTCTGATTGCGGATGCATCTTCATTGACTTTGTTATTGTAGTGCTTGTTGGTTTTTTTCTGTTTTTGTACATAAATATTGTACGAGTATGCCTTGCACAGCACAGCACAGAGAAGATTCAAATACAGACGTCCTGGATTCCTGGTGTTCTATGGACACAATACGAAACACAGAAATGAACAAACTGAAATGTGGCAGCATTACTAAAGAATCGGGAATGTCATGTACATTAATTATTGTTTTGCACTAGGTTAAGTCCTTGGTTAGCAACCAGTTGTTGTTTGGGCTCTGTTCCTAGTTACGCTATCGATTTTGTCCTATTCTTTCGAATCATCCAAATTGAAGTAGGTGCAATGAGTTTGTAGCTACAATAAAACTATAAAAGCGTATCGGAGTACATTTGTAGTAATGGATTTACTTACTCATCGGCCCTAAAGAATACTTTTTACTTGTTCTATATGGCATATATTTGTTTCGTGTAAGACGAAGTTCGAGGTTTTAATCAAACCCAACGATGATGGCGAAGTCCAAAAGTTGTTTTCGTCCCCGTTCGTTTGTGCGAAGCAGAGTTTTAAGGCAAGGACGAATTTTCTGCTAATACATTTGTCTGGTTTTTATCTAAAGGAGAAACTGGATTTTTGTTATTTTTTTTATTTGTTTTTCGAGTTTTTTAAATCGTAACAGTAACGATTGTAATTCGCTGATGATGGGCTGCATGTCGGCTCGAAATGCATACAATTAAAATTGTTTTTTTAAATAAATTCGTTTGTGTTTTTATTTCTATTTTCAATTTTTAAATTTTTTGCTGTAGTCAATAAAGGATTTTTTTTCAATTATTTCATGACTCAAACGACTTTGATAACTTAGCAATACAATGTAAGTTGCCAATTTTCATCACAAAATATAAAGTAAGCTATCTGAATTTTTTACACTTAAACTTTATCAAGTTTTATTTAATCATGACTTTTGAATTTTAATCTAAAAGTATTTAAAGTATATTTTTTCTTTAACTTCAATTGCTTCTTTTTGTTTAAATTCTTTTTTGGACAAATAACATTATGTAGATATATCTTCTTTTTTATAAATAAGATACGTGTTTTACTACAACCTGCATTATAGTAAGTAAGGTTTACATATTGATAAACAAAATTATAAGATACTGTACCTTGTTTTTTATTTTCAACTTTCTCGTTAACGGCTGAACTGTTAAGCACAATTTTAACAAAGAAGATCACTAAAACTTTAAATAATAGAATATGTGTATCAAAATGTACAGTTAATTATTTTTTGGAGTTTTTTAAATAAACTCGTACATATGTTCAAATTTATTTTCAAAACTATTTAAGGAGTTGATTTAGTTAATTAACGATATCGCGCACGAAACAACTTTTCCCCTATCTTGTATGTATGGTATGGTAAGTTCACCACCGACATTCATATCGAGTGCCAGAGCTCTAGGTCAATATACACAGTAGGTAGTTCACCTACATTCTACCAGATGCGCTTAGTTCGTTTGCGTCAGGACGTTCTTTTTATGTTTTTGTATTCGTGCCGTTTGCTAGTCATAGTCACAGTCGGCTTACTTTCGCCAACCAACATAGCCATGCCGCTGCCGTGGCGTGGGCCTCTACCCCTGTCGAACAGGAAACAATTGCAATTCTTTCAATGACCATGCACTGTTGAAGTGGTGGTACGTGTTGCCACAAACATTGCTTCGTATTTCCAGGACACCAACATAACTAATGCTTGTTCGTTAGATAAAAACAAAAGGCAAAAAATTATCCCTTTGTTGTTGACAAAAATTGTCCACAAAAACCTGATGCTGCTTCACCTGCTAACAAGAACATTCAACTAAATCCAATGTGTTTTTTGTTTAATGTTTGGGGGCAAAACAAAATATTAGCCAGGATATGCTTTAGAACTGTGAACAAATTAAGGTACTTGGATGTGGGTGCGATGAGTCTCGTACGATTAGTTGATATTTTTTTATAAATAGTCTAAAATAGTCACATAGACTAGTTGATCTTCTCAATTGACGTTTTTATTTTAAAACGGGTATATATTATTGTTCATACATATGTATCTACTGTTGCGGTCAAAATAATAGCAGTGTAATCTTATCATTGACATATTTTAGTACAAACTAAGATATAGGCACCTTTTTAAAATATTCTAGTAGGTACTATTTTTGTAATACAATATTTTATCTTTTGTTTCCAGAATAAAAAAAAGCCATACCATAACGGTTTTCTTTTAAAGGTCACTTGATTTCACTTAAAGTGTATTTTTGTGCAGTCAAAATAATAGCAGTGTTTAATAGTTTGTGAATTTTTTTCATTGTTTTTTAATCTTAGGAATATTTTTTTTGTTTCTTGTTGAAACTTAAAGGTAAGGTATAAAAACCCATAGTTTTCCTACATTTATATTCCTTCAAACTTACAGTATGGGTCGTAATAAGCATTGCACTCCGGAAATGCGGCAAATCATACGCCAACTCCTCTGATCGAAAAACTTATACGGAAATTTAAAAAACCTTAACAATATCTGCTAAGATGATTATTAACGCAAAAAAATATACAGAAAAAACCGAAACCCTGGCAGAAAAAAAGTTATTTCTCCAAAATCAGAGAGGAGAATTGTGAGATACTCAAAGGTCTCCCCCCATTTGCCGGCTACTGAAATAAAAAAAACCGCTAAATCTAAGCGCTAGTATAGAAACGTACAGAAGAATATTGCGGGAGAATGATCTCAATGCCAGAAGCCCAAGGAAGGTTCCTCTTTTGACAAAAAAACACATCGCCAAAAGAATGCAGTTTGCCAAAACCCATGTCGATAAGTCCCTTCAGCATTGGCGAAATATTTTATGGTCTGATGAGAGCAAAATTGTTCTGTATGGTGGTTCTGGTTCCCGGGAATATGTGCGACGCCCACCTAATGCTGAATATGTGTCTAGGTATATGCGGAAGACTGTAAAACCTGGTGGCTCAAGCATACTGGTATGGCGTTGTTTTTCCTATCAAGGTGTAGGGCCATAAATAGTGTAATGGATCAGCATCTTTATGTGGATATTCTTCTAAGAACCATGCTGCCTTACGCAGAAGAGGAAATGCCAATAAGATGGGTCTTTCAGCAAGACAATGACCCAAAACACACGAGCAAAAAAGCCAAAGAGTGGTTTCGGGTTAATGAAGTTTCTGTTATGGAGTGGCATGCGAAATCCCCCGACTTGAACCCAATAGAGAACCTTTGGGCAGATGTCAAGAAATTCGTTTCAAATGCAAAACCCTCCAATAACAACCAGCTTTGGGAAGCAGTGGAGAATGCATGGAGAAATATTTCATTTGTGAGATGTCAAACTTTGGTGGACTCAATGAAAAGAAGATGCGAAGCTGTTATATGCAATAAGGGGTCTACCACCAAGTATTGACGTAAGAAATACAAATACATTTTGTTTTACTTTTTAATCCAATGTAATTTTTTTATTTTCTCCATTTTTATGAATACTGCTATTTTTTTGACTGGACTCTTATACATTGAAGGTATTTTATTTTTTTAAGTTTTTTTTTTGTTGATATTTTTAAATCTTTCTTTTATAATGGATTTCATATAAATGTAACCTATTAAATAAAATTTTATTATAACGTTTCATGAGCACCATCTTTCTTTTTTTATTGAATATTTCTTGGATCTATTTTCACTGCTATTATTTTGACCGCAGCTGTATGTATTGTATTTGTGAAGTAAAAATTCTTTTCCGGCGATGGGGGTGCAAAATTTTCTATGCAACTGTCAGTGAAATGTCAAAATGACACGTTATCTGTCAAAGAAAGCGACATGTTTTTATAATACAAAATGTTTGTACGTTTATAGGCAAAAATCACAACAAAAATCAAATTTTAAAATCAAAATCAAATTTTCACGTTAACAGGAATTTAAAGATTGTAGAGGTCATTATTAATTGTATAGTTTTAAATTTACTTTATTTCAATTTTCGTTTAAAGTTAAACACACTACTCATTCCATAGAAATCAGCATTCTCTTTTCTCATTGATATTTTGACTTATTTGTTCATCACGTAAAGAGAAAAGCCCTTTTTATTAATTAAAAATATTGCTACAATCATCAAAAGAGTAATCGTCACCACTTTGTCACTTTTTTCCAACTAGATACTAGATACAATTATATCATGCAAGAATCCGACTACCAGTGTTTTGAAAAAAAAAAAAAAAACTAATTTCCCTAAGTACTTAGGAAGTATCTACAAATGGTTCTATGCTGTTAGATTAAAACCGTCGTGGAAATTATTCAACTGTCATTGCATATAACAACAATTCTTATCATGGATAGAATCGGCAATGATAAATTAATCAATAAATTTTATTCTTAAGCAAATACCTCTTCATCGTACTTGAAGCATCTGACAAATTTGCATTTAGAATAGTTACTTCAACCAGCAGTGTTGTTGATCAACGTTAAGAATGGTTAAGAAATTCGTATATCTATTGGACGCTATAAAACCGTACCAGTTAATTTTTTGCATCTGTGGAATAGCTCCTTTTCCAGTTGTTACAGAAGAGGCATTAAATCGTGTAATATTTTCAATTTTATTCTACATATACAAAGTAATTCTAACCGTTGCTACACTTTTCACTGCTTACGAACGTTGTAGAAACATTTCGATACGCAACAGTTCAAATGATGATTATCTAACAAACGGCCTACGATTTGCTCAGTTCATAACGCTTACAATGATCCATTCAATAATGCACGTGATTGTGTTTTTTAAATACAACGAGCTTAAACGGGTCCTATTTAAAGTAATAGAAATCGAACAGGATTCGATACACATTTCGAATAAAATGCATCAATTCTGCTCACGATTTACATTCAAACGGCAATTACTTTGCGTTTCGGGGCTTATGCTCATAACGATACTTTTGACTCCGTTAATGTCCATCTACTCATATATATCAGATGTGATTCCGGTTTATCAGTGGGTAATAAGCATCTTTTCGGAAATGGCAATCCGATGTAAGAGTATTGAATTTTGTGTCTTAGTACAAGTTTTCAACGAATTGCTTAGCGAATTATTCGTTGGCATGAATGAGTTGCAGAAAAAATTCATCAACTACAGCGGCGATAGAAACTTTTTTACAGAGCGATTGATACTACAAAAACGGATTGTTGTTATTCAAAATATCCAGTCCAAAATATGGAGAACTGTTAATGCCTTCACTGATTACTTCTCGCTGACAATTCTTTGTCAATTTGTTTGGAATGGAGTTACTATAACAAATATTATCTATTGGGTATATGTGAAGTTCAATGAAGCAAGTGCTTTTGTAAATGTATGTAAGTAAAAACACTTATTTATTTATTTATTTATTTATTTATTAAGTCTAAAAACACATACTACTTTCCTAGACATAGGTAGCTCAATATTAAATAAAATTAAATATTTAAAATAATAGTATAATACAAATTAATTTTATCAATTACAAATTATTGTATTCATAATTGAAGCGCTGAAAGGATGAAGGTGTTAAGCGACATTTCTAAACATTTGAGTTACAAGCATTTAAAGTTGATTTACTATTACTATAACTTTTTTATCATCTTTGGCTAAATATGAATCTATAGGCGAAAGAAGAGTAGAAATTTAAGTTTCCATATAAGACTTTCACCTGTAAGAAAAAAGCCAAATTTCAAAAAAATTCACTTAAGACCTTCATCCTTTCAGCGCTTCAATTCTTTTTTTTTGAACAATTTTCTAGAACATTCAAGTTCGATTATATCAGCATATTTGTTAAAAAATGAAAAGCTTTAGTAGCTGGTTCTTTATACCTCAATTTGTCAAATGTTGTGCGATAAAGAAAAATTGATATTCATGTTAAGTGGTATACGTTCAAATAAATATCGTAGACAGACTGAATCGTGAGCTAGCTCCATTTTGTTATCTCTCTACTAAAATAATATTTATCATTTTCAATAAAAAAATTAATTTATTCAAGAAAAACATTTCAAATAGTTAATAGGAATCTGAAACCAAAATGTTCAATAATATATGATTTTTGAGGTACTGCAATGTAAAAAAAATTGTTTCAATCAAAGATTGTATTGACATTTTTTTGATTTTAGGTGTGTTCGTTGAGTCTTGAAGTCACACTGGGGTCGCCCTTAATCGTTTTTTTTTTTTTTAAACGTGAACTCAACCTGGTAAATAAATTCGGTGTTTTTTTGAGACCTAGAGTCACCCTGAAGTAGATCCATGTATTTTGCTGTGGCGAGGTCAGGTAACGATCAAACTGTCAAAAGTGACATGAGATTTCATTTATATTCAGTGACAACGCAAAATTGTTTTTGTTCGATTTTTAAAGAAACTTACAATTTTATCAGAACACAGCATTATTTGTTTCCTGCTTTAAATTGTCAACAAAACAACTGACAGTCCTTTGGTGTTTTGAAAACCAACTCCCAGAGTTATCAAGAAAACCTGGGTCAACCCTGTGTAAAGTTGAGCAAACGAACCTTTTCTTATCCATTCCGCACTTTAAGATTGTAAAAAATACGCAAACACTAAACTGATTTTCAACGTTAATTTAAAGCAACTTAGCTGAAACGCCTGTACTAAAAGCAGAAGAGATTCAATTATCAAAGCTCAGAACAATTTTTGGACTTAGTTTGATGATTCGGTGGTACAAACAAAATGAGTTTATGTATAGTTAATTGATAAAGTGGTATGTATAACATTCGTACCAAAACATCAGTTTAACAAACACCCAAGAGCTTTCAACTGTTTTGTTGACAGCTAAAAGCAAGACAAAATCATTTTGTGATCTGATAAAACTTTAAATTTGTTATAAATTATTTTTAAAAATGAACGAAAACACTTTCGCGTTGTTGCTGAATATTTCATCTGATGAGTACAACAAACATTTAATTGCAAATATAAGCAATAACATGCAACATACGAATCGCCAAACGACAACAAAAGAAATACATATGAAATCTCATATGACTTTTGACAGTTAGATCGTTACCTGAACTCGCCCCAGCAAAATACCTAGATCTACTTCATGGCGAGTTCAGGACGACCCCAGGTCTCAAAAAACACAGAATTTGCTCACCAGGGTGACTTCAGGTTTTTCAAAAAACGATTTAGGGCGACCCCAGGGTGACTTCAGGGCTCAACGAACAAACCTTTTAAGTCAGTAAGCCAAGTCGCAAGTGTTTGCATTGCAACTTCTTGTGAGAAATTATTACACGTCAAGGAAAGAAATATTATTATGTATAGGTATATTGTTTTTAAGAGTAAAAATCAAACTAAAAAAATCAAATATTAACGTGTCACACCGGTAACAATTTGAAACTAGAATTATTTATAGTATCTAAGTGACCCGGACTCAAAAAGTTATTTTTCACTTTTTTTTGGTTAAGATAGTTTTTGAGACGCTCTTTCACATGGTAAAAACCAGAAAGTCCTAACTTGCTTAGAAGTGTACTAAAAATGTAGAGAAAAAAGAGGTATAAAAAAAAACGCTACAAAAATGATTTTACCAAAAAAAAGCTAGTTTTTGAGTCATAAGCCACCTTTTCATAGACCCGGTCACATATTATGTGACAATCTTCTTATTATTGTTGTCAAAAATATAAATATTTATCAAATTTTCACTCAATTGCAAATTCGATGTTGATAGATGTTTTTTTTTGAGTTCATATAATAAAAAAATCAATCATGCTTATTTTGAAATTCGAATAAATAGCTTATTCGATAGAATAGGTATTTTCTTTCGAATGAACTTTGCATATTTTGACATTCGAGCGAAAAAATGTTCATTGTCGAATGATTGCAAAAAAAATGAACCTCAATGAAATGCATTTCCGAAATCAGCTTTTTGAAATTTACTGATAATTCTATCTGATTTAGTATGACCAAACTGTTTTTTTTTTGATTTGATTGATTTTTTGATTATTTAAAAAATAAAATGCACGACTGGGTCGCACGAACTTGCTCCTATGTAATAGACTAGGAATTTTAAAAACGAATGTTATTAAAGAAAACTGTTCATAAGGATGAAATGAATTTTTTAAATTCTTTTAGTAGTACATAAGAGATAAAACAGAATGCTATGCAAATATGAATTTATGCAAGAACAAAAATTATAAGTCATTGTAGTGGTTCCTTAAAAAAATAAGCTTTTATGCACAAAATTTTTAAAACATTTAAAAAAAAAAAAAATTGGTACACCAACCTTAAGTTTTTGTTATTCTACGAATGAGAGTTAAATTTCCAAGAAAAATATTAAGCCGTTCTTGAGATATCGAATTTTTCAAAAAAAAAAAACGACTTTTTTTCTAAAAATTGAAAAAAATATTTTTTCTTAAGTTTTTAAATGCAATGTTCTTTAAACTTTTTTGGAGCTTTTTTATAAAAAATTTCATTAAAATCCGTTATGTCGATAATGAGAAATTCAAAATTCGAAAAAATCGTTCTATGGTAGGTACAGTCAGTAATATCTAGATTTAAAATTTTTTTTTATTAAATTATAGATTGTAAAGATTAATTAAAAGAAAAAAAAATTTTAGCAAAATTCTCGGAACCGTTTTCGAGAAAAATACGATTTTCGAAAACCATTTTTTAAAATTTGTATGGAAAGTACCGTTAGTTTTAGATGAAACAAATTTTTTTTTCTTAAATCTTATAGATTATGTTAAGAAACTTTTTTTTGTCAAGTTTGAAAAAAATCGGGCATGGGGTTTTCGAAATATTGAGTTTCCAAAAAAAATTTTTGAATTTTTTTTTAAAAATCCAAAAAATTAAAAATTGAAAATTTGAATATGCAATAATATTCACACTTTAGAGAAGCTTTAGCATAAAAAAAATGATTTAAATCGGCTGTACCGTTTTCGAGAAAATCAAAAACAAAAAAAATGGACCCAGGGGGGCTACCAAAAATAACAATTTTTTGTAAAATTTTTTTCAACCATTAGCTAGTTTTAACCAAATGAAATTTTATGAATTTTTTTTAAAAAATTCTGTGGGACAGTTTTGGAGAAAAAAAAATATTTATAAAATTTTGAAAAAAAATCGTATGGCAGGTACCGTTATTTTTGGTCCTAAAAAAAAACAAAAAAAAACGTCCGGGGAGGAAAAATAAAAACACATATCTACCAAGTTTGAAGAAAATCGGCCGAGCCGTTTAGGCTGTAGTCGAACCGACAGACAGACAGACAGACAGACAGACAGACAGACAGACAGACAGACAGACAGACAGACAGAATTGCGAGACCCACTTTTTTGGTCTTCGCTATCATCGTAATGTCAACTTTGATCAAAATCTCGAGTTCGATTTTTTTTACGAATGCATAACTTGCCTTATAGTACCTATAAGTCGCAAGTAAAAAATTATAGTCTAAAAATATAAAAATAATACTTTCTCATTTAAGAAAAATAAAGTAATGCTAACAGCCCGGTAAGGTTTATATTTGAAAAACATCAATAAAAACTGACATTTTAAAATTTGGAAGCATTAGAAAACAGTATGGTAAGTTTATTGATATAAAAAAGAAGTAAAATAACGGTATAACTTCTCTGTATAATAAAATACTTGATTTATGTTCAAATTTTCATGTAACCTAAATTGTGTTCCAAATTGATAATAAAAAAAAATTACACATATCTGGTCACACTTGAATTTTGAATTACCATTTTTAAATTGTTTCAGAAAAATATTGATAAATTCAAGCGAGACGTTAAAAATTTAAATGGCATCTGTTTTATTTATGAATAGTGAAGACGGTAAGGATAATAGATGCATCAAATCCATTACCTCTAACATTATACTAAACTTACATGTTTTATGAATCTATTCGCCAGAAAAAAATGAACGAGACTGAAATGACATTTCTTTCGAATGATTCGAAAGTGAAAATTTGCTTAGTTTTCGAAAGATAAATGAACTTTCCATTGATAAAGTGAACTCTCTAATCGTACGAAACTCAAAATACAAATTATTCGAATTCGACATATCTACTTTCTAATGAAATCGAATGTCAAAATAAGGCTGAATAATTAAAAGCACAATGTCTTCAATCGAACTTTTATTAAAATAAAAAACAAACTAATTGTTTTTGGATAAACGCAGGAATTAAAGTGTCTTGGAGCACTCACTGCTACTGCCTACTACTGTGCCGTGAAGTCGGTGGCCCTCCTCTAGTCGCAATAATTTCATTTGACGTCAGCGCAAATTCCTTTAGCGAACTCTGAGCTTTGTTCCATCAGTTCAACCAATCCACAGGGTTTGTTTTACTAAATAAACACAATGGTATAAAAGTTAAAACTGTTTATTTGTTTTTCTTATTTATTTATTGTTAATCGAAACAAAACCACCAAAAACTTCAAACTCAATAGACGCTTTCCACAATCGGTTTTTGCATATTGTTCAAAATTGATCAAAAATTTATCATTTAAGATTTATGATACATATCGATTTATCAATTGATTGATACTTTTTCGAAACTACCAATGTATTGATCTCCGACAACCGTAATAAGAGTCTTCATATAATATATTTTTCACCGCATAAACATTAGATGCCACTTTAAGAAATCACAAGTTTTCTTAGCTGACATTCGTTACTTTAATGCATCCTATAGTTTAACTACTTATTTGTTAGATTCAGTGTATTCATTTACTTATAATCAATTAGAATATTACGTGAATATTTCATAAAATTATGAGAAAAAGTGTTACACCAATAAAAGTGAAACAATATTTAACATTTAGTTTTTTTATATGATTATATGTTCTTAAGGTCACGAAATAATAAACGTTTTGTTTAAGGTTTAAGTCAACCTTAAACAATATCTTCTACATATTATAAGTATAACTAAAAAATATATCGCTGTTTTTAAATTAGAGAAATTGTTTCAGCACGGATGTTCACTCTTACTTTTCTGCTGTTGGATATACTAGTACCTTGCTACCTATGTGACGTATGTATTCAAACGGTAAGTAACTTATGCAAGAAAGAGTATTGCCAAAATTTGACTTTTGTCCAAAAATTGATATAAGATAACTGAATTTGATTAAATTTTGGCAAGGCTACCACTAGTCAACTGATGAGTCCAAGTGATATCAGCTTTTCAGTAAGGCAGCTGTCACTTAGCGCTGCAGATATTTTCAAATCTTTGATAGTAATTGGGTTGGCTTTTTAAATTTTGTTTTATTTTTAGAACACTGTTTACAACAGATTTCAAATTTAATTCTTTTCAGAATTAGAAATTTTATACCGAATAGGTAAAAATATATCAAACCGAAAGAGAAATAATGGTTTGATACCAGCTGTAAAAAGGTTATTAGGGTCAGAGAAGTAAATTCCGGTGATACTATATCTTATAAATTCTACCCTACTGACGAAAACCCGATTAAGTTTAAGCAAGGTAGAAATAACTGTAATGATCCCATTCGACGAACCAATTTTTTTTTTACAAAAAATTCTACAATGTCCCAAAGGAAGGGCAAATTTTTGGTCATTTGTAAAAAATATACGAAATACAATACAACGTTCGTTAGGAATTTTTCTTGCAGACGGTTTGGTCTTAATTTGACACTGGCAGAAAGTATCATGACACCTCTTGTAATTAAGAGTGATCTTGTGGGACAAATCTTCCATCGCAATCATTCAGTTGCTAGAGTAATGAAAGATCTCGATATACACAAATCCGCTGACCCCGATAGTACCTCTCCAATTGTCTTGAAGAGGTGTTCTTCAACGCTGACAAAAACATGGCGAAAGCTTTTTCATCGTTCCAATTCCACTGGTTTCTTTCCGAGTGGATGTCAAACAGCATTTGTCCAGTCGGTCCCTAAAAAGGCAAATCTTCCTTCCCCTTAACTATCTTCCAATTTCACTTATGTCCCTTCTTACTTTATCAGCACAAAAAATATCTTTTAAAGTATTTGAAGGGGTTTGGCATTAAGTCTCTTATGCGTGCATTTGCTAATGATCAATCTTTTTTTCGTTGTATTAGAAATTACTTTTCGAACCGTTCGGATTCCGAAGATGGAATTTATTCCGAAACGCGTCGTTTAATTAAAATAAAAAAAGTTGTGTAAATTAATGTTTAAATAAAGCAAATACATAACATCAAAAATAATTTTATCTATTTAATTTATTTTATTTTATTCAAAATTTGTCAAAACCGCACAACTGGAGACGAAACAACAAAATGATTTCGAACCGTTGTTTTGGGTGGTTCCAAGTTTGTTTTCCACAAAATAAATTTTTTTCTTCCATTTTGTCTCCGACTCTCTTTCTAATATTCGTCAATAATCTTTTGTATGAAACTTCAAAACCATTAAATTGTTTTGCTGGCTATTGTACTCTCAGCTTCTCATAATTCGTTTCCAAATTCACGTCCTTGTCCTTCGGATGTTGACTTTGAATGGCAGATTTAAATACTGATTTCGATAGCAGTCAATTGGTATGAACGCATATTCGATGTCGCCTTGTGTTGAATGACCACAACATATTCGTAGCCGCCAAGAACGTTGCTAAGTACTAAGGTTTCCTTCCCCTTCTTATCGAGCTGGAATCTATAAGGCCTATATTTGTTCAAAGCTCGAGTACAGTTCCCATATTTCGGCAGATGCTCCAATAACCCACTTGAGTCTCTTGGATAAAATCATCAGTTTACACTTAAGCCCAACTTCGGACGTACTGTTAAATTCAGAGATTCTTTCTTATTCCGCAATACATTAATGTAGAATGTTTTTACCCGTCTTAATGATATTTAGACATTCAAAACCAATGTGCATCGCTCGCACTGTGCTCAAACATTTTAAGGGTAGTCATAACCCCTTTGTACGCGCAAAATTATAAAAAAAAGTTGATCAGTAGTCTACATATATCCGAACTTTTGATCCCCAAATGTAAATAATATTTTATGGTTTATTAATTTAACGATTAAATGTTTTTATGTACATATTAACATATTCAGCTTTCACCAACCGTACATTGGTTTTTTACAACTCGGATTTGTCCATATTAGTTTGTTTTCAAATCCGAATTTCTCGCTTCTGTAAAAATGAAATAATTTTTTTTCAGTATGGAAAAATTATACGAAACATTCATGATTTCAAGCCAAACGATAAAGATATACTATTGAAACTATGTCTGAGGGAGTACTCACTGCAGCTTACCCATCAAAAGTTAATTTTTTCCTGTGGGGGATATTTCAATATAAATTTACAATGTTTTGGTGAAGTAAGTATTTTGCGTTGAAAATGTTTGTTGTTTTTTAACTTATCTGTTCTTTTAAGATTGTTTTGGCGATTACTACCTACATTGTTATACTGATTCAATTTAAACTACAAGGCGATAAACCATAATTGAGGACAGAATTTCAACTTACATATATTACTGTTACTTACATATATGTACATATACTATTGAAATTATATTTTAGATTTTGTTTTTAACTTTTGTATGAAGGGTCTTTAATTTTGTTTGAAAAATCTTGTTGTGACTCATTTCTAGACACATCCTACAATGAAAGTGTCGATAAACGCATATTATTCATTTTGCTAAAAGATTCCACAACGTGTACATCTAGCAAAAAAAAAAGGAAGAAATCGATAAGAATATTCCGGTGCATTCTATCCACTCACTCATTGTAAGATAAAATCAGTCGTCAAAATAACTTATGGAGATACAGCTAACAGATAAATGACCGAATGTGATAGAAAGCTTAATAATAACCTTTCTATTCAGGTATAGTTACCGAATTACTAATTAACACTAATAAGAAAACAGTGGCATTAAAACCTTTGTCTTAAATAGTCAGAATGTCCTTCTACTCGGATTGCTTACGTTTTATTCGTTTGCTTCGTCAATTTATGACCGTTATTGGTTTGATTCCGATGAAAGTAAGCTTAAGGACACTACAAATATCAATTGTTTTCATAATAGTTGCATCCGTGCCCTTTATGCGACTTTGGAATGCCGAGCAATCAGTATTTCAAAATGATAGTGAACTTTCAAGAATTGTGAACATATCAAGCCTTTTGGTCTTATGGATTGTACATATTGTTATCCTTTTGGAAACTTCATATAAAGTTGACAAATTCGATAAAATTATTTCCCACTTTGAAAAAATGCATACGAATTCCCTCTTTGAAGTTTATTGCGATGTTCCTTCTTCTTCAAAACTAAGTTGGAACGCTTTTCGGGTATATATATTTATATCCTTGGAATTTATAGAACTTTTGATTTTGTCTTGGATCTTACATTTGGATGGATTAACCTGGATGAGATGGTTCTTTAATGTTTACTCTGATATAACCTTGAAAGCAAAATTATTTGAGTTTATATTTTTTGTAATTTTGACAAATAATATGCAGAACGACTTATGTTTGGCAGCGACAAAAATTATAATTGACTGTCGCACAACACAGCAGAGCCAATGGATGCATACGCGGAATAATCGGCAAGCCTTAAGTACAGTAGGCGAACTTCGCAATGAAATTTGGATGGCCGTTAAAATGATAGAGGATCTGTGTGAATATTCTCTAGTTGGAGTACTGTTGAAGATGTATTGTGATTTTACTTTTACCGCATACTGGGCCTATAGAAGTTTTGAAAACGAAAGTACGAATTTTTATAAGACCGGTAAGAAAAACTCTAAGGCTTAATGGAATTAATTTATTTAATAAAACATGTGTTTAAATGCAGGTAACTTACTTTACGCTTAAGGCCAAGATTACACATATAAGTTTTACTTACGTAAACAACTTCTGAAAAAAATTAATAGTGTAAACGGCTCCGTAAGTGACTTACAGTAAATTCTATCAAGTTCCTTAAGCAGATATTTTGAGAGAAAAAAAGTTTATATAAACGGTTTTGTAGGTGCTTACGTAAGTACAACTTACATTCAACTTACGAAAGCATTTCTTACTCTACGTTCATCTAAGGTGTAAACGTTCTTGTAAGTTACATCTGTAAGTCTTACAGTGAGTGTCAAAAGTGAGTAAACGCCAATATGATTTCCGGAGTTACATGGAATTCGAACAAACAAATAAACAATGGATTCTAATAATAAATAATAATAATGGATTCTAATAATAATAATAAAAAAACACTGACAACCAGGAATGAACACCCTGAGGACAATACAGTCAACCAACATTTTAAATTTAATTTTTTTTTTGTCATGTAAATTTTATATAAAAATAATTAAACTTAAGTCACTGTATATAGTTAGGCCCCCTATGAGCCAACAAATGTAAATTTTCATGCATATGTATGTAGTATCTTATTAGTTGTAAGCCAAATTGTAAATAGTATGTTCAATAAAACAAAATTGAATTGAATTGAATCTAATAATAAAAATAAAAGTTCAAAATATAAATTTTGCAATTTTTTCTCATAAAAACTAAACATATTCCATATTTAACGCGTCACTCAGAAGTAAGAAAACATCATGAACAAAATATAAGGAGCACAGTAAAAGTTGATGGTGTGGATGTATGGCAGCATATTCGATCGGGAATCTTGTTTTCATTGAAAGTATACCTAGTCCTGCCATAAGTTCTGTCCCTAACAAAAACACGTTCTATTTAAAAAATAAAAAAGCAATCAAAATTCTTTTTACGTCATTTATTAAGTATTAAATTTAAAATATAAGTATATAAGAAATTATTCAAAATGTCCCCCCTTAGCCTTCAAACACTTTCTTAAACGACCGGCCTCGCGTCTATCGCCGCACGCACGACTTCCAGTGGAAACGAAGCTACTGTCTTCAACAAATCAGCTTTGAGAGACTCAATATTTCGGTGAGGCTTACAGCAAGCCTTCTCCTCCAAAATGTTCAGCGGATTAAGATCGGGGTGGCCCGGCTGGCAAGCACTGAATATTTCAGCAAGATTCTGCGCCGACCCACAAAGCAAAAACAACACAACAATGGCTTAAGGACAATTTACCAGAGTTTCTTGCCGCAGAAGATTGGCCCTCGGGCAGCCCCGATCTTAATCCGCTGAACTACCGGTTGTGGAACACTTTAGAGAAGAAGGCTTGCTGTAAGCCTCACCGAAATATTGAGCTTTCAAAGGTGATTTGTTGGAGACAGTAGCTTCGTTTTCACTGGAAGTCGTGCGTGCGGCGATAGACGCGAGGCCGGTCGTTTAAGAAAGTGTTTGAAGGCTAAGGGGGGGCATTTTGAATAATTTCTTATATACTTATATTGTAAATTTAATACTTAATAAATGACGTAAAAAGAATTTTGATTGCTTTTTTATTTTTTAAATAAAACATGTTTTTGTTAGGGACAGAACTTATGGCAGGACTAGGTAATGAATAAACAAGACTATCTTAACATTCTAAGCAATAACCTTCAACCGAGCTTAAGCAAATTAGATATGCTTAGCAATTGGATCTTTTAGCAAGACAATGATCCTAAACATACTTCGCAGTTCCTTAAAGAATGAATGCTTTATAGGACTTCAAAGCACCTCCACCACCCTCCCCAATCCCCGGACCTAAGCCCCTTACAACATTTATGGGATCATTTGGACCGGAAAATTTCGCAAAAGGACTATGAAGAACAAACATGACCTAAAAAGGCTTTAATTAAAGAATTGTCCGAAATATCTTCCGATGTTAGAAATAACATTGTTGTTTCCATGTCACGTTGACTAGGAGATGTTATGAAGTCTAAAGGTGGTCAAACGAAATACTGAGTTTTTTAGTTAAGGTACCATAATTATAAATAATTTTAAGATATATCAGATGTTAACTTACTTTTGACACGTAAAATATGGAGTATTTTTAGTTTTTATTAGGAAAAAATCAATAGTTCGTTTTTTAATTTTTATTTTGATTTTGATGGATTGATATTAAATAAAGCTTTTATTTTGAATTATTGAAATTCAATTTTTGTTTATTTTTTGGTTTCAATTCCATGTAACTCAAGAAATCATTCAGGTGTTTACTCACTTTTGACGCTGACAGTACGTAAATCGTAAGTAAGTTACATGTGTAATATTAGCCTAATGGAAATACATGATGTTTCTGACATCCTATTACAGAATTCACCATCATACTTATTGTATTTGTATTTTTATTTCAACAGTTGACATTTTATACTTTTAGTCTGCCTTCTATTTTTAATGGTGCGTGGACTTGCTTTCCTTGTTTGCTGTTGGATTTGCACCTCTTGTGAAATACTGGTAAGAAAGACAATATGTCAAATGTTTCTATATTATCTCCAGTTATTTAAGCAAAATATCCATACATATCCCTCTACAGAGCAACGTATACAATTACTTTTTTTTTATTGAGGAATGTTGTTGAAGTGTTCTTAAAGAAACAATCTTTTTATCAAAATGTAAATACATTACCTAATTTAGGATCGATTTTGCGATTCTAAAATTCTTTGAAAAAGTACTGAACTGCTTTTATTAAGGGTCAATTTTTCAATAGTCCGTTATGTAGTCAGTTACGATTAAAGTTCTTTGGTCAATTCAGAGAGCGTTGCACTTACAGCCCTATTCTGCTATTCAAGTGAATCGCATATCCGATCCACCTATTCGATTCCCTTTCACACTGCCTTTGCATTCTGCTATCCATCGGGTGAACTACATTATCCCGAACTAATTTGACATTCACGTAAAGAGCTGTTCATGTGATAATATTCTGAATCTTGGATAATTGTTTTTGATTTCATTAAAAATTCAAGTTCAACCGCTCTACCTAAACAGAAGTAATTTTCTAATTTGTTTTCATCTTTATTATTAAATTTTGAAATTAACTTTTTTTGTCCTAATTCCAAGCAGAGGAATAAGAGAATCCTCCAACAGAAAGCTTCCACCTCCACGGCGAAATGAGTTAATATAAAGAAAAGAGAAACTAATCGCTTGTTCAGTTTTTTTTGGATGCGGGTTCCACTCACTCCACATTGAAGGACGCACTTAAAGCCCACTTATGTCCTAGTTGGATTACTCCCCAAATGATGACAGAAGAAAAACTTAAAGTAAAACTCTTGTTTAACCCAAAATGTGGTGTGCCTCGAGTTGTTATGTGCGTTGACGGTATCCACATTCCCATAATGACCCGCTATCAAAACCCACATCTCGTTTACATACATCAGAAAAGACTACCACAGCCTAGTAAATTGATCTTTTTGTCCTTCTACCCCTAAAAATATTAATAATCTTTTTTTACAAATAAATATTCTAAATTAGGCAATAAATTAGTTTTTACTTACATTTTACTGAACACCAACCAGACAGACGATCCATTAAATGAAAAATCCGCAACATTTCCTATGCAGATCCAATTTGTATAGACTGAATTCGTTCACGTGAATAACAGAATACCGCGCAATATTACCGACTTAAATACAGGTTCACTTCGAGTGAATAGCAGGATAGTGATTAGTGAAAATTCAAGAAAAATTCCCCTCAATGAATAGCAGAATAGTTAGGCTGTTAGTTTTATTCATACTTTTTAATCCCCAAATAAATCCCAAGAAAGCAGGGGTGATAGCACGTAACTTGATACAACCGAGTGTAGTCGATACAATCGAGTATAGACAGTTTCTTATTTGATTCAATCGAATCGAAAACAATCGGCTGAATCTAATAAGGAACTGCTTGTTCTCGAATCTCGATTGTATCAAGTTATGTGCTAAGGCCCAGCATTAGCATTATATTCTTTACTGTAAACAAAGTTTAATATTTCAGGAACGTAATTTCGTCGCAAAACTACCACATAATATAGCCGACGCACACCTTAGCGCAATCATCAAAGACCTATCGCTTGACCTTCTTCATAAACGAATTCAATTTTCAGCTGGAGACATTATCACAATAAATGTTCACACTCTGGGAGCGGTTTGTTCCCTCTATGAACTAAATAGCTCAAATAATAATCCCATTCTTTTAGATGGCCTTTTCAGCAGTAACGTTTGTTGTGATTCTCATTCAATTCCAAATGGACGGGTCATCAAATTAAAACTTTATGCTCTTGAAATGTTTTGATTGTTTATTGAAATAACGCAAATATTTTATAAGAAATTATGTTTTTTCAAATTTTATTATAAGTGTTTACGAATTCTTACTTTCTAAGACTTGGAGACGCAGTTTTGTATGTATCCATATTCTACGAGGACTTCTTTTTCACGTTGTTGAAGATTCCCAAGTATTTGCCACGGGTCATCTCTTTGGCTTCTACTACGCCTAGTTGGTACGCTTCGTCGTATAACTTCTTGATTTCCATGATCAGACCATTTGTGGAATAAACACCGAGCTCTGGAAATCACGAATTCATTATAACCAAAGTTGTGTTGTGTTTCTAGCTAATTATAGTTTACCATGCATCGCGAGCATATCTTCTTGTGAAAGTCCCTTGGACCAAGTGGATGTAGACGTATGGATGGGGGTGTCACTCATGGCAATGAAATCAGTAATTCCTGGAACTGGGAGCAATTAAAAAAAGCTTGAGAAAAAACTCGTACAAAAAACTTGAGGTCGTTATCAAATTTAAAATTAAAGGTTAATTTTTCGACTTCGAGTATCGTCTTCAAAGAGAAATGTCAACACGAAAAAGAGGTGACACCTTGGGAAGTTATACAAAACATAAAAACACAACACACTTTTTTCTGGCCAGAGATCAGGAGAAGCACGGTCCAGCTTTTCCAGAGATATTAAAGCCTCTTCATCTGTATCTTCTTTACTCGAGGATCCTCCTTTAAACAATATAAAATTACACAATGGAAGTATTGAATTTTTCAATTTAAAACAAAATACCATTTAATAATCTCCTTCGCATCGAACTATTTCTTTCTGTCATTTTTGGCTTTTTGTTTTTCTTTTGATTTGTCTTTGTTTGGCTTTGTCTAAAAGTTGTTGGTCAAGAGAACGGGGATGTAGCCGAGGGTATTTTCGCCCATTTATTTATACCAGTTAAGTTATTAGAATGTGCTCAGCCTAGGTCAGAATAAAACAATGCGCTATGAGTTTAACAGCCCGATTCTCCCCGAAGTCACTGATGCCTCACAAGTCACAAGAAGAGGTGAAATTGATTTTGTGACTTTTTCGAATTCTGCCGCTCAGTCACAACTTGTGAGAGTCACAAAAACAATCGAAACTGTGATCTTCTTCAGAGCAGGTCACAACTCATAAATTTTCAATGTTTCTTCATTATTATTCATTATATTTTATAAGAAAATTTTCTAGATTTGTGAATAATTGTGAGTACACGAAAATGGAAGTGGACTTTGTTCTAGTGAATATTATTGCTGATCTTTCCCACGAAAATGAAAAGTACCATTTTTACATAAACACAAATTTTTTTAAGAAACTAATCGTATCAAGAACTTTGCAGCGCCCAGGGCTTTTAAAAACTTTGAGAGATACAAATGATCCATTCGCTCTCCAAAACAATACATTTATAAAGTAATTTCTTCGTTTTGAATAATCAGCTATTCAAATAATGACGCTTAAAAATCTGACCATGTTGTGGTGAGTTTCGTTGTGAGTTTTCTTGTGACGATTAGGGGGAGAATACCAAAATGTTATCGAATCACAACAATCCTCACAAGGAATAGTCACAAGAGCTTGTGACTTGTGACTCCTCACAAGGGGAGAATCGGGCTGTAAGCCTAGTACGCAGATCGAGACAAGACAAATTTTGGCTCAACTTTCCTTTAAGGTAGCACGAATTTCCACACGCGGATAGTTTTATTCGATAGATTCATCATCATCATCGGCTCGACAACCGGGTTCCGGTCCTGGCCTCTTTCAACAAGTCTCTCCACCTATCCCGGTCTCTAGCCGACGCCATCCAGTTGCGCACCCCAAGGCTTCGGGCGTCCTGGTCTACGCCATCTCTCCAGCGCAAGCATGGTCTACCACGCTGTCGTCTACCATAGAATGTACCACAAAGAACTTTCCGAGCAGGTTCCTCTTCGCTCATGCGAGCTAGGTGCCCTGCCCACCGGAGTCTACCGAGCTTAATTTTTGTCACGATATCTGCTTCTAGGTAGATTGCGTACAATTCATGATTGTACCGTCTCCGGAATCGTCCTTCCTCACATACGGGGCCAACAATTCTCCTTAAGACTTTTCTCTCGAACGCAGCTAAGAGGTCGGAGTGCCTTTTGCTAAGCACCCAAGTCTCGGATCCATATGTGAGTACTGGCAGGACCATGGTCCTGTACAGCAGCAGTTTTGAAGTTATGGTGAGATTTCTGGATTTGAAGAGCTTTGACAGACTATAGTAGGCTCTGTTGGATTTGAGAAGCCGCCCGCGTATTTCTTCTTCTATATTGTTATCGGCTGCTACTATTGACCCAAGGTATTTAAAGGATTGCACCACTTCAAATTCGTGCTCCGCTACCTTGATTGTTTGACCAACTGTTCCTCTCGCATTCGACGCCACCATGTACTTTGTTTTACCTTCACTAATGTGCAGCCCCAGATTTTGTGCCGCCTGCTCGATCTGGATGAAGGAATCGTGTACAGCTTGTTCGGTTCTTCCGATGATGTCGATATCGTCTGCGTAAGCCAGTAACTGGCTGGACCTGTTGACGATGGTCCCTCTTGTTGCCGTGCCAGAGTCACGGATTGCTTTCTCCAACGCCAGGTTGAAGAGGAGGCAGGCCAAACCGTCCCCTTGTCGGAGTCCATTAAAGATGTTGATTGGTCTGGATAGCAATCCGGCTATTTTTACTTGGCTTGTTACGTTGGTCATGGTCAACCTACATAGTCGTGTCAATTTATTTGGGATGCCGAATTCTCTCATGGCTTTGTAAAGTTCTACCCTGGCTATGCTATCATAGGCGGCCTTAAAGTCTATAAACAGATGGTATGTTGGGATGTTAAATTCTAGACATTTTTCCATCGCCTGCCTAAGGGTAAAGATCTGATCAGTTGTTGATTTGCCTGGAATGAAACCACACTGATATTGTCCGATAACGGTTTTAGCGTATGGGGTTATCCGGTCTTGTAGGATAGAGGAGAGTATCTTATAGGCGGTACTCAACAACGTGATACCTCTATAATTGCTGCACGTTGTGACATCTCCCTTCTTATGTATGGGGCATATTAAACCTTTTCGCCAGTCTTCTGGCATTTCTTCCTGCTCCCATACGTGTACTATAATATCATGCATTGCTTGACGTAAGGCTGGCCCGCCATGATGGAATAATTCGGCTGGTATGCCATCGGCTCCCGGGGCTTTGTTCTGTTTAAGCCGGCCTATAGCCTTCTCAACCTCTTCTATGCTTGGTGGCGGCAACATAGGGTTTTCTTCTTGAAGTAGTGGAGCCTCCACTTCTGCAGTGAGCTGACCATTTAGCAATTCATTAAAGTACACTTCCCATCGCTCCAGTATGCTTTCAGGATCGGTGATCAGATTTCCCTCCCCGTCCTTGCAGTATGTGCAGCGTGGTGTGTACTGCGTCATGTTTCGGACGGATTGGTAGAACTTCCGCGCCTGGTGCGGACCTCGCTCTCGGCTATTTTCTATTTCACAGATTAGGTTCTTCTCCCAGGCTGATTTTTTTTGTCTGTGTAGCCGTTTTTCTATTCTTCTGAGCTCTTTATATTCCTCTTCGCGTGCCCGCGTTCTATGAGATTGTTGCATTGCTCGGTACGCAACATTCTTACGTTCAGTCGCTAGCTTGCATTCATCATCAAACCAGTCGTTCCGATTTTTACGACTGCTGCCTAAGATGGAGTTGGCAGTACCAATGACAATATTCTTAAGGCGTGTCCACTTCTCATTTACGCCCAGCATACTGGCTCCAGGACTTACTCTCCCTAAATCAAGTGATTCTAGGGCGAGTCCTAACGCATTACCAAAGGTGTTACTGGTGTTTTCATTGCGCAGGGCAGCCGTGTTGATTCGAACCTGATCGGCGGATGCAATGCGTCTTCGCAAGGCAATCCGCCCTCGGAAAACCATACCAACAAGATAGTGATCCGAGTCGATATTGGCACCTCGGTACGTTCGTACCGTCATCAAGTTCGAGTAGTGGCGACGGTCTATCAACACGTGGTCTATTTGGTTACGAGTGACTCCATCAGGTGATACCCAGGTGGCTTTGTAGATATCTTTACGCGGGAACCTGGTACTCGCAACGACCATGTTTTTCGATGCTGCCAATTCTAAGACTCGAAGTCCATTGTCATTAGTGTTCTCATGCAAACTATGGGTGCCTGCGTAATGCCTGAATACCGGCTCCCGACCTATTTTTGCGTTCAAATCCCCAAGGATGATTTTAACATCATACCTTGGGCAGGCATTGAGGGCCCTCTCGACTTGTTCGTAGTAAGTCTCTTTTTCTTCGTCTGAGGACTCCTCCGTAGGTCCGTGAACGTTAATGAGGCTGATGTTCGTAAATTTGCCTCGCACGCGAAGGGTGCATAGCCTTTCGCTTATAGCGTTAAAGCCGATGATAGTAGACTTCATTTTTTCGCTGACTAGGAAGCCTACCCCGAGCACATGGTGTTTTGTATGACAGCTGTAATATACGTCATATTCTTTCTTCTGTAAAACACCATTCCCTGTCCATCTGATTTCTTGGAGAGCTGTTATGTCAGCTTTATATTTTGACAGGGCATCGGCTAGCTGCTGAGCAGCTCGAGCTCTATAGAGCGATCGTACGTTCCATAAGAAAATTCGTAAATCGTTTTTCCTTTTTCTTTGCGTTGGTTGTCGTCGTGTGATCAGTCCGTTTCCGAGGCTTGTTGTCGTTCTCGAAATTCTCTTAGTTTTACGGGACAGGGAATTAACCTGTCGCCAACCTGTGGAACCAGCCTGATCATATTAGCCAAACCTTTTTAAAAGGCTTGTTTCTAGCGGCCGCCGCGAAGAGGCTATGATCACACTTCCACCAGTCCCGAATAGTTACGGCACGTGCATGTTTTCGTATGCTACATGTTGTTCCCCCTATTCGTCTGATGGCTGACCGCCATCGATAGATTAGCACTTTTAAATAACAAATATCACAATCTTAAAGTGAGGAAACATTTATAACTATTTTTAATTAATTTTTAAAGTTTCACTTTTTCATACAAATTGAACACAATAATGGCTGCGATGCACATGAAAAACTTTTTTTTTGCTTTATTTTGACGTTTTTCCTCTCTTTCTTTGGTTCAGTGATTTTATACGCGCTGTTTTTTTGCGATATTCTTGAAATTTATTGTACTTGTATTGAAATTATGAAGTACAAAAGAAACTTTGCGGGCACCCAACTTCGCACCTACCCCAAATCCTATAGTGAGCCCAAGCAGGGGGGTTGCAGGGGGGCAGCATGCCCCCCCATACATATCACACTGGTTATGCGCCATAATGCTGGATGCTAGCACTGATGCATTTATGTAAGCAAAAAACAAAAAGTAGTCTTAGTAATTTTCAATTTTCTCAAGAACTAAAAGACATAAAATCATTCGGTTTTTTGTAATCGATTCAGAATAGATAGTAACATTGAATACATAAACCAATTAAGCACTTTAATTTACAATTTCGCCAAAAAAATTGAGTCAAACAAAAAGTGAGGTTAAAACCGAAAAGAAAATATTTTTTTTTAGGATTTAGGGAGGTTTCCTCACTCTAATATTTTAACCCTGTTCTATTGAGACCCATACCTAACTGTAAAAAAAAAATCAACACTATACTCGTGCTACCTTAAAGGAAAGTCGCCCCCAAATTTTATCTCTACAATTTTAATCTCTACAAAACTTTTCCAAATCTCGCGCAAAAGTTTGAAGTTGGAGAGAATAAATCTAATTAAATGTGTTTTTTAGTGTATCTCTGGAACTTGTTGTCTTACAAAAGTCGTTCGTACCTTTTTGGAATCTCCTCTCGATGCTTTCAAGAGATGCATCAGCACCTTTTACATAAAACCAGTTTTGACAAAAATCACTTTCGGAAATACGGTGGCTGTCAAAATTTGTCCCGCAAAATAATGCTTGTATCATTCTCTTTCCAAGCAAAATTTAGTGGAGACATTTTGTACAGCAATTCACAATAGTATGAATTTTGCGCGCGAACTGCGTACTGCTCGGAAAAATATCCGAGACAAAATTTGTCCCAGGAAAAAAAATGTATGGGAGACAAAATTTTTCCCGATCTGCGTACTAGGCTTTAGGTTACAAAAGAAGAAGAAGAACAAGAACTACAAAAGAACCGCTCTATGAATATTTAAAAAGAAACAGGTACGGCTAACTGGCTGAACACAATGGAGACGGAGCTGCAACTGGAGCTGCAACTGGAATAGCTGTCAAAATATTCAATACACGTAAATTCAATGTTACGAACACAACACAACGCAACTGCAGTCGGTGCTGCAAGAGTTGGCGAACTTTTAACTTTTTCGTGCAGCATTTTTGACATTTCAAATTTTATATATCTGTCTGTGATTTTAAGTGTTGTTTTGTTGTATTGTGATTTCGTGGTTGAATTTTAATTAAAATAATGGACGAAAATCTTCAATTTCAGTGTCTATTTTATAGTTTCAATTACTTAAAATATTTACAATTTGCCAAAGATTCAACACCTGACCCAACAAATGACAACAAAACAATGAAAGCTGTACAGCCTCATTGTGGGCACATAAAAAAAAGTACGTACGACACTTTTTGACAGCTCTTCCAGTTGCAGCTGCAGCTCCAGTTGCAGCATTCTATTGTGTTCAGCCAGTAAGCCGGTGGACTGATTGTTATCATTTCTTGTTCATATATTCTCTATATATTCTAAATTGAAGCGTACTAGCTTTATATAACATGTGACATTTACAAATGCCAAAAAGGTAGTTTTTTGCACAGACTGTGGATAGTTTAAGATGTGTTCAGGAGCACAATACTAGTTAAAAAGTTTTTATAATCAAAAAAAGTTAGTAAATTCCTTTAAATATTATAGCAGTATCAAGAAGTAGACTGTTTAACTATGTTGTTGACAATGTTGTGACAGTAAAACTGTAGTAAGCAAGTTATTCATTTACTTACATTTAATATAAAATTATAGTACAAAATATGACTTAAGGCTAGGCGCGCACATTCAATTTTTAGTTTCATATTTTTTTTTCGAATATTTTTATTTACAATATTATTTTAAACTTAAGGGGGCTCCTGGTGAAAATTTTTGGTTAAAATCGTTAGAGCCGTTAATGAGAAAGTCGAAATTAAAAAAAAAACGGTTCTATGACAGGTACCATTAACAACATTTTGCCCCAATTTTTTTTTTTACAAAAAAATGTTGTCCATTTCCATAATATCACACATAATTTTTTTTTTTATCAAAATCATTAGAGCCGTTTTCGAGATAAATAAGTTTTTGCAATACGGGTGTATGAGGGGTACCTTTAGTCTTGCGAATCACCGAAGACCCTTAACTACCTGGATTAAAGAACATAGGTCTAGTGGTTTAGGCTGTAGGGAGAGGTACAGACATACAGACACACTGAAACATGTTTTTTGTGCACTAAATTTTTCTTAAAATTTTCGTAAAAAAATTGATATGCAAATTGTAAGTAGGTATTCAATTAAATACTAGGGGTATTCACGATCTAATGCAACAGGTCTAGTATCATTGTAAAAGTGCAAAAGTGTAAAATCTTACAATCTTACAACATGTTGTAGTATTGTAAGATTTTACACTTTTGCACTTTTACAATGATACTAGACCTGTTGCATTAGATCGTGAATACCCCTACTATTTATAACGTAATTTTAAAATTTATTCGTGTATCCGTTTTCCAGATATTGAATTTTCAAAAAAAAATTTGTATTATTTTTTAAAAAAGCTCATATTTTTTTGTAGGGAGAATATTAATATTTTTGCTAAATATCTGAATATTAGGATATTTATGATATTAGTATTAGCGATATTGAATATTTTCAAATATTAGTAATATCTTAGTGAATACTAATATATCGGTCACATCCCTAGACACCGCACAACACACTACGCGATATTGGTGATGTGCTTCAAGCTCTGCGATGAATTGAGCAAGACTTAATATGACAATATAGCATCAAGGACTTAATAATTTGAATCGCTTAACAGCTTTGACTCATTTTAAAGGATGGAAAACCAACCTTTAACCAATTTTTAATCACCTAGGATAGAGATGTGGTGATACGCTTGAACTTGAAAAAATTAGGCTTTTATTAAAATTCGCTTTGCTTAAAAGCATTCCTACAAACACTCAAAGCGATTTCAATATTTGTTTGCGGTTTTTAGTTTAAATCAAACTAATTTCAAAAGATTTCAATATCATTTCGAGTGAAAGTGAAATGTAGAACCTATCTGTAAAAGTTTTTATGTAGTTTGTATGTACTTACTTATATTTCGTTGTGAGGTTGTGCAACTTCATTTTAATTTCATCTGGAGTATACTCCAACAGCCGTCCCTCAAATGCAACCGACATTTCCTTATAAATATGGGCATTTTTTCGGGCACCACGCAATTCTGGCTCCTTTTCAGCCCATAACTCCAGAAGGAGTTCTTCATCAGGAATCCCCCATAGTTTTCTTGGTTTGTTTTTTCTTTCGTTCTTTGTTTTCTTCCATTTTCTAAAATAAAAAGTATATAAATATTTATTATTTTTACTTAATATGTTAAAAGTAATTAAAAAATATAACTTACCAGTTAAATCACCATGGTCATGACCAAATAACAAAAACAGTTGGAAATTAAAACTGTAAATTTTTCTTCTCAGTAGCTGTCAGATGTTTTTTTTTTTATGTCTGATTGGTATTTGAATGTTTTCATTTCATTTCAATTGAGCTTTGAATTTTTCATTAGGTGTGTTTGTTTACATCATCTCTGAATTTCAACTGGTTTTCGAGAGGTTTTATCAAAAACGAAAACTTGTAGTTCACAAAAATGTATGGGAAAACTTGTGTTTTCGATGCAGGTTTTCGACGAAAACCGATTTTTTGGCGAAAACCGTGTTTTCGGCTCGGTGTGGAAAGACTATTACGCTACTACAAAAAGAAAACCACCAAAGAAGAAACACGCTAATTCTGAAATTTTACCCATCCCACCAATTTCGTCTACTCCGCCGACCACATTATGTTTCGTTTGAAAACAATCAATGATATAAACAGGTTCATATTTAATTTTCAAACTGAATGCACCCATTCTATTGTCAATTCAATACTCTACTACAATTATACCAATCTACATCAGCTGAGTTTTTTCTTGCAATTTCTTTTTTATTTCCATTTTTCACATCTACTCCAAATCTCAAATTCGTGGTCTGCTGATGTAAAAACTTTCCACTCGCATTTTGTGTTTTCGCAGGAACTTTCTTCTTTTAAAATTTATAATTTTTATCAAACAAATGGCAGCAAATAAAATGATGAAGGTTGGGAAAATACCAAATCCTTCAAATATATCCACCTTGTTTTTTGATCTCGATAATACTTTGATCCCGACGAGAAAAGGTGACTCAAAGGCCTGCAGAAAGGTAAGTTTTCGTTTGTTCTTTTTCTTTGTCTAAAGCAATTTTGTTGTTTTAAGTAGATTCGGGTGTTATGAAATTCTAAAAATAAGGTTTGTCATATTATATATAACCTGGGGCCACAGAAGCAATAGCACTATGCTTCTGCATTTTCCTGTGCGTGGAAGAAAAAGTTGTATAACCATTAGTCGGAAAAATTTGAATGCTGCAAATGACAATTCTAGGTTGTTTTTTTCTTTCTATTACCTCCCTCGTGCGACGTGTAAGTGCGGTAACTTCAATTGAAAAAATAACCAAAGACCAAACGTTTATCGCGAAAGTTGTAATTATTGTGGCGTAATTTATTTATTTTAAATAACATCGGGGAAAATAGAACGATCGCGTGTTGCGAAAGTTCAAAGGTTGTCGAACAGATAGGATTTTTTTTTTTAATTTTCCCTTGCCTTCATCGTCGCCATTGTAAATGATAAAACACTTGAGCACGCTTTTGATTTTGGAACTTTGATAATTTGCCAAAAAAATAAAGGAAAAACATCGAAAGTTGTTTTTCGTTCAATGATGCACGGCCGCTAAAATTGCCCTCGCGTGTGCTGCGATATTTTTGTTTGCAAAATTAATGTTTTTTATGTCCGCCACAAAATCAGTGGGAGAAGAAGTATAATCATTTCCAGAATTAGACCATCCCACTGCAAGTTTTTCTTATAACGTAGCTCAGCTGATGAAATCCACGGTTCACACAAAAACATTATCATGACCTTAACCATTCCAAACGTTTAATTTATAACAAATGATACAAATATTTGAAGTTTATTAACATTTTTTTATTTATTTACAAATTCATTATACTCTCAAGGTTCTTGTTGATTTTGTTAAATTTTTTATAAATTAGTTGACAAAATTAAAATGTGTTTTTTTTTGTTGTAGTTGAAGTATATATGTATGTAGTTTAAGGTCAGAAGGTGATTATTTGTTTTAAATTTTTCGGCATTTAATGTGCGGATATCGATGAAAAATTAATATTTTTAGGCAACAGTAGGTTTAATAGGTAATTGAAGAGTTGTGGAGGACACTTAGAAATTTCCTTTTAGCACATTCATGCTTCTGGCAAAAGGGGAACGATATTTATGAGTCATTTTTGCTATGGTATATCAAATCATTCTATGCCTGTATGTTATCAAAGTAAAAGATGTAAATTTTATTTCGGTGACCTTAGTCTCCTACTGCCTTACTGAGAATACATACTTACATGTCAATTTTTTCTTTGAAATTATTCTTCTTTCGACGATTCTATTGAAACTTAAATTTTTAAGAGTTTCCGTTTGTTTCAACATGCAAATATTTATTAGCTTATGTTCTTGTGAGTCTGTTTTCATTGTGAGTACCACATGAGGTCTATATGTATTTTATCGTATACTTGTTATTCATATTCTTAGGCGAAGCAGCAATTTTACTTTCCTTTTTTTAAGTTATCTTAATGATAAGCCCACTGCTCACATTCTGCTCAGATGCTATGTAGTGAGTCATAAATAATTTGTTTTACGTTCTTAACCCTTATAATTAAAATCAGCAAATTAAATTCAAGAAGGGGTAAGTTATTTAAGTTCTTTAGCTTGGGTATAAGCACAACTTCACGTATTTAACTTCTCATGTCCATGAGAGTTAAAATCGGTTCAAAAACAAGTTTACTTGCATTTCATTTTATTTTTTTTAATCCAGTGAGTTGAATGAGTAAATAATATGGACAGATATTTTTTAGTTCTGTAATTCGGCGTGAACGTAAACCCGAAAGCAGAAATGCTCTTAGGGGTGTCAGTTACCAGAGTTTTAAAAAGGAGTCAAGTTTCTCTCAGAAGTGAACTTTATTGAAATTATTTTCACTATTCATACTACATATGTACTTATGTTATCCCAAAGAAAGCATAGGTACTTCGATTCTTGAACCTTTTACAATCGAAATTATTTGTAAGTTAGCCGGTTGAGGGTATTTACCTGCAATGCTTTGTGGACATAATTATCAGTCCAAACAAATGGACAATCAATCAGGGCAATGTGATACTTTTTGATCATTCATAAACTAAAAGTGGGAAATATTTAGTATCACCCTGACTTTGGAATAGTGCATTGTAATCGAATTATGTTTCAAGTGCTTAAGACAATGCATAGGATGGGAACTGAGTGGCAAGTATCGAAGTAGATTGATAATAATGATTTCAATCAATTTATTCGTCGCTAGTGTGGTCCCTTTAGAGTTCAAACTTTTATTGTATACATAGACAGACAAACATATGAACATACAGTAATGAAAAAAATAATAGAAACAAGCTTCTTCTGTGCCGTTTTTTAAAAACAAAAAGTTTATTGGAAAGAAATTGAAAATTAAAAATACATACAATAAGTCTCTATAAAGTTTAAAATATACACAATATTAAATTTATTAATAAAAAGAAAAAGTAGTAATGAAAAAAAAAAAAAAATCAAATTAATATTAACAGCTATTTTACCCTGAAAAAAATAATAGAAAGATATTATATTTGTGTTTTTCTTTTTGGTAAAGAGTAACTTAACAGTTAAATTGGTTCATATTTGTTTAGTACTTGGTCGTTGCACTTTTATTTTTAATGACGGCTTCACATCTCCGCCCCATGGATTGAACCAACTTGGCGCATGTCTCGCAAGGTATGGAATACCATACATTTCTTCCTTATTCTTGGCTCTGAAGCCTCCAATTTTCCTCTTAAGTATGTCCAACAGGTGTTCTATGGGATTAAGATCCGGGGACTGCGATGGCCACTCCATAATATTTATTTTATTTTTGTTAAAGTATTCCTTAGCCAATTTTGAGGAGTGCTTGGGGTCGTTATCCTGCATGAATTCCCATTTAACCCTTAGCTGTCACACTTCTGTAGAATAACATAGCTGCCACACTGGGGTACGAAATGCCCCAACAACAAAATATCGTATTGTGAGCCAGCTATTGAATTTTTTTGCTTGAAAAAATTCTGTGTTGATCATTAATATGTATTTTATAAGATGAAGGAGGTTTAAAGAAAAATATTCATATTTATTATTAATAAAAAAATTGTTAATTGAAAAAAAGTGGTGAAAATGATCATTTTCACCAAAAAAAATCTATTTTTTTCATTTTTTAATATTTTGAGCTAAAAATTTAATGAGATACTCTCAAGATGTATACCTTCAAGAAAAAAAATACTTCATATTTGCTTAGAAAAAAAGTATATTTATTTTGTACTATGAAAAGCTTCGACGTAGGTCGACCGCGTGCTCGAGACTGTAAAAGACGTGGATCGAAAGTTGCGTCTTCCATCTCTACATTTAACTCGGATGAAGATGAACTCTCAGATACGTTGAATTCAGATTCAGAACCATCATCGACTTCAGCATCCGAAATATTCTAAGCAACGCCATTGTTACAATCATCCTCGATCATTTCTTGTCGCAATGTCCTATTGCGCAAATTGTATGCCATCTAATGGTAACGAATAAATATACTAATATAAATATTATAAACGTTTTAAAAAAAAATTCTGAGCAGTCAAAATATTATACTTAAGATTATTTAAGAGAAATAGAGCCAAAACAGAGCAAAAAAGAAAACAAAATTACTTAAATAATCATAACTGCCACACTGGGGTCTTAAACGGCACCACACCACTTCCAACGACTGCCAGAACGATACTAGCGCGCATATCATCGTACTATGGGTTTCAGTGGAAAGAGGTATGCTTCAACTAATAACAGATGGAGCCACAATTCCAATTTTTTAAAAATTGTATGTTTTATTGTAATTTAAATAGCGCTGGGGTCACCTGGACCCCACAAGTGCAGCTAAGGGTTAATTGGCATGTTCTCTTCGGCAAATGGCAGCATAACTTCATTTATGATTCGGACGTAGTCAATAGCACACATTTTGTTTTTTATCCTTCCAGAAAGCCTTGCTTCCATTAGCCGGTTTTTTATTGTACGAATTGAAACAGGCGCATTTAGTTCAATTTTTAAGTTGTTTGAAGAAGAAAAAGGCTTTTTTTTACACTGTCGTACCAATATCTTATCAAACCGCGTTGAGGTCTTTACTCTCTGCCTCTTTTTTTCTGGCTTTGGACTTGAATTGAGAGCTGTAAATATCTTCTTTTTTGAACAATTTAATGCTTGTGCTTTTTGTTCCATAGTTTTCCCATTTTTTCTGAAGTTTATTATTAAATTGCCCTCAGTAATAGTACAATGCACTCCACGACCCATTCTTATAAAATTTTAAAATACGAGTAACTTATATTTTTTTTTATTAAAACGACTGAAACACGTGCAAAACTAATAAACAAACTATAAAACGTCTATTTCAATAAAAATAAAAAACGAAATTTAAGTCAAATTGAAAGTCAAAGTACCTTGTTTCTATTATTTTTTCCAGGCGAAATTATCACTTTTTTTTCATTTTTTTTACCGTTAAGTCCAAACAAAGAGCTAATGACAACAAACGGCTGCACCAAAGTCATGTTAGGTTCAATTAATATATAAAAATTAGAACCGAGGAAGACGTAATTGTATGTGGTTATTAATGGTTGATCATTATGTAAAGCTTTATTTCTATTATTTTTTCCATCACTGTACATAGTTCTCATATACACAATATAAGAATAAAAGAAAAGTTCTTATACAAAATCGTTTATTTATTGTATTGAAATTATTGTTCATCAAAAAAAAACACAATGAACATTTCTGGGCTGCGAAAGCAATGAGCTCTTATAAAGTCGTTATATTGGAGTTTCGACTATTTAAATTCATCTTTCGTTCAATGTTTTCCTAGATAAGGGTTTTTCGCTAAAATCGCAGGACGCATTTGTCTAGAAATACTTCGTGTTCCTATTGCACCTTACCACGCTATGTGTTTCACGTATTTGTATGTATGGAAACAAATCGAAAATTGAATCAAGTTTTTTCAATAAGAAGCGTTTACAATATTGCAATCTTGATAAGAGTGCACAGATGACAAAACACCACACCACATGAGATAAGGTATTTAAGGAACTCGATTGCCATTTATTTGCGATGTTTCTAAGGTTGCAAATAAACAAAAAATATAACAAATTAGACAAGAAATTGAACGAATGCTTGAAATCGATTTATTTTCATACCAATTCAATTTGCGTTTAGGTTAAACTTGTTTTCTATTTGGTTTAATATATTTGCGAACGGTATAAAAAATAAAATTATCTTGAATAAAGTTGGAAATGCGAAAGAAGAGGTTTTTCCTCGGAGTGTATCCTTAGTTGTAAGTCAGTAAGCTTAGGTTCCGTACTGTGATAGATACAAACGATATAGGCTCAATGTGACTAAATACAAACCAAACACAAATAGTGCTTTAAATGTTGTCAAAAGAAGTACCTATTAACAGGAGTTGGTTGGTTTCATTTGATCTTGATCAGCTGCTCAAATTTTCAACCAAGATTTATTTTCCGTTTTACAGTTGCGCGGTAAAACAAGGGTTTACTCTTAAATTTGTTCGCTTTGTTATTTTCTGTAATTATTTTCATATGTTTTAATTGGTAGGTTAGGAGTAGAGTCATTTCAAAGCTTTAAATTAAATACACTGCATCATCAATAAAATATAAAACCATTAAGTTTAAACAGAAATGCAAAGTCATAAAACTATTCATAGAATATAAACATGTAAATGAAAGATACGGCAAAATTGAAGATGCTAAATTCATATCAAATAAACTTTTCATATTTGTATCATTTTGTATAACTAATAAGACTATTATCCCAATCAGGTACATATTAATAAACATTTAAAATAAAATAAACTTTGTCTATTCGACAAAAATTGTCATCCTCACCCTATGTTGGAGAAACAGAAAAATCTAAATATAAATTCCGACGTACCCCGAAGTGATTCGACGAATGCATGGATGTTTCAAATATTTCATTCAGTTCGAAAATAAACACAAAAGAATAAACATATACCGAAAAGTGTAAGAACATTCGTTCTTTTCGCCGAGCAGGAAAATAATTCCATTCAGTTATCGTACGTGCGCCGTAGAAGAGTGTTTCGTACCGCTTGTAAAACGCACACCTAATAAATTTATATACACTTTTTTTTTATTTTTATAAATTAATTTAACTTACGGTTCTCAAAATGGCGGACATCCCGGAATCCGTAAAAAAATGTGCTGCTATGCTTAAAGGCTCAAAAACCGATACGGAAAAGTTTGCCGCATTATTTATGGTAACGAAATTGGTTAAGGGCAAGGATTGCAATCCACCTGCTAAAAAACTATTATTCGAGGCAATCGGATTCGGTTTCCTCAAAAAATTATTAAATTCAAAGGACTTGCCGAGTGATTGTCCACCATTGGTCTACAAGAGTGTAGCACTTTCTATTCTTACTTGTTTCTGTCAAGAAGAAGAATTAGCTACGCATAAGGATATGATCGACGCGATACCCACTTTGTTGGAAATAGTAGAAACTGCTGATGATGACGACTATGACGATAATTTGATTGTGGTGAGTGAAGCGTACAGCTGTTTGAAGAGCATTGCCTCATATGAATCAGGACAAAATGCTTTGCTCTCGATAGGGGCGATTCCTAAAATGTCGCAGATCTATTCGCAACAAAGTTTCCAGACTGACGAGGCGTTGCATTTGATTGTTATGCTGACAAGTAAATTTGGGCCTGCTTCGTGGACTGATGACCCAAAACCCTTCCACGCTTTAATCCAGAGGATTGCTTTGGATATGGAAACCGATCATAGTGACAGAAAATTCGAATTATGCAAGATTCTCTCGTCAATTCTTACTACTTGCCGACGTGAGATCATTGTAAACACACTGGTTGGAGAAATATGGCCCGAGAGCGTATTCAAAGGTTGCAGTGACATTTTGAAAAGTAAAATTGGTCCGAAACAAAGAGACCCAACCCTTCACCTGATTGCAACGACTTTGCAGGTTCTCGGTATACAATGGGCTTTCATGGATGACTCAAAGCAATTCTTTTTGTTGTTGCTGCAGTTGGCCGCAATTGAAGTGCGAATGCAAATGGACGAGAAGAAACTTGAGACTACGTTCAAGAATGCCGAGCTTATAACATGCTGCTTTATAATTTTGGAGCTCTGCATCGAACATATGGCTGGTGACGAAATCGACCTGGAGCCCAAGGAAAAACAAACAACGTATACCGCTTTAAAGGGTGCTTTTAACCAAGTTCTTGCTGTGCTAACTCGTGTATCCAACGACAAAGTTAAGGACAATATGAACGAACGTGACAAGGGGTTCATCTGTGCTATTGTTCGCATCTTATCTGCGTGGCTAGCTCAAGAAACAACAGCAATGCGCCCGGCAATCTACAAAATTCTTCCTTTCATGTTCAAGTTGGCTAACCAAACTTTCTACGACCTCAGATCACATCGCAAAGAGAATAAAGAAGGGGAATCGCCCGTCGATATACTGCGTGTTATGTTACCTGCTCTCTGTCACTTAGCTGTCGAAGACGAAGCTAGAAAAATCATGTTCACCTCCAAACAAGATGCAGTTTTCCTCGAGGCAATTGAATTCTACTATTCGATTTCACACTACAAAAAACCACCAATTCCAAGAGCAGAACGCCTAAAGCGCATGAACGAACCAGACCCAGTGCCAACGCCCAAACAAGTAGAAGAAATGAAAGATGCTCGTACAGCTGTTGTTAGCTTGTGCAACATTTTGATGAATCTTACAGTACTGGAACCGAAAATTGTTGAAGAGAGCCCTGTGTTCGCCAACTTGCTGAAGTTTGTGTACGATAATTTGCCCGAACTTAAGGACACCCCCGATAACCTTGTGATGCACGGTCATTTGGCTGTCCTTGGATTGCTGCTGTTGAAACAACAATCGAGCAAGGTTAAGCAAAACGATTTCTCCATATGCCGATACATACAAGCAACAATAAGATTCCTTTGGGATGCATACAACATTGATGAATCGAATGACCCAACAGCCCTTGTAGTTTCCATCGCGTACAAAGAGCATTGGATGGAGATCTCTGAGTTATGGTTCCTTGGCATGCAGACAATGTGCGGTGTGCTTCCTCTTATCCCTTGGATATCTGAGTTTGCAGTCGAAAGTGGTTGGGCTGAAGGTATCGTCCAAACATTGAAAAAAGTCAAAATTGGTACTTTACAACCCAATGTTAAGTCAGCGTATGAAGACTTCCTGGGCCAGCTGGTCGAAGCAAATCCTAGTGTAGTTGCAGTTCTTAAAAAGGCAGACGCACTTCGCGTTTGCCGTAACCACAGAATGATGGACTTGGGCAAGAAGCTCTTTGGAGATTAAAAACCATCCTAAACAATTGATTCTCCTTAACTTTCTTTGATTTATCGAACAATGAGTAAAACAAAAAATAGACTTTCAAAAAGATTTTATAAATACGCATACAAATAAAATAATAAAATTAAATTTCTTAGAAAAAGTTAGTTTTGAATTATATAATGGAATTATTTTATACATTCGTTTGTAGCACTAAGTAAATAGATTTCTCTAGTATAGAATTTTATTTTCTAAACACTGCATATCTATGTATCTATCATCATGATGTTATTTAAAACAAACAGAATGGAGAAAACTGCTGTTGATTCGAATAACCGTTTGGTTGAGGAGTCTCTGAACACACGAATCTATTTTTGATTAGCCGATAACCTGGCACATTGCCAGCACAAGTTTGGTATACAGTATACTCCATGAACGCTTGTGTATTTCAGTATTAGCGCTCCTGGGTGTTAAATTTTTATTTTTTTTTTCATTTACAAAATGTCGCATTTGTATTTAGATACAACGATGCAAGTTTTATAAGAGTCGTTGACTGCAATCCATGGTATTTTTGGAACCCAAAGGTTAATTGTCTGTTTTTCACTCATATTGTATCTCGTAGATGAATAATTGTCGCTTTTAAATTCTATTTCGTTTACTGTTTACTGCTAAAGGAAACAAAAGAATTATATGTGGTGTAAATAAAAAGAAATATGATAGCAGCTTCAAAATTTGGTTATGTTGAATGTTTTCGAATGATATTTAAAACTATGTATACATATTAGGGTGGCATTTTATTTGGAAATGTATACATTTTTTTTGTCCGCTGCTCTAAAAGTGTACAAGGTAATGATAACTTATTTATAAAATTTTATTTAAATGGATTAATTTAAGGTGCTACCGATACCTGTTGAAATTTGCCATGAAAAATACACTTAATTTTGACAGTGTTTCTACTCTTAATTTCGCCCAAACTGTAAAATTTGACAAAGTATTTAAACTTTGCACATACTATATAAAGGGTGGTTAAATTTTAAGGGCCGATGTTGATTTTGAATAAAACACAAATTATTTGGGAAATTATTGTCATTTCTTTTTATTATGATAATATGGTATGGTTTAATTATGTATGGAACAAAATATCGGCCAATGTTTCTTTTAAGGAAACCAAGCATTTGGTTAGCTCTGTTAATCATATAATCATAGTGAGGCAGAAATGAAAGGTTTGTGTCCAATATAACTCCTAAATCTTTTTTTTTAGTAACCCTTTCTAGGTTACTATTATTGATATTATAGTCAAACAAAATTGGATTAAAAATCCTGTGACACGTTAAAATTTGACATTTGGACACATTAAGAGAAAGGTGATTCTGATTACACCAACGATCAAGTGACAACAAATCTTCTAGGAGAAGATAGCAGTCGGACTCACAAGTAATTTTACGAAAGAGTTTAAAGGTCGTCCGCAAAAAGAAGACATTCTGAATTTCGGAAGATATCAGGTATATCATTAACAAATAATAAAAATAACAAAGATTCAAGCCATTCTAATAAAGAAGAATGAATACCCAGAGAAGCCAACTTGTGAAGTAAAATCTGATGGTTGACCCTATCAAAGGCCTTAGCAAAATCTTTGAAGATAGTATCAGTTTGGGATTTATTTTCCATATTCGAAATAATGGTATTGCACATTATGGCCAAATTGGTGGCCGTTGATTTTCCGGCAATAAAACCATGTTGAGAAACTGATATGTTATTTTGAAACAAGTTAGATAACTTACTACAAACTATTTTTTCAAATACTTTAGGTATGCATGAAATCTTACAAATAGGTCTATAATTAGTTATATCTTGTTTAGACCCTGATTTAAAAATTGGTGTCAAAAAGGAAATTTTCCAATAGTCCAAGAACTGCCCAGTAGCTAAGGAATGACTAAAAATCCATGAAAGTGGTTGTGCTACTGCAATTGCGCAGTTTTTCAATAAAATAGCAGGAATGCCATTAGGCCCTTCATTTTTGTTATCATCTAACTCGGATAAAATCTTTTCTACTTCAAAGGGACTAATAATAATCGATCCTATATCGACAACTCTGTTCAAGTTTGGTAAAACCTCAGTAGTAGAAGTATCTAAAGAATATACCGATTGAAAATAGTCGGCAAATAAATCACTCTAAGAATTTCATACTACTTGGCAAACCAGTAGATTTGCGCTTTAAATTTATAAAATTCCAAAAACGCTTAGAGTTACATTTCAAATCATTTTGAACAGATAAAAGATAGTTACGATACAAAAAATTGTTAAGATATTCAAATTCTCGTTGACAGTTGATGTAATTAAGATGCAACTCTGCATTTGATATATTTGACTTGTACCATTTATAAGCTTTGTTTTTTTTTGTTTTTAAGATTTGTCAATCTCCTATTATACCAAATTGGACAGTTGTTTGTTTTAAGACGTTTTTTTGGGCACATATGTATATCTCTATAGCACCTTTAAAGATATCAGTAAAAGAGGAATACACGTTTACTAAATCCGAAGAACAAAAAACGTTGTGCCAAGAAATAGATAAAATATAATCGACCATTGCATCAAAGTTAGCGTTTCTAAAATCGTATATTGTCTTATAACAATTAAACTCAGTCTTTAGATAATGATAAAAATATAAGCTTCCATCAATAGCATTATGATGTATAGAATTTGGAACTACAGGGAAATCGGACTTATGAAGACAAATATCAAATTCATTATCTACAAAAATCAGATCAAGAATTCGATTAAGTTCATTACTATAAGAATTTATTTGAAATAAGTTAAATTGACTTAAAAAGTCAACTACAAAAGATTCAATTTCAGTTGAAATATTATACGGAACTAAACATTTGTCATCTAAGTCCAACGTCCAGTCAATATTACTTAGATTAAAATCACCAGCAAATATAATATGTTGTGAAAATTTAAGATTTTCCAATATAACTTTAGAATTATTTAAATGAATATTATAAATATCCAAATTACTCCTTGGAGGAATATAACTAACTAGCTATAATAAAAAGTTCATATTCACCTAATTCCAAACATACTATAATTTGATCAATGTCAAGGTCCGAGTTGGTAGAGTTTGATTCCAGTTCAATTAAATTACTTGTCAAAGACGCTCGAACCGCAATCAAAACTGCAATCAAAACTCCGCCCCCTCTTACCATTTTCGTCTTCAAATTACATCTATCTTTTCTATAAACTGTATAGCAGCTTGGTAAGCATTCTGTTGTTAAGTGATTATCAGATAACCATGTTTCAGTTAAAATAATTATATCATAAGTTAATGAAGAGAATGATACAAATACATTGTCTAACCTGGTTCTTAATCCACCAACATTCTGATAATAAAATGATAATGTTCCAGTTATATTACTAAAAGATGAAGGCACAGCATTAAAGTTGGTACTCAGACTGGTTCCATTGTTTTGAAATTGTATGTTAAAAGTTGAAGAATTCAATTGAACAAGTTTTAGTTTTTTGATGATTTTGTTGATTTAGCCTTCTTATTGCTTAGTCTTTTAACGAATTCCTTAACAAGCATATCTTCAGGCCAAAAACTTGGATTAACTAGCAATTTCCCAATTTGCAGAGGCGAAATTAGCTTAAAGGATGATGTTATACGATCAGGTATGTTATCAGATGTAAGACTAAAACATTTAATATTGGTTATGTCTAAGCCTTTAGTAGAAATATAGTTTAGTTTTTTTATAGTTGTCGATGACGCTGAGGCATTATTGAGGTTCTATGCCGTTAATGTGCCGAATTATCTCATCCTTTAGCTCTTGAATTGTTGGTGGCTTATCGACGTACACCTTTTCTTTCAAATAACCCCAAAGAAAGAAGTCCAACGATGTCAAATCACATGATCTTGGCGGCCAATTGACATCGCCACCATGTGAGATAACAAGAGCCATTGTTTCGTTAGCTGTGTGGCAAGTGGCACCGTCCTGTTGAAACCACATATCGTCCACATCCATATCTTCCAATTCGGGCCATAAAAAGTTCGTTATCATCTCTCACGATAGCGAACACCATTCACAGTAACTGCCTGACCGGCCTCATTTTGGAAAAAATACGGCCCGATGATGCAGCCAGCCCATAAACCGGACCAAACAGTCACTTTTTACGGGCGCATTTGTTTTTCGACAATCGCTCTTGGATTATCATTCGCCAAAATGCGGCAATTCTGCTTATTGACGAATCCACTGAGGTGAAATTGTCCTCATCACTGAAGATGATTTTCTTCGAAAATTGATCACCCACTGTTGCCATTTCTTGCCACCATTCTGACCATTGACGACGCTTGAAATGGTCAAGAGGCCTTAGGTCTTGAGTCAATTGCACCTTGTAAGCGTGTAAATGCAAGTCTTTATGCATAATGTTCATCAACGACGAGCGTGAGAGGTGCAATTGTTGGGCATGACGACGAGTTAAGGTGGACGGCCCTTCAGCCACACTATCGCGAACAGCAGCAATATTTTCTGCAGTATGCGCTGTACGAGCATGCACTGGTGTTTTCACATCTCCTACAGACCCGGTTTGCTCAAATTTTTGCACGATTTTTCCGATTGTACGCACATTTGGACGATTAAATTGACCGAAATAATCACGAAGTGCACGATATGCATTTTGATTTGAACGTCCATTTTCATAATAAGCCTGAATAACTTTAACGCGTTGTTCGATTGTGTATCTTTCCTTGGTTCAAATTGTGTTATGTCGTTTTCATTTGGCAATCCGGAAGCCTTCCGGACTCTTCTGAAAGTGTTCACTTGGGAAAAAATGACCGTTCTGATTTTGAAAAGAAGAGAAATTTGCTTCTGGATTTGAAATCAGAATCGAAACCAGAAGCACTCACACATTCATATAGTTAAAAGTCAAACTCAACAGCTGTGATTTTTTGTATGCTAATTGTGCGAAGTGTTTCTTTTAACATTATATTAATTCTTGATTTTCATTATTGTCCACATTTGATGTTTCACATATACAATCACAAAAAACTTCAGAATCATCAGAATCAAAAAAAGTGTTCAGTTGGGATTCCGGATCGAAGAGAGATTCTGGATTGCCAAATAAAAACGACATTAGTCTGAAATTGAGAAATGTCAAATGAAATGCAGAAAAAAACTTGACGTTCAGCTGTGCTTCACACTCAACATCGGCCCTTAAAATTTAACCACCCTTTACATACGAGTACTTTGTGCATAATGTATATTAAGTACCGTAAGGATGGATAAAATAATTATTTTCCTTTTTTTATAGAGTTAAAAATTAAAATAAATATTGTCGTTTTTGTGTATTTTTATTGTTATTTTTAGAGGGTATATATTGTTTACAAAATTTAAGTGCGTATTAGAAGTGAGGTTTCGAAAAAACACACGACCAGTTATGAAATGCCTTTTGACGTTTGTAGATGTCAAAGAATCATATGAAATTAGCACGATCTGAAAAAAATAAAATAGCTATTTGATGATTTAAACTTTAATAAACTTTTAATGAAAAAAGAATTATGCTAAACTTAATTGAAAATGGACATGATGTTTTTTTCTATATATGTAATATAATTTTTATTTTTATTAACATTTTTGGTTTCTTACACAAAACGTTAACAGCTTCCATAACAAGAGTGAATAAATTATTGTCTTTATCAAAACAAAATTGTTAAAATAACGTCACGGCTAGGACAACGTTTGTCACGGGCGAGGCGGTATTCATGGAATCTATTTTTTCATTTGGATTAGAAATAGCAATTCTGACCGCCCAATACAAGTCGTATTGGATGGTTCCATGTCTGATAATCTTTGTCTCCGAATCTCTTTTTGATATCTATCAATGATCTTTTGTCTAAAACTTCTAATCTTTTTAATTGCTTTTCGGACGATATTAGGTACTCGCAGCTTTTCATATTCGATTTCAGATTTATTTTCTTCTTCGGATGTTGAACTTCAACAGCAACGTATGAAAAGCCCATTAAATTCTAATTTTGACAGCATTGTCCATTGTCCTTCTCTTCGTGTATCGACGTTGTCAAAAACGCAGTAAAATGCTTAGACAAATTATCATATTATAAACAGTTTTATTTTGCAAAATAGATGTTCGTTTTTTGATACTGATTATAAGAAATTTAACTCTACGTTAAAGAATTTTTGCGTACATATACCAACACAGAGTGATCTGAGTTTTGTGAGGTTAGAAAATAGAAAATGTTCGGTGACTAATAAAAAACATTCAGAAACATACATATTTTAAAAGGAATTGATAATTAAAATCAAATTAAAAGTTACCGGGTTGATAGATGCATCTACAGAATGCATTTCAATTTATATTTGTTTTATGGTTTTCTTCCAGATAAGACAAAAAACTCCATTTACACTTTTTCCTTAAAATAAACAAATACCTTCGATGATGTCGATTGTCATTCTTTTCTTAAAACTAAAGCTAAGTGTACACGATTGGTAGATCTTACAATATTGTCAGATCTGTCAGTGAAAAACATGCTTACAATGTCTTACAATCGTGTAGTCTTACAATTAATTGTCAGAAAATTTGTCTGACAATTAATTGTTAGATCATTGTCTGACAATTAATTGTAAGAAACCTGACAATCGTGTGTACGCTAGCTGACAATCGTGTAATCTTCCAATTAATTGTCAGAGAATGTATCTGACAATTAATTGTAAGACGGTAAATTGTAAGGTATTTGATAATCGTGTACACACACAATTTATTGTCAGGCCTGCCAATTTTTATCGTTGTCTGACGTTTCTGACAATGAAGAAATTGTAAGATGTTCGTTTTTTAGCATCATACAATTTTTTCATTGTCAGAAAATTTGCAGCCAAGGTTTAATTGTCAGTTTCCATAACCAACAAAAACTGACAATTAATTGTGTGTGTACACGGTTGGTAGAAAATCTACCAATCTCTTACAATTAATTGGTAGGTATTAAGCGGACTATCTGAAAATGAATTGTCAGCCAACTTCTGACAATTAATTGTAAGAGATTGGTAGATTTTGTACCAACCGTGTACACACACAACTTATTTGTCAGCTCATTGGTAGATAATTGTCAGACATTGTAAGATCTTACAATATTGTAAGATCTACCAATCGTGTACACTTAGCTTAACCCATTAATGGTTCACTGTTCACAAAAAGGTAATTTTTAGAATATTAAACATTTTCGGAGTTAACTAATAGGGGAAACGTCTTTCGGACGAAACTTGAGGTTTTGCCCAAATTGTGTGTACAAAATTCTGCGAGTATTTGAAAAAAATATTAACAGATATGTTAATAGAATTACTTATATAAAATGTTCAATTTCGACCAACAAAATTTCTGTCAAACTTAATTGTATCTACCGCAGAAGCATTTCATATTCTTCATCGAAAATATTTTTGTTCAAACTGACTATTGGTTATTTACCGGTTGTAAAGCATTAAAATGGCACCTGTTTCTTAAAACAATACACAAATATTGCAGGTAATAAACAGCTGGTTAGTTGCGCGTTTTTCTTCCGCTTCTCCGTGTATTCGAATTATAAATAAACTCTGACGTATGTACATATGCGGTATACCGAACATGACACATTATTTTAAAATATCTACTACAATAATAATTATTATAGAAGGAAACGTTAAGTGATTGATGATACACTTTCTAATGCTCAGCTGCTTTTCAATTCAACGTTGAACTTGACAAAATATGAATATTCAAATTGTTATTCTAATTTGTATTTATTTATATCATTGAAAGCTTTTTGATGCGCATTTTTGTTGGGTATTAAATTTGATTCAATTCATCCAAACAAAGCTAACACAATTCATAATGTTTTTAAATTTTAAATTAAATTTTAGCTTGGAGAGCAACTAGAAAGTGCATACAACTTTCTTCCTGGTGAAGCCTCACAGGTGACTGCAAAATTCTTGCAATCATTTCGACGCTGTCCAGACAATCCACAAACATCATTAGATTCATGGCGTTCTTATCTATGGCGTGATGCCCTCCCGGAACGTTATAAGCATTTGGCAGAACAGATATACGCACAATGGCTTCACCTCCGCTATCGTTATCTAGCTATTATACCAGAGTATGTACAAATGCTAAAGCAATTTCGTGGATCCGGTTATTTACTCGCACTTATCACAAATGGCCCCTCGAATGCCCAATGGGAGAAAGTAAAGAAGCTAAATGTGAGCCAGTATTTTGATTGCGTTCTAGTATCATCTGACCTTCCATGGGAAAAACCTAATCCAAACATTTTTCTGGCTGCCTGCAATTATCTTCACGTTAAACCTGCAGACTGTGTTATGATTGGTGATAAAATTGAGACCGATGTACAGGTACGTATCAAAAAATTTTAGTTCTCATTAAGTTGGAATACCAAACAAAAAAGAACTTTTCTAAGCAAACACTAAAAATAGGACTAATGTAACCAGCAGATATATGTGAATTACTTTAGAATTATTTGAGTTTGCTTATGTATCTCATTTAACTGCATCTCTACTTTCGATTCAATTCGAATGTGAACTTTTTTTTTCTCTAAATACATTCATGAATTATTTTCTTTCACCTTAAGTCTTCACTTTCAAATATGCAAACATTTTGTTTGGTATTATTAATTTTTGTTTTCAAGAATAAAAATAAGCAAGTGTGCAATAATTTGATTTCAAAGAGTTCCTGCACAAAAAATGGGATATTTAAGGTTCTTTTTTCATATCGCATATATATTTATTAAATTAAAAGCGGAATATCGGTTGTCAAAATAATATACATATACATAGATACTACTAGAATTAAAAATAAAGTGTTCGCGAGGCTTTAAGAGTTGTGTCTGAAAACCTAGGTTTCCGAATTTTTTTTTTTCAATTCCTACCATGAACTGTTTTGAACTTGTCCTAGGCAGATTAAATTGTTACCAACATATACGAGATGTCTATGAAATCATAGCAACGTCGCAACGCCTAAGTCCTTCTGAAAATAACACAGCGGGTATACATATTTGATTTTTTGTCATTATGTTACCAGAAATCTAGTTTCTCAGACACAGCACATTCAAAACATGATTTTTGTGCATACTGCAACACAGATAGCATTTGCAGCAAACAAGGTATTTCTTCAACAAATGGATTAGGTGAGAAATGCTTTTTCGCGCTTGGCCCTATTGGTAAGTAATTGGTTAAGATAAATGAAGTAATTTTAATGGCGATGACAAATATTTTAGGTTTTATCTGTAGGATAACAATAGAGTTTTAAAGAATGTCACTAGAGTTTTACTTTGATTCAATATGAAATTAAAGATTTGAGAGAACCTAATTTTTGAAACTTTTCTTGTGCAAACAATTTCTTAATATTTCGTTCGTTAAGAAATTTTAAAATATTCAAATAAGTATGGCATTTGTATCGCAATATATTTCGTAGTTACCGTAGGCTTAACAGGCGCAAACTGAATACATTAAACTTTCATTTGTAGTTCAAATGTCTTAATTCATACAAAAACTTTTATTAGAGATCAGACACATTTAGAAGTTTTATTCTAAATGATATTCTTCCATCTAAAATTCTCTCAAATTAAGAGTACACGTATTTGGTTTGCTGTATAACTACAAAAAATCAATTTATTTCCACCTTCAAAGCTCTTTAAGTCTTTTTTGTACACCTTTTCAAAAGGATCTTCTACTCATTTACATATGTTTATCCAAAATCTAGTTGACTGACATTCCAAAAGGTAAATTAAAATAATATACTTTTGACCATCGGGCTAACTTATAAGAACTTAATATTTTAATTTTGAAAAATACTGCAAAATACTATTTTTAAATTTATATAAACAATCATTTGAAAATAAAAACATTACAAAATATATATTTCTTAAATTAAAGTTGAAAATTTCTCTCTATACATCCTTTGAACACAAAACCAAAAAAACTTTCTTCCAACATCCTATCCATTCAACTACCTTCACCAAAACAAAAATCCTTCTACTGAAACTTTGGTAAATCAACAACACAAAACAATTGCTGACGTCGATGTTCTTTGGCTTAGGGAGGAAAAGCTGCAAATTTAGGAGCCACCATCTGGTTGCCATTAAATCCAAACGTTATTGAAGACCTAGACGCCGAATTCAAAGGCAACGAGCAAATGAGGCCTGACTTAGTTCTCCAAAATCTATGTGACATGATGCAGTTCTTCCCTAAATGTAAAAATGGAATGGGTTCTTCAAGTGGAGGCAGCTCATCGAAGTTCCCACATGCGGATGGCTTGTCATCGAGTCATACAATGCGACGAATCAATAGCCAAGCTGGTGTTAGCTCGACGCGCAAATATCAGGCTTATCGCCGGGGTGCTTCCCTCCCCGACATTGATTGCAGTAGTGAAAATAGCTGCGACAGTATCTTCAGCTGAATCATATTGAAACTAAGATAAAGCTGATTAAATATATAAGTAGTGTTACTTAAATTTGAGCTCATCTTCTAAAGTAAGACAAGGGTTTTTAGACAGGCTGCACAAACAATTACTTTCTCGTGTTAAAGAAATCATTCTAAATAGATACAAATACATACATCAAACTGAGCTTCCAACGTCAAAGACCTGAGCTAATTATATTAGGATACTATTGCATTAATTTTAATCAACTTAAAAAATATGAATTTCAAATGCGCATGAATATTTTTAAGAGTAATGCACTTTTTATCGTATGTTTTAAAAAAAGCATTGGGTGATTTTTTTTTCTTTTCATAAATTAAACCATCATATTCTGAAAGAAAAGTACAAATAATTTCCTCCGAATTGTTGTTGTAAAAATAAGAACAGGGACTTAAAATTCAATCACTCGTTTGCGAGTGTATAATAAGTATTTTTGTACATTTTTACGAAAGGCTTAAAGCGCAGATTAATTTTTAAGTATGTTCTCATAGCGTAAGATTTGAAGTTCTTATTAATATTATTTCATTAATTTTTGTTTTGATGTAGAATATAAACAAATACCTATGTGTAAAATAAAAAAAAAAAATTAAGCTGTATAATAGTTAGGAACACATGACCTGCGAAAATGTACCTTGATCAATATTAGAATAAAAAATAATGAATGCTTTTGAGAATAATTTTAATGTACTTTCTTAATATTTGTTTTTACTTTGTTTTATGTTTATACTTTGATGGAGCCAAAAATAAAGTTGTGTGAGCATGTTTTATGAATTAAAAGTGTTTTTCTTTTGTAATATAATTATAATAAACGTGATCGGCTTACATCAAATTTAAATGGAATTAACTCGGAACGATCTACTAAAGTAAGTATAAATTATATTAATAACTCTAGCCTTTTGCAAAGTTACCCCCGAAAAGATAAATACAAATCAAACGTAATAAGGGTTTAAGGATGGAAAGCTACGTTGACTCACACCTTTTTTTTTTAAAAAAAGTTGCAATTAGTAATAGTAAAATTTAATTCTGGCCTTAAGAGAGGAATCCCGTTTACAACTTATATTCAACTTATGAAAGCATTTCTTACTTCTGTAAGACTTAAGTAAATAAGTAAGACTTAAGTAAATCGTTAGTAAAACTTGTGTCGAGCCAATTGAAATGAAATGAAAGAGTTAAGCACTTAATTTTTAATAAAAAAATTCGCTTTGCATTCGAATATATTTATATGGAAAGCGAACGATCTTTCCATCAAATTATCATTTGTTTTGAAAACGATATCTGTATACATAGGTGACGGATTGTTGGTGGATCGGAACTTTATAAATAAATAAATAAAATATCGGAACTTTACAAATTTATATTTGGGTTTCTTTTATACATCAGTCGAACTTTATTAAGTTATTTAATTGAATTTATTCTTTTCGTTAGTTTCTATTTTGTTATGTAATTAGGGAGTAAAACATAAACCTTAGCGCAACAATTTGGTACACTTGTTGACTTTAAATAGCTTAAACAGTATAAAATCTTCCTTGATGTCTTCTTTCAAAATATATAAGAATGCTTCCCTCGATAATCGATATAATTTAACAAACCTTATTGAAAAAAAAATATTAAATAAATTTTAAATTGTGATGCAAAAAAATGTAATAGGGTAGATCCACACCTCAGTAATTTTCTTTCTATTTTTAAGCTACAGAATTAAAAAAAAAAATACTGATGCATACAATTCTATTTTTTTTCTTTTTGAATAAAAAAAAATCACAAAATAAAAAAATAATTTATTTCCGGGAAATAACTGTCACATTTTTGGCAAACAGCTGGAAATATATGACTTATGACATTTCAATTGTAATTTTTGATCCTTTCCCAGGCGGATGAAATCTCCCTTGGTGTTTTCGAGAGAAAGGTTCTAGGATAGGCAAAAAAACATCTGTCGAAGACGATACAATTATAAGCTGTACGAGATGTACAGCGACGTGACCCTAGTCAAGAAAATACGTATTCAGCGGTTAAGATGGCTTGGGCATGTAGAGCGAATGAACATCGACGCTCCATCCCGTAAGGTATTCAACGCTATGCCAGAGGGTACGAGAAACAAAGGCAGACCTCATCTCCGGTGGCGTGATCAAGTTAAGGGAGATTTAAGGCAACTTGGGACTCGAAACTGGAGGCAGCAAGCTAGAGATCGAGACTGTTGGCGGGGTCTACTATTTGAGGCCCAGGCGCACCCCGCGCTGTAGCGCCAACTAAAGTAAAGTAAGTAAATTGTAATTTTGGGAATAATCCGAAGCGAAGACGGTCGAAAGAGACGCATCGCTTTCTTGAATAGGCCTACAGGTATTTTTGGAGCTACGAGTAAAATTGATTTTTTAAAATTGTATTTGTATTTTAAGAACCGATATTTGAACAAAAATTATTAAAACAATAAACAAGACAAACAATTAAAATACTAAAAAAAATTCATTATTTCTACTCACAAAATTAAGCGTACACCCTGTTAGCAAGCGTATCGTATGATCCTAAATTTACTGCTACTTCAGCTTTACTATTTTACTTTGCAATATATTAGAACGTATTCTAGATTACCTCGGGACAGTTTTTTATTTTTTTTAGTAATTTGTTAAAACGACAAAAAAAACAAACTGACATTTCTACAAGAAAACTTATAATCAACTTGCATTCCAAAGGAAATCTTTGCGGGAAATTGGTGAAATCGTCGGGTGAACACATTCGACTTTTCAAAAGATCGTTAACAATTATCTTTTTGAAGCGTTGGTAGAAGTCGAACAAAAATACTGTCTCAATGCGATCAATGGCTTATTTTGCCGTACGACTCGAATGTGGAATTCCTTAACCGACTCTGTTTTTCCTCCCCATTTCAATGTCCAGAAATTTAAGACGAATGTACATCGGTTTCTCCTACTCAATCCTCCCACTGTTTCCTAATGCTCGCACTGTGTTCAACCAACATTTAAAGGGTAGTCATAATCCCTTGAGTGCGCGTTAATTATAAAAAAAAATGGCTTATTTTGCGGAAAATTAAAGAAAATCCAAAAACAAGTGTTCCAAATTTAGCGTTGGAAATCGCGCAAATTATAAAAAGACCGAAATCATAAAAAGAAACCGTTCGGTGCGTCCTATGCAAACAAAACTTGAACGGTAAAGACAATCAGAATTGCGTGAACCTGTCTTTCCGTGCTGTGTTTAACATCTAAGGGTCTAACAAAATAAGCACTTGAACGCGTGTGAATTATAAAAAAAGAAAATGCTCTTTATCTACATATATATCTATATCACTCGAAAAAATGGACTAATGGCGTTTCCATTGAACTATGGAAATATAAAAATCCTTGCTTTGATATGCAAAAAGTCGAAAACACGATTGGTTGCATGAGATTCATCTCACCAATAGTTAAGTATTGTATTTCGCCTACTCAGACACGCAAGGATTTAAATTGTAACACGTTCTTTTATGTCAATTAAACAAATGAATATAACTGATGTTTAAGTATTTAGAAAGCAAAATGAAAAAAAAACTTACAAAACATTACAATTGCACTACGCAGTAACTTTGTAACTTTGTATGTGACTTAAAATTTTATTATTTTTGGTTATTCGATTCGAATAAAAATTTTGATTCTGGTGTGTTTTTTATACATAATGCCTTACATAATTTTTTAAATCTTTCGAGTGAAATTCTAAAGAGCATGTTACTTAATTTTGTTTAATAGGAATCTGTTTATTTTTTTATAAATTCTAAATCATATCCCAGAATTAAAAAAAAAATCTTTATTCATTGGAACTGATTCGAAACCAGACTTAAAAGTTGTCTTCTGAGGTCTATGCATGTATTTGGTTTTCGTTGAATTTAAGAATAAACTTTATTTAAAGATCTATAACTTATTTATTTATGAGTACAAAAAACTAAATTAAATGTGACAAAAATTCAATTTTTTATGTCGTGGTTGGGTATCCCCATGGATCAAGTTTCTCATTCAACAGTGTTAGGCACGATTCCGATATTTTCGAAAGCAATTCGGCAAGTTTATGTTTTGTGTACACTTTATAAAGTTGTCGGGCTTCGCTGGAAATTTCGTCGGCCAATTTAATACAGCTCTTGTAGTCACCGCTCTGTTGTAAAACTTTATGTAGCAGCAAAACTATTTCAGGGATACACATAGAGCGAAGCTTTTGTAATTGATGCAAACGATTCTCCCAATCCAACTGATCTACATGAACAGGAATTTTAGAAGTGTCTGGATCGATGAGCCATCCCTTTTCCGGGAATAGAAGAATGTTGAAAAGCGCATCCCGTGTTACTGAAATTAAATTAGTTTTTATTGATGTTCATTGTAAAGAAAATAAATTTTACCTGCTGTTTGTTCATTCAGATTCATTTTCCAGCGGTCGAGTTCTGAACGGTAGGCCTGCTCCTTGTGCTCCGATGCGATCCGCTCTGTAAAATTAGCATTAGTATTAGCAGCTTGTGGTTCTTTTGGTCGATTGTGATATAGTTGAGACCAGTCGTTGAAGCCATCTAAAGCTACCAAGTAAACTTTGTAGCTGAGATATTCCTTGATGCTGCATTCCTCACGACATGGAAAGTTTTCCTTAGAACCATACAATGAAATAATTTGAGCTAATGTGTCTGTAGGAATTATATCAAAAGCGGCCCGCATGCATTCACTCTTTCCTTGAGCCAAAAATGTTCGAATCAAAGCATTCCCTTGCCAAAGAAGTTCACCCTTTTGCTCCGGGTAGAACGTAAGCCATTCTAAACTCTTTATTTTTTCCTTATCCGATTGGGAAATTTCTCCTTGTTGTCTTTTCTCTTCAACTTCTTCCTCATTAACTCGAGTTCGTATACTTTGCACTGTGTGTTTTGTTATACCCTCTACGTCAAGCCCTGCTGTAACAGCTTCTTCTAAAGCAATGGCCCTTGCTGAAGTTTCTTTTATTGTTTCCAGGAACTTGGAATAAAGCAACACTTGCATTTTACCAGGCAGACCAGCTGTATAAAAAGCAACCAATTGCGGATCTTTCAAGTCAATCAAACATTCAACGTAGGCCTTTATTATCACATCTGCCACTTCTTCCTTATCAACTTTTCCAATTTGACGCATGAAAAGAACAATATGACTAAGGAATCTTAACATGTGTGCTGAAAGTTTTTCCTCCTCAACCCATGTTTTCATTTTTTGTAAAAGCTCTGGAACATTATCCAGGATTATGTACTTTTGTATGACGTGCATTTTATTTCCCGCTGCCTGTTTAACACTTTCATTCTTATGAACGGAAAGCTCATCGAAAATTTGTTCAAGAGACATCTTGTTGTCCCAGTATTCTTGAGGCATGAGGGATCGAATTTCACTTTCCACTCGAATGTCAATTTGTACCTTAAGGTATGCCCACAGCAAGTCAAGCCAGGATTTGCTCAGCAAAGATTTGAGGGATTCCAAGTGACCACACAAAGCGCCTGCAATAGCGCGGGTATACTCATCGATTTTTTTACTATCGGCCATCATCCAGGCACATTTTTTCCAGATGTCACGACGAGGATTTCCCTCAATGGGAATCTTTTCTTTAGGGTTTGCTGACTCGTAATTGGGATCTTCATGGAGACGCCAGCCTTCAAGAATGGCCGCTCGCCAAGTTTGGCCACAATACTTGCATAGTGCCATTGCTTCATCAATGCGTCCTTGGCGTATTTCGGCAAAAATTCCTTTCGACAAGCGCAAGTTATCTTCCTCATCAAGCGGATGTAGAGGTTTTTTCTCACGGATCGGAGCATCGGGGTCTAGAGACTTGATAGTTTCACGACCGTTACCAAAAACTACATCATGTGGGTTTTGCAACTGAAACAGAGTATTTTCCCACGCAACAGTACGATCCGTAGAGTGACCTACATGCATTGTATCGTCCTTAACATAGCAGGCTTCCAACCAATCAACAATTAGTTGGTATTCTCGAATATGTGGATTGCCTAGAATAAATTCATCAATGAATATAGTTTAAGTGAGCGGAAAATGTTTAAAAGAAATAAACCAAGAGACGTAGGTTAGTTTAAATTTTGAGACGAAATCAGCGCCAACAAAAAACTGACAGGTCCTACAATAAGTAAAATTAAAACCAATTTTACGTTCAAGTTTATCCTTCAAAAACTCAGGTTAGGTATTGATTTCGCTGCATAATTATGTAATGGGTAACCCAAATTTAAAATGCCCATGAATACAGGATAAAGAATATCATTTACAATGTTGGTTCCGACACTAATGGTTCATGTTTGTTCTACTTTGGGAACTAAGTTACAACAAGCAACGTAATAAACTTACATGTATACAGCTGATTTATGACTTCTTTATCCGAGCAACCCAGAATAGCCTCATCCATGGGCTCTGTTTGCACCATTATTCGATCCTTGTATAAGGCATACAATAGTTTCCATGTATTATATTCCTGTTCGAACCAAATGTGTTCTTCAGACTTCTGCTTAAGGAACATTGTCCGCATACCATCTCGGTTCAGCTCGTCAATTATTCCAGAACATGTTTGAATTATGTCCTGGATTGTATCAAAAATTTCCGAATCATTCGTGCGACTCTGCAGTACTTCAAGAAATTGAGGGAAGAGCATGTTTGCTTTTTCCCTAATACCAAGCTCATTGTTTTCGAGAACTGATCGTTCGCTGTTCGCCGGTTCTGTTCCCAAAAAATTGCTGGTACTCTCATACAATACGGATAAGTTACCACTAGTGTTAAGATTAGATGTGTTATGACTATCCAAAAGCCTTTGAATTTCATTTGGAGCTAGGGTTATAGATAGATCCAAGTTTCGGGAATGTGGGTTTCCATTTGCACGAGGTTCTCTGGCCCGAATAAGACCGCGTTTGGATACAAAAGTTGTATCGGACATATTTGAAGAATATCAATTTACGGCGCAAGTACTTTTTTTTGAAAATTGGGAATTACAAAACTACTTTTTATTTATTTAATTGGACAAATGCAATGCAAAAAACGCGCCTTACAAAACCACAATCACAAACAATAAAGTGACACTGACAGCCGATTACGCGTGACATCACATTATGTTATCTTAAGGCTGGAAACACGATGGCTGCGTTCGCGAATAAATTTTGAAAATCATAAATATATGTCGTTGAACGCAAACAAAAATTGGCACCTGTTTTATGGGCTTTTCCATTGGGAAATTCATTTCAATCAAAAATTGATTTTTTTCGCTGTGAATGAAATGCTATTTTAAATTAAATTTTATTTTAAATGAACTTTGACAAAAAACAGGTTTTTCTGAAAAGCCCGTATCAAAGCAATATTTTATCATCGCTAATGTTCCTAGCCCAACTAACAATTTTGCTTCCTATTTCTGAAATTAAGAATCATTCGTTGCTATAGTGCTCATATAACCATTCTTGCTGGAAGTCAAATAGCTATAGGAGTAAACTTTCATATAATTCATCGCCTAGACATTCTTTGGAGCACTTTCTATCACCTCGTCGGCTCAGAATTACAAGGTTCTAACAGCCATTTTTACGAAAAATGAGTTATGGATGTCGTTGGATTCGTATTTTCAAGCGCTTTCGAATGAATTCATAAACATGCACCTTAATTCACCCTATAAAGCGTAAAACGCAAAAAACAAAGGTTCTAAAAACCAAAATGAAGTTAATTTAAGAATTACAACGTTCTATGTAGCAAAATTGGCGGATAGAACTTTATAATTCTCTCTTTGACCAATAAAAAAATTACACATCTTCTTATTGACATAGAACCTTGTATTCCTTAATTTTGTACATAGAACCTTATAATTCTTATCGGATTGCCGAAAACGCAACAAAGTTCTATGTTGATCAATTTACCTTTGGTTTTTTCTTCGTGTTTTTGATATTGTTTACAAAAAGCTTGTGAAAAACTAGCAACAAGCAGTATCTCAAACCAAGTCTAACAATTTCAGAAATGTTTCATATGTATTAAGAGAACACAGGATCTGACGAAACTGTTAAATTTAATGCATATCGACAAGTTTTCAACACTCAATTTAACTTGGCTTTTCATAATCCAAAGAAAGATAGATGTGATTTTTTTTATATTTTAAATGATTGATCACAGTGCGAGCGTTTAGGAAAGTGGGAGGGGATTTAAAAGGAGATACCGATGCACATTGGTTTTGAATGTCTGAATATCACAATGGGAAGGAAATATAGAGTCGGGTAAGGCATTCCACATTCGTGTAGTGCGGCTAAAGAATGAATCTCTGAATTTAACAGTACGTCCGAAGTTGGGCTCAAGGGTAAACTGATGAGCATTCCCCGAAGCGCGAGTGTTACGGTTAAATTGTTTAAGGGGAGGAATGCAACTGGCTATTTCACTAGAACAATGTTTGTAAAAATAACGGTAATATAATGAAACACAAGAAACATTGCGACGGTGCTCGAGAGATTCAATTGTTTCTGTTTTAGTCCTATCACCTATCAATTATTGTAAAGCTTTTTTTTGGATTCTATCCAAAAGACTCAAGTGGGTTATTGGAGCACCTGCCCAAATATGGGAATTATACTCGAGTTTAGGACGAATATAGGTTTTATAGATTACAGGCAGATCAGAAAGGGTAAAAAATTTCTTGCATCGTCGAAGGAAACCTAAACACTTAGCAGCGTTTTTGGCAACGTCGAATATGTGGTCATTCCACACAAGGTCGTCTGTGATGCACATACCGAGAACTGAGATCTGTTCGGTTTCCTCAATGCAAGGGTCACTTATGGATAGCGGCATGGGGGTGGATTCCGCTTTAGCGACAGGAGACAGCATTGAGTTTTTGAAGCATTAAATCTATGCGAGGAGCATAAAATAGCAGTTGAAAACACCACTGTATCTGATGAGCTGGTTTTGAAATATAATGCGCATTTTCAGGAAAAGGAAGAGGCATACAAGCAAAGACAAGTTGACAGAGAAAATACAGTTCTAGTTTTGTGCTTTGACATGCAAAATGTACTTACCTGTCCAAAAGCTGATGTAAGCTCATTTTTTTACCACTCAAAGTTAAATGTGCATAACTTTACAGGACATTTTTCGCTTAATAATAACGTCTATTGCTGCTTGTGTGATGAAAGCACAATGGGAAGAACAGGAAATGATATTGCTAGTGCTTTGCTGAAGATTCTAAACCGTGTTATGTCAAAACCGGCACTTGTTGGTAAACTTCATATTAATTGATTTTCATAAGCATCAGCCAGACATCCAACATATACATTTTAAATTCTCTACTCCAGGACACTCTACAATTTAGGAAATAGGTAATACCCATAGCTGCATTCAACGCGTCTTACGAATCGCGATTTTCATTCACCCTTGTCATTCAAAAAACAAAATCTTATAGTTTTGCAAATGCAACCGTTAGATTTTAAAAATGTTTACGAGTGTTGTAAGATTTTAAATATTAAATTAATACCATTTTCGAAAGTTGCCCAACTTCAACTTACACAGAACCTTACCGAGGTGTTTTTTAAGACTTCCCATCTTGAAAAATCTCTTAAAAGTGTAGACTTAGTGTTCAAAAACCTTAAGAAATAAGAATATGTGGTATTTTCAATGGCCAAATTTAAAAGAGGTACAATTAAAAAATGACCTTGCAACAAGAAAAATCAAACCATTTAAAGCAATGCTTAAATACATGCCTGCAATTTATTGATAAAGAAATTTCGAAAATATAATGAAAACAAGAACAAATATCCAATATGATTAATTAAAATTCTTGTTTGTTTAATTAATTTATAATATTCTATAATTTTCTTAAAAATGTATTCACATATTTACTTGAACTGTAAGATATATATAAAATATACTATGAAAATTAAAATTTTAGTTTGTTTAATCAAATTACTATTTATTTTCTTATTTATTTAAATGTTGTACCTTTAATTCATTCAATCAATAACTAAAATATTAGTTTTATTATATTTATTATTTATTCTCATTATTTTCTTATTTACGTAAACGAACTGTTAAATATATGAAGTTAATTATATAGTGTACTAGGTGCTACATGCATTAAAAATACTATATAATATTTTCCTATAATAAAAATGTAAAAATCAGATTATTGTTTTATATTTAGTTGGAGAATCATTTCAGATACTCTATTTTGCTGCTTTTATACTATGAATACCATAGTTTTTTTCAACGAATAAACTAAATGTTAGAAATCTTCATATGATTAAATAACAATTACAAGGTTCTATGTGGTACATAGAACCTTCACCGAAATTTGAACTACATGGAATTGGCTAATAGAACTTTGTGCAAAAAATTTAATTTGCAATTAAAAGCAAATTCCTCAACACATAAACAAATAAATTATATTTTTATTAGTTATTATCAATAATCTATCGTTTGTTATCATTCGAATGTAAATCAATAGCCATTTAATACGAAATCTGAGCATCAAAAACTTAAAAGTTGAATAACTCGAAATGGGGGTCGGTCGACATAGAACCCTGTAATTCTCAGCCGACGACCTCTATAGGCGTAAAGACTCAATTTTCCTTTAATCATACTATAGAGATACTATAAAACCACAGGACAGTTTATGCTCCTATAGTAATCCCAACAAACTGCTATAAAAGTCTTTATTTATTATTCGTTATCTTTATAGAATCATTATTGGACAGTTAAAGTCAAGACTCTATAATCATGATCAATTTTTCTGTTGGACTCTTATAGTGCAATATAGTTCCTATAGTACTATTATAAAACTGTGCAATAGGCATAGGTACACCACGTGCTTTTGCACATATAAGGATGAATTAATTACAACAACAAAATGCGGAAACCCCACACTGAGTAAATCCTTATAAATGAAAAGTAGGATTGGGTCGAACAAACTTGCCTAAATGTAAAAAATGGCAATTTCAAAAAATTAAAGTTTATGGTCGAAACTGTTTTTTAGAAATTTTTTTTAGAAAAATATTTGATAAGCAAAATTTAAATTTTTATTATTGTATCCGTTCAACAAAATTAAATCTGAAAAAAAGATATCAAATTTTCAAAAAAGTTTTATTTTTTTTAAACCAAGAAAATATTTTATTTTTTTTCTTGGATAGAAGTTTTTTTTTAAACTTTTATCAAGCCTCTTTAAACAAATATTATTAAAATCCGGCAAGCCGATAGTGAGAAATTTAAAATTACAAAAAATAGTTGAATGCGGTAGGCACAGTCAGTAATATTTAATAATTTCAAAATTTTTTATTGAATTATAGATCGTTAAAATTAATCGAAAGGAACAAAAGTTATCAAAATTCTAGGTGAAGTTTTCGATAAAAATACAATTTGGAAAACCATTTCTTTACATTTTCAAAAAAAAGAATTGTCATATATCTTGTAGATTGTATTTTAAAATTTTAAATTTTAAGCTTTCCAAAAATTAAGCATCGTCTTATTTTTACGAATAGATAACTTGCCATTATGTCTATATCGCAAGTAAAAAGTCAATAGTGCAATTTATTTAAAAAAATATATTAAGTTTCATTCAAATTTCATATAAAATTTGAATCATGTTGTTTCTTAAGAAAAAAAACTATTTTTTACGAATTATTTTAGCGACAGTGATTTATATTGTCGATTGATTGACGACACTTTTACTGCAACTGCAGTACACGACACATTTTTAACAGCTAGATTTTCGATGAAGAAGCTGAGAATAATCGTCTTATTTTTACGAATAGATAACTTGCCATTATGTCTATATCGCAAGTAAAAAGTCAATAGTGCAATTTATTTAAAAAAATATATTAAGTTTCATTCAAATTTCATATAAAATTTGAATCATGTTGTTTCTTAAGAAAAAAAACTATTTTTTACGAATTATTTTAGCGACAGTGATTTATATTGTCGATTGATTGACGACACTTTTACTGCAACTGCAGTACACGACACATTTTTAACAGCTAGATTTTCGATGAAGAAGCTGAGAATAATCAATTTATCAAAAAATTAATATGCTATGTATACCTGAACTCTAGCTTTTTTCACAGCTTATGCGAATAACGAAGCGATAAGTATCGCTTCCTTCTAATATTTAAGTGTTAAAAGCACCTATAAAGGAAGCTTATGTGACTTTATAGGATTAAATTCATGATAAAAGTGATCCCAATTCAACGCTAGGTTTTACATATTCTAGTTTGGCCGTGCGGTTAGCGAGCAAGAGATTTGGTGCGAGAGGACCCGAGTTCGATTCCCACATTCTGCCTACACATGTAAGTAATTTTTAAATTAATTTTAAAAATAAAAGTAAAAATGAAATCATAAAAAATAATCAACTCTAAGATCTTTACAGAAATCATGCGGAAAAAGTCGAAAAACATGCAAGAAAAGCATCAAAATAAAAATGAAATCAAATAAGCACAAAAATAAATATTTTTTTTTTATTTTCCACATACTCCTATAAGTATTTTATTCTTGTGACAGTAAATCTTCTTTTCATTTCCACTATCGATGCAATTGCTGCAATAAAGCATATATAACCTCTATAACATAACGATAAGTATGTTCTTTGGAGTAATAGCCTTTTCCCACCAAGCCGAAAACCCGGTTTTCGGCTAAAAGTTTTCGAAACCTCAAAAAGTGTTCACACCAAATATTTACAAGTTTTCGTTTGTCATTTGAATTATTTTGACACTTACTGTCGTACATTTTTCTTCTCAGTAGCTGTCAGATGTTTTTTTTGTATGTCTGATTGGTATTTGAATGTTTTCATTTCATTTCAATTGAGCTTTGAATTTTTCATTAGGTGTGTTTGTTTACATCATCTCTGAATTTCAACTGGTTTTCGGGAGGTTTTATTGAAAACTTGTCAAAAACGAAAACTTGTAGTTCACAAAAATGTATGGGAAAACTTGTGTTTTCGATGCAGGTTTTCGTCGAAAACCGATTTTTTGGCGAAAACCGTGTTTTCGGCTCGGTGTGAAAAGGCTATAACACAATTTACTCCATAAAGGTGGAATAGGAGTAAAAAAAAGTCGCCCTTTTAACTCTTTGGAGTTTTATACAACCCTTAAATGTGTGCAAGAAATAGTAATAAGAAGCTTCTCTAGATGAATATAGAAGTAAAATTGTTAGTTGGGAGCTGTATGATTTTGTGTAAGTATTGGTTTAGTTTCTTTTTAATTCAGAGCAATCATCATATAATAAAACGGCGAACATGTTTTTTGTGGTACACTTTTCGCGGCCCACAAAAACCGAAGGGGCATAAATTACATATTAAACAAAAGCATTCCTTGCATAGATGTGCAGAATGCCAAAATTATTTAAATATTCTACACAGAAATTGTTTAAAACAATAAATAAAAATTGCAAAAAAAATGCCCGGAAAACAAAAACAATTATAAATGTCAAATCGATTGACACATAATTAGAAATGTCAAATCCAGAATATGAAAAAGATCCAAAAATTAGTTATTACACTGGCGAGTAGATGGCTTTTTAAGGTAAGGTAGTGTAAGCTATAGTGTAAAGAAAAAAGACAAGACATAATTTAAAATTTCCAAACCCAAGGATAAAAAGAGACGGGCTTATAACACTGCTGTCAGTAACATCCGTATCGTTTTATTTTCAAGGGATGATCCCGATACGGATCCAGATAGATTTGTGGATAATAAAACGCACCTGTTGTTGTTGTTGAATGTGAACCTCTCTAAATGAAGAAATATTATCAATCTAAATATTAGGCATGTGTTTGTTTAGTACTCGAGCACTTATAATAAAATTTTGAAACATTAAGCGTTAACTACAATCGGCACTTTTTGCAAAAAGTGAAAAAGAATACACACATACACTAGCCACATCTATTGCTGAAAAGAGCGTACTCGTATAATTAACACCATACAATTTCAGTTCAGACATCTATCGGTGATTTTCTGAAAAAATGTATTCCATGTAATAGTGCTTTTAAAAAGTGAAAAAGTAAAAAGGTAGAACCGCATTTAATCCATCAAGCGTTAACTACAATTGGCAATATTAGCAAAAAGGACAATAAGTGAAAAAATGAAAAAGAATGCACATATACACTAGCGACATCTGTTGCTTTCAGTTGGGCGGCATCTCGGTCATTTTCTGAAGCAATTTATTCAATGTATTAGTGTTTTCAAAAAGTGAAACATTTACTTTTTGGTTTTTCAGATAAGTTATTTTCAAAACTTATTTACATTTGTCTACATTTGAATTTTAAATAATTGCGAAAAAAGAGAATACAAAATACTCGAAATATATTTGTCAGGGAAAGAGAGAAGATAGAAAGTGCAGACGTGAGACGTCGCGTCGTCAAAAATGCGGACGAACATGACTTACGATACAAATTTAAATCTCCATGGCTAAATGCGTTCCATGGGCTCAAACCTACCTCATTTTCGGTTCATTTTTTGTTGACAATAAACAGCTGGCCGATCGATGTGCAAACAAAAAAAGTTTGACAAAAGTAAATTGAATTTATGTTTTTGAAGTTAGCTATATTTCTTTATGCGCGTTATGAAAAAATGATGAGTGAAATTTAAAAAAAAAATTCACATATATGTAACACAAAATTCACAGGTTGATGTCACTCAGTGCCGGATTAGCCACGAAGCAAGAGTAGCAAATGCTACGGGCCCCGCGCATTTGGGGGCCCCGCGCACCAACGTTTTCTGACCATAAAAATGTATCATTTATATATTAGATTTAGTCACAATTACTAAGAAGAAAATATTTGCATCAAAATGATCAACTAAAATTTTATTTTTCTATCTGCTGGTCAAACCAAAAATCATGTTTCGCACCGCACTACACGCAAATTGGCAATACTGCTAAGCAAAACGGGGAATTCCCTAATATTTTCTCCGTGCTAGTCGTAGTAATCCGACCGATTTGAAAAGGTTCGATATTTACGTTTGGATGATAATAATAGTACTTTCGATATGAACCATTCCTAAGTATAAAGTGGTTTCGTAATTGTGTTGAGTATTGTTTTCTTACATAATATCGATACCTTCCCGTAAGAATGTATTAAGCGACACTTTTTGCGAAAATGACTTTTTGATGTGGACCTATACTAGAAGTCAAGCGCCACATTTTGGCCTAGGTTTCACTGCCCTATCATGTATGCAAAAGAAACTAGAGAGAAAACAAAATTGTAGCAACCGCCAAGTTTTCTCAATAGAATAATGTTGCTCCCTGAAATTTGTATTATCCGCCAGTAAAATTATGCTAAGCGACATTTTTAAAAATCTTTTTGTCTTAAGCAACCAAACGTCCACAGAAAAAATTTGTTAGATGTCGCATAGTTTAACCGAAATTGTCGCTTAGCACATTTATCCAAATAGAACTTGATCCAGATATAGTTGTCTTTGCTTTTAAATATTTTTCTATCAAGTAGGCTACTACTTTTATCCCATTTATTTTGTTTATTTTGTGTGTTTTTTGTTGTTGTCATCTTAATCCTGAAGTGTCCTTTTTGAATTTTCGTTTTGAAAAAAATAAAAAATGAATTAAGCGACACAATTTATGTATTTCATACCTTTATTTTTTGTGACCGTTACATTGTTTTAAGCGCCATTTAACATTGTATCATGCGTAAATGTTTTGACCACGATGTACTAAGCGACAAAAACTTCTTATCTGATTAAAATTTTGGTTTTGCAATGATGTCAAGTTTTGTATTGTAAAAATCCCTCTCCAAATCTGTTTCGTCCAATAAAATACACACAAAAATAACTAAATGAGACGTTTTTTTCGTTTCCTGAACAATTTTAAAAATGTCGCTTAATACATTCTTACGGGAAGGTATCGATATAGCGGTGCAACCGATTTTTTTAAATATTAAGTTATTTCTTAAAATATACTAAATAGAACAGTGTTCTTACGTAGTCAAGAAGAGATAAGTATTCAACGATAATAACTGTGCATCAGTGGTACCACTTTACTTCAATTGAAGTAGATCTACTTCTTTTTTTCAAAATATTTTAAAATCTAGTTCCTACTTCGCACCATCAGCAAAATGCTGAAATCTACTTCATTTTAAAAATCTCTGTTTCAATCTACTTCAATTTTACAATAAAAAGCCCAAATCTACTTCTTTTTCTCTATTTCACTCTAGGTACTCGTAGTATGTAGTAGCAAGAAAATTACAAAAAAAGTATGTAAACGCAATAAAAATACATAAGTAAATGAGTAATTTTAAAAGCATAAAAACTCGAATCTTATGAAAATTTCGCTTGCTGGTGTTTTGTTAATAAATTAATTCTTTAAAAAATTTTGTTCGAAATCGGTAGGGTCAGAAATGAGAAAGAAGAAAATCAAAAAAAGGATTTATGACAGGTACCGTTAATAACATTTTATTTTACCAAAATGTGGACTGTATTGTTGGTATGGGCTGAACATAATTTTTTTTATAAAACCCATTAGAGCCATTTTCGAAATAAATATGATATTTCATAATGGCTGTATGGAAGGAACCGAGCTAAAAAAAATATTTCAATTTCTCATTTAGGCTGCAGGTTGAGGTACAGACTTGCAGACAGACGGAATCTCTACTTTTTCGTGTTGTAATGTGAATTGATGAAAATCTCGAGTTCTAATTTTTCAGAAGGCAAGTAAAAAGTCATTTTAAAATCTACTTCGATTTTTCTCAATTTACTTCACTTTACTTTACGGAAGTGGTAACGCTGCTGTGCATAAGGTAAGATATTTTTAAGTTAAAATTTGAAATTATTATTACTTTTCACTCTGAGCAGTTGCTGGGTTTATCTGAAAGATCTGACCGTAGCCAACCTTATAAAATAACAATTTATTATGATTTTTTACATTAGAAATGTTTAAATTAAGGCATACAATGTGAAAATTTCAAAAATGTGAAACGCCGAGTTGGCAAAGAGGGCGAAACGTCAGGGGAGTACACAAATTTATTGCGTTCATGCTTTGTTGTTATTGGTTTGAGGAAACAGAATACGAAGAAGATGATAAAACGGAAATAAACAAAAAGAGAATAGTGTTCGTAGGCTCTCCCAATTTGCCGAGGTTGAAACAAGAGAGACAAAATTGTATTTATTTTTTACTTGGGTATTTATTATTGCGTTTTTTCTTTGTTCGACTCGTCACCAGGGTTGTAAAATTTCGGAGCAGATTTGTAAAAAAAGGGGAGTAAATCGAAAATTTCTGGAGTAGATTATTTGAAAACGAAAAAAAAAATTCAAAAATTGTATTTTTATCAAAACTAAATATTTTTTAACAAATGAAAAAAAAAAAATAAATAAATCAGATACACAAATTCACTTTCAGTTTTAAATTTAAATATTCAGAGCCCAAGTTGTTTAGCTTGGCTAAAGTAGTTGTGATTTGTTTTAGTGTGGGAAAAAGGGAGTAGATCTAAAAAGTAGTAGATTTAAGGGAGTAGATTTAGTTTTTGTCTTAAAATATCTACTACAAAATTTGATTTATTTAAAGTTTTAAAATGCATAAATGCTTTTTCATTTCTAATGTACCTCAACTATGCTGTAATAACAATTTAATTACGAGTACTATTGAACATGATTTACTCCGAGAAGTCGATATCAACAGCATTATTTATAAATTTTCCCAAATTAAATCAAGAAAAGTTTGTTTGTAACAGTTTTGTTTTATTTAATACCATAAACTTGATAATTACCTAACCTAAAACAGTCTAAGGGCCCCTTGATAGAATTTGCTACAGGCCCCGCGCTGGCTTAATCCGGCACTGACGTCACTACAACGACGTGGGTTCGAGTCCCAATAGAATGATAAATATTTTATTTATTGCCGTGATATGAAAAAATTATGAGAGTGAAAGTTTTAGATGTAACACAAAATTCACAGGTTGACTTCACTTCGGCGACGCACGTGGGTTCGATTCCAATATTCCTTACCTTATATGCCACAGCGTTGCATGTTGGTGCAATTCTAGCTCTAGGAAGATTAAATTTGACATACCTATTGTTTATTCTACGTAATAGTTAAATAAACTACGGATCACAATTTATATCTGCTCATGACTAACGCTTTATTTATAAAATATATACATACAAAGTGAACAGATACAAAAAGAATAAAGAGACAATATTCATTAGGTCTGTTCGTAAAATATGTATCAGACATATTTGATTACAAAAGGTCTGTCCAAAATTTTACATACCGAATTGATGAATGCAAGGGTATGCAGACCTTATAAACATTTTAAGACCAGGTCAATAAACTTTTCCTGCGCCCATAAGAAATATAATAGTTAATAAGACTATGATGGATGATACACTAGACAACAGGCACAAATCTTCTCATTTATTAGTGTAAACGCGGTTATAGTTGTAATGGAGTTAAATCAACTCATTAGCAATTTGGCATTTTCACTGGATCCGGGTGATGTTCCTTTTGCTCTAGCGAGAGCTCTGGAAATTATATGTATGTAATCATGTATTGGTTTATTTAGTACAGTTTACTATTTTGGCATCAACGTAACCCTTATTAGTTGGATTAGAAATTACCTTCTAGATCGTTCAATACATGTTGTATTGGACGGTTTTAAGTCTGATCTTCAAAAAATAAATGCTGGTGTTCCCCAGGGCTCCGTGTTGTCTCCGACTCTCGTCCTCATTTTTATAAATGATCTCTTGTCTGAAACTTCTAATCCACTTCATTGTTTTGCCGACGACTCTACTCTCAGCTTTTCGTACTCGTTCCCAAATTCACGTCCATCTCCTTCGAAAGTGGAATATCAATGGTATCGTATGGTAAGCTCATTAAACTCCGATCTTTACAGCATTGTTAAATGGGGTAAAAAAAACCGTGTGGAGTTTAATGCTTCGAAAACTCAATGCCGTTCCCCTTATGTCATTGTCGCTGAATGGCACTTGCATCGAAGAAACCGAAAAACTCTCAGTACTCAGTATGTGTGTTAACGACGATCTTCGTTGGAATGATCACATACTCGAGACCGCCAAGAATGCTGCTAAATGCTTAGGATTTCTATATCGATGTAAGAAATTTTTCACCCCTTCTGATCTGGCTACCATTTATAAGGCGTATATACGTCCAAAACTCGAGTATAACTCACACCTTTGAGCAGGCGCTGCTCAATCTTCCCTCCATTTATTGGATAGAATTCAAAACAGAGCGTTAAAACTGATTGGAAACAGAGCTATCATGGATTCATTCCCATCTCTTGAACACCGTCGGAATGTTTCATGTATTTCCCTGTTTTATCGCTTCTTTCACAAGCAATGCTCACTCGAAGTAGCCAGTTGCATTCCTCCCTTTTATCAATTCACCCGTGATACCCGCTTCGCTAGGAATGCTCATCAGTTAACCCTTGAGCCTAACTTTGGTCGTACCGTCAAATATAGAGATTCGTTTTTTAGTCGCACAACACGATTATGGAATAATTAACCCGGTACAGTTTTCCACTGCCATTTCAATTTGCAAACATTCAAAACCAATGTTCATTGACACCTCCTTTCTCTCCCCTCCTAATTTCTCCCTCGCCCGTGCTGTGTTTAAAACATTGTAAGGGTCTCGTAACATACATTTGAGCGCGAGAGAATTATAAAAAAAAAGAATAGAATTTTTATGAATATAATTTTCGTTTACATGGTATTTTAAAAATATTTGTAGATAAAACAAAATTAAAAATATATCTATGTATATAATTCATTAATTTTAAGTATTTAAATTAATAAAATCTATGAATAGTCTTTTAAAATAATAAAAATTTGATTGATGTTTAATTTGATTTGGTAATTCATTTAAAAGTTTAACTCCTTTATATAATCATACTTTGTGTTCTTGTATCTCTGTAAAAAGGTAATCTAAAATTGTTATTGGTTCTCAAGTTATGAGGTTGAACATCATGAATTAAATTTAAATTTATAGAGAGATAATCAGGTACCATTTTATTTTTAATTTTATACACAACAATATCCGCATCGTAAATTATTCTTTGTTTTATGTTAAGCCATTGTAAGCACGATATCATAACACTAATCGGCATGTAGAAACTGCATTTCAGGATAATCCTCATCGCTTTGTTTTGGAGCTTTTAAAGTCTTCTGATTTCTGTTGAGTTGCCCATGTATAAAATTGTTGAAATTGAGGTTAAGATTCAGGGATTCGAACGCTAATAGGCATATTCTTCGTTATCATAAGTGTATCGAATAGAAATTGAAATCCAGATTGAGGTACAGACATATATATTGTTATATTTTTACTAGGTTCGTTAAATAAAACTTATTACTCTTTCTAGTATTTCTTCTTTATTTTTACTTTCCAAATCACAACAATAAATCTCAATTTATAATCAACTCAAATATTTTATTCAACTTAAAGTCACACTTGTTTTACACTTTCCACAATCCTGCTCACCGCGAGCACTCCCTTATATACTCAAGTTAGTTGTTCTCGAAAATTCGCGAAGGTTCTCGTACTGGAATGTTCTAGATGATTGCAATAAGGGGAAATACATTTGACATTGGAAAAGAGCTTTTTGTTTCTTCCATAAAGTAGATATGCAATTTTACAATAGATGGCGCTGTAGGAGTATAAAGCTCTGTTCGCAATATGATAACACTGGATCGAAAGTTTGGATTAAAATAAAATCGAAATGACCCTTTTGTTTTAAGTATGTTAGTGAGATTTTAGTCCTTGTCTATTCTCGTTTCATGTATGATTCTCTTTTATAATCCATTTCAAACTAATGCGTAGAGCCATTTCACAAACAAAGTACATAAGAAAAGCACATGGTCTGCAGCTGTGATCTCGATTTTTCAATTCGTTGTACCGGCTTACATTCATATTTTGAACCAGCTCTCAAAGCTGAATCGGATCGAGTATCCTATTTCGATCCAGATCTAATACAATGGATTATCATAACAATGGGTCACCAAAACGAATGTCAAAAAAAAAAATACATTAATTTTCAATTTGTCTTAAAAATCCTGCTTCACTTTCTCGTCTCTTTTTTACCATCAAATACGAATGAGAAAAAACACAGAGACGTCAAAATAAGTCGGCAGAGTGAGTCCAATAATGTGAATACCGTCTGTAGTTAGAATAATTACTACGTTTATATGCAGTATCGAAAGATCGAGTTGGATTAGGGTCGGATTTTCGATTCAGGTTTTTCGTCATTTGAGTTAAGAGCTCGATTTGGAGTTGAGTTAAAATGGTGTTGATCGATTCTGAAACAGTTTGTTAAACCAACTCCTCGACCCAGGTTTTTAGTCTCACATTTCGACTCGACACCGCTAAGCGAGTGGGATCGAGTCGAACGAAGCTCATTTCAACTCAATACAGGTATACAATCGTAGTAAATAATAGCGTCGCATGATAGGCTGGTTATGGAATACGTTCAAGATGTCAAATTTAATAAGATGCGTTCCTAGTTGTTAAAAATAAATTTTTATTTCCAATGAATCCGCCACCCAGTTGAATATGCAGAAAGCTGAATTCAACTCTATCGCCACAATACTCCCCACTCAGTTGAATATGTAGGAAGCTGAATTCAACTCTATGGAGCATGCTCATATAGTTTGCTAAACTCTACCAGAGCTTAGGCTATTCATAAATAAATTTAATCCTAAGTTTAGCGCTGGACCTGTGGACTTTAAACATAGGAAATGCTGTGCTTAAGCAGTTATTATCAAAGTCAAATTTCAAATTTGATTGATACAAAAAAGTTCCAGACTCTTAGAGCCCTTTGCATTGCAGCATTGCTTTTGTTGTTCATTTAAAAATTATTATAAAATATTTGTTTGAGCTTCTTGTTTGTTTTTTTTATTTAATAATTTTGTTTTACTTTATTTTTTTCCACGTGCAATATAAAAAATATCACATGACGGGTAATAGAGATGCTAAACCTAGTGTTTTTCAACTCTCAACCATTAAATTTTGTTCAACCTAGAATTTTCTGCCGATTCCGAACGGCTAATAAGCAGCACTTCTCATAACAAGAGATCCTCTTAGAGGATTTCTCAATTCCTCGCAAGAGGTAGTACACCACTAAAAAAAAACCTTTTTTGCAGCGGCTGAGAATCGAACCCCTGCAAGACAGGCGTGAGACACAAAATTTGCACTTTCTTTGACCCGTCATTATTTGAAGGATAATTGTAGTAGAACACAGCCTTAACCTGGTGTTCTACTAAAAACAGCTCGAAAACTGACTATGAATAGTATGTAGCTGTATTTATTTAACCAACAAGCCTTAAACTTAGGATCTAGGAATCACAACTTTAGGATTTTTTTTTTTATATAATTAACTCACGCTCAAGGGAATATGATTACCCTTTAAATGTTTTTTAACACAGCGCGGGCGTGAAGTTACGGAAGAGAAAGAAGGATAGGAAAGATGTTTTGCACGATGTTCTGAGACTGAAGGTGGTTGTCTCAGATTTTTTTTTATCTCCAGGGATGGCGGCTGAACTAAAGCGGAGAATTGCCGTATTTTATTTCTATGCCCCTTATAATTCGCATTATTTTATTCGTTTTTTCATCCTTGTTTGGCATACTAGTTTAACTCAATCACATGTTGTTAGTGTTATGCCTAAACAACATGTAATGAGTAAACCAGCAACCCATTGATGACAATTTTTAGAAGGTTTTAATGGAATTAAAGACGACATAGACGACGGCAGGGATCGAACCTGTGATACTGAGGTTGACAGGCGAGCACACAACCATCGCGCCACGGCCACCCCATTCTCTATGAATACGCCCCTATCTATTTACATTGGCAAAGAACGTTTTGTCCTGTTCACGTTCCGCAGACGTATGGTTTTCAGTAATGATGATAAAGTTCTTTTTGATAGCAATTATAAAAATATAATGTAAGGGAATATTTTTACGGAATGCATATTCAGCTGCAGTTGCTTCGAATTCTTCACAAGTTTCCCTTAGTCTCATTGGAACATGTGACACCGCTACGAAGCCGTAGGAAATTTTTGTAATTGGAATTAGTCCTTATTTCGAAAAACTAATGATTCCAGAATATTGCTTTGAATTTCGCAGTGTTGCCGAAATTATATTATTGTGAACCATAATCCATTGTGGACCATAATCCTAAATAAACCATCACCACCGCTTTAAATAGCTCCATCGGATTTATTGCTGACTTAACATTGGATACAACTATCTTTACTTTGTCGAGGTAAAATGGAATTTAATTCTTCATCGCAGAAATTGTTTGTAGAAAACGTGCTTCTATATCCTCAATATATCACTTTTGTGGAAAAGGTCATACTCGTATTTAACTGGCTGAACACAATAGAATGCTGCAACTGGAGCTGCAGCTGCAACTGGAAGAGCTGTCAAAAAGTGTCGTACGTACTTTTTTTTATGTGCCCACAATGAGGCTGTACAGCTTTCATTGTTTTGTTGTCATTTGTTGGGTCAGGTGTTGAATCTTTGGCAAATTTTAAATATTTTAAGTAATTGAAACTATAAAATGGACACTGAAATTGAAGATTTTCGTCCATTATTTTAATTAAAATTTAACCACGAAATCACAATACAACAAAACAACACTTAAAATCACAGACAGATATATAAAATTTGAAATGTCAAAAATGCTGCACGAAAAAGTTAAAAGTTCGCCAACTCTTGCAGCACCGACTGCAGCACCGACTGCAGTTGCGTTGTGTTGTGTTCGTAACATTGAATTTACGTGTATTGAATATTTTGACAGCTATTCCAGTTGCAGCTCCAGTTGCAGCTCCGTCTCCATTGTGTTCAGCCAGTTATGCCCAACGGGTTCTTCTTCGAAATTTACAACAACTGCTCAATTTTAATCTTTTCTTACGACACTTTTATTTTATTAAATATTCATATTTTACTTTGATGATAATTTTATTAGGTTTTTACCCTCAAAGATTTTTTTCGATGAGACATTCAATGTAACTTATTAATTATTTAAAACAACCTGCGTCAGTTCATGTAGCAAGGGGAGAGTAATTAATTATCCTCTTTAAATATACAACAGCATTTAACTTTGCTCGAAGGATACCTACATACGTATTGTTAAATCGTCAACTTTTGTGGAGTATTAAATTATGGGAAAATCTTCTTCAAAAACAGATTTAATGTTAGAACTTTTAAATTGCTTGTTGATATCATTAATAACTTTAGCATACTATTTAATTTCTTATCTACAACTAATAGATTTATGTAAATGTAAGAGTAGGTTGATGTTTCAAAGTTAAATGTTTTAAGAAACAAGGTAATCATCCTATCATTAGATATTACTTTGTCATGGAAGGTTTAGAAGATGGATGGTTAAAAACATAAAAAATTAAGAAAATTAAAATTTTGATACAGACCCAAGTAAGTAAGTAGGACTTAAATAAAAAAAGATGTTTTCACTTTCAAAGTTGTTCAATAAATAAAAATTATGAGCAATAGCATTAACAAAATGGCATAGTTCTAGAGCAAAAAAATATATTGTACCAAAACTGATAAGTTTGTAAACAATACTGGTCTGGTATAATACTATGTTCAAAGGACGATTTTTTACTAGGATTTATTTTATATTAGCATATTTGAGCTATTATTATTCAAAACATTTAAAAATAAAATGCACGAACTTGCTCTTGAAAATACATTTTATAAATATAAGACAAGGATTTAATGAGACAAAAATGTTAAAATGCATGAAATTGACACCTGATTTCCAGAAAAGTATGAATTTAGGCAAACAAAACTCAAAAATCGTTTTACATATTATTAAAGTAATTTTTTATATAAGAAACTTCTTTAAAATTTTTCAAAAACAAAATTTGGGATGCCAATTTTAAGTATTTACTAGTATGTATATGTATTTTAGGAAATAATTTCAAAAACTAATCCTTCACACGTTTTGAAGATATTGATTTTTCAAAAAACAGTTTTTTGTTTTCAAACAAATCCAAAAAATAGTTTTTCGAATATTTTTATATATAATATTATTTTAAATTTAAGTGGGCTCCTGTTTCAAAAATTTGGTTAAAATCGTTAGAGCCGCTAATAAGAAAGTCGAAAATCAAAAACACGGTTCTTTAACAGGTCCATCCTTCTTTCTCATTTTTTTTTTTTGACCAAAATGTAGTTCATGCCCATAATAGCACATGATTTTTTTTTATCAAAATCCTTATAGCCGTTTTCCAGATAAATAATAAGTACTGAGACTGAATAAAATAGCTCCACTGGCTTAGGCTGTAGGGAGAGGTACAGGCATACAGAGATACTGAAACACGTTTTTTGTTATTAAATTTTCCTTAAAATTTTAATAAGAAAATTTGATATATAAATTGTAAGTATTTAATGATACACATTTTTAAACGTAATTTAAAAATTCAGTAGTGTATCTGTTTTCAAGATATTGAATTTTCGAAAAAAATGTTTGTTATTTTTTTAAAAATCCAAAAACTATTTTTTCGAAAATTTTTTTAGATTTTATTTTTTCAAATGCAAAGGAGCTCCTGCATAAGACTTTAGTTAAAATCGTTAGAGCTGTTGATGAGAAATTCGAAAATCTAAAAAACGGTTCTATGACAGGTGTCGTTAATAACATTTTTTCGTAAATTTTGTTTTGACCAAAAAGTAGTTAAAAATAATATTGTATATAAAAATATTCGAAAAAATATTTTTTGGGTGTTTTGAAAAATCAATATCTTAAAAATGTGTGAACCATTATTTTTTGAAATTTTTCCCTAAAATTAATCCTACTAAATGTACTTAAAATTTGAATCCCAAATAAATTTGCTTGGACGAATATCCTCAAAGCGTTTTCAGGTGTGCGTTTCTTGGTTTCCAGGGTCTTACTGCCAATAGCAGCTGCTTTCCAGAACTTCATAGCCCTGATTGTCTGATTGTATGTCAGTTATAATCTCAGGAGACCCTCTTTCGAAGTTCCACTGTTTTTTGACGTTTTGTACGCTCACTGGATTCCCCGAATTCTTTGTTTGGGCGACCTTTAGGTTTAGACCTCTCTGAAAGTATGCCAACAGGTAGTGCTATTGCTTCGCTAAGCCACTCTTCATTTTTATTCAAGAAACGCTTTTCTGTGCTATTGCAGAGTTGCCATCTCCGTTTATAATCCGGTTTGAACGCCCTGATAATTTTGTGAAGCTTATCATTTTTCTCTGGGGGACACTGTGTTATATCCATAAGTTTTTTATCCAAATCTTCAAGCTTTCCGTAAAGGAGTCCCTTGTGAGCTTCCTCTTACCAACTCATGAAGCTGTTTTCTGGTCATAGACAAGGTGGAATTACAGTCATCTGGAATAATATAAAAATCTATTACGAGTAGTTATAGGTTCGCTTTAAAGGAGGTTTTTTTTTTAAACGCTTTGTTTTTTCTTAGGTTAAAACTTCTGAAACCTTAGATTGTTCTACATATCCAGGAGCTAACTAAAATATATGATGGACTAGTGTGCGAGGTGTTGCGAATATTTGAAAACACTAATATTTGGTAAAAACAACGAAAAAAGTGCAATTTTTAAGGTAGATACTTAAATTCATCGATATGAATAAGTTAAGTTGAATCAACAAAGAAATTTTTGCTTAGAATGCTATACATACCTTTTTGACGACATCCATATCAAATTTTTTCACCAAAATCACTTTTAAGATTTAAAACAAACACGCAGAAAATACACATTTTTTTTTTTAGTTATAAACAAACTCGTGCTTATTCAACTTGTTCTAGTCGCAATCAATAGTGTCGCGATCGGGGGTTAACAATTTATAGATCGACTTCACTGAAGAGAAGCCTGGTTACCTGTTTTGGGGCACAGGTTTAATCCTGGGAGGAAAAGTTGACAAAATTGATTTTTGGCTACGTTCCAGGTCAAAATACCGCGCTGTGCGGCTATGCATGGTGACCGGTTAATGCAACCTAGATAAATGCATGCATGTTAGTAACCGGTCAAGTGGCTGGTTTTTGAAAGTGTTTTCTCGTTCGTTCTTTATCTATGTTACGAAATTTATGTGAGTAAGTAAAATATCACAATTATGATTAGTTTCAGTATAAAAAAAAAATAAAACAAAATATAGTTATTTCTAGGACAAATTTTGATATTATCTCATCCGTAGTTTGCAAGACATGAAGGACCAGGAAACGAACTTATATGAAGATATATAGAAGAGTACATTCTGACTTCCGGCACTATGTTTCCGACAAAAAAACTATTGCATCTTTCCGGGGTGTCTAGAATTGACAATGTCATACTAGACCTGGGGAGGAATCACTTCGCACGATCCGAGGGCGTCGGCATTCGTGGAGAACTACATAGCTTATTACAGTATTATTCTATCCGGAGGATTATTCTATCCTTAGTATTTCAGAAATGCTTCGGAAACTGGATACAGAGACATTTTTGTTTATAGATGCATATGACTATTTATCAGATTCAACGAACGTACCGATAATATACCATGCTGCAAGAAGAGCTGTAACGAACGTGATTAGATTTGAGCCTAGCAACTCTGCGATCTCTTCTCGATTGAGATTTGTCCAATTTCAAATCATCACTGCCGCGTACGTAAAAGTATGAAAAAAATCTCTCGCGGCCAGTTGTCTACCCTTACACCGTTTACTAACCTTAGAGACCCCAGGTCACAGGAATCCTAGGGCCCGACCCAGTCATCGCGGTGTCCGATGGTCGAGTTCCCTTAAGCTTACGCATGCTAGCGTCGCACGTTCTAGCTCGTCGCACGGGCATGGTTCTTGCTTGAGGGACTATGACGGTGTTACGTAAAGTCATGTCTCTAGAAAGGTGTTATTCCTAGGTATTGTTTTATGAAATGAGCTCCAAAAATATTGCAAGCTAGACGACCCTGAGCTTGTAAGGGGAGAGTGCGTTGGTATTCACCCTCTGAGCTTACCCCGCCCTCGCTTGACTTGATTGTCATGCGACCTTGCTAGTGTAAACTCCAATAATTTGACACTAGCCTCGGATTTTCGAAAATTATACTGTCGTTTATTTAAAAGTTCACCTACTTCACTCACTGCTTTCCTCGTCCATTCGTCATAAAATCATTCCCTCATAAAAAAATCTCTACAATGAAAACATGGTTTATTCAACCTTCCTAATGATAAAAAAAAATCTCAGTCTGATTATAAAAAAAAGAAGGTCGAATACTAATACTATAAACCCCTCTACAAGATAATTCTTACTAACTATTATATAATTATAACTTTACCCTACAAATCATTTGATTCAATTCATACATGTGTATGTTCTTAGAGATGTAATGGTCAGTGCACCATAAATCTACACGCTTATTCAATACTATTTGTGAGTGGAAGTTAAACAAAAAAAAAATTTAATTTTTTTTATGAAGCCAGTAAACACGAATAAAAAAAAGTCGAGTTATAACAATAATGAATAATGCGTATACGCCCTAGTGAACTTACTCAACAAGAAAGAAACTATATTCATTTAAATAAAATTATGATCAAAAATTTAAGTAATCGAAATCTTAATTATATAATATTAATAATTATTCGTGATGTTACTTACTTTAAATTTCGTATTGTTTTTATTCAATTGATTCGCGTCTAAACAATATTATCTCGGCCAACGTGGTCTTTTATTGGAAAAAAAAATAATATAACCAAAGAAATATAATAAAATGACAACAAATAACCAATGAATTAGCATCAGATAATTTCCGCTTCGTTCTAAAGATATGGTTTTGTATGACATGAATGAAATGGGAACTTACAATATTTATTATCACTTACCAGTGTAACAAACCAGCTGTTATTTGATAATGCTCCCAACGTTGTGCACAAGGCTGTTCGACAATACTCGTATATATGTAGTTGGCAAAGAGAATACAAAAGAATATACAAACCGGTCACACTCAACACATTTACATAACCAACGGGAAATTTACCGCGCATATTATTCCGTTTTTAATCGGATTATTGATTTTTATAAATTATTTTATTCTCCCTGCATTTTTTTTTTCAATACCTATCAATTTCTCTTTCTTCTTTATATTCGCTCTCTTACTTTTCTGAATATAAAATAAACAATAAAAACAAAACGAAATTAAATTGGCCTATGAACATTTTTCTCTTTTTTTTACATGGGTAGAGCACCTCTTTTTTTTATATTTATATTTCGCAACTAAATCTTAGCTGTCCCTAGTTATTTAACCAGAACCGGCTCCTAACGGCGGCGATCGATGAGCGGTAAGTTATCTTCGGTACACTGTAGAACGGCAATTTCGATTCGATGATGTACATTTGCAATGAAGAGTAGATACCCTTGCTCGAGCAAATGCTACGAAGTATCATAGGTTTAGACGTCAGAATCTATTACTTTTTTTTTGTTCGCTTTAAAGGACTCAGGACAAGGAAATGAATGGTCGTTTTTAACACATATAAATGTAGGTACTAGGCACGTGACTTATGAAGGTGACACTTTTTATTACGGGTATAATATTGTGTGTACTTTGGGGATCTCCCCAAACCAATAAGCGAGGATCTATCTAAAGAAGCTATCTCATTCTTTCTTTAATCGTTCTGTTTTAGGCTTGTGTTGCGAGATTCGTTAGGTAATGGCTCAATTTCAATTGGTAATATTCTGAGAGACAAGGATTTCTTCTTCTATTCGCTCTGGATCAACTAAGTTGTACCTGCGACCTATGTTGTGCAAAGCACAAGCAACATTTACAATTTTTTGTTGCTTTTACTGGTGCGTAATGCAGCTTCCTTTCATTTAAGATTGAACTGAACCGGCATTTAAGAACTCCTATATGTAGTTCTTTTTTATAATATTTCTTGCCTTCGAATGTTAAGTATTGAAGAATGTTTTCCAAGACAATGAGTCTAAATGGAGTAAGCAAACACGGCTGTAAAGGATAACCAGAATCTCTCTTCATAAATGTGTTTATTAAAACGCTTTTTTAAAAATATACGAAGGTACATTGATCTCTCGCCATTTTGCTACCATCTTTCTAAAAATTCTTTTATTTACTGCGATTACACACAAAAGAATCATGAGTAGAACCAGGATATCAGGCTAAAGCATTTCGAATGTTCATTTATTTAATTCGTTAAAATCTAACGTTAACAATATTAAAATAGTTCTTATAATCTAATATAATCTAATATCATAATTTATATTTATTATTCAATATTGTTGAAAAAGATAAGTTTAAATTTTTTACATTTTATGTTATCATTTACAGATTCTAAACAAAATTGAAATTCGTTATAAATTGTAATTAATTGATTGAAGGGGCTACATACACCATAGTTTGATCTGCTAAATATTTGAATAATAGGTTGCTGTAGCCTTAAACATGAACGGCTGAAACTGAAATTTAATTTACTTAGAACTGATGGTAATGATATCGAACCATTAATAATCCCAACAATAAAACAAAATTGTAAAAACTTTCTGTGGTTAGTCAAAGAAGGAAGGCTGATCAAAGCTAGTCTTTGAGAATAAGGGGGAAGTAGATTTTCCCTTGACCATGGAAGAGACCGAAGACAGAAACGCAGAAACCTTTTTTGGATCGCTTCAATTCTTGTAACATGTATTGAGTAATAAGGTGACCATACCACACAGCCGTATTCTAGAATTGGTCTAACAAACGAAATAAATAGAAGTTTAAGAACATAAGGGTCCTGAAAATCACGACCGAATCTTTTAATGAATCCAAGAACCCTATTGGCTTTTTTAATTATATAATTTAAATGATCATTAAATGCTAATTTGGGATCTAGAATAATACCTAAATCAGAAAACACAGAAACCTTACATAACGGACAAGAATCAAACGTATAGTTGTACAAAAACGGAAATTTTTTACGTGTAAAACTCATGGTTTTACATTTGTCAACATTTAAAACAAGTCGGTTTTTATTGCACCATTCCCTAAATATTGTTAAATCTTCTTGTAGTAATAAACAGTCAGAGGAGGATTTTATACTTTTGAAAAGCTTAATGTCATCAGCATAAACAAGGACAGACAAGTTTTTTAAGTTTGAAACCAAGTCATTAATAAATAAAACAAATAAAATAGGACCTAAGTGGCTGCCCTGAGGGACGCCAGAATTGACAACAAATTGACTTGAACTTTCATTACGAAACAAGACAGAATAACGACGGTTTTTTAAGTATGAAGAAATCCAATTTATAAAATTGTTGTTAAATCCTAGATGGATTAATTTTAAAATTAGTGTATTGTGACATAACTTGTCAAAGGCTTTACTAAAGTCAGTAAATACACAATCAACTTGCCCGCGTTTTTCAAAAACATCTAGACAAATGGAAACGAAGTTAAATAAATTAGTAACAGTGGATCTCTTTTTGACAAAGCCATGCTGGCTATCACAAATAATAGAACTACAATGAAAAGAAAGAACATTACTCACAATTGACTCAAACAGTTTAGGTATCACAGATAGTTTAGCAATGGGTCTATAGTTCATTGTTTCATTCTTAGGACCTTTTTTATGTATAGGAATAATAAATGAACTTTTCCAGATAATAGGAAAAATTGAACTTTTTAAGGATGAATTGAAGAGAATATGTAACGGATACGACAAATAAGAAGCACATTTTTTTAATATATAAGATGGAACACCATCGGGGCCTGGAATAAAGCACTCATCGAGATTTAATATTTGTTGAGCGACTGTATCTTCACTTATTTCAAAATTAATTGCGTTTAAATGAGTAAAACTGTCGAAAGAAGAAGAAAAAGAAGAGGAATGATTAAATTCTGATTCTTCAAATGCTTCTTTGAATTGGTCAGCAAACATGTTTGCAATAACCTTTGGATCATGACTAGTTGATGAATTATTTGACATCGAATTTGGATAGCCACACGTTTTCCTTTTATTATTAACGAAATTCCAGAAACTATCTGGATTAGATTTAATACCATGTTCTATTTTACAAATGTAATCGTCAAATAGAGTGTTAGAATAATCAGTGAAAAGTTGTTTTAGAATTAAGAAAGTTCTATAATCATCGTCAGTTCTAGTTATATTATAATTTACCCAAGCTTTGTTCCTTTTATTTTTTAAGTTTTTAATACGCATATCAAACCATGGTGGTGCATTTGAAGCAAAACGTGTTCTTTTTAAAGGAATAGTTTCGTAAAAGCAGTTAAAAAGAGTTCTATAAAAATTATTACACATATCATCAATATTGCAATTACAAAATAATTGATTCCAATTTACAGTTATTAACATATCAAAAAGATCAACAAAATTACATTTAGAAAAGTCAAATTCAAGTTTGTTGTTATTATTGTTATTGTAAGTAGAAGACATGTTTAAACCTAGTGAAATATCTAATGCAGGATGATGTCGATCTTCGTCAATTAATTTTACAGTAGCAGTTAAAACAGCAATTTCGCTGTTAATTGTATCGGCGAAAAACACTAAGTCAAGAATTTTTCCAAAACGATTTCTCAATCCATTGAATTGACTCAAACCACACGAAGACATACCATCTATAAATGTTAGTTCATTAAGGCTTGACGCATTTATCGGAACATGGAAGTTATCGTCATCAATTTTTGTCCAATTAAGGTTTGGTAGATTAAAGTCACCTACGATCAAAATTTCATCTTCGGGTTCCATAAGCACATAAATATTTTCTATGCAGTCATTTAACTTTTTATAAGCGTCATTGTTTAAACTTGGAGGTATATACGCGGAGATGATAAATAAATGACCAGATTCCAACTTGTAGTGATCGCAAGCCTAAAAGAAAGGAAATCATTGAATTCAAGCTATAAAAGCTCTTCTGATTTAAGTACTGGTGTTGAAGATGATTTGGAGCAATTATCCCAATGTAAGTTCCATCCACACACCCTACTATGCCAGGTATTTTAGATCTTCTATAGAAATAGTTTCTTCCTTCTTGTTATACGCAGTTTTAGTAACTTCCACTTCCAAAGAATCGAAATGCACATGCCAATTTTATTGAGTCGAAAATAAAGAACAAATCTTTGAAAAGTAAACATATGAAACCTTAGAATACAATATAATTTGCTATCCAACAAAGAAGTGATTACAGATTATTCCCTTTGGTATTTTCCCTTAATTCCATAATGAACATAACATAATTCAAAGGGGACAAACTGAAGGTAGGCAAACATAAAATGTCTTTATTTTATCCCAATTCACAATAGAACAAATACCCCAACTATTTTCAGAGAGTAAAAATTGATGAGGGCTTTTTTTCTTCGAATCTTTTTTGAATTGAAAATAAAAGCCAACGGTATTTGTTCTACCCTCAACCAGGTGTCTATAGTGGTAACCAGAAAGCTTTTGAAATAAGTTTTGACTTTTTTTCACTGTGACTCCGAGGCAGCATCTTTTCAAATTATTCCTTACAACATATCTACATTATGTATCTATAGTATGTAAATGAATTATGAATCGACCTGAAGGCCTTGAGAGTTCTTCCTTCACTTTTAGGCAAAGGCATATTTTCTAATTAAGCATTCAAGTCTCAAAACTTTTTACATTTTCAAAAATGATTTAAAATTTATTTTTATTTTTGACCTCGTCTTCTCACCTGCAGCCGAGCCGATAGCTATTATCGCTCTAGTTTTCTTTTAATTATGTTCAGAAACGATTATTTTGCAGTATTTGCACACAAATACCCACCACCCACTCAACATTGCCACATCAAACCACCACCAGTCAGAAGGGGATTCTACGAGGACTTTCCACTTGCAATATGTTGCTATTGCTACGTTCATGGCTGACAAATCGCCAGCTATATTTATAAGAATTTATTTATATATGTATGAATATGCAGGTATGTATTGCCATCTTAGGTGCATATATGAGCTAGGTGCCAAGGTGATTTTTACCTTTTCCAAAACAACATTCTGGTATTGTTGCTTTCTAACATTATTTATCCCTCCTACCATGCAATAGCATTTATTTTTTGTAATGTCAAGGGGATCATTCATTTTACCAGAAGGCTAAGGTTCCTACCTGGAAAGTCTGGAGAATTGTGCGACTACTGCTACTCCAGCATATGGCGATAATGAGTAACCATAAATCTCTTCTAAAGGTTTCTGCAATTGTTTTGTACTTACCTTACACCCTTAAATGGTGTGAATTGCCCAATTGCGTAGGTGGAGTCGCATAGGAATGCATTTAATGAACTTCAATTCGATTCCAATGATGTCATTGGAATTCCACCATCGAGTAATTGCATTTTGCGGTAGTAAATAGGCTACTTGTCTAGGAACTATACCTCCCTTTTGCATTCCCGCAAACTGTTATACTTATGTTTTTTTGTTGTTGTGGTGTAATAAACGAAGCTTTAAGATCCAGGATTCATTTTCGGGTCGGGAATTCCGTTCCATCTTTGTATATAAAACCTTTTATGTACAAATGTCCCACCAGTTTTTTTTTTAATCCAAATGGTGTTCCCCTTAACTTTGTGTTAACAGTTACAAATGCACGGAACGGAACGGTACGAAACGAAACATGACTGTTGGTAGAGCGCATGTGGGTATCGCATCCATATTTAAATGAAACACGTTATCTTTTTTGCACAACAATGAAATAATACACCCGGTAGCAAAGGTAGCGTGGATTTTACACCAGAGCAGTAGGGCTGGAAAAATCGGTCACTACAGTTGGCGTTTAAAGGACTTCATCTGTCAATGTGTTGTTCATGTGATGTGGTTGCATTTCCCCTGGCATGGCATGTAATAATTAAAGTGATCCCCCTTTAGAGGCATGACATACGTTTCCTTATTGTGAAGTAAAGTAGTTGCGTATATTTTATTTTTTTATGCGAGATAAATCGTTTATTTTTCACTTTGAGCTTTCGTCAATTTACGTGTATTTTGAAACGAATATTATAACATTTGTTATTTTTACATTCAGACTAGGTGGTCTTTTATTAGGTACGCGGTACGGCTACGGGTCAAAGAGAATAACGTAATGCTTAAACCTCTGGGTCTAGGGACTGTGGCATATCATAAAAATTCTCATTCTCAGTTACCTAGCTTTTTTGTGGGTGAAGCGAAAGCTTGGCAGACACCATTTAAAGAAAAATTCATATTCACGGACAAGGTTTACCTATGATGGATGTATACTTTGTTAAAGATACATAACTGAATCCGATGATGAACTTTCCAAATTTTATTTATTCGCGCCAATTTTCCTCATTAAAAAATAAAAAAATAAATCCTGAAGTCCTCTTAATTGTAAGGTATTTCTTTATTAATAGAAATACATTATATTTGTTGCATTGGGATCCCTGTTTTTTTTTTTTTCATAATGAAACTACGAACAAAGGTCAGTTATTTATGTAATAGCCACTGTAATATACCTAATTCACTTAACTGCAATACTTATTCTTAGACTCTTCCATTGTTCTTTATTTTTTTTTTATATTTTAAATCGAGAATGAAGGTTACTAATATTAACGGGGGTAGGAAAGTAACAAAATTAATTCTTAAAAATAAGTTTTATAAATTATAGAATTACTTTTCTTAAATATTGTTTCAATAGATTCAATTTGTATCTTGTCAGGCAACATACCTATTCTTGGAAAGTAGGTAGCACGAATTTAAAATATTGATTGTGAATACCTCTTTTGTATCCAAATCAATAATAATGACATTGTGTGTCTCGGCTAAACTTGGCCATTTCGCGAGATATCTAAATCAAAGAAAAAGGATATAAAGAAGATTTTGTTCTGCATTATTTTTAACTATGAGATATCCATATTCCAAAATAATTTTTCACAAAAACAGAAAATATGCCCTGCTAAACAGAAACCATTTTTCATCCCGGGTTGAGAGTTTAGACGGAACGTTTTAACCAAGGTGTTTGAATTTGACATTGTTATTATTATTATTAATTATTTTTTATTTATTTATTTATTAAATTAAAAAGATTAACAATAGATACAAAAAGATAAGATCTTTGAGCAGTATCATATTTTGACTTATCAAGTTTTCATAATAAAACAAAATATAAAAGATAGTTATTATGTACATTATTAAGAGAATCTTACAAGAATTATTAAAATAATTATTTTGATTAATTGAGAAAAAAAGAGCAAAAGCTTTACAAACAAAATATTACAAATAATATTAAAAAACAAAAATAAATAATATAAAACATTTAATTCGACAAGTAGGAGGGAAGCTTTGACTAAAAGTTTGATACATTGACAATATTTTGAATATCAATTGGGAGAGTATTCCACTCTCTAATCACTGAAACATAGAAAGACCGCTCTGCAGTTGTGTATGTGAAACGCCGTACAATGAGCTTAATACCTCTACAAGACTGCGCAAATTGCAGTGTATCTTTAAGATATTCCTGGAAATATTATGTAGACTTAAAATATTTCAAAAGTTATTCCCAAAATAGATCTGTTAAGATGAGATACACTGACATATCTAGGTTTATTATAAATAAAACATTTAACTTACGCTTACATTCAAAGTCGAAGCACGGCTAAACTGAACAGTTAAATATAAAAAAACGGCATTTAAAAGGCTTTAACCAAATGAAGCTTCATTTTAGGTGAAAGTAATTGAGCATATATTTTTCTGATAGTAACAGAGATTGCATCACAACAACTAAGCCGGCTATTCAAAGTGAAGCCTAAATATGTAACCTAGTCTAAGTAAGGAATTATTTCTCCATCGAAAATAATAATTGGTGGGAAATTTAATTAATTTCATTTCTGCAACAAATCATAGCAATCGCCTTGGAGGGGTTAAGTCTGAGTTTATTGTCACACACCCATAGTAGAATTCGTTTTAAATCTTCATTTGTTCGAACCACAGCGTCTTCCATCAATCCAAGTGGACGATTAATGTAAATTAAAACGTCATCTGCGTACATATGAACTGAACAGTCTTCAACAACATCAGGAAGATCATTGATAAAGAGTGAGAATAGAAGTGGTCCTAAAACAGAACACTGTGGTACTCCTGTATTTATAAAAAAGGGGGAAGATTGAACTCTATTTTTCAAATAATTACATAGTAGACGAAGAGATGTATTTGAGAACTTTTAAATTTGTTGAAGCTTAGAAAGAAGAATAGAGTAATCAATACAATCGAAAGCCTTTGAGAAGTCCAACAGCACCAAAAAACAGATTTTGTTAGCATTAGATTATTAAATTATGACAAAATTTCCTCAAAATCTGTTTGGAAAAATACGATTGTGAAATAGTTATGTAAGTTAAAGAAATCAGTTAAATATATTCAGGACATGAAACTTCTTTTCTACATATGTATGTATAATTGAGTTTTTTTACGTTAATATTATTTTTAGTACAACCTCTATAGCTTTTTTTTAACAAGGAACCAATGCTTCTCGAATACAAAAATTAAAAAAAAAACACCGAAAGGTTCTCATGACATTCTGACCAAGAGTTATTAGAAACTTTTTTCTTAAGTTCAACCTACTATTTACTCGGAAAGCTTAAAAAATAGTTTTTTTTTTTATAATCAATTTTTATAGCTAATACTTAAGGAATTATCTACCCTTATAATGTTACAGTGTAACACAGTGCGAGCGTTTAGATAAAGTGGAAGGGATTTAATAAGATTGGTTTCAAAAGTCCGTACATTCCACACTCTAGTAGTGCGTCTAAAGAAAGAACCTCTATATTCGACAGTATGTCCGAGGTTAGGCTCAAGGGTTAACTGATGGTCATACGAGTATTATGGCAAAAGTTTTTGAAGGGAGGAATGCAAGCAACTGGTTATTTCATTTGAACATTGTTGATAGAAAAAGCTATAGCACAAAGAAAACCATGGAAATATTAAAACTGTGTTCAAGAGAAACAAAAGTTTCCATATTGGATGTGCCTTCTATCAATTTTAGGGATTTGTTTTTGATTCTATCTGACAGATTCAAATAAATAATGGAGGCCAGAAATGAATATCAGGCTCAAGTTCTGGGTGGATGGATACATGCTTTATAGATTTTAGACACATCAGAAGGGAGAAATAATTTCTTGCATCTTTTAAGGATTTTGCTGCATTTTTGGCTACGTCGAATATAAATTATTCCATAAGAAATGGTCGTTAACACTTATACAGAATATGAAAAGCTTTTAAGATTTCTTGATGCAAGTGCCATTCATAGATAATGGTATGGGTGACAGCTTTGTGGATTAAAAGTTTCAGATAAGAGACGGAGACGGAGCGGAACGGAGCCTTAAACGAAGAAGAGACTTATCGATAACAGAAAGGTAAGAAAAGTAATATCTAATATAACGAGAAGAGACTTATCTTAATTAGTCGGTATTTAGAGGGGCGGAAGATTCGCCTTAAAAATATCTAAAAAATCTCAATCAGTTTGCAATTTGTTCTTGGTTTTTAATATTATTTGTGTGTATCAGGTATTTTGGGGAAATATTCACATACTGGAAATATGCGTTTGACGTTTTATTGCTGAGAAAATTGCATTATTTTCAGACCATTCTCATTTTTTTTTTTTTTTTTTATAATCTACCCGCGCTCAAGGGATTATGATTACCCTTTAAATGTTTCAACCCAGCGCGGGCGTGAAGTTAATGAAGAGAAAGAAGGATAGGAAAGATGTGTGGCACGATGTTCTGAGACTGTTGGTGGTTGTCTCAGATATTTTTATCTCCAGGGATGGCTCGTAAATGGCTCGGGATGGGGTCGTAAATGACTTAACCAAATTTGTTTTAAAGCTGAAGAGTATTTATGTATGTACTTACATCTAAGTACTTTTCAAAAAAGAAAAACAATATTTTTGACTTTATCAAATATCATGCATATTTCAATTTAACCTTCAAAGCCCACATGGCAGATTTAGTGTTGGATAAAAAAATAAACAGAATTATTCAAATGATATTTAAACAAAAAAATGTTTTTTATGCATGTCTTCCTGCTTAAGAATAACGAACATTATTCTTGTAAAGGGTGGCCCAACAATAAGATTTATTTAAAATTATTCAAAAAAATTGTTGTTTGAAAAGTGAAAATGTGATAATATCTAAATTAAAAAATATGCGGTTTATGTTAAAATACAGTATTTTCCGCCTTCTCTGTGATTTGTGTTGATGAAATTTTACCTCACGTTTTCGAATGATTGTGCCTTCTTTCGCGAATAATAACAGCTCTCATGTTTTCCTAAAATGCATAAATTGTTTCTGGATCATTGGCATTTCTCTTCGAGAATGTGCCGCCATCCTGCTGAAAGTAAAAGTCGTTGAAGTCCATAGCATTAAATTCAGAGAAAAATATCTGCCAACGTCACTTTGTTACACAATCCACTCACTGAAACACTTGCACCTGTACCTTTCAGAAAATATGGGCCAAATATGGCGCGAAATTTAAAATGAAACGTCTTGTTGAAAAACCCTTATTATAAAAGTATTTCTGCTTGAGAATTTTATTTAGGAAGTATGTACAGTACATGCATACATATGTATGTCATCATATTATTAAATATTACAAAGGATGAGTGCTTTTCCTCATTGTCACACGAGGTCTGTGGAAATGGATGGCAGTATATATAGTAGACGAAGGTAAAATATGATAATTTACTAGGCCATTGACAAATGCGAAAGTGGTTTTTAATGTTTGACCATATAACTAGTTTACCTGCGCACTTTTGGAAATTACTAATTTATTTATTTTTACTTGCTCTAATAAGACAAAAATTGTCGGGGTTTATACAAGCATTATAAGTAAAACAAAGTGGGATTTCGTCAAAGAGAACATCTGTTGGCCTGTTGGTCTAAACGTCCACTTTACAACACGCATTTTTATGCATTTGTTTGATAATTCACACGCGCTCAAGTTTTATTAAAACCCTTATAATATTAAACATAATCTTTGCCCGTTCGAAGGGGAAATTGGGGAGGGAGAGAAAGGAGGTATAGATGAACATTGGTTTTGAATGTTTGAAAATTAAAAAGGTAAAACCGTGCCGGGTAAATTATTGCATAATCGTCTTTTTGGACTAAAAACCCAATCTATCTATTTAACGGTACGTCCAAAATATGGGTCGTGTTTCCCGCGTGAACAGAATGAGAGGAAGAATGCAACTTGGGCACTTCAAGTAAGTAATCCTTGTGAAAGAAGCGATTAAACAAGGAAACATTCCAACGGTAGAATAACTCCATGATTGTTCTATTTCCAATCAGTTTTAACGTTTTTTTCTGATTTTTTTTTCCAATAATTAAAACAAGTTTGCGCTACACCAACCCAAAAACCCAAAGATGTGAGTTGTACTCGAGTAGTGGACGTACATACATATAAGCTTCTTATAAATTGTAGCCAGATTGGAAGGGGGAAATATTTCTTACACCGATATAGAAAATCCAAGTACTAAGCAGTTTTTTTGGCGGTCTCGAAAATGTGTTTATTAAAACGTACGTAAATGTACATCGTCGTTGACACACGCATCTAGTACTGAGAACTTTTCGGTTTCTTCGATTAAACTCCCACGATTTTGTATACAACACTTAACAATGCTGTAAATATCGGAATTTAGTAAGATTATCATACGGTACCGTTGCAACGAGCGATGGATAAAATGGTAAATTTTTGAGTACCGTCAGTTTCACTCTTTTGTACATGTGATTGGATAAAGAAACAAAAAACAAACATTAAAATGGCAAAAAACAATAAATTATCCTGAGCAAATTTTATGTATTTTTGTTTTCTTTAGTGGACAAAAATATCTAATAAATTGTTCTCGCTCCAATTTTTTAAAAATATTTACTTTGAATAAATTCAATGAAAAACTTTTCCCAAAAAAGGCGTGACGGCTTGTCGCAAAATGTATAACTAAATGACAGTTCAATGCTTAAGTGTGTTTCATATATTAAATCGAAGAACTCTGATCACACTCAACTCAACTCAGAGCTTTCACGACTTGCCAAGGCTCTGCTCACAGCTAATAATGAAAAACACGTAATGATTTTGAAAACAGAGATGTTGGTCGTTGGAATATACTCTAGTCTATCATCCGATTGGAACGGTTTTCCCCCAATTTTTACGAATCTTGTATATGTAATTGTATCTTTTTTGATTGCCAAATTAGACAAACTTCCGGAAATATATTATACTCTTGCGAGGCAAATATGAAAAAGATTCCGACAGGAAGCATTTATAAAGATTTGTAAGTATTATTTCTTTCATAACGGTGTTTGTCTTTTTATTTATTTTATAATTAGGTACAAAAAATGTAAAACTAATCAACGGCAGTATGACCGTCTATTGGAGATAATGCATTCAATGCCCGACATTGCACGTAACTTTACCAGCCGCCAGAAGAGACAAATGCACTCTGGAAAGGTGTTACAGAAACTCTTAACAACTTGGGAAATGTATGTAAGCTTGGAAAAAGGTAAATAATTCTTTTCAAATTAAAAACAAACTTCATTGAATATTTGTTTTCTTAGATAGGTTTGGAGTGACAAAATAACCTAGGTAGGTAAATAGGTAGGCGCCCGTTGGCAGTCTAGCCCTTGGCCCAATTTGCGCTAAAGTGCGCCATTTTGGTACCAAAATTTGTATCAACCTGTGGATGGAATTGATATGGAGAATAATTTATATTCATTCTCACGAAGTCTCTAGTTTGGACTGAGTTCAAAAATAAGAAGAGATCTAGAAGGTCTTATTGTCTCTTATTGTGTGTTTGATTTTGCACAATCATCAGGAATTTGGTTTACTCACTCAACCGGATTTCCACACTTATCCGTCACCATCTACACTGTGCGAACATAGGCAGCTTGTTCATGTTCACTGGTGCTGAAACAGTAGCCAATCCGATTGAGTGACCATTACCCCGTAAACCTCCGTGAAATGAAAAATTGAGAGAATATTGCCCTTCATACTCGTAACTTCGAGCGGACATACATTAAAAAAAACTTGTGGCTAACACAAAGAAACTCACAGCAACAGGTGGAGGGCCTTTTAAGAAAAAACATTCAACGAGCTGGAAGAAAGTGTCATAGCTCTTCTAAATATTAATAGCTCCGTAAATGGTGTAGGTGCTATGTCCTTTGGAGTAGCACAAAATTCTTCTGGTTATGATGCAGCAGATCTTGATGCTACTGTTCCTTACGGTGATCATAATAAAAAATAAGGAAAATTCTGAAACGGAAGATGCTTCTTTATTAGGATCAGATGCAACTTAAAATAGAATAAAATGCACGACCGGATCGACTGGAAATTAAAAAATATTGATAAATAAATATAAAACATAGATTTAATGAGATAAAAATAGGTTTTTACGTTGAGCCCTGAAGTCACTCTGGGGTCGTCCTAAATCGTTTTTTTTTTAAACCTAAAGTCACCCTGGTGAGTAAATTCTGTGTTTTTTGAGACATGGGATCGCCCTGAACTCGCCCTAAAGTAGATCTAGATATTTGGCTGTGGGGAATTCAGATAACGACCAAACTGTCAAAAGTGACATGCGATTTCATATCTATTTTTCTTTTGTTGTCGTTTGTCGATTCGCATGTTGCATGTTATTGCTTGGGTTTAAATGTTTGTTGAATACATCAGGATCAGATGAAATACTCAACAACAACGCAAAATTGTTTTGTTCATTTTTAAAACTAATTTATAACAAATTTAAAGTTTTATAAGAGCACAGAATTACCTATTTATTTCTTGCTTTTAGTTGTCAACAAAGCAAATGACAACCCGTAAGTGTTTTTTAAAAACCGAAAACCCCAGGTTTTTTTGACAGCTCTGAGGGTGTCAAAATGCATAAAATTGCCGTCTGATTTCTAGAAAAGTATTAATTTATGCAAACAAATTTTAAATAGAGTTTTATTATTTATATAAGACATTTTTTATATTAGAAATTTCTTTTTAAGTTTAGTCAAATAAAAATCGTACCTTAGGGAATCACCTTAGGGAATCACCGAAAACACCTGTACCGAGTTTGAAGAAAATACCTTCAGTAAAGATGAAGTTCAAGGTAAAGACATACAGACAGACAGACAGTCGGACCCACTTTTTAGTGTTCTCTATTCTATGTCTTAATGTCAACTTTGACAAAAATCCGGAATTCGATTTTTTTTTCTAAATGCAGAACTTGCCTACAGTGCCTATAACACAATAAAAATGAGGAAACTGCTTACATCGACCAAGCTCCTGAATAAACAAATAAAGATTCATGAAGGGACAAGTGATTCCGTACAGGAATTGGCAAATTAGAAGGCTGAATCAAAATATGTGTGAACTGAAAGAAATAGAAAAAAAACTAAAGTAAATGCTCTGAAACATAATGCTTCAATGGAAAGAATTTGGCTTACGAAAATATTTGATACATTTTTCAAAAATCTTCTTTTTTCTCTTTTTGATGTTCTCTGTTCATATCTTTCAGGCTTCCAAAAATACTACTATGTTATCCATGATTCTTTTTTTTTAAATGTTTTATTTTTAACTTCCCATAGGGAGATATTGTAATCGGTCCGATTTGTCAAATTGGAATTTTTGACATTTCTCGACGTTTCAAGGTCCTATCAATATTTTTTAGAGAGATGTCTGCGTGTGTGTGTACGTACGTTCGTACGTTCGTACGTGCGTACGTTCGTACGTTCTGGTACCATTCGTCGTCGATATCTCAAGAACGAGTAAAGATATCGACTTCAAATAAATTTTGTTCAATAGATAATAACTTCGAAAGAGGCTGAAAGGGCGTTTATTAAAATTCAGTGAGTAGTTTTTTCACTATAACGGTTTAAAAAAAAAGTAAAAATTTTGGTTAATTTCAAATATCTCACGAACAAATAATGCTTATTGATTTCAAATAAAATTTAATGTACTCGTTATAACGTCATACAGATTTGGTATGAATTTGGAAAAAAAATGAACATACCATAATTTTTTTAAATAAAAAAAACTGAAAAAAAAAATTTCATAACCCAGATATTCTAAGAACGGAAAACAATTTGAAACTCAAAATAATTTTATTTTAAGAAAAATAATGTGTTTGACAACTGGTGAAAATTTCAAAAAAAATCAGTTTACAGTTTTTGTACAAAAAATAAGAAACTATATAAAATTCTATTGAAAATTGGTAAAAATTGCTTGTTTTTCGACTCAAATTTCTCGAGAATTATTAGTGATATTGATTTCTAATTTAGTTTATTTTATACATAGTATAATTTTGTACAATTGGTAAAATGTTGACAAATATTGAATTAATAGCTATGGTAAAATTGAAGAAAACATCACAATATTTTTTTTATCTAAATATAAAGTTTTCAAGACCACAAATGGGAAGTTATCAGTGTGGGTCGCACCCAGCCTCTTTTTAAAAATCGTATCAGGTACGTGTCTATAATTTGTTTACTATTCGATTAACATGAAGGAGATAAATCCTCCGATTGGAACTTTTCTGCGAACTGATACGATGATAGGCCTGCCTTTAATGTGAATTCGTCCTTCACTTGGGCTCTATCATGAAACAATAAACATTTCTATGAGTTTGGCGTTGACTGAGACCTCATTGCTTTTTCAATTAACTTCTTATAAAACTTAAGTAGATGTTAAGAAGTTATCCGCCGTTTGAGCCACTGATGCTGACAAGTATAATAAAAATTTATTAATAATAAAAGAAAACAGTTAAACAGATATAAGTGCAAACCCACTGTTGTTTTTGGTTTGTAACACAAAATTGACTGTGAAATCAATTATTTATTTGAAATCAATGAACAAAGTTGAAAAACTGCTAAAGATTACCACTGACAATATGACATAAATCGTCAAAAAAGAGAAAGAACTTAATCAATACTTCTTCCGATAATACCGAATTTTGGCAGGCAAATATTTTACTCGTATTTGCCTAAATTGTACCCAATTTGCCAAACCACAAAAATGATTTTTATAATTTCAAGTTCCTCGAGAACTAAAAGACATTAAACCATCTGGCCTTAAGCCTTTACATACAGCATACAAAACCGAAGAATTTTTATTTCTCTCTTTAAAGTATTTTTCAACTTGAAACCTAAGAAACAATAGACTTTCCTATGAAATAAAAAAAAATGAAAATCGTAATGTTTGCAGGATGGAATGCAATAAAGATGCCTTTGGCTCTACTTTGAGTTTACTGACATTCTGTGCTGCATTTATATTTGTTTTGCTTCTATGGGCAGGTCATGGTTGTTAAGTGTTACAAATAGGAAAATCTGTTTTTAATTTCACATTCCTTTAGATCCTGTAAGATTACGAAGAAACTTTCAGCTCACAACAACATCATCATAAGTTAATCAAAAGGGGAGAATTGTTTGTTTCCTAGGTATTAATTTGTCATAAAAAAAAAATTTCCAAAAAAGGATCAGAGAAATAACAACAGGCAACGAGTGCCGCTGATACAGCCACAATAGAAGTGACAAATCATGGTAGTCCTTTTTTGGGTTCAATTTTCTTGGTGGAATCGGGTTAAGGATGTATTGTCAAAGCAATCGTTGAACGTAGATACTATACAATCCACAAACAAGTACCAGATATTAATATTTCAATTTATCCAGACGAGGTTATGGTATTTCATTATTTCATTGGCAATTTGCCAGAATGTTTAGCCCGTGTCTTACGGATGCTTTTATTCTTTCCCTTAGTTGTTCCATGTCCGATTCCAAATAAAATCCTTGAAATTGCTCATAAATTCTCCAAAAGGTGTATTTTCGTGTTAAAGCGAGATGAAAATCTGAAATACAATTCGCTGTAGGTATATTCATTTGTATCGATCTTATGATTACGTACGCCCGGGGACGTCCGTCGGGCGGTTGGACATTCTTTGGAATTTAGTTGGGAAAATTCCAAGGACCATCTCCTGTTTTGCATTCTTAATGTTCCATTTGTTTCAATTATTTATCCGCATATTTTTAAGGTTGAACTAAAGTCAGCAGAAGGTAATCTGATATTTTAAAATTAATAAGACAAGGACACTGTTGAATAAGTACAGTTAAGAGTCTTAAGCCAATATGTACATAGTTTTAATTATGATTTTGTATATTCACAAATTTGGATTTTTAAATCGTTATTATTCTAAATTCTCAGTTCTTATATTCCTTCAAAACGTTGTAAAGGGTGGGTCAAATACAAGTTTCTTTTTAAAAATGCAATAAAATGAACAAAATAAATTGTTTTCATGTATCTACTCGTATTATGGCTTTATTAGTAAGAGAAAACATTCCCATTAACTATGGAGCACAACGTCGTTCAAGTGGCTTGGCTTGCGCCTTCAATTAATTGAACCTTGTAAGCGAATAATCCGAGATCTTTGTACAGCATTCTTCTCAGGCTAGCGCCTGAAATGTTGAGCTGTAGAGATCGATGACGAGTTGATTTTCGTAAATCGAGTCCCACACTCTCGGCTACAGCAGCCACATTCACGTTTGTGCGCACCTTACGACGATGTGGACAAGAAGTGTTGTTTACTAGCATACCAGTCTCACGAACTTGCATACAGCAGGCGCGGTGCGTGCTTCATTTTGGCTAAAACTTCTTTTTAATAAACGCATTATTTGGGCTACACAGCACTCACTTTGGAAATAAGTTTTCAATATTTCCCAACGTTGTTTAAGAGTAAAGCGACTCTTTTCGTTCCGCGGAGGTATAATACTAACTTTCGAGGTTTCGAGCGGGAAACAGCTGTCAGTGCCAAAATAACCTATGATTTAAAAAGAAACCACTAGGTGGTCCACCCTGTATTTGTATTAGAGTCTAACAAGCTACACTAAGAAATAATGATTAATAAAACATAAGGGCTATTGAAACAAATTTACAAGGCGACTTTTGCTGCCGTTAAGTTAGTCTTATAAGATTTCTTTTAATATTCATTAAAAAGGTAGTTATTGAATTCAATATACGAACCAGCAAAGTTTTAGTCAGTTATCACAATTAAAGTTTTCAAGTATTTAATCTTTAAATATTTTCTGCATCAAATAATCAAAAATAAATGTTGCCTGAGGCTTATTTGAGGCACTGTATGCTATAAAATTGAAACCAAAATAGAGCTTTTCTGAAGTCGCCGATCCATGAAAATAAGACGCAATTGACCGATGACCTCAAAGTCAACATAACCCATCAGGCAGTCGCTCAAATTCAACCGGATCTAAACCACAGAGTCTATGAGCAGTAGTAGGCTTCTGGTTTACGCTTCTATTTCGACTGAAAATGAAGAAAATTATACCACTACTAGTTCTAAAGCAGTATGCAATGTCATACCTAACAAGATAAATTTATGAACCTTGAGAACATATATATGAATATTTATTTATTTATTATGAATTAAATTTATTATTGAAAATAATTCAAAGTTTTTGATAATATAAACAAACACATTTACTGACAGTACATAAACCATAACAAGTTTATAACCTCAAACATTTTCGCTAAAAAAAAATAACCCTTTTTTGAATACAACTAAATGAACATGGAAAATATATTTTTTGCACTTAATTTTTCAAACCATTACTTGAAGCAAGTTGCTTTACGTTATTTAGTTTAAGCCTGCAACGATGACAAGCGAAGGATACGGACTCACTTTTTTTTTTTCTAAATTTAGCAAAAATAATAATCACTGGGTACAGTGGTAGCCACAACAAAAAAGGATAAAACATTTTTTTTATCTCAAAACTCATCCCAAATCAAAGAAGGGGTAACACCAGGAGACAGTCCCAAAATGGGCAGCAAGTTTCAGTCACTATAGAAAATTTCTGGCAACCAGCCAAGACTTTTTTGTTCAGCAAACTGCAAAACTTTCACCAGGCCATCGTATCCGTTGTAATCGTCATTAGAATCGGTGGTATTACCTCACCAGAAAAGAACGAATTCCATTCTACTCCAATATATCTATGTACATAACCAAAAGACGGAACGAATTAGCATCGTTGCAGCTGTTTGATAATTTTTAGGTTACTTGATTTCTGGGTCATTCATCATCATCGTGGGAAGCCCAGAACAGAGATACGAAAAATATGTAATTAAACTTTTCAATCATTTTCGTGTGCCCGAAAATAAATGGCACTGTCTCTCACTGACAGACTGCAAAAATATCGTTTGAAAGTCTCAACAAAACTCATTTGGTGAGCTTCGTATTATGGGTATTATTACAATAAGGCCTGTCGCGACGAAACTCAATGAAGGCATATCAACGGGTCTCAAATCGAGAGACGGATTAGAAAATAATTCTTGACATTATGGATGATGGAAAAGATAATTATACAAAATGTCATTGAAATGTGTTTAGGCAATAATCTTGTCAAATTTGGCACCCAAACGTGATTAACATAAATTCTTTCCGACGCATGGCCAACACAATGATGTAAATCTGACAACTAAATGTCAACGCAAATTGTGGAATGGTAATGAAGAGTACCGCTAATACGACTAAACGCTTTACATTAAGAAAATTATAATTCGTTTTAACAAGAAGGAATAGTAAAGCCAGCTTTAAAATTATATATACATATCAATAAATGGTCCAATCTTAAGGTTTATTGAGGTTTGATTTCTAAATTGGCAACACTTTTTATAAGTAATGTGAAATTGACAGTTGAAAAATAGATTTTTGCTCAATATAATTTGCAACTTCACTCTCTGGAGATAAGAGCTTGCAGTTTGTATTTGCCGATATATACTCTCAGCTGGTCGAAAAATTAGATTTCCAGATTGCGCAACATTCAAGCTACTCGCACAGTGGGGCCATTTATATCGGAGAGCGGAAAAAAATCCATAAAAACCGGACCACTTAGCCGATTTAGATGAAATTTTCAGGAACAAAGATGGTGCTTTTTTTAAAGTTGGCGACTAAAATTTTTCACATCCACTTTTTGTGTGTTTATTAACCTTTTTTTTCCTTATTTGTAATAGGTACTTGTTTTGTATGGAAGCAGTCTTTTTTAGTGCGGAACCATCCAACTGATTTAAATAAATTTTTTAAATATTATAAAAAATAGTTTAAGAAATAGCAACATAATATTTCCACCCACTGACACGCCCACACAAAATTGTATCTAAATTCAAAAGGTAGTAAATTAAATTTTGACTAATTGGAAAAATATATTTTCGTGAAAAAAAAAATAAAATAAAATGCTTGATGCATGGAAACAATATGTATTTGTCGGTTCAGACGTTTAGTTTTTTTACGAGATATATAACGGAAAGAATCTATATTATTCTTATTTTCGGAGAATAATTATGAAAACTCGGTTCTTCATATTTGATGTGATTGCATCCAGAGAAATAACTTTTTATTTGGGGTAAATCTTAAAAATAATGTAACCATTAAAAGCTGACAAGTATAAATTTACAAAGGCATAGTCAAACGTTCATGAATGCATCAAACTAGCAACACTTTTTATGTTAAGTGTTTACTACTAAAACTTGCATCAAATAATGGTTTGCGCATTCATTCATTCATTCAATTAAAGCAGAACCAAAAAACAACGCGCACACTGTTTAAGATGTTTTTCTTAATTTTGAAAAAGAGGGTTTTGAAAGAACGAGTACTTAATCCAATAGTACCATATGTATATCAAAAAAAAAGTACTTGAAAAATGTATATAAGTTCGCCCACTTTACATTCTTACTGATGTGACATTTAACTTTGTTTTTTTTTTTTTAAATAAAAAATAAAAAACAATTATTTAATATTGTTATCACATATTGCTAGCTGTAAGTTATTATTATTTATTGACCGCTATATTGTATTTTTAAGCATCCCAATAAGTAATCCTTAGGCTAGCCGCGCACTAGCAATTTTTAGTTGCGAAACTGCTTGGTTCGAGCAACTAAAAAGTTTGTGTTTTGACACAAACTAAACGATTGCCTAAAATAAGTTCGCCATTTTATTGAACATATAATTATCTGCAAATTCACCGACATTCAACCAAACAGTTCATCTGTTTTCTATAAGTAACCAAACAGTTTCGCAACTAAAAATTGCTAGTGCGCGGCTAGCCTTAGTCTATCCAGATTCTCTATTTAATTTACTATGAGAAACATGAATCAGCTAATCGAAATTAGCACTTTCGGAGAATCGAGTTTTTTTCCGCCTTGGCCCCACTGAGAGACGAATCGAACATACATAATATGACCTAAGCCTTGAACTTGGCGTACTTTTAGATCTCACTACTTTTCACGTCTGACTTTTTACATACAGTGTTAGAATATATATGAGAACTTGGCTCACTTTTTTTTAAATTTATGTTGTATTGTTGTTATTTCACGACTTTTGCAAAGATTTTATATATTTTAGGTGATCATTTTATCATTTCGAAAGACATCATCGAAGCTAATGGTGTGGAATTCAAAATCCGAACAAAGATCACATATCAAAATAATTAATTTAAGGATGTTTTTATTTGTTTATTTATTTATCTTAAAGAGGAGAAATTAAAATTTCTTTTAGCTCCAAAACTAACGGTACCTGCCATACAAAAATTTAATTAACGGTGCCTCTCATAGAGGCATTCTCATTAACGGCCCTAACGATTTTGTACAGATTTTTTACTTGCGATATAATTATGTATGTAGGTACTATAGGGTATGTTCTGCTTTGGAAAAAAAATCGAACTCGAGATTTTGATCAAAGTTGACATTACGATGATAGCGAAGACGAATAAAGTGGATCCGACAATTTCGTCTGTCTGTGTGTATGTTTGTATGTCTGTACCTCGATCTAGAGCCTAAGCCACTAGGCAAATTTTCTTCAAACTCGGTACTTAAGGGTCTTCGGTAATTCCCTAGAGGAGAAATCGATTTTTTTTAGCTCCAAAACTAATGGTACCCCCCATACACCCGTATTGCAAAATCTTATTTATTTCAAAAACTGATCTTAAGATTTTGATAAAAAAAATTATGTGTGATATTGTGGACATGGAATACCTTTTGGTAAAACAAAATTTTGGGGCAAAATGTTATTAATGATACCTGTCATAGAACTGTTTTTTTTTTATTTTCGAATTTCTGATTAACGGCTTTAACGATTTTCACCAGGAGCCCCCTTAAGTTTAAAATAATACTGTATATAAAAATATTCGAAAAATATTTTTTTTTGTTTTTTTTTTTTGAAAAAAAAAATTCAAATTTATTTTTTGAAAAATCAATATCTTGAAAACGTGTGAGCGATTATTTTTTGAAATTATTTCCTAAAATCTATATTACTAAGCCCTTAAAATTGGCATCCAAAATGTTGTTTTAGAAAAATTTTAAAGAAATTTGTTATGTATATAAAAAATTACTTTAATAATAAAACGATTTTTAAACTTTATTTGCGTAAATTCATTTTTCCGGAAATCAGAAGGCAATTCCATGCATTTGAACATTTTTATTTCATTAAATCTATGTTTTATATTTATAAAATGTATTTTAAATTCCAAAGTACTTTTACATAAGAGCAAGTTCGTGCGATCCAGTCGTGCATTTTATTTTTTTTTTTAAATTCCAATATTTTTTTTTTTGAAAAATCAATATAATAATAAATACTTAAAATGAGCAATCCAAATTGTTTTCTAGAAACATTTTAAAGAAATTTCTTAATAAAATTATTATAGTATGCATTATAATTTTATAAAAAAAAACATTTTTTAATAGGTTTGTATTTTTCTAGAAATCATTTTATGCCTTAGAACATTTTTCTCTAATTAAATTCATGATTTTAAATATAAGCAATTTTTAAATTCCAAAGTACTTTTACATAAAGGCAAATACGTGCGATCCAGTCGTTGCAATTATTTTTTCTTTCTTTTTACTTGAAGCCTGCTCTGACAATTTTCATCGTTCCAATCGAAAGTGCTCCATATAATTGGTAAATAATTCGAGAAAGTGGGTGGATTCTACGCCCCTGAATGGAAAATTCCAAAACTATTTTCTTTGTACGCACCACAAGACCTACAGTTATGCAAAACAGGTTCTACGGTGTCGGGAAGTTCTCCATAATGTTGGTGATTTGTTAGTGAACCTAGAGAATCAGGTTACGATTTTAGTTGTATATCTCAAAAACTACTAGTGCTACTAGTGGTGAGGCGCCTGTGTTTGACTAGCGCAACAAATACTGTGAATTTGAAGTTTCTACTTTATTGGTAATGAAATTTAGAGGGGGTCGAAAATGGACTGATTTTGTTTCTGTAAAAAGCATGTTTTGCCGCTGGACACTACCGTGCCCTTTGATCTATTATTTCAGTTATTTTTTCCTTGTACGTAAATAATTATATAAATAACATCATATTTGTGAAACAGTATACTTAAATGTTGCATGATGAGTTGATGAGGTGGTTTCATGAAATATTTTTAGAGTAAGTATTTTTTAACACAAATTACTAAAAAATCAGACTAAACATGTGACATGGAATGAAACTAAATCGTATGAAAAATGTTATATTTCTCGTAATAGGTACTCGTGATAACTAAAAAAAACTGCTACTCGAATTGCGCAATCTGTGTTCGTTAAACTAGAAAAAATAATAACAAACAAAAAACTAGAACAAAACTAAGTACCTCACCCAATTCGAAAACAAAAACTCTCAAAATTATTCATTTCGGCGAAATGTCCCATTCACCACTTTCATATAATATGTATCTACAAAAGGCTGTAAATCAAAATTGCAATTTGTTGGCACACAACTCTCGTCGGTGGTCGGTCTTATACAAATGCACAGAGTATACATATTAAAATTACTGGGTGATATGGCAGGAGTAATTTTGATTTCACACCAACGCATCATAAAGTTTCCCCAATTTAAAGAATGCAAGCTGTGGAAGATTTATGGCTTTAAAAGGTGTTCTTTCACTAGCGTCAGTTCTAATACCTATACAGATTATAGAATCTTGTACATTAGTGATAATGCTTGTTAAAAATTAATCTGCAGTTCGATTGGTATTCAAACGATGTCCTTAATGGAAGGAAATATAGAGATTAGAAAATTTAACCACCTGTTTATTTGTATTTGTCCTTGTAATATTCAAATAAAGCACGGTAATCTATTAATTAAACTGGGAATCTCACGGAAACGTTCAATATGTTTAAAAATGCCATACCAATAAATTTTATATTAGGTCGGTAATGAAACTCGGCGTTTTTCGAAGGGGCTTATGGTCCTGGATGGTTGGATGTCTGCCAGATTTAGTAACTACTGATTTACGATTATCTGCGCCATTCAGTTTTTGAGTGGTAATAAATGGTTTTCAATTTTCCGTATAGATAATATAAAACAGAGGATTTTGTCTGAATTGGACATGTTGATCCATTTATTCGTTTATCTACTTCGATAGGAATCGTAGTTTAAATAGAATTTAGGCTTAACATCCACGTTCGTTAAGCAAATAGGTAAATATTTAGTAGATATTATGCTTCCAAAATGATATCAACAGAAAGTAGAGTTCACATGCCCCCGGTTCAAAAATTGAAAAGTATTGATTGAAAAAAATGTTTACTTTTCAATGAAATCTAACGAACTAATTGTCTTAAAAACACACTTATTTTATTTATTTGTTTACCTATGCTTCCAACGCCAGTAAGATATACAGGCTGTCAATAAGTTCGTGCATAATATTTTAGGGCGTGATTTTTGGATATATGTATTCTAAGAAAAAATCGTTTTCCAGTAAGGGCATAATTCTCCAATTTGTATGCGACAAGACCGCACAAACTTGCTCTTATGTAATAGACTAAGAATTTCAAAAATGAATGTTGTTAGAGAAAAACTGTTCATAAGCATTATATTCATTTTTTAAATAACTTAAACAACTCCTTAAGTGGTCAGAGCTAAAAACAGGATGCCATGTGATTGAAGCAAATATTATATTATGCAAGAACAAAAATTATAAGTCGTTGCAAGGTTTCTTAAAAAAATAAGCTCTTATAAAACATACAAAATTATCAAAATTCTAGGCGTCGTTTTCGATAAAAATACGATTTATGAAACCCATTTTTTAACATTTGTATGGTAGGTACCGTTATTTTTAGGTAAAATACATTTTTTTCTCAAATATTGATATAGATTATGTTAAGAACGTATTAGTTATCAAGTTTAATAAAATAGAGCAAGAGGTTTTCTAATCTTTTGGGCAGCTTTAGCATAAAAAAATGATCAAAATCGGTTGTGAGAAAATCAAAAACAAAAAAATGGTTCAATGGGGGGTACCTACTATTAATAACCATTTTTGGAAAAAAAAATTGCAACCAATATCGAGCTTTAACTAAATGAAATATTTTCGTATTTTTTTTAAATCTGTCGAGCAGTTTTTAGGAAAAAAAATGTTTATTGAATTTCGAACAAAATTCGTATGGCAGGTACCGTTATTTTTGGTCTTAAAAAAAAAAGAAAAAATCATGGGGATACTAAAAATACTATTCACCAAGTTTAATGAAAATCGACGGAGCCGAAAAGACAGACACACAGAATTGCGAAACCCATTTTTTTTTAAATACACGACCTAACGCGGGCATGCGTATTTAGAAACAAATTAATCGGCCCTTCAAACACCCCAGAATTTGAATTCTACACACTATCTGAAGTTTTTGCACGATGATTTACCAGAACTATTGGAGGACATCCCACTTATGCAACTAGCTTCATAATAATTTCCAACAGGATGGCGCTCCTGCCCACTATGGTCGAGAGGTTAAGAATTAGTTAGATGAAGACTTGGATAGGAAGAAATGGGCCGGTTCACTGGCCTACAAGATCTCCTGACTTTACAGTATTGGATTTCTTTGTATAGGAAAGAATTAAAGAACTTGGGTGAGTTAGAAGTACGGAGTGTTTTAATGTAGGTACATTAGAAAAAAATTCATTTTTGATTTGGAAAATATTAGATCCGTTAACGGATACCTTCAAATATGTTTTTTTTTTTTAAATTTCCTTTCAACCATGACTTTTGTATCCTAAGATTCTCCAATTTGTTTTATCATAAAAACCAATCAATTGTGTAGTCAATACACTTCTTCATACTCAATCATTTAAAGCTTGGTGCCGTATGAGAAAAATCCGGCAAAAGTTTGGCATTAATAAGGAATCAATGAACTTTTTCTTAAGGCACACAAATAAATAAATAATTAATTTTACTTGATTTGATATACAGGGTGTCCCACAGTCACCGCCCCAAATGAAAACCATGGATTCCTGGAGAATTTATTACAGTTTTGCTTGTCCCAAAAATTAATACTCATTAACGTATTTTTTTGAATAAAATGATATCAAAGTGAAAAAAACAACTTAAAAAACGAAAAAAATTGGGTTTGATGCAAAATTGCGGAGAAACGGTTGTTCGCAGAAAAAAAAGTTTTGAGACAAACTAAAACTGTAATAAATTCTTGATTGGTTATAAAAAAAAATCTATCGAATATGACGTAGTTTGGTAAAGATAAAGCCAGTTAAGGGAAAAGAGAGCAAACATCACAAAAACCGTTATAACTCGAAAACGGGACGAAAACGAGAAAATTACCTCTTAAGTTTTTCGACTTCAAATGACCTCAGGAATCCATGGTTTTCATTCGGGGCGGTGACTGTGGGACACCCTGTATATCGATTCGTGAAATGACTAATGATATTTCTGTTTGCTCAAGCGATAAAAATGAGTTCGTAGTAAAAGAATGCAAGTTTAAGAAAACATGTTAACCTTCCGAGAGTATTTGACTGAAATAATAAATATTATAAAATACGAGTACTATTTGAGCAAAAAAAACTTGTTATCTCTTAACAACGCAAACATATCGTAAAGTGCGAAGAAAAACCGAAAAGAGTTCTCTTCTAAGTCTTATCGTAAAGGTGTACGTTTTTCTTTGGTTAAAAAAAAATTATAGCAATAATAAACTGAGGGAAAGTATTTTCTTGTTATTTTTATATTTTTGCTTTCAGGTACATTTAAAGGAAAAATACTTGTGTGTGGGTGGTCAACATTTTGGGAATGGTTTCCTATTCACTATTCTTCGTTTTATCTGCAACAAACATAAACTACTTAGCCTTTTCTTTGCGAAAGAGAATACCTTCATTGGTCTCTGTGTTTCGCCAGGAACAACGCTTTTGCCAGTTTCCAAGGAGCTGGAGCATTCGCTGAGGAAGATGTAAACAAATTTTAGAGATAAGTTTTAATGGATTTGTGGTTTTGCTTTCACTTATTTTTGAATTAAGGGTTTTTGCAATTTTTTTCTTTTTTTGTTTGGGGACTGTTTTTCAATTGTTCTCCGCATTTCTGTATTCTGCACACTTTACCTGTGATATTATCAGTTCTAAAAAAAAACTATAATTTAGGTGGCAGCTAATATGTTTTTGCTTAAGGGTTGATTTTATTTTCAGTTAGATATAAAAAAAATTGGTTTTAATAAGCAATACACTCAAAAAAATTATTAGTAAAATTGCTGCGAATGACATTCGTGAAGAAAATATTAGTGCATTGTATGAATATTCGTAAGATATACGAAGTATTTGTACAGCGGTATATCTATGAATGCATTTGTAAAGTTTTACTAGTAACTGTGTTAGTATCCATGAATATATTCGATTAATACACTAATTTTATTCGTAAACAAGAAGTTAACAATTTTTTTTTGAGTACATTGTACGAATTATTAGTATTAGAATTATAGTATTAGTAGACAGAATTTTTTAACTTAAAAATACAATAACTTTTGTTATTATTTCTTACAATAGATATTAAAGGAAATGTCAGAGAACATAAGTAAGTTCTACAATAATATTCGTACAATATACGAATGAAGCTGTTTAACTTACAAATAAATTACAAGGGCATTGGTTAATATTACAATAATATTCGTACAATGTACGAATGGAAATAAAACCATGTCTATATGTATCGGGCAGTTTTTAGTAATATTTACACATGGAATTCTTTGAGTGTAGAGGGTCATATTAGTTGTACCTTAGAGATTAATTGTTCATGATAAAAAGTAGGATAAGGACTTTTTTGTGTATTTTAACTCGTTAAAGCCTAAGAGCCCACAGCAAATTGTGAGAACGAATATATAATCAAAATAAAGGTGTGAGAGTTTAAAGCTACGTGCGCCATGATATGGAATAAAAAAAGTCTGGCGGTTTTTTTTAGCATTTGGTGTCAGTAACGGGTTTTAAATAGCTCTTTTTCGTGTTTTGTGTTAGGAGTATTACCATATTTTTAAATATATTATGATGCTCTGTCATAATAAACACTTAAATCTTGTCGATCCAATTAATATAAATCAAGATATTAGCTTTTAAACTAACTTTATAGTTTTTGTTTTGAGATTTTATAGAAAGCAAAAATCAACAAAAAAAAAGAAAAGTAAAATCAAAGTTTATTTTAAGAACAAAATTAGCATTAGCTAACAAGTTCTAAAATAAAAATAATTTAAGTGTCGACATCTTCACGAGTTATTGCGCCACCAAATAGATTGTACGTATGTGTCCTTCATCAACAAAAAGTTCTTAAAATGTGCGCACAATGATAAATAGTAGTTTTATTATATCATGCCGGGTTCGCTCTGCAACCTCTGCCGCTTAAAAATAAAAAAATGTTTTTACTGCCTGTTGCGAGAAAATGACAAATCCTTCAAAAGTAACTCTTTTAAAGGAAAAGTGCTTTTCTTATAAGCCATTCGAACTCGGCAAAAATCGTAGGTCCCCTCCATTCCTATATAGAGAACACGCACGCAGGAATGGTTGAGAGTTGTAATATAATGTAACAGTTTCAGGTTCCTGGTAACACGCACACAGGAATGGTTGAGAGTTGTAAGTCACTAGGTCCTGGTTCACTTCGAGCTGTTGCACCACCAAATTTATTTATTTATTTAGTTTCAGGTTCCCTTATATAAGTCTCTAATTTATTTATTTATCTAACAAGAAACTACTAACCTGCTGCAATGCTTTCAAGCGTTCCGATTTCACATCAACCTCGTTCTGTAATCAACATCTTGTTTTAGTGTAGTCAAGATTAAAATAAAAATTGCGAATTCCTTAAGGATTATCTTAAATAAATCTGTTACCAAAATCCAGGGATCCATTCTCATGCTTACCACTATTTAAAAGCTAAACACATTAGGGAGATTCTTTCCATATAAGAACGAGATTTTTAAGAGTAATAAAATAAAACTACAAATTCACCCAAAGCCAACTTTTGTGCAATGATTTCAAAAACTACCACAAAAAATAACTTGCAAAGTCTGTTTAGTATTTCAAGTGATTACAAAATGTTGTATCAGGATTAAACGTTTTGCTTACTAATGCAACCACACAACCACATGTGGAACCACACAAACGAGAGCAAATCCAATGCAAATCCATGTTCTTATTTATTGCCACAAAAAAAATAAAAACAAACAAAAAACCAGAAACTTATTTATGTGGCCCAAATGGCAGACTTAATCTAAGAGGATATCCAGGAAAGAACCACCATGCCATCAGCCGAATGCTTTGGTATTAAGTTCTCTAAAAAAGTGTAAACCGAAATAATTGTTGAACCACCATTAGTTGCAAAATCAGAGTATTACACAAATTCATTAAACAAATGAGAATTGATAAATACAATTCCGTGTAAAATATGTACATTTAATTTATATTTTATTTTCCTTTGTTTCATTGTGTCAGCAAACAGACAAATGCTGATACAAAAACATAAATCTGCTGATTTACCCATGCCCCAAAAATAAATAAGAGCCTGAAATTGAAAAATACCTTAAAGTGGAGTGTTTGCTAAAAGTTTTCAACAATCATTTCTTTTTCATACGAGTTGTTTTTTTGGAAGCTGGCCAATATAGTTCATTGTTTCTTTTTTTGTTTGCTCTTTCAAGAGTGTATCAATATTCCAAAAACCGAAAAGCAGCATTCAAGGGAGTTGTATCTGAGGAGTTTCAAAAAGATTTTTCTTTTTGTCGAAATCCTTCGACATGATATAAGTTGTTGGCAAAAAAAAAAAAAAAAAACTTAAAAGAACAAACTCAACGAAAACCAGAAACTAGATTTTTGAAATATTGTAAGCGAAAGTTGAAGGCTACATGACGAGCACATGTTAAAGTCAAGTGTAATATTTATTTAGAAACATGCTATCGAGTTTGTACATAGTTGAACTGATGAACAGATTTTGTTCGTGTGAAGTTGATTTTACTATCATTGGTATGTAGAAAGGCGTACATATATTCATATATACAACAAAAACCAGTAAAGCACAAGTTTTGAAAGAATAAAACTAAAAAGTACCTTTTAGAAGATTGTTTTAATTTAATATTAACTTGGCCCACTTATGTGTATATGAACAAAGCTCTGCAATGCAATGCATACAATCTAAAAAGAAGATCATGAATTCGTTATGTAAGGGCGATAAAATTGAACCATTGAGATTTTAATAAGCAACTGTAACTGTGATGTCGCAAGAATAAGACGTGTGCCCTATATCAGTCCCAGCTAAAGTTAGCTAAATTGTGTGTTAAAGTTCAAATATTTTAAGAAAAAACAGTTTAGAGTGCAAATACTCAAAGATAACAGTGAATTTCTATTGATTAATGAAATTATTCAAGTGATTAAAAAGCTTAAAACAATAGATATAGCAAAATAAAACTTGCAATCAACTATTCCAATAACTTGTTTATCAAGTCTAAGAATTTTTGAATAAGAATAAAAAAATGAAACAAACAGACAAGTGAAGTTAAGTATTTACTTCGTGTCCTTTTACATTCAGTGCTAAGTGACTTTATTCAGCAGATTTGCACAGTGACCAAATAAGAGTTAGAATGCGCAGCCATTTTAATATCATAAACTCGTTTATCCTTCAGATTAAATGGTATATAATGTGGCCTTCTCTATCTGAAGCTCACAGCTTGCGATCTTAAGATCGAGGAGAAGTCGTCGAGGTTCGTCTCAGAACCACTTCTTCAGGTCACTTTAAGAAAAAGGATCAAGTCTTTGATCTTCAGATGAAATAATTGAACTCTCATTTTGACGAGATTACAAATATATGTTTCGTACCAGTGCTTTACAATCGTGATTTTTCACTATGCATGTACATGTACACATATTTGTTAGTTTGAATTATCCTCACAAGCATATGTATTTTGGTGTAAACTCATTACAACTAGCGTTCGATTCGTTATACCCAATTTTCGGTGACTCGGTCACACATATCGACGGAACGACCATTACCTCTTGTTCAATATTGACTTTGAGCTCCTCTTACGGAAGGAACACTCATTCTCTGACCAATTTTGTCTATAATCTAGATCTAGATGATCTACCTCCCAGACAGGTAGTTCTCTGAAATAATAGGAAAATAAACTAACCCAAATATAGGAAGACATTTAAAAGTCTAGTAGAACATAGGTCAATGACCTCAATCATTATTTGCCGATGCCAGCATAAATAGTTCCAACATTTATATTAACGATTGCTTTACGAAATATACTCGTACTCTTTTTATGGCAGCTAAAAAACTTAAAACAGATAAAAATTATAAGTATTTGTGGTTTAATAATTCTCAAATTATGTTAAGGAAAGTGGAAAGAGGTAAGGTTGTTGTAATAAGGTCTTTTAATGATTTAGCCTTGCTTCAAAATGAATAATATAAACACTGATACATATCCAGAAGATCTTTTTTTCAACAGCCTTACCTTAAGTACCATTAGTAATTGTAATTATAAAATTTTTCTTGACAGTTTAGAGAATAAGAAAGCTTTATTTATAATTCACCAAAATGTAAGAAGTCTTCGGCAAAATTTCGATTTATTAGTTGGCAATCTGGACGCCTTTGAAAACTTACCGGAAATTATCTTTGTATCTGAAATTTGGATTTATTCATTTGAGATTAATGATTACAGTATTCCTGGCTATAATTTTTATGCCAATACAAATGACTCGTATGCTGCTGGTGGAGTAGGTGCTTTTGTAAGAGATACTTATGATATATGTGATATGAAATGCTATAAATTGACGAGTGCTGATATCTTAAAAATTTCTTGTTGTTTTGGCAAAGAGTTATTTTCCTTTATTTGTATATATAGATTAAATTCTCAGCCGTTCAATGCTTTTTTAGATGAATTTTCGGTTCTCTTGCGCAATTTGAGGGTTGGTAATCTGGTAATTGTAGGTGACTTTAACTTGGACCTGCTTAACTCCTGTCCTAATTTGGATTCATATCTTGCATTAATTTCCGATCATGGGTTAACTTCATTTGTTAATGATGTAACAAGACCGACATCAGATACCTGTCTTGACCACGTATTAGGCCGTTTTATTAATATTCAATCTATTCAATGTGCTGGCATTAATTGTGATCTTCAAATTTCTGACCATTGTATGACTGGTATTTTGTTCTCCACTCTGGATAATAAAAAGGAAGATGATTCACTATATAGCGAAACCAAGATCAACTTCAAAGAGTTGAATAATGCGTTGCGCTTCTATAATTGGGAGGTTATTTATGAACAAGAAAATGTCTCCAAGGCTTATGATTTATTTCTTGACATTCTTAAGAATTCCATTGCCATGTATAGTTACGTTAATGTACCACGAAAGTCTGAAAGAAAGCTTAAGCCTTGGATGAACCGGCTTCTCCTGAAAAAAATAAAACAGAAACATAGACTGCGCATAAAATGTAATAAACACCCACAAAATTTATGTTTAAAAAATCGCTACAATCGAATGAGCCGTGAAATTAATGATGAAATCAAAACATGTAGGGATAATTATTATCATAATCAAATAAGAATGTCCGAAGGGAACATAAAAAAAGAATGGAAAGTGGTTAATAGTATTATTAATCGAAGTGTTAATGTTCAAAATAGTTTGATAGCGTTGAACAACGGGGATGAAATAATTTCAGACCCTACAGCTGTAGCTAATGCATTCAATGAGTTCTTTGTTTCAGTTGGACAGGAATCATTTTCGAGGGGCACCTCTTTTCTAGGATATTCTTGTACTGGTTCCAGCTCTCTAGTTTCGTCTTTTCAAATAAATAGTTTTTACTTCGAATCAATATCTGGTCTTGAGATATTAAAAGCCATAAACTCTCTGAATAACTCTAAATCTTTTGGTAATGATGGTATTTCTAACATTGTGTTAAAGAAAATCGCTTTGAATATTGTGGATATTTTGACATATATTTTTAATTTGAGTATTTTCTCTGGAATCTTTCCTGATGAACTTAAACACGCCATTGTGATACCCCTGTTTAAAAAAGGGAGTAAAAAAGACAAAAATAATTATAGGCCAATTTCGTTGTTGCCTTCTATTTCAAAAATATTTGAAAAAGTAATTAAATGTAGGGTTTTGAACTTTCTCAAAAATTCTAATTTTCTTAGTTCCAAACAGTTTGGGTTTAGGACTGGGCTCTCTACTGAGGATGCTTTGTTGGATTTTTGCTCTTTTATTCATAAAGGACTGGATGATCAAAGGTTTTGTAGTGGACTTTTTGTGGATATTACGAAAGCCTTTGATATGGTAGACCACAATATTCTTTTGAACAAATTATATTATGCGGGCTTCCGTGGATTTATATATGAGTGGTTTGCATCTTATCTGAAAAACAGGGAACAAAAGGTCAAACTCGGCAGCTGTCTGAGTAATTCCAAGGTTATCAATCTTGGAGTTCCTCAGGGATCTGTTCTTGGTCCCATCCTTTTTCTAATATATATTAATTCTATTTTTGAACAACCTTTTGTTGGTGAAGTAAGGGCGTTTGCAGATGATTTGGCAATTGCATACAGATCCGTTAGTTTATTGAACCTAGTGGCTGATTTAAATCATGATGTGCACTTATTGAGAGTTTGGTTTGATGCACATAAACTTTTGGTAAGCAACAAAACTAAACTTATGTTTTTTTTCCCTTAGCTCTAACGTGACTCCAGACATTAATGTTATATTCCACTCATCGAACTGTGCAAGGTATAATTTACACTTGAGTTCCTTTCAAAATTCGTATCACTATTTTAATGCTAATGTTTCTTGCGACACCAACTGCTTTCAAATTGAAAACGTTAACTGTTTTAAATACTTGGGTGTTCTCATCGATAGAAATTTGAGCTGGTCTGAGCATATTTTAGGGCTTAAACAATATTTCCTTTCAACAATCCGTTGTTTTTATCGCCTTAGAAAGTATTGTTCTGATAACACCATGAAAACTGTTTACTATGGGATTTTTCATTCTCGAATGCAATACGGTATAAGCTGTTGGGGAGGTGCTTATCAGAACAAAATGAAGCCGCTTATTGTGCTGCAAAAATGCGCTATAAGAAAAGTGTGTAACTCACCCCGTCTCTCTCATTCCATGGAGCTTTTTAGGCGTATAAAGATTTTGCCTGTCAGACAGTTATTTTATTACAAGGTTCTCAAGATTTTCTTTATTAGAGGCGGGTACTTGCAGAGTCCAACATGTGAAGGCTATATCTTACGCAGTAATTACCAATCCTTAGTTGCCATTCCTTCTTTTCGTACTACAAGCTTTAGAAATTCGTATCATGTTGTCTCCTGCAAATTGTATAACCGCCTTCCAGCTAGCCTACGCAACCTACCAACTCTATTCGCCTTTTTGAAAAAAAGTAAAACTGTGGCTTCTTGATTTTGATCATTATGAAATCGAAGTTTTGTTGAGCTATATTGTTTAATTGTTTAATTCAATTAATACTGTCAATGAATTTGAATTTGTTTTATCTTGTTTCTTTTGAAAATGCATTTTGATTTAATTCTTTTTAATTTTTTAACTTAACTTTCCTTATATTGTACACCCCACGCTGAATTTTTGTACTATGAAGTGGCATTATCTCTATTTTTATGAAATACCAATGTCACTAACTATTTTCTCTTAAAATCACTATTGTAATTTTGTTAGAGCAATCTTAAGATTTATCAAATGTTATAGTTATTAAGATGAAGATAATGATTAATAAAAAAAAAAAAAAAAAAAAAAATCTTTCCCTTAATAAATCCATGACAATTTCCTGGTCTCTAAGTCATGAAGGGGAAAAAGAAAGCCTGGTGAAATTCATAACTTGAGACGATAAAAGAAGTTACAGAAAACTATCGAGCTAAAAGCAAAAGATATGTATCAGACTGGAACTCCTTTAAATTAGCCCTCAAAACATATAAGAAAAGAATAAAGGAAATCCGAAAGATCTCCTGTGACAAAATAGAAGAAACGTCCGAACCTTCTTAAGAAAAATCTTCTCAATAAATCCAGCTATGCACAGCTGTTTGAAAAACGCTGATGGCTCATGGGCCAACACTAGGGAAAAATCACTAAACCTGCTATTAAATACTCACTTTTTATGTCGCTCCCAATTTTTAAATAACACTGATCACATAAGGCCAAAAAAATGTTAACTTATTCATAAGGTCTGATTACGAGGGACAAACTGAAATGTGCTATCAACAGCTTCGAACCATACAAGTCTGCTGGACTAGATGGCATAATACCAGGTGAACTCCAAATGATTATAGAAATCATTCTACGAATCTTGGAGACAGTCTTCAATAGATGTTTGAGTCAAGTTCACATAACTAAATCATGGAGCTAAAGTTGGTTTTATATCCAAACCTGGTAAACCTGAAAGATCACAGACCTATCAGTGTATTATCATTCCTCTTTAAAACCGTAGTAAGATTAATTGATATCCATTTAAGTATGTATAGGAATTGTACAATTCTCAACATGCATAGTGTAAAGCCAGATATACATTGTTCAAATGCATGACAAGCACGCGCATGTGTATTAGTGAAAAAGTCACACGTGTATATTGGATGTAGGCTTGAAGGAAAATCAAAATCTTTTGATTTTCTTTCAATCTAGCGTCCTGCTTCACTACTTCAATAGTGTATATGCAAGATTGATGATTTATCATGCATTTATTGGTTCATTTGCATACAGTACGTTGAAGAGACGTACACAGTACAACATAATCACTGATTTAAATATTAAAACAGTAAAAAAAAATTGCATGATGAAATGTACAGACAAAATAAACTCACATAAACAGACACATAACTCGGATAAAATTGAAAAAATCTCAAAGAAATTCGTAAAAACGTGATGAAAAGAAACTAGACTGGATGCTTCACTATGCTGGACCCAAAGTACAAACAATGTACGCTTCATTACCCGACGAAAAGGCCACATCTGAAATTCAAAAAGGACCACTAGCATCAGATTATGTCAAATTTCAAGCAAACGAGTATAATTATGCGGTGTTTCAGTTATGTACATAGTTTCTTTGAACCAAAACAGAACATTTCATTTGAACGACATGTTTTTTCATCAAATGAAGCAAGAAACAACACAAACTCAAAAACTTGAGAGTTAATATACGAAGATATTTTTATGATCGATACCAATGAAGACTATAATACGCTTTGGTGCAATATTGATGGAATTGACGTTGAAGCCATTGTTGATTCAGGAACAAAGCGTAACATCATTGATCGAGCATCATGGGTGGAATTAAAAGCCAAAAGTATTCAGACGTCACAACCCACCAAAGAACTTGATTTTCAGTTCCGCGGATATGGTGGTGATGAACTGAAATGTATGGAAAAATCACTGCTGTTATCAAAGTACCAAATCAAGTAGCCGTTGCAGAGTTTTATTTAGTAGATGAATTTGGCACAATACTTATTGGCTATGACACTGCAAAAGCATTAGGTATTTTAAAAATTGACAACAATGTAGACTCAAAAAACTTCTGACGTACATAAATACGAGTATTGTTGATGTAATGGAAACTGTTGCAAACAAACCTAAGATGATGAAACAATTTAGCAAAATCAAAGGTGTGCCTGCGGAGCTTATGTTTAATAGAAACATTCGTGATGCATTGCCTTCAATGCAACAATTATCGGACACTGACAACGAAGTTCGAGATCAAGATGCCATGCAAAAGTGGAAGAAAAAGTGCTATGCTGATAACAGACGTCATGCGAAAATAAATTATGTTGAAGAAGGAGATAACGTGATCATGAAACATCAGATAGTTACAAATAGACTGACTACGAAATTTGAACAAAATGCCTACAAAGTTGTCGAACGAAAAGAATCTGAGATAACAGTTCAAAATCCAAAAACAGGAACTCTATACCGACGAAATGTGGCACATGTAAAGACGGTAGCATCAGGGGTCTGCAAACGACCATCATATCCTTCAAAAAAAAAAAAAAACAATTCAAGAAACACGTTCATCACAAAGATAGCGAGCGATGCAAAATCATAATTCGGATAATGACTTATCTGAACGAATAAAAATAAAGTACAGTAAACTAAGTGGTAGTTAAACACATGACATTAATAAAATTATTAAAAAAAAAAGAGAAAATAGATGTATCTGGTGTATCCTGGTTTCATTGTTAAGAAACACTTATTAATAAAAATATAGAAAAACTCAATAATAAAATATATAACGATTATTATTCGTATATAGACTAGCAAACAGGATACAAGCAAATATACTATAGGTGTCATAGCCAGACACTGTCTAATTGGTAAACATGCAACGAGACTTGGAGTATTTTCAAAGATTTTTGCAGAATCTATATAGAAGAGGAAGAAGAAGAATCGATTCATCATTTTCTCTGTACATGCCCTGCTCTATCTCAAAGACGTAGGCTTCATTCTACTATAAAGATACTAGCGACCCGGAAAATATGACATTATTAGTCTCGCACGCTCCGTAAAGGGCTCTAAGTGGTTCAACGAGTCTAATTGATGTCATGTGGTATCACAATGGATAAACTTATGGTGCTTGGCACATTTACACTTGTTAAAACCAGATAAATCACGAAGCAAAAAAACTTTGTACAATTATTTATGCATATTACATTGTATTAAAAGTTTAGTAGTCTTGTTATATAAAATATGAATTAATCAATTAGAAAATTATTTTGTAATTGTTATTTAATAGAAAGCTGAAGCTGAAGCTGAAGGAGCGTTAGGATATCAATGCACACATTGCGAAATTGCAAAATCAGTTTGTAGATCTCAATAATGAACTAGTCCATATGAACTCCTTGTAAGGAATTTGACAATTTTAGAGATTTGTGGGATACGATTCCTGCTGAGAAACAAACTCTGAATTTGTTGATGTAGAAGTTATGCACCATCGAAACAAGAGAAACGAAACAAAATATGAAGAGTGATGGCGCTGCTTTTATTGCAAGAGGAACTTTCAAGAAAAATCAACCAGAAAAGTCTTATCAGAAATTGGATCATGCAAAGATGAAATGTTTATGCAACAAGTGCAAGAAACTCGGACATTTAGTCTGGCTAATGTTCACAGAACAAACATAGACAAAGCAAACCTGCTTTGATGGCCGTCTCTTTAAATGCAAAAATGGTAAACTTATTGAGACAAGATCAATGCTTGATCAGAAGTGATCGACGAGTTACAGCCGGGGAGATAATCCATGCAGATGTTCTTGGTCCGATTGAAACAATATCAGTAGGAGGATCCTACATTTCAGCTAGTTTCGTAAGCTCTTCTTCTTGAAGCACAAGAGCGAGGTTTGTAAATCACTTGAAACATTCTTGAATGAAGCTAGAACGAACGGATACATTATCAAAAAATTTAGATGTGATGGCGGAAGGAAGTTTGACAATAATGAAGGAAGAAGTGTAAGAGTGTTGTCAAAATTCGGCATCGAGCAATATATTGGACATCCTTATTCATTAAGATTATATTTATCAATGCTGACAGCTAGACTGCCATGCTAACCTAACATAACCATGGGTACAACCGATCATACGAATAGTACCTCTTAAAAAGACTTAACTCAAAAAATGTTGAGAAATTGGTTTCTATGTCTTTGTTGTTTTGTTTAATTAAGATCATGATATATGTACATAATTTGTTTAACTAGACACAATTAACCTGAACCTACTTCCTTACAACACTCAACCACTATTTTGTTGGCTACAGGAACGAAGGGGAGTTTTTTGTTTTTATTTTGTCAGACCTCCTCCGGTATGATAGTTCATCGCATTAACCATTATCCCAAGGAGTACTATAATAATACTTGGATTCATTAGTAAGAACATGACATAATTGACCAATCCGTTGTGGATGTATAGCATGCGTAAGAAGTAAATAAAATAACTTATTGCTGCAAAATCTGCAATAAGAGGAAATAAATGGTGGCGAAGTTGATGGGCTAAAAATATTTACAGAATGTGAGAGAGAATGTACGAATATACGAGTATGTACGAGTTTGAAGGTTCTTAAATCCAGCTAAACTGTTTCTATGCTTGGTTGTCATTAGCCTTTTCTTCTGTCCTGATGTAATAAAGTATGTATGTATGTATATGTTTTGATATATTTTGTGTACTTATTGAACAGAGGTCGATATTTTGTTTCCATGGAAAATCTACTTCTATCGAAAATGGATAAGGAAACTTTTCCATTATTGTGCTATTTGTTTTCTTGATATTTCATTTGGTTCCTCCTGGTGACACATGTTTCTATTCACTCTGAGTCATTTGTACATTCTAGAGATCTCACAACTTAAAACAAAAAACAGAATCATTGTGCATACATTTATTGCCCATAACACATCCTATAGGCACGTTTCTGAAAACAGGCTCATGAGAGATCCAGAATCTTGGTTGCTACATACCTGTTACGTCCATTTATCACAAGATATATATATATATTTTTTTTTTACTTTAAGTCAACTACAGTGATATCAGAATCAACCACTATAAAAGGCTGGATTATCAATGGAGCTACTTGTGACAACAGATGAATCCAGACGGCTTAAGGTTCAGGCTTTTAGTTATTATGATTTCTTCCATCGGAGCAAAATAAAGGGACGGCAAATTTATTCATTTCAATCATGTAAGATTATGAGGGAATATCATAGAGTGGATTTGTGGTTATCAAGCGGGGGCTGCTTCAATCAATACTAATATTCTTTTTGCACTTAAGGTACCTCAATTGAGGGTGATTTGAAGATGCAGTAAGGAAGATAGAGTTCCTGAGTAGTCGTTTTTATTTAAGGAAAGAAAAAACTCATTTCAAACACAACATCCCTTATTTAGACAAAAAAATACAAGAAAAATTAAAGCAATATGTACATTTTATTTTATTACATTCAAATCATGTATACATTTTTTTTTCATTTTTGAAGATAGACTCTTTAAATTGATACAAATTTTTTGGCTTCTCGTTACAAATTATTGACAATTGCTTATAATGTAAGTAGAATGTGTCACAAAACTTTTCGTAAGACTCAATTTGTGTCTGTTGGACTTAAACTGCTCAATCATTTGGGACAATCCCCATGATTCTCCCTACACCCTACCTAAACTACCATTAAAATGTTAAACACAGTGCGTGCTTTAGAAAAATATGGATGGAATTTTAAAGGAAGTTTTGAATTTGCAATATCGAAATAGATAGGAAAACAGAGCTAGGTTAAGCACTTTACATTGGTTTTGTGCGGCTAAAGAAAGAATCTGTGTACTTTACAATACGTCCTAAATTGGGTTCAAGGGTAAACTGATGGGCATTCCTTGAAGCGCGTGTATTACGGATGAATTGTTTTAGCTGTAAAAGGCAACTGGCAAATTCACTAAAACTGTTTATAAAAAACATAAGAAACACTGCGGCGGTGTGGTGCTCGGGAGATGCAAATGTTTCTGATATAATTCCGTCACCTATAATTTTTAAGGCTGTATTTTGGATTCATTCTCAAGTAGGTTATTGGAGCACGTGGAAATGTACTCAAGCTTGGAATATATTATTCCCAGATGAGGAGGGTTGAACAATTTTTTTGCAACTTCTAGAGAAACCTAAGCACTAAGCAACGTTTTTGGTGATATCAAATATCCACAAAGTGGTCAGTGATGTACATACCGAGAACTGAAATCTGTTTGGTTTCTTCGATACAAGTACCGCTCATGGATAGCAGCACAAGGGTAAGTCCCATTTTAACGATATGGAAGACCCCGTTGAGTTTTCAAAGCATACATTCTATGCGGCTCTTGATTATCTATTGAACAATGCTGTAGAAGTCCGAATTTAATAATCTTATTTTACGTGTTTCCGTTCTAGTTCCAAATCCGAAGGGCAAGAATTTGAATCTAGTACTGTCATCAGCAAAACAATGAAGTAGACTAGAAGTTTCAGATCGAAGATTATTGATGAATATGAGAAAGATAGTCAGAGACAAAACGCATCACTTTGGCATATTGGCATTAATTTTATCCAGTACAACTTTTTTATATTGGTCCGAAAGGTAACTTCTATAATCCAACGAAGAAGAGATTCATCAATTCTAAATGCACGCATTTTTTTCAAAATGCTTTTGAAATATCAATTATACTGTCCTCAAAATAATGTTAAAATTTGTGCCATCAGATCACCAGTGGATCTATTGCTACGAAAGCCGTACTGCAGGTCATTGAGAATCTTTCGGTCTTCAAGATATTTATTTAGCTGTTTTAGTCATTGTCGAAACGTGGTTGAATCCACATTTTTTATCATCAGAGCTTTTTGACTCATCTTACAACGTTTACCGTAAAGATCGTTCGTCTACGACTGGATGGGATCGAAGTGGTGGTGTACTTATTGCTGTACGAACAACTTTAAATAGCACTCAAAAAAGTCTCCTTAATGATGCCGATAAGATCGAACAACTATGTGTCTGTGTCAGTCCAATAGATTCTGCTGAAATTCATGATATATTTTTTATTGTAAGCTATATTCGTCCTAGTAGTAGTATTGATTTATATAGCAAACACATAAATAATGCCCAATTTATTGTAAATGAATTAAAAACTAACCAATTTCCCTGTATTCTTGGTGACTTTAATATTGGTGATGTTGATTGGTGTTATATTGAAGACGATCAAATTTTAGTTCCTTTTAATGCAAATAAGGATACGGAAATGTTAGTTGTTGATTCATTTTCTTCTTTGGGTCTTTTTCAGATTAACAATATCAAAAATGATTTACATAGAATTCTTGATTTAATATTCATTAATAATGACTTAAAATATTCTCTAACATTATCTGATTTTCCCCTTTTAAATAATTCTGTTCACCATAAAGCTATTTGTTTATTTTTTGAATATTATAACTTTTCTCTTATATCACCATCTCGTAATGATATTGTAAATTATAATTTTGCTGCTGCTGATTACGTTTCATTAAATAATTTTTATAGTTCGTTTGGCTGGGAGGATTTATTGAAGGACTTGTCTTTAGAAGCTATGTATTCTAAATTTAAAAATAATTTGTTTGATGGAATGAAGCGTTTTGTTCCCATCGTCAAAAATAAACAAAAATTCAAATTACCATGGTTTAATAGAAGATAAAAAAATTTGGAAAATGCTAAAAATAAGGCCTTTAAACGTTATAAATCAAAACAATGTCCCAATGATCATGCTATTTTTCGGCAGTTAAGAAGAGAATTCGATTTTCTAAATAAATTCTTATACAAGCAGCATATAATCAAAACAGAAATGAACATAAAAAGAAACTCAAAATCGTTTTGGGTTTTCTTGAATTCTAAACGGAAATTCTCATCTTTTCCACAAAATATGGAATTTGAAGATATAATATCTAATGACACAGAACAATCTTGTAACCTCTTCGCAAAGTTCTTCCAAACATCCTACAATAGCGATGAAATTCCAAATATTAATGAATACTATTGCTGTTTAAATCCCATAACTGATTTTCGTTTAAATGATTTTTTCGAAAAGGAGATTCTGGAGAGTTTGCTTGATATTGATATAACTAAAAAAGCAGGATACGATTTAATATCTCCACTGTTATTATCAAATTGTGCAAAATCATTGAGTTATGTGATTACTCGCATTTTTAATAAATCCATAGAAGAAGGAGTTTTTCTTGGTGAATGGAAGATATCTTTTATTGATCCAATTTTCAAAAATGGACTTAAACATTTGGTCAGTAATTACAGACCTATCTCGAAACTTTCTATTATACCAAAACTGCTTGAAAAAGTCATAACTCAAAAACTTTATTTTTCACTCTCTAATTCTTTGTCTCCGTGTCAACATGGGTTTTTAAAGGGTAAATCGACTAGCACAAATTTAAGTCTTTTTACCAATTTTTGCTGCAACCAAATGGAAAATGGCAAGCAAATTGATATTCTATACACAGATTTCATAAAAGCGTTTGACCGTGTCCATCATGGTCTTATTTTACAGAAGCTAGATAAACTAGGTTTAAATTCATCATTTTTAAAATGGTTGAGATCATATTTAACAGGTAGAAAACAAATAGTTAAAATTGAAAATTGTGTATCAAACCCTATGTTGTGTCTCTAATAAAACCATTTAGTTTTCAATTAAAACTTCAATTTTAATAACACTTATAAATTAATTATAATAAGTTCAATATCTACTAACTATTCATGTACAGTATCATAAACATAATATGAGTTAACAATTAATTATGAGGCGGAGTGAATGAGATGATAACCAAAAGTGAACTGATGTCTTGTGAGCTTGTAAGATAAAACTGAACTCTTGTTTCATAATCTTCTTCTGGCTTAAGGTACATGTATATGTTGAGTGTACATACTCATCATTCCTCCTCACTAAGTTTAGACTCGGACTCGGACTTGGCTAGTATTGGAAACGTACAACGGGCTTTCGTACACGAGTTGAGCGTCTTGGTGTGGCTGGTTCAGGCCTAGGATTAAGAATAGTCAAGGCGGCAGCTTCAGGACTTTGACTTGTGCTAGGTGAGCTGTGTTCTTGACCTTCATTATCTCTGGAAAATACAATGTTATTTGTTAACGATTCAGAGTTACCTATTTGACCATTTGAATTTTGGTTTTCAGCTAAAACTCTAGCTGAACTAAAACTGTCGGCGTTGAAGTCATCTTGTCTGGTTCTTAATTGGTTTTGATGTCGTTTCCAAATACCTTTGGCAGTGCGTACTGAGTATGTTATGGAACCCAGATGTGAAATTATAGTTCCTTCATACCATTTAGGTCCTTTGGCGAAATTACGTACGTAAACGAGTTGATTAACTGCGAACTTTGGACAGGATGAACTTCGACTGTTGACTTTGGAACTCGGTGCAATTTGTGATAAAATTGTTCGATGAGTTCTACCATGAAGAATTTCGGCGGGGCTTTTTCCTGTTAAAGGATTAGGCGTTGTTCTATATGTCATCAAATATTTTGAAACGGCGGTGTCCATACACATCTCCTCCTCGCAGACTTTACGTAAGTTCGTTTTAAAAGTGCGAACAAAACGTTCAGCCTCTCCATTCGATGATGGATGAAATGGTGCCGTTCTTAAATGTTGAATTCCATTCGAAGTACAATAAAATTCGAACTCCTTTGATGAAAATTGTGTACCGTTGTCACTAACGATAGATTCAGGTAATCCTTCAAGCGCGAATATTCTTGAAAGTGCTTTGATCGTATTGGTTGATGTTGCATTTTTAAGCGATACAGCAAACGGGAACTTGGAAAGTGCGTCTACGCAGATCAACCACATTTGATTGAAGAATGGACCAGCGAAATCTATGTGGATTCGCTCCCATGGCTTTTCTGGTTGTGGCCAGCTATTAAATTTCTTTGGAGGATCGACAGCAAATGTTTGGCAAACTGGGCAGTTTCTAACATTTGACTCAATGCTTTCGTCGATTTGTGGCCACCAACAGTAACGGCGTGCAAGTTGCTTCGTGCGAACAATGCCCCAATGACCTTCGTGCAGCATCTTTAAAATTTTATCTCGAAGCTTATGAGGAATCACAACGCGAATATACTCAGTTTGGAGCAAGATAACTCCTTGTTGCATTGTGAGCGAAAATCTTCGGTTGAAGTAGGGAGTAAGATGTTTCTCACACGCAGGCAAAGTTTCTGGCCATCCTTTTTGTATATACTGCTTGATTCTGTATAAGACTGCATCTTTACGGGTTTCTTCAGCAACGTTATTGGCGTTTACAGGAAAATCATTTATTTTTTCTTCTAATTCACAGGTGATTTCCTGGCAAGATTCTTCTAAGGCGTCAAACTTTGTATCTGGGCCAACTGGTAATCGTGAAAGTGCATCTGCATTACCATGTTTATTTGACGGCTTATAGCGGATTTCATATGTGAAACTCATTAGAGTTAATGCCCATCGTGTTAAACGGCCAGTTGTCATCGTTGGAAGCTTTTTATTGGGATGAAACAATGAAATTAAGGGCTTGTGATCGGTGTATAGGATGAAGCGGCGGCCATATAGATACTGGCGAAATTTAGTTACACCAAAAATAATTGAGAAAGCCTCTTTCTCGATTTGGCTATAATTTCGTTGTGAATCGCTAAGAGTCTTTGATGCATGGGCTATCGGCTGTTCTGTTCCATCTGGATTGAGGTGAGAAATCACCGCACCTATACCATAAGAAGAAGCATCTGTTGCTAGGATGATAGGTAATTCTGCTTTGAAATGAGAGAGGTATGTTGCGTCCTCAACTTGTTGCTTCAAGTTTTGAAAAGCATTTTCTTGTGGAGCCCGCCATTGAAACAAAACATCCTGTTTTCTTAGTTCATTCAGAGGGGCTGCAATTTGCGAAAAGCTTTTAATAAAACTGTTATAATAGTTTATCTTACCCATGAATGACTGCAATTCTTTGAGATTTGTTGGACGCGGCAATTTTCTAATGGCTTCCACTTTGCTTTCAGCCGGACGTATACCTTTGCTGCTGACAATGTGACCTAAGTACTCCACTTCAGTTTTCATAAAATCACATTTTTGTAGATTGACTCGCAGACCATTTTCAGATAAACGCTTAAATACGGCTTCCAAATTATGTAGATGTTCTTGCATATTTTTACCTGTAACTAAGATGTCATCTAAGTACACAGCGCATTCAATATCTGCAAGGACTGCTTCTAGCGTCCGCTGAAATATTGCTGGAGCGCTAGCAATACCAAATGGCAAACGTTGATATTGATATAAGCCCAACGGCGTGTTCACAACAGCACATTTTTTTGAATCTTCTTCCAACTCAATTTGCAAATATGCGTCAGACATATCCAATTTGCTAAAATACTGACCTTTGGATAGCTTATGGAACAATTCCTCGGGTCGAGGAATTGGATATTGATCGACTTCAAGCTGTGGGTTGATCGTAACTTTAAAATCCCCACATATTCGCAGCTTTTGATTACGCTTCGGTACAATCACGATTGGCGCAGCCCATTCGCTAAACCGAATATGCTTCCAGATTCCCTCTTTCTCTAAACGATTAGCTTCTAACTTAAATGCTTCCAGCTGTGCATATGGAATTGGTCTCGCTTTAAAATACTTTGGATTTGAGCTGACTTTTAAATAAAGCTTTGCTTTGACAGAATTGCAGTGCCCTAGCGAAGATGCAAACAAATCTGGATACTTAGCACATAATGCATCAACATCACTCGGTGACACGCTCTCTAACACACTCGACTTGGTACCACCATCAAAATTAACATTTAAACCAAACGCTTCAGCCCAATTCCAACCAAAGATATTATCACCGTGCTCCATGTTAGTGATAAGCAAAGGCAACTTTTTTGTAAAGCCATTAAACCTTACTTCGACGTCAACTTCTCCCAGCAAAGGGACATCAACCCCACCATATGATTTCATTATACGTGTTGATTTTGAATAAACTGGACAGCTGATCTCATTATAACCAGATAACCCTATCATTGATTTGCTTGCACCTGTATCCAACAAGAACTTTACCTCACGGTTATTTATGTTCAATGTTAGAAACAGTTTGTTGCCGATTACCTGCATTGAATCATCCACAGAAAGTATGTTGTCTTCGGATAAACTATTAACATGATCGTTATTAGGCTGCCATTTTCGTTGACGGTTAAATGAAGTACCACGATTGCTCCCAGATGAAGGACATACCGGAGCTATGTGGCCTTTCTTCCCACATTTATTACAAATGGCATTTAAGAATTTGCAATTCGCTTTTTGATGTTGGTTAAAACAACCTGAACAAGACTTTTGTGAAGTGCTACTCTTATATTGCTGCTGGTTTTGTGGATTTTTGCTACTGCTTCGGCTTTTGCTACGCCCCCTTTGTGCATACTTTCGGTAACTTGGATTTGATGAAAAAGATAACTGATTAACTTCAACAACGGGATCGGTACTTTCGCTTTTTAACAACTGAATGGATTTTTGCGTAGCCTCGTAAGCTTCGGCAATTGCTTTAACTTCATCCAAAGTTGGGTTAGTTTTTTGCAGGGCTGCTGAACGCACGGCATCGTGCGGCGTATGGAGAATTATGGAATCTCTTATCATCTCGTCAATATATTCTTTTTTACACTCCTCTGTCACACATGCAAACTGACAATTCCTAGCAAGACCTCGTAGCTCTGCAATCCATTCGGAGTACGATTGATCTTTTTGCATGCGGCTTTTGAAAAAATTGTAACGTGACGTGCAAACATGCACTTTTGATTTGAAATAATTAGATAACTTTTCAAGTAAATTCTCAAAGTTTTCTAATGCTAAATTGGAAGACCCATACAATTTTCCTAATAATTCATAAGTCTCACATCCAATCCATGAAAGAAAATAAGCACGTTTTTTTATTGAACATGAAACACCGTAGGCAGTGAAGTGTTGTTGTAATTGCTGTTCATATGTAACCCACGAACATTTGTCTTTATCGAAGGCATTAAATGGTGGAATGTGATGGCTGTTTTCAGAATTATTTGACTCAGTTTTAAAATTTAATTGTTTGACCAAATTTTCTAAAAAAATATTTTGGCTCGTTATCAAAGAGCTAATTACTTTTCCTAAGTCTTCACTCATATTTATATGTAATTTAATTAGTAGTTAATACATGCAATTTTACCATGCGGAATAAAAATGTTCTGTTCTTTTTTTTTTTATATATATACATATATATACATAGAAGTATATAGGCACTATGTACACATGCAACGCGGAGATCGTAATTAATTTCTCGTCGCCAATTGTTGTGTCTCTAATAAAACCATTTAGTTTTCAATTAAAACTTCAATTTTAATAACACTTATAAATTAATTATAATAAGTTCAATATCTACTAACTATTCATGTACAGTATCATAAACATAATATGAGTTAACAATTAATTATGAGGCGGAGTGAATGAGATGATAACCAAAAGTGAACTGATGTCTTGTGAGCTTGTAAGATAAAACTGAACTCTTGTTTCATAATCTTCTTCTGGCTTAAGGTACATGTATATGTTGAGTGTACATACTCATCACCCTATTAATGTTATTTCAGGTCTCCCACAAGGAAGTCACTTGGGACCACTGTTATTTATCATTTTTATCAACGATTTACCTTCTGTCTTGAAATTTTGTAGTTGTTTAATGTACGCAGACGATGTCAAAGTGTTTTTTCCAATTTCTTCGATTGAGGATAGTTTTCTCATACAGGAAGACATAAACAATTTTTTGAATTGGTGTAATTATAACCATCTTCAACTAAACAATGCAAAATGTAAAATTTTAAGTATAGCAAGATCCACGTCAGTCATAAATTTTGATTATTGTTTTAATGATTATAAAATTCTTAGAGTAGACTGTATCAAAGATCTAGGAGTTTATATTGATTCAAGAATGGATTTTCGGTCACACATTGATTACGTTGTTTCTAAAGGAAATTCATTACTAGGCTTTCTTAAACGAAATTCAAATGATTTCCAAGATGTATATACACTAAAAACTTTATTTATGTCTCTAGTCCTTCCAATCTTGGAATATTGTTGTGTAATCTGGTCACCATGCTATGAAAATAGCATAAATCGGATTGAAAAAAATCAAAAAAGATTCACGAGATTTGCTTTAAGAAAATTTAATTCGATGGGTCCCATACCAACCTATAATTCGAGATGTCTACTGATTGACATGAAACCGCTTAAAGGTCGGAGGCAAATTCAATGCGTTCTATTTATAAAAGATATTTTAGATAATAAAATAACTTCTATCGACCTTCTTTCTCTGATTCCTTCGTATGTACCCAGTCGATCGTTACGTATTAAAAACGTTTATTTTTACGTTCCTCATCATAGGACTAATTACGGATTGAATGAGCCGATAACACACTCTTTAAAATTATTCAATGAAATGTGCAGTAATATTGATGTTTCTGTTAGTAGAGATGTCTTCAAAAAATTGTTAAATCATTGTATTTGATTATGTATTATTTGTCAAATTAAATACATCTATGTATATAATTGTAAGGTATTTTTTTTATTGTTATGTAAAATGAAAGATAATTTTTTTATGTTTGTAATTAGCAGATCTTGAATCAATTGATAAATAAATAAATAAATAAATAGATAATTAATCTACGTCTCCATGATCTTGTAAAAATGGATAAATGTTGTTTTCCCTCTACTGAATAGAGATCATTAAAATAGTATAGATGTAAAAACTTGACAGGGGCATTGCCAGCGTTGAAGAACCCCTATTCTTGCAATTGCACGAGTGCGAAAGAAGATTCGTCCCATGAAATCGTTAGCGCTCTTAAATACTTGACGAGTCATAACACTTCATGCCAGTGACAAATTAATAGGACATATATAGGTTAGGTTAAAGTGGCTGCTGACCGGAAAAGTTCAACACACTTAGACCAATATTTGGTCCCTTGTGTTACTAATAGGACATACAAAAACTTTAAAAATGCGCCAGACAATGGTTGGGAAGAACACCAATGTGTGGTAAAGCGTGAAAAATAAATTCTCTAACCGAAACCTTGAAGGAAATTGATACCATAGTGACACCTGCAATTTTAACTTTAATGAAGATTAAATGTATCAGTTTTTTTAAGTTTCATTCACATCAGGATTCTTAGAAGCTTGAACCTTGACATTTTCTTTAACGGCTTTTTGTTAAAGTCTGCTAAGCTTAAGAGAAGTATTCTATAAAGCTTTTAGGAAATTGTTAAAGAAACCTCTTGAAAACTCACTGACAAAAACTTCGATATAATATCACATTGCAATCTTTATACAAGTTTCAGCTTCACTTCTTTCATTTATAAAACCATATCCGAAAAATTGCTTTCATTCTTGGTCATGAAAAAATGTTGTTCATCCTATATGATCAGGACTTCCTAGCTTGTTTGTACCTATTCCTTCCTATTTTCCTCAGTTGGTTTGGGCTTATAACATCGGAGACTTACTTCTCTTACCTTAATAATATTTTCACAGCTAGAATCTAACCAAGAAATTTCTTTCTGTTTGATATAGTTTCTATAAGATCATCATCATATCATATACCTGCCGCTAAGGAATAGTTTATTTGCCTTAAATCAACTTTAACGATTTTAATTAAAATACAATTTTATTCCCTTTGCTACCAATTGTGCTTGCATTAAATTTGCAATATAGGTATTTGTATAAATGTTTATCACTCTTATCCCTCACGGTACTAGCAAAATTACAACATCTGTTGATGAAATTCTAGAAAAAATAACTTTAATAAATTCAAAGCGCGCGCAAACAATGATCAACAACTCTAAAATTATGGGATGACGATGAAAAGCAGATATCCATATCTGAACAAAATGGCAAATCGAAAAATGTAATAAATTTAAAATTGATTTGCAAAAGGAAGAGAACTGTTTTCAACGTCCTTAGCTTAAAAACTTGTTTCATAACTTTTACAGTTTCTTCAGAGAGAATGGTATAGATATAGGTCTGTGTCCATATGTCTATATGCATTATTATCAACCTGAAAAGTTCACCCTGACCCAATGCAATGCACAACTTTCGAAATCATTGTGATTGTAGATTATCCTGTGTAAGGTTGAGGTAGAAAACAGAAAAACTGGATGAAGGTAGCAGCAGGGCATGAACATCAAGGAGTATAATACATAATATACAAAAAGTTTTGTTGTGCTGAATAATTTATCATGAATCCTGACCACAGGAAAGTTTATTTTTCTTGTTAACAGCGTAGATTTCGTTTGAAGGCTTATTTTCAACTGTACATATTATCAATTCTTTAAATAAAAATATGCTAAATTTCGATTAAAGTCAAATTATCAGCTTTCCGTAGACGTATCTATCTAGAAAACAATTAATTACTGATCTGTTTCCTTTAACAAATACTAAGAAACTACAGTTATTGATTTTTTAAGTCAGTATGATCTACTACAAATTAACTTTCAATTAAATAATCTTAACCGTATTCTTGATCTTATATTTGTAGACAAAGAATATCATATTGATGTGCAAAAGTCTATGTTTCCTTTAGTAGAAAATTCAATTCATCATCTTGCATTAGAAGGCGATTTTACTAATACAATTTATTATGATTATAAAAATGCCAACTTTGATGCAATGATTGAGTATTTGTTATCTTTTTCGTGGGAAAAAAGCCATTCTGATTTAGGTATCGATTACGCCATTTTTAAAAATCGTCACTTTTCCGGCAGAGTGGCATACATCGAAATTTGTTGTTTTCTAGTTTAGAACACAGAACTGAGCTGAAAAAAAACACAATTTTTCTGTGTAATCGGCATTAACCTACTTCTTCTAGTTTCCGAGTTATGAAAAAGCGCAGCCCTCAATTTTCACAAACATCCCTGTCATTTTCTACGTATAAATACGGCATAAATTAATTTTTAATATTTCGTTTTTTATAAAACTTAACAAAACAAAAAATTTTTTCACGTATTCAACATTCGAGTTTTGTTTTTTATGAACAACGAATTTTTTTTTTTCAGTACGAAAAAACTTTAAAAGGTTCTCCTGAAAATTTGCAAATTTCGACTTATTCAAATAAAAGTGAAGAGCCAGACAAAATTCCACCTTTTCTACTAAGAATATGCTCAAATGCCTTAGCTCAGCCACTTACAAACATTTTTAACCTTTCTTTAGCTACAGGCCAATTTTTGGAAACCTGGAAAATTTCATTTTTATCCCCGATTTTTAAATCGGGATCAAAGCAAGAGATCACAAACTATAGACCAATCTGCAAATTATCTGCTATACCAAAATTATTTGAGAAAGTTGTGTTTTGTGTATAAAAAAATTTCGCCTCTAATCCAAGAAAAAATATCAGTTTTCCAACATGGGTTTGTAGTAGGTAAATCAACTACAACTAACTTAACTATGATGGTGAATGCAATTATAAATAATATGGAAAAAGGGTTCCAAACTGACATAATTTTTACCTACTTTGCCAAAGCCTTTGACAGAGTCAATCATAAAATTCTACTGCACAAACTACTTTCCTTCGGAACTAGTTCGTTTCTTTTAAAATGGTTTGAGTCTTATTTGACTGGAAGAGTACAAATTGTTAAAATTAAAAACTTTTATTCCAATGATATTTATGTTCCATCAGGCGTTCCACAAGGTAGCCATTTAGGACTTTTGCTTTTTCTTATATTTGTGAATGATATTCCAGCTATTTTTAAACATTCTGAATGTCTCTTTTTTGCCGATGATCTCAAAATCTACCGTAGGATTATCTGCTTATCGGTTTGTAGTCTTTTGCTAGAAGACCTGGTGAGCAGGGTTGCAAAAGCTTAAGTCACTTGTTAGCTTAAGCTTGGCTTTAATTCACAAGCTAGTGAGTGACTTATAAATTAAAAAAAAATATAATTCAGCAGCTACGAACTGACTTATGAATTAAAAAAAATTAATTCACAAGTCAGTTGGTGACTTGTGAATTAAAAAAAATTAAATCATAAGCTTCTTAGTGACTTATGAATTAAAAAAAATTAATTCAGAACCTACTAAGTGACTTATGAATTAAAAAAAATTAAGTCATGGGCAAGTAAGTGACTTATGAATTGAAAAAATTCAAATCATCAGCAAGTAAGTGACTTATGAATTAAAAAAATTTAATTCAAAACCAACTTAGTGACTTATGAATTAAAAAAAATTTAATTCATAAGTTAATGGATAAATGCTGATTAGAAAAATTATGAAATGGATAATTTATAAGCTAGCACGATAATCTTATGATTTAAAAACTAGATTTGAAAGCTTTCGTTAATAATTAAATAATTATGTAGTCAAAACAAGCTTACAAATTTCCAATCTACCAACTAACTTATGAATAAAATTTTTTTTAATTCACAAGTCACCAACTGACTTGTGAATTAAATTTTTTTTAATTCATAAGTCACTTACTCCCTGATAACTTGATTTTTTTTAATTCACAAGTCACTTAGTAGGTGGTGAATTAAATTTTTTTAATTCATAAGTCACTTTGTTGCTCATGACTTAAATTTTTTTTAATTCATAAGTCACTTACTCCCTGATGACTTAATTTTTTTTATTTCATAAGTCACTTGGTAGGTGGTGAATAAATTTTTTTTTTAATTCATAAGTCACTTAGTAGCTTAGGATTTAAATTTTTTTTAATTCATAAGTCACTTTGGGGGTTGTGAATTATTTTTTTTTTAATTCATAAGTAATCCAAATATCTTATGAATTAAATTTTTTTAATTCACAAGTCATCTATAGACTTATGACTTAAGGATTTCTTAATTCAAAAATTCGCAACCCTGCTGGTGAGATTGGTAGATTGGTTCATGGTAAACAATCATCATTTGAATGGCGAAAAATGACAAATACTCTCGTGTTTCAGGATTCTTAATCCAATTATTTTTGACTTCAATATCAATAACGTAATTCTAACAAGGGTAAATCAAAAAAAAGATTTAGAAGTAATCCTAGATGTTAATCTATCATTCATTCCTCATTATGACTTGATCAATAAAGCAAATCAGATGCTGGGTTTTATAAAAAGGAATACCAGAGAATTTACTGATTCCTTCACTTTGCTATCTCTTTATAATTCTTTGCTAAGATTAGTTCTTGAATATTGATGTACAGTTTGGAATCCTTACTATGCTAATACATCTGAAAGTAATTTAGTTTGCTCTGAAATTAACTTTTATATGGATTGCATCAGAGAAACTCTTAAATCATTAGTTTTAAACAAAAAGTAACGTTATTTATTATAATAAAAGATTAACTATGTAAATCATTTAAATGTTATTTGAATTTTATATACCTACCCACCTACAAATTTGTAACTATATATTTACTTATGTATGTATCTTAGTCTGTAAGAGTATAATATGCTCTGGTTAATGAATAAATAAATTAAATAAATAAATAAAAACATACTTCTTTATGTTAATTGAATTCAAAATGATTAACTATGGTTTGAACCCTTACCGCATATAAACAAATGTATTTTAGGCATAAATACCCAATTTATAGAGAATTTCCATATATTTCAATACACTCAGTACAATGCAGCTTAAAACACGTGGGCGATTAATTTTACAATATAATTCAGCTAGTTGTTGCTGCATGATATTAAAGACTATTCAGCCACAGGTTAAAGAGTGTCGGAAAGCAGTTAAATATTCTTACATGTCATTGTACGTGCAGGTGTACTCCAGTACTCCTGACAGTATTTGACATTGATTGGCGTTTCATATTATATTTTTAAATATGTGAATAAAACATTACATTTATATATTTTTTATTTTCTACAATGGCGCTTGTACCTTATGTACCGACTGTTCTTCCTTTCACAGACTTTAAAAACCCAACTAAACTTATGTGACAATTTTAACCTGCTTCTTCGTACCCTAATACTAATTTGGATATCCTGTTAATACTCGTATTATGAATGTACCTTTTTTTATCATTGTTTATTAATCTGTATACTTTATTCTGACATCTCAGATTCAAGTCCTAACAACAACTATTTATTTTCAAAAAATACATACAATTGGCCCACTGTTTGTTCGTCATACTTTTTTGAAAACATAAGAACCGATAATGGCGTGATTTAAAGTCACCTTAAAATTTACATAAAGAACATGTACAACACAAACTTTAAAAAAGAACACCCTTAGACATAGATTATTCGACTTACTGTTTTTATTCTTGGTTCACAAAAGAAATTATCCTCGAACTAACTAGCAGTCTTTTTCGCTTAGGCCGTGTTCCGTAAAAAAAAATGAGATACGGGCTATAAGCCCGATGCCAATATTGTAGAATGCCTATAGGAGATTGCAAGGAGAGTGGTTGCATCAACAGCTCCACTGTATATATGATGGTTTACAATTCACGACTAATTTTCTAAGTATTTGTGGATGATATTGAAAAGTTCTTCTTTTAATAATAAACAATAATGTAACTTCAATGCCGAAAAGCTTTTTAACATTATAGCACACTCTATAACAGCCGTTCGTCGTTTAATTCCTCAACTTCTATGTACATGCCCTGGTATATTCCATAGACCATAGATGTATACTCCATCCTGGAGAGTTGTTCTTCAAGGGATCTAGTAATCTTATTAATATAGACATTTACAATCTCTCTCGCTTCATAAGCGATCCAAATGATTCATCGAGTAGAAAGGAAATCTCTATACTCTGTCCAACAAAAATTGTCAGTACAGGCCTTATGGGAGAGCTTTTTCTAAAGCAGTGGCGCCTGATGCACCCTCACAACAATGCGTTAGGAAAAATGCCACTAAAAAAAGAGCAAGCCACTGACTTTTCTTAAGGAATTGTTGTTGTAATTCTTTGCAAAAAGTTGTACACCCCAGCACGACCGTCGTATCCCACTGCTGATGATATAGTATACTGTCAAGACCCAAGAGTGTCAAGTGTCACTCAATACGATCGTGCGCTCTTTATCTACATCAAAACAGAGTTACCATTATCATTCTCAATTGCAAGCAAGGAGCTTTTTCAGTGGTTTTTATTAAGGAGCTTTTGGGATTTGAAGCTTTTGAGAACACATTTTAAGAAGATGAGTATGTTGAGTGTTGTCGTATTGCTTTTCAACTTAAAAAAAAGCGCCTATTATCTTACCGCTTGGTGTTGTGGGAAAAAGTAAATTGATTATTATTTTCAATCGTTTTGAATCGGCAGACGGGAGACCTACGCGTTTTTTACTCTCATTTGCGGCGATTTATAATGTAAACTATGGAATCCCTGTGAGAGCTTTAAAAGGCGACACACTTATGCATGGCAATGCAACCAGAATGAGAGATAAACGTCCTATCTTCCCTGTACTGACAATTTTTGTTGGACAGAGTATAGATTCATGTGGTATCACATTGGATAAACTCTAGTTCTAGTCAGTGTCAGCTGTGACGCTGGCAGCCACTTAAACCTAACCGTACTAATAAAAAAGAAGAAGGATCATTCTGATCCTTCCAACTATAGGCCAATAAGTCTCCTGCCTAACATGGGGAAGGTTTTTGAAATAGTTATTAGCAAGTCTATTTTGTTCGTTTGTGAAGAAAAGGAGATTATACCGCGGAACCAATTTGGGTTCAAAAATCACTCGGCAGTGCATGCAATTACAAAACTAGTTTCAGACATTAACTGGAATTTAAATGCAAAAAGGTGTACAGCTGCCTGCCTAGTTGATATCGAAAAAGCCTTTGACACGGTTTGGATCGACGGGTTAATTTATAAACTTATCAGGTATGAGTTCCTACCTCATCTCACAAGGATGATAATTTCAATGGTATACGGGAAGAAATTTTTCGTAACAGATAGAGAATGCACGATTGCTGAAGTTTTTAGTGTCACAAATGGTCTTCTGCAGGGCACAGCAACTGCACCAACTCTTTTCAATATCTACATTTCTGAAATACTTAGGGAGCTCGACAGTGGCGTATCCAGAAAAAAATTGGGGGGGGGGGGCACCTGAATAATATAATTTTATTTTACTTTTTAGTTTTTTGCAGTCCTTTTAAGTTAGTAAAATAATTAAATCCAGCATTTTTTTGTCCCCTTAGAAACCGTAACTTGCGTAATCAGTAAAATTAAACTTTTTTCGAATTTTTTTTATTAATTTGTTATTTTTATAATAAAGACAAGAAATAATAATGAAAACAGGTTTTGGAGGGAAAAGTACGAAACATTTTTCTCTCTCTCCTCCTCCTCCTTGATCGAGAGTGAAGCGCAGTGCTGCCTGCTGCGGTGCTGTTAAAAGTACTTAGTCAACATTTAATATTTTATAGAAAGTTATGAATTATTCAAACGAAATGTTTGGTCAGTGTTTTACTGACAAATATTATTAACTCCGAATAACTCTTTTTGTTTTTTGTTGAATATTTAAAATGCTCATGTTTTTGTACCTTTTTCATACTATGTTATTTTTTTTAGTTAAAATCACGCATTGTATAAGTTTTGGGCTTATTTTTTTAAGACGCTTTATTAACAATAATTGTTATTTTGAATGCATAATATTAATCCAAAGAATTCTGAACGATTTATCGAATTATGTGGTTTGACTCGAAAATCGGTAGATAAATAAAAAATTCCGAAAAAAGTTAACCCAACCCTCAAATTCAGCTAGGGGTCTAACTCAAACAAACACAAACAACCGTTTCAGAACTTGGGAGGCTCGAGAATCTGAGCTCCCTCTAAATCTCTAAGATTTACGTAAAAGTTTCAGTTAATCATGTACCTACATTATGATGAATTCACCTAAATAATAATATGATCTTTGAGGCCTGCCCCCCCCCCCCCTCAATACGCCAATGGAGCTCGATGATTCACTGGCGTTCGCTGACGATGCAACTCTGTATGCAAGTGGTTCTAAAATTGAAGACATCCAAACTCGGATGCAAAGCAAATTTGACAAGTTTCAAGCTTTCTGCTCAAACTGGAAGCTTCAAATAAATTATGGAAAATGCAAAACCATACTGTTTCGCACCCCAATAAGACGCGGAAATTCAGATTTGAAACGCAACTGGAAAAAATTACGAATAACGAGTTCAAATGGTGCTCACATCGAATCAAAGACTATGGTGAGATATTTGGGTGTTCAGCTAGACAAATTCTCGTACTATAATGAGCACAGAAATACCCAGTTAGAGAAGGCAAGAAAGGCATTCATGGCCCTCAAAAGTCTATTTTATTCCAAGTATCTGAGATCCGATGTGAAGATTATTTGTTACCAAGCATTCGTTCGTCCAATTTTGACTTATGCGAGATTAGTATAGTGGAACATTAACCCATCGTATATGGAAAAGCTTCGAGTTTTCGAGCGCAAATGTCTAAGAGCTTGTATGCAGAAGTGCTCATTCTGACTTTCGGCATTACGTTTCTAATAAAAAACTATTGGATGCTTCCGGAGTGTCTAGAATTGACAATGTCATACTAGACCTCGAGAGAAATCACTTCGGACGATCGGCGAGCATGGTGGAAAACGAACTTATTTCCGGTTTATTTTACCCGAACCCTGGGTATTTCAGAAATGCCTTGGAGACTGGATACATTCCTCCAGAGACATTCTTGTTTCTGGATGCACATGGCTATCTATCTGACACAATAAACGTACCAATAATATATCATGCTGCAAGGAGAGCAACAGATAAAAGAATCCTTTATGAGCCTTTTGAGTCGGGGAATGGGAATACTAATCTAAGATACTGCACTAGCATACCCGCAAGAGATAAAAATAAGAATAATCGGTTAAATCGAGAAAAATACTGGTGGCTAGACTGGGTTGAAGCTGGCCGTGGTTACGGCCGACGCTAGTAAGCTAGTGAGCTAGCCCGCGCTAGTAAGCTAGTAAATCTAATGTTTGGATAATCAATAACGTGGTCATAGATCACGCTAGTTGCTTTAACGCTAGTAAAAGAGTGCGCGCTAGTCCTTGCTAGTAAGCTAGTAGATCAAAACTCGTTTGATTTTCAAGCTTACTAGCGCGAACAGTGTTTTAATTTTTGTCGGAATGGATATTCAATTATTGGTAAGTAAAGTTAAAAAAGGGAATTCTTGTGGGATGTAAGGTCCAAAAACTATTAAAAAAAGAAAAAGCATGGAAAGATTAATAATAACAAATACAAGTTATTTATTCATATATTTAGTTTTTTTTTGTTTTTAACAAAGGCATGAAAAACATAATATTAGATTCTGCAATCAATTTTTGTATTAATTGTTTAAATAAAAATATTTCATATACGAGGGCGGGTCAATAAGTCCGTGACTTTTGGAATAAAACACAGATTTTTTGATAAAAAAATAATTTTATTTTTCAACGTAGTCTCTCTTGAGCTCTATACACTTTGTCCAACGCTTCTCCAATTTTTGTATCCCTCGTAGATATTGCGAGTATTGTTTGCTGCGAAGCTGTAATTTTTAGCAGAAGTTGAGGCTACAGATTCGGCAGCTGGACTTTGTCTATGAACATTCAATAAAAGACATCTGTCTACGCCTTCAATATGTATGATAATATTATGCAATAAAGAAACGGTCTTAGCGATAACCTTTGCTACGTCAACACCTGTTTCTTTTTTTTTGTTAATATATGCCACTTTCCAGTATTCAATAACTTTACTTCATTATGTATAATGTTCATTGAAAGCTCGCTTCATCTCCTAATAAGACAAAAGGGATGCAACCTACACAATTCGGAAATCCCCACTGGATATATAATTTATTTGCAAATTCCTTTAATTGCCTTTCACATGGACGTGGCAAATGTTTTTTTCACAAATCTGTTCCAAATAGCTGTGCACATATTTTTAACAATACCAGAAATTGTGCTCTGTGCCATTCTGTAGCTGAACGCCAAACTTCAATACGATGCGCCAGTAGCTAGATATCTTCAAAGGAATTAAAGATATTAAATTTAAAATTATAATTTTTTTAGGAAAACTGTAAACGAGTCCGTTTGGGTTTAAATATCTGAGCTTACTGACTAATTATGATAAAATGAGGAATTTATGTTTTTCCTAGTTGGTTTAAATCTTTCACATTTTATTGCCTTTGTTATTAATTTTCAGATTCAACTTCCAAGTTCACATCACCTTCAACGCATTTTGATGTAATCGATACAGACAACAAGAGAAATAGTTTAGGAATAAAATTTTACTTATTTTTTTTTTTAGGAATTATATTTAATTTTTTGTATAACTATTTTATTGTTAACTTATAAATGGGCACAATAGATCTCTAGGTCGCAGTGCAATAAACCCCCCAGTACAGCTTATAAATACGTTAAACAAAATTTCTAAGAATTCATATTTAATTTTGTATGCTTTAAAAGCCCTTTGTGACATACATCGAGCTTTGGTTTTAAATCAAACATGATTTGCTTGCTGGACTTTAGCATAACCATTGAGCATAAATTGGTTGAACCAATACTTTACATTAAGAGGCTTCAAAAGAAAATGTATATACATACTCGTACATACAAAACATGCATGTAGTATATTTTCTGTAAATTTGACTACATAAAAGCGATATAAATATAGTATTAACAAGCCTTTTCTGATATTCTTATCAAATTATTCACACTCGTGAATGTAGAAAATACCTCCTAATAATAAAACACCTACTTATAACACTACTCAACACATTTTTTGGGACCATCAGACTACACTTTTCGCAAGGTTCTTGATGCCCTGAATTCGACCTCAAAATTGTTTAATAATTTCAGGATTTTGAGATAATATAACCGAAAAGTGCAAAAATTTGTTTTTTTTCACATGATTTAGGTTAAAATAAAGTACGAAATAATTTTCCAAAAAACTCGTTATAGACTTCCGAAAGTAGTATAATCTTCTTCTTAAATATTCATAAAAGATTTTTTCAAAATGTTTAATTCCTTTCGGAGAATTGCTAAAAACGGTATTTTTGAACTTTCAGCTCTGTATACCTACATATCTCAGTGATGGAACTATTTTTAAGGTCTTAATTTAAATCGACAAGATAAACATATTTTGCTTACCGCACCGCAGGGTTATGAAAAGTCTTTCTGTAGATATAACTGATAGTTTCGCTTCTTGAGTTTGAATGATTGGATCTATTTCTTTCAAGATGTAGTCAAAAGTTCTTGTGGTTATTATGTTGTACTCAAAAAACTTTTGTTCGTCCTTCCTCAAACATTCATATAAACGGTCAAACTCGCCATGCTTCCAGCCAGCAGCGGTCAGAAAAAGTACGATGTGGTGGTTCCTTGTTTTTATAAAACAATCTCGAATTCTTTTCGTGAAAGTGACATTTTTTAAGACATAAAGAACCGATTGATAATAAAACCGACCTCAGGCCACGTTCAAATTAGAACCATTTCAAGATTTTTAAAATGTCTTTAACAAGACATACATATTATATGTTAATAAATAAATTATATAAATTGTCCACTCTTTTCTCTTCTCAAATGAATAACCTGATGATGCTTTCAAAATAAACAATACGATGAAATATCAACTAGTGCAAATGGAACTAGCGTGAAAAAACGTCCACGATTTTCTTACTAGCGCACTAGCTCAAAATAGCGAGAACTAGCGTGGGCTAGCGCACTAGCTTACTAGCGTTGGCCGTAACCACGGCCTAACACTTAGGTTAAGTAAAACTAGGCCCTGCCATGTGATCTATGATCTGACGATGGTGGAAGGGACTTATGTCTAAATCTCTCTGCTAATCGGGGGCGGACCAGCGATCAAATGACGGGGCCTGTTCCTAGATTAAGTTAGTTTGTAAGTTTCAGTTTTTAGCTTTAGTTTTTTAGTCAAAATACAAAAAAAAAATCGTTACGGCTGTGCTATAGGTTTTGTTTCACACCTTTAAATACAAATTGAATAAAAAAAACTTAGTACAAATCATACTATTAAAAAAAAAATGTAATGAGAACCGTAAAGGTCATTTGCTCCAATTATTGTAATAATTGTTGAAGCAGAAGCAGTTCATCAATCTATTTTATTTGCAATATAATTTCTTTTTACTTAAAATCTTAATTTAAATTTAAAACTTAATGTATACAACTGAATTAAAAACTTAAAATCTAAATTTGAATTAAAATCCTAAAATCTCATCTAAAAATCATTACGTTTATACCTTAAAATCTAAACTAGTACTAAAATTATCAACTTTTTAAATTTGCCGCCACCAAAAATTAGCGGCCATATTTATTGTAAATTCTTGTACTAAAACAAAGAAAAGAGAGGTGATTAAAGATGGAGCTGGCATTCAAGCACAGACTACCAAAACGAAAACATCGTTAAAAAATCGTCTTTTTTTTTTCTTTTCGCTCCACCGTCGTCGCTTAACGTTTCTCTTTTCTCTGGTCGATTTTTAAAGACTTTCAGTTAATTAAAAAAGTAAGTAAAACCAACAAACAATAACATATTAACATTTTTCTGCAAAGACTCGTTAATTAGATAATTTTTAAATTTCGCGATTAAAGTCTAAGCAGAGCGAGTGAAAAAAGCTTTGCTCGCACATTATGGCGACCGTGACAGGACGATCCTGTAATATTTAATTAAATAAAAGTGTTCGGAGCTTTTACCTGTAAAACCTACAAATTGCTGTACGAATATATTCGGTATAAAAAACATAAGTGTGCGGTGCTTTAAAAGAAAAAGAACATAAACGGTATCGGTAAACGGGAGTGTGCGGTAAATGTTCATATAAAAAGAACGGTGGTTTTAACGGTTGTGTCTCGTGAGCGGACAGGCAAAACAGGAACAAAAGAAAAAAAAAAAAAAATACTGTTCCATACAACGGGGCCTTTTGGAAACGATAAGTGAAGGTGGTAGCAGTACATTCAGCAAGAAGAAGAATCATCATTTTTAGTTTGCAGTCATAAAAACATATTTGGTAAATGAAGAATGGAATGAGGTATGTATGAATTGTTATTTTCTGATAAATTCTTCGATGCATTGCAAAAAATTATTTTCTCGGTGACAATAAGCTATATATTTGCCGCCATATAATCGAAAATATATACATATGTACATAACATCCACAACCAAATGTCATCGAACGATTACATTCCACATAAGTAAGCCAGTACATGGGCCAATAACAAAATTTAGTCTAGAAATGTTAGATTATAACGTCCGTCTGTATATTTGTTGCTGCTGTCACACTTCGTTTAACAAAAACTGCAGTATCACATTCTTGTAATTGCTGCATGAATATAAAGACTAACTCTTGCTGCAATTAATAAAATAATTTCGACTATTGCCATTGTATTTGCTACGATCGATTGCTACAGTCGAATCGATAATTATACCCACCATCTGTCGCTATCTGTATGGGAATTCAGAAAATACATTTTTAACTGCCGTTTATACTGCTCATTTCCAAAACCAGCAAAATCAAATTATTAATTGCTGCTGCTACTGTGTACCTTCATTGTTCGTCGGTTGCTGAACTTCATCGGTGGTTACCTAATCAGCTGCTATTTTAGGAAGATATTTCTTCAAAAATAAACATCTTCGCTTGTTCAAACTACTTTTTATATGAAAGGGTACGGCTGCGGTTATTGGTACTTCAACTAATCAAACATTATTAAGGCTTTTTACATCGCAACTTTTTAATCAGACCCTCGCTAATCTCGCTCGTCGGTTGCTGTTGTTCGTTGGTTGCTGTTGTTTATCACATCTGCTACTCTTACCATCGCAAGTCGGTTCCTCAAATATCCATATCTTTCGCTGTTGCTGTTGTTTACTCAATTCATTTGTGCTGAAATTCAGTTTTCCTACATATTTTGCTGCAATAAATCTTCGGTTGTGGTCATTTCAATACTACAGTTTACTTCACTGTGCTGCATCAAATACTTTGTCATCGTTGTTATAGAGCTACTATAGCAAATAAGCTGCTGCTCTATTCGCATTTGACAATTTGCTTACACTTTCATCTCGCGAATCATAATCATCCGGTTTATCCTCTTTCGAATCGTAGACACCCAAAATGTCACAGAGCTTAGATGAATTAAAGACCTCTCGTGCTTCCACGAAAGGGAGCATAACTCGGATCAAAAATTTGGTAGATTCTAGATCACTATCCACAACGGAGCTCGAATGCCGTTTGGGAATTTTGGAATCGTATTTTAAGCAGGGATTAGCTTACCAAACCGCAATCGAAACTTACACACCTACCGATACTACTGGTCGCAGCGAACTGGAAGATTTATATGTGTCTATAAAGTCAAAAATCCTATCGCTGATGGGAAGTGAAAGGAGAAATAGTGCCTTGGAAACGACTATGTCAATCCCTCAAATTGTTGGTAGTCATTTACCAAAACTTAAACTACCTCGCTTCGACGGAAAATATTCCGATTATAAAAATTTCATAAATTCGTATACGAAGCTTGTCGATAGTAATTTAACCCTTTCAAAAACAGAAAAATTTAATCATTTGCTAAGTTGCTTATCAGGTGCAGCGCTCAGCACAGTAAAGGCATTCCAAGTTACAGATGAAAACTATGACAAAGCTCTCGAACGATTAAAAGATCGTTTTGACAATGATTGTCTCATCTTCCTAGAGAATATATCTCAACTTTTTGATTTACCTAAGGTTCAAAAATCATCTGCTCCACAGTTAAGAAACTTAGTAAACGACGTTTCGGCTCTGTTCAGCTCATTACAGTCATTAGGTACGGAGTCAGAAATTTGTAACGGAATTATAATCCATCTTGCCATGTCTAAGGTAGATGCTGAGACTCAATCCAAGTGGGATGAACAATTCGACTATAAGACTCTTCCAACATGGAAAAAATGTGCTGAACTAATTAATAAGCGTTGTCAGTATTTGGAAGCGCGCGAAAGTAAGGCACTACGTCAAAAAACTAAACCCATTAAAAATGAAAATAAAAAATCATCTCTTCGATCGAAACCTTGGACCTCAGATTCTATTCGTCAAACATCGTTGGCCGCAATGCAACGTCCTTGTGGCTTTTGCGAGGATACTTCTCATTCTATAAATAATTGCGCTTCCTTTCTCCAAATGTCTACTCTTGACCGGTTTACTAAGGTCAAAACTTTGGGCATTTGCATCAATTGTTTGACTAAAGGGCATAATGTTACAAAATGTTCTTCAGCTAATAGGTGCAAAACTTGCAAAAAGAAACATAATTCGCTACTTCATCGTCAATGTAGTGAAACAAATGTTGGTATAGGAAATGACATTTCCCAGGCTGGGTCATCATCCGCGACAACAAACTCTGCAATGAAAAAAGATATGATCAATTCCACAGCACAAGTTATTTTGGCTACTGCTATCGTTCTTATTCAGGATGCATCAGGGGGTTTTCAACTTGGTAGAGTTTTGTTGGATTCCGGGTCACAGGTAAACTTTATTAAGGAAGAGTTCGCCCGTGCTCTCAATCTTCAAAAGCAAAAGAAGAACGTAGAGATTATGGGTATTGGGACAATTGAAACCAAGATAAGTTCACTGACTCAAACTACCATTCGATCCCGTTACTCTGCATTCGAGCTTTCATTGGAATTTCTTGTTGCACCTTCGATCACTGGCTACCAACCTGACATAGCTTTGGATGTTACAACTTGGAGGATACCTAAAAATGTGGAGCTTGCAGACGAACAGTTCAACAAGCCTGCCCCCATTGACATTCTTTTGGGAGCAGAAGCCTTTTTTGGTTTGTTACTTGTGGGTCAGATACAATTGGGACCCGAATTGCCACTACTACAAAACACCCACCTGGGGTGGATTGTATCCGGAAGGTACAAACATCTTTCAGGAAGTCAAAGAAATAATTGTTGTTTCAGCGTTAGCGATGACAACTTAAACGAATTCGTCGAACGTTTCTGGGAATTAGAGGCTGTTTCAGGACAAAAATCAAAATGGACGGAAGAACAAATGAAGTGTGAAGAACTATTCAACCAATCTATTGAGGAATTACCGAATGGTCGACTCATGTTAAAACTTCCATTCAAAAAAGATCCTGAAACACTAGGGGATTCCTACGGAGCAGCTTTTCGACGTTTCTTGACCTTAGAGCGTAGATTGCAGAAAGATTTATCTCTTAAATCAGCTTATGCTGATTTTTTACGGGAGTACCAGGAACTAGGTCACATGTCTTTCGTGAAAAATCCAGTCCTAAACGAATCCCACTATTTCTTGCCACACCAGTGTGTGTTGCGGCCAAACAGCTCTTCAACCAAATTAAGAGTTGTTTTCGATGCCTCTTGTCGAACAGCTACTCAAGTTTCTCTAAATAGTATATTAATGGTAGGTCCCACAATTCAGGATGATCTTTTTATGATACAAAATGTTCTTCAGCTAATAGGTGCAAAACTTGCAAAAAGAAACATAATTCGCTACTTCATCGTCAATGTAGTGAAACAAATGTTGGTATAGGAAATGACATTTCCCAGGCTGGGTCATCATCCGCGACAACAAACTCTGCAATGAAAAAAGATATGATCAATTCCACAGCACAAGTTATTTTGGCTACTGCTATCGTTCTTATTCAGGATGCATCAGGGGGTTTTCAACTTGGTAGAGTTTTGTTGGATTCCGGGTCACAGGTAAACTTTATTAAGGAAGAGTTCGCCCGTGCTCTCAATCTTCAAAAGCAAAAGAAGAACGTAGAGATTATGGGTATTGGGACAATTGAAACCAAGATAAGTTCACTGACTCAAACTACCATTCGATCCCGTTACTCTGCATTCGAGCTTTCATTGGAATTTCTTGTTGCACCTTCGATCACTGGCTACCAACCTGACATAGCTTTGGATGTTACAACTTGGAGGATACCTAAAAATGTGGAGCTTGCAGACGAACAGTTCAACAAGCCTGCCCCCATTGACATTCTTTTGGGAGCAGAAGCCTTTTTTGGTTTGTTACTTGTGGGTCAGATACAATTGGGACCCGAATTGCCACTACTACAAAACACCCACCTGGGGTGGATTGTATCCGGAAGGTACAAACATCTTTCAGGAAGTCAAAGAAATAATTGTTGTTTCAGCGTTAGCGATGACAACTTAAACGAATTCGTCGAACGTTTCTGGGAATTAGAGGCTGTTTCAGGACAAAAATCAAAATGGACGGAAGAACAAATGAAGTGTGAAGAACTATTCAACCAATCTATTGAGGAATTACCGAATGGTCGACTCATGTTAAAACTTCCATTCAAAAAAGATCCTGAAACACTAGGGGATTCCTACGGAGCAGCTTTTCGACGTTTCTTGACCTTAGAGCGTAGATTGCAGAAAGATTTATCTCTTAAATCAGCTTATGCTGATTTTTTACGGGAGTACCAGGAACTAGGTCACATGTCTTTCGTGAAAAATCCAGTCCTAAACGAATCCCACTATTTCTTGCCACACCAGTGTGTGTTGCGGCCAAACAGCTCTTCAACCAAATTAAGAGTTGTTTTCGATGCCTCTTGTCGAACAGCTACTCAAGTTTCTCTAAATAGTATATTAATGGTAGGTCCCACAATTCAGGATGATCTTTTTATGATACTACTTCGGTTCAGAATACACAGATATGTGATGACTGCTGACATAGTCAAGATGTACAGGCAGATTCTTATTCATCCTTCACAACGGAAGTACCTGTATATTTTGTGGAGGGAGAATGAAGAGTCACCTATAGAAATTTACGAACTAAACACGGTGACTTATGGTACCACTTCTGCGCCATTCATGGCGATAAGGTGTCTCAAGTACTTAGGAGATAAATTTGAATCCCGATATAAGATTGGTGCTGACGTTTTACGGTCAGATTTTTACGTGGATGACATGATCACTGGCTCAGATAATCTTGACACTCTCAAACAGATTCAAAGAGAAGTTGTCACTATTTTGGCATCAGCTGGGTTTGAACTATCCAAATGGCATAGCAACCATTCGTCAATCTCTTCAAATCAGGAGACCAAAGATCTCAACTTATCAGAATCAAATGTTACAAGCACTCTGGGAATAACATGGGAAGTACACGAAGACAATTTTTGTTTTTCATACAATGGTACCAAATCTTATGCCTCATATACTAAAAGGAAAATTCTATCTATCGCGTCTTCACTATTTGGTCCATTAGGTTTACTTTGCCCCATTATCGTTAGAGCAAAGGCAATACTCCAACAGCTGTGGATAGACAAAATCAATTGGGATTCGGCTATCCCACAGGCTATTGATACCGAATGGAGACAATTCATGATTGATTTAAACGCTGTACAGAACATCAAAATTCCGCGATACGTTTTAGCGGAAACCAGAAAACATATTCAAATTCATGGCTTCTCTGACGCGTCCATCAAGGCTTACGGATGCTGTCTTTATGTCCGAACAGTAGATGAGTCCGGATTTGCCACTGTGAAACTTTTGGTTGGAAAATCAAGAGTTGCTCCATCGAAGAAAAAACAAATTCCTCGTTTGGAACTTTGCGCTGCTCATCTTCTCTCCAAAGTGTGGTGGAAAATTAGGTCAGTTTTTAATGACTCGGAGGCATATTTCTGGACTGACTCATCAGTTGTGTTACACTGGATCTCTACTCACTCATCTAAGCTCAACACATTTGTCGGAAACCGCGTAGCTGAAATTCAAGAAAAATCAGTAGGTATAAACTGGAGGCATATTCCAACTGAATTCAACCCAGCGGACATCGTTTCAAGAGGAAGCTCTGTTGAGGAGCTGAATAACTCTATTTGGTTTACTGGGCCTCCATTTTTGCTCAAATCTTCAAAATTTTGGCCTACAAATCCACAGAATCTTCTTTCTCCTGAAGAATTGGAAATGGAAAAACGAAAAACTACATTGGTATGCAGCCAAACAACTGAAAACCATTTTCTCACCACTATAGATAATTGCAGTAGCTACACCAAGATCATAAATATCTTTGCCTATATTCTAAGATACATAAAGCAACTAAAAAGATGGAAATCGAAGAATATACTGCCGTTAGTCAGAAAACAAATGCTCCTTGAGCAACTGAAAAAACGGAAGTTAAAAAACTCATCTTTATCGCCACCCTTGAACATAGTGGAGCTGGATAACGCGTTTAATAACATAGTCTGGATGCTACAAGCCCAAATGTTCCCAGAAGCTATCCGTCAGATTCAAAAAGGAAAGGAGATAAAGAACTCTTTAAAATATTTAAATCCATTTTTAGATGATTCTCTAGGATACCCTATTCTTAAAGTAGGAGGGCGACTTACCAACGCTGGAATCCCAGAAGAAGAAAAACACCCCATTCTTTTGACTAAAGAATCAAACTTCAGTCTGTGTTATGCTGACTATCTTCACCATACCAATTATCATGCTGGGCCAAAAGTATTGGTCACCTTACTTCGACAGAAAATGTGGATCATCAATGCTCGAGATCTAGCACGGAAAGTAGTACGACAATGCATACATTGCGTTCGCTACAAACCAAAGCTGCTGCAGCAGGTCATGGGAAATCTTCCTGCCGAAAGATTAACGGCTTGTCGACCCTTTTTACGTTGTGGAGTAGATTTTGCAGGGCCTATCTATATTTACCACCGGGTCAGAGGGAAAGTACCATACAAGTCCTATATTGCGGTTTTCGTTTGTTTTACCTCTAAAGCTGTTCATCTAGAACCGGTCTCTGATTTATCATCTGACGCTTTTATCGCCTCACTTAAGCGCATGATTAGTCGCAGAGGGCTCCCATCCGATGTGTTCTGTGACAATGCAACCAACTTCGTAGGGGCTGAATCCAAACTTTCTGAATTTCGTAGCATGTGGCTTAATAAATCCACAAATGATTCTATAATTAAGTTTTGTAACAAAGAACACATTAAATTTCATTTTATTCCTCCTAGGGCTCCGCATTTTGGTGGGATCTGGGAGGCTGCTGTAAAGGTGGCAAAAGGCCATCTCTATCGATCTCTTCAAAACACGAAGCTGTCCTTCGAAGAACTCGCTACAGCACTATGCGAAATCGAAGCCGTGATGAACTCTCGGCCCATCACTCCACTTACTAACGATCCCAACGACTTTGAAGCTTTGACACCAGGGCACTTGCTAATTGGTTCGTCGATGAGAGCGATTCCAGAACCTTCAGATGAGTCTACAAACCCTGACATTCTTCCTTATTGGCGTCGCATCAATAATGTCAAGTCGCACTTTTGGCAACGTTGGCAAAAAGAGTATGTACAAGAACTTCAACAACGATCAAAGTGGTCGTCAAATTCACCAAATATCGCTATTGGCTCTATGGTTGTTGTACACGAAGGTAATTTGCCACCTATGAAATGGTCACTAGGAAGAATCCTGAAAACTTTCCCTGGTCGAGACGGGTACGTTAGAGTTGCTGAAATTCGTACAGCGAAAGGCACATTAAAACGTCCCATCCACAAACTTGCCCTACTGCCTTGTTGAAAGAGGGTACTTTCAAAGGGGGCGGAATGTTGAAGCAGAAGCAGTTCATCAATCTATTTTATTTGCAATATAATTTCTTTTTACTTAAAATCTTAATTTAAATTTAAAACTTAATGTATACAACTGAATTAAAAACTTAAAATCTAAATTTGAATTAAAATCCTAAAATCTCATCTAAAAATCATTACGTTTATACCTTAAAATCTAAACTAGTACTAAAATTATCAACTTTTTAAATTTGCCGCCACCAAAAATTAGCGGCCATATTTATTGTAAATTCTTGTACTAAAACAAAGAAAAGAGAGGTGATTAAAGATGGAGCTGGCATTCAAGCACAGACTACCAAAACGAAAACATCGTTAAAAAATCGTCTTTTTTTTTTCTTTTCGCTCCACCGTCGTCGCTTAACGTTTCTCTTTTCTCTGGTCGATTTTTAAAGACTTTCAGTTAATTAAAAAAGTAAGTAAAACCAACAAACAATAACATATTAACATTTTTCTGCAAAGACTCGTTAATTAGATAATTTTTAAATTTCGCGATTAAAGTCTAAGCAGAGCGAGTGAAAAAAGCTTTGCTCGCACAATAATTAACAAAAATGTATTAGTTTTTAAGTTTATTTAGGCTACCAATAAAAATTGTAATAGATCTTAGTGAATAAATTAACATTAAAAAAATTTTACCTAACGTACCTATATTACACCTAAAAAGTATATCAAAATTACATTAAAAATATCGAGTGATGTACTAGTAAAAGTATAGTTTGTTACCGCTGCTTTGAACTTTCCACTTTCCTATTAGTGAAGGTTAACCTTCGGAATTGTTCAACTTTTGGTCTAGACCCAGCTCAGTTTTTCTAATATTTACATACATACATAAGAGAAATTTAAATTAATATAATTCTTCAGCTTTGAGCCTTAAGATATAGCATAATGAATATTTATTCATTAAAGTGGTTGTACAAGTACATAATTTATGGATTCACTCAGAACCTATTAAATGTAAGTTCTCCATAACCTACTCATATTCCAACTTTCCCAGCTTTAAACGTTGGTGGATACACAGATTATAGTTTATTTTAAATTTTATAAACATAATTTTTGCAATAAAATTTTACAGCAAGAAAATTTCAATTTTATTTCACTAAAAAACATCAAAAGGTCCTATGTTTCACTGGTAGGAGGCATAAGTGTACCTCTATTCCTACTATGTAGAATATGCTCCATCAAATGCCCTCCATTTATTAACTGAATCCGCAATCGAGAGCTCCAAAAGTCCTTCCTCCAATCCAAACCCAATTCTGACATGTGTGTAGTCGTATGTTGTATGGTTATGGGTTGATTGAAATAACGATAACGAAATTACGTACTCATGATCCCCTTTTTGGTGCGATTCACCTGGGATATAATTTAATGGACATGGATCTTGTTTATATTCTGCTGGCCCCTAGGGTAAATAAACGGTAAAAAGAGTATGCGTGACCTAGAGCAGAACTATCGATTTATTCATATTGTACAGAATAGTTATACGGATATAAATTGTAAAGTTTTTTTTGTTTGTGACGTGTTTTTCAATTTGTCTAAAAATATTTTATCCAGTGACGAGATATAGGGTGTATTCATAAACGCAGAAAATCTGCGCTAGTACAATCGCAGTTCTTTTTTAATGTATTTGTGAACGCTATTACAATGCAGAATGTCTGCAGTAAACAAAAAGGCCTGACTTTATTGCCAAAAATGCATTCTTAATGAAGGTGGTTTCAAAGTATCCTGGTGATATATTCCGTAGTCATTTTAGGATGTCGAGGTCCACATTCAATGTAAGCTTCTTTCTGATTATTAAACACTGCCTCTTCATCCTTCTTTGTGACTGTAAAATTAATTTTATAAATTTCCGCTCTTGTGCAGCCAAAAAAATTCAGCTGCACAATCTGACCGACGCTGACGACAGTTTGACGTTTATGAACGGTATGTACTGTAGTTGGACTAGAATAGTTTGATCGAAAATCTTACTTTATGAACGCAGATAATGCAGTTCTTAATTAGGCTGACGATTATGAACTGACCCATAAGCTCAGGTAGATTTCTTAAGTTCAAATATGAAGTAATGTCATTTTGCGGTATAAAATTTAAACACGCTGGGCGGTGTGGGCTCAGTGTTAAGCCCCAACAAATTAATCTTGTCCTCTTCTCTAGGAAATATAAAATTCCGCAAATAGACCCCCTTCTATTAAAGGTACCTATATTACTAATATTTTCAGTAGCTGGGTCATATTTTGAATAGAGAGTTAAGCGGGAAAACTAACATACAAGTTAGAGTCAAAAAGGCCACAGATCATTTCTCATGCAGAAAACCGCTAAGAAATAAATGGGAGGTCTTCAAACCTCATTACCCGTAGACTGTACACTACGATTATAAAACCGATACTCACATAATGGTGTATCAGTATGGTCGACTAAATAAAGCAATTGATCGCGGTAAACTTTCTAGGATCCAACGATAAGCCCGTCTTCATTAGGCGTTTTTGTTTTTTAGTTCAGAACAGAGCCTGAGTTGTCAAAAAATAAATTGTGTTTCTTTTTTCGTTCTGAGCATGTTCTGAGCGTGTTCAGAGGGCGCTCTATAAGCTCAGAATAAAATAACTGAGCAGACAGAATACAATGCTTATTACAGGCATTTGACAGATGGAGATTAAAAAAAAAAATGTCGACAGCTAAGTGTTCAGGTGTGTTTCAAAAAATACTCAGAGCGCTCAGAGCACGCTTGGTTCAGAGGATGTTCGGAACATGCTCGACATGCTCGGACTCTGTTCGGAGCTCTATACTGAACTAAAAAAGAAAAACGCCTATTGGATACTCTTTTTCATCTGATAACTATCGAAATACGAGTATTAAGAAAGCAAAAGGCAGCAAGCATAGCCATATGTCTTAAGGTCTCTTCACAGTGGATCAAAATTTATATTGGTCACTCCATTATTCTGAAATCATTCAGGTCCTTTTCAAGTCACATTGACTATACATTATTACATTTTAACATTCTTGAAAGATGAATCGGTTTATTTTTATACTGATGGACCAAAAATATATGAGTTGGTTGGTAAAGGGGGCATAAGGGTCCCATTCTGTCTTCCTTAGTCATTAAAGCGTATTTCTGGTGGATGTTTTAGCAAGCAAAGAAGCTATATATTTGGGGGTTTAATTAAAACGTGATATCAATAAGGGATATCAGCGTCTTCTGGGATAATCTAAGTAGCTATCAAATCATTGGATTATGTCCCTAAATAGTCTTAAGCTATCGATTATCTCAGGCGTTCTAAACTTTTGATATCTTTAAGTAGATTATTGGATGTGATAACTGGACCTTGGTTAATAGTAAGGTACGCAGGATAATTTGGCGTCCACTCCAATTTTTCAGCGAGGAGGATGAGGAGGAGAAAACTATTCCCACCACTTCTATGCCAAAGACGTACTTTCCATCAGGGAAACTTCTACTACAACGATCTAAAGGACTATTCACATGAGAGCGACCAACGACCGACGAATGAACGAACATTTGACCATTTTGACATTTCGTTCACATACACATTTTTACTTGCGACTATTTACTAGGTACTATAAGGCAAGTTATGCATTCGGAAAAAAAATCGAACTCGAGATTTTGATCAAAGTTGACATTACGATGATAGCGAAGACTAATAAAATGCACGACTGGGTCGCACGAACTTGCTCTTATGTAACAGACTAGGAAGCTTTTATATAAAAACTTTTTAAAAGCTTTTTAAGAAAAAATTTTGGTACTCTAATTTATAGTTTTTATCATTGTTCGAATAAAAATTAAATTTACGAAAAGAAATATTGACCCGTTTCGGAGATATCGAATTTTCAAAAAAAAAGAAAAAAATAGGTTTTTTTTTCAAAAATTCAAAAAATATTTATTTTAAAGTTTTGAAATGTAATGTGTTTTAGACTTTTTAGAAGCTTCTCTATACAAATTTTCATTAAGATCCGTTATGTGGATAATGAGAAATTCAAAATTCGAAAAAATGGTTCTATGGTAGGTACAAGCTGTAATATCTTAATTTCAAAATTTTTTTTATTAAATTAAAGATCGTAAAAATTAATTGAAAGAAAAAAAATTTTATCAAAATTCTAAGTGCCGTTTTCGAGAAAAATACGATTTTTGAAAACCATTTTTTTTAATTTTTTAGCATTTGTATGGTAGGTACCTTTATTTTTAGGTAAAATAAAAAATTTTTTTTCACATTTTGTAGATTATATTGAGAAACTTTTATTTATCAAGTTTAAAAAAAATCTAGCATGGGGTTTTCGAAATATTGAGTTTTGAAAAAAAAAAATTTGAAGTTTTTTTTTAAAAATCCAAAAAAACTTTTTTTGAAAATTTGAGTACACAATTCTATTTATGTTTTTGGGGAGCTTTAGCAAAAAAAAAATGATCAAAATCGGCTGAACCGTTTTTGAGAAAATCAAAAACAAAAAAAATGGTTCCATGGGGGGTACCCTCAGTAACCATTTTTCGGAAAATTTTTTTCAACCAATACCTAGATTTAATTAAATGAAATTTTTCTGTATCTTAATTTTTAAAATCTGTCGAACAGTTTTTGAGAAAAAAAAATGTTTATAAAATTTCGAAAAAAAATCGTATGGGGGGTACCGTTATTTTTGGTCTTAAAAAAAAAAAGAAAAAAACGTGTGGGGGGAAAAAATTAAAAATGATATCTACCAAGTTTAAAGAAAATCGGCCGAGTCGTTTAGCCTGTAGTCGAACAGACAGACAGACAGACAGACAGAATTGCGAGACCCACGTTTTTAGTCTTCGCTATCATCGTAATGTCAACTTTGATCGAAATCTCGAGTTCGATTTTTTTTACGAATGCATAACTTGCCTTATAGTACCTATAAGTCGCAAGTAAAAAAGTGGGTCTCGCAATTCTGTCTGTCTGGCTGTCTGTCCGTTCGATTGCAGCTAAACGGCTCGGCCGATTTTCTTCAAATTTGGTAGATATGGGTTTTAATTTTTTCCCCCCGGATGTTTTTTGATTTGATTTTTTAAGACCAAAAATAATGGTACCTGCCATACGATTTTTTTTCGAAATTTTATAAACATTTTTTTTTTTCTCAAAAACTGTTCGACAGATTTTAAAAATAAAAACACAAAAAAATTTCATTTAATTAAAGCTAGGTATTTGTTGAAAAAAATTTTCAGAAAAATGGTTATTGAGGGTAGCCCCCATGGAACAATTTTTTTGTTTTTGATTTTCTTAAAAACGGTTCAGCCGATTTTGATCATTTTTTTTTTGCTAAGGCTCCCCAAACATTTGAATAGAATTGTGTACTCAAATTTTCAAAATTTTTTTTTTTTGGATTTTTAAAAAAAACTTTAAAATTTTTTTTTCAAAACTCAATATTTCGAAAACCCCTTGCTAGATTTTTTTTAAACTTGATAAATAAAAGTTTCTCAATATAATCTACAAGATGTGAGAAAAAAAATTGTATTTTACCTAAAAATAAAGGTACCTACCATACAAATGCTAAAAAATTAAAAAAAAATGGTTTTCAAAAATCGTATTTTTCTCGAAAACGGCACTTAGAATTTTGATAAAATTTTTTTTCTTTCAATTAATTTTTACGATCTTTAATTTAATAAAAAAAAATTTGAAATTAAGATATTACAGCTTGTACCTACCACAGAACCATTTTTTCGAATTTTGAACTTCTCATTATCCACATAACAGATCTTAATGAAAATTTTTATAGAGAAGCTTCTAAAAGGTCTAAAACACATTACATTTCAAAACTTTAAAATAAATATTTTTTGAATTTTTGAAAAAAAAAATCTATTTTTTCTTTTTTTTTGAAAATTCGATATCTCAGAAACGGCTCAATATTTTTTTTGTTAATTTAATTTTTATTCGAACAATAATAAAAACTTTAAATTGGCGTACAAAAATTTTTTCTTCAAAAGCTTTTAAAAAGTTTGAACATAAAAGCTTTTTTTTAGGAAACCACTACAACGACTTATAATTTTTGTTCTTGCATAAATTCTTATTTGGATAGCATTATGTTTTTGTCTCTTACTACTAAAAGAATTTAAAAAATAATTTGATCCTTATGAACAGTTTTTTCTAATATAATTCGATTTTAAAATTCCTAGTCTATTACATAAGAGCAAGTTCGTGCTACCCAGTCGTGCATTTTATTTCTTATTCGTCGCGAATGGCGCTTACTTAGACAACTTAAAATAATTTTGAGGTTAGTCGCGCGCGAACAATTCATTTGTTGCAGTTTGGATGGGTTGTGTAACGCGAATAGTGTTTAACAGTTCGTAGCAATCATATTGCAATTCGCGACGACCAATTTATTTTCTCAAATTTCTCTCATTTTAACAATTACAACGCAAATTTTAATTATATTAACATTAAATTAAACTAGATTTCTACCCTTTTGTAAAGTTTTTGTAAAGGATTTAGGCATATATATGTTTTGAATCCCATTCGTTTCTTTTATTCGTTGGTCGCTCTCATGTGAATAGTCCTTAGCCCCCCCAACTGATTGAAAGTGTAGTGTTTAGGAGAAAAGAGTGTAGTAGGAACGTAGTAAAAAAAAAATTTTCAAATTTTTTAATCCTTTAATTCACTTTTAAATATACGTATATATAGGTATAATAAACTATGTGTAGATATACACAACTCATAAAAAATTATTATATAATAATAATTAGGGTAAGTCGGTCGAATATGCCACACTTAACAGTAAAACAATAAAATTAGATAGTAAAAGACAAATTTAGTTCAAGATTTTTTGAATTTAATTAAAATGTTGTTTAACTTAATAGAAAAACCAAACAAAAAATAAAATTGTGTCATATAATATATTTCAAATTAAGATAAAAGAAAAACCTTAAAAACTGGCATTTTACCCACACGTGCGGGGAATATGCCACTTTCGAAGGGGTGAAATGCCAGCAACCATTTAGGATGGTATATACATATATAGTATGCACTTTTTTAATCTTGATCGATGGGACATATGGGGCAGTCAATGGATAACCCATCTTTTCAAGTCTCTTAATGTACTTGACCAGCTCATTTTCGTTTTCGGATAAACAGCTTTTAGCTCCCAATTTCTTTTTTTTTATGCAGTTTGTTTGAATGTGACGTTTAAGTGTGCGATATGGAATTTTGAAATCTTTTGCGGCTGTCCATGGTTTAATTTTACCCTCCCGTACTTCACAAACAGCATTAGCCAAGTTTTCTTCTGTCCACGATGCTCTTTCGGTCCTTCTTTGATAATTTCGAGGCATTCTTGTTTCTGCAAGAAATATATATCAAAGCGGGGTAATATGCCACTTTAGTGGGTAAAACGTCAGTTGGTGTGAAACAAATGTGGCATTTTACCCCAAAACGCCAGAAAATTTAAATACATCTCTGAACGAAAATTAACGCAACATATCATGTCTAGACACGAACAAACATTAGGTATATAAATGGAGTCTTACCTTTTTTGAAGAAACTTTCATATATTTTATTGAGAAACCCGAAAAAAAACCGTTTTTATTCACACTGAATTTTATAAAAAATAACTTTGATTTATATTTTTCCGAATATTTTCCAATTAAAATTAACTAACAACTTGCGCGTCCGTGTGCCCAGAGAACTTAGTTAAACTGAGCAAACTACATTGTAGGCATTGCCAATATCAGCTTAGAAATGTAAAATATTGAAAGATGGCATATTACCCAAACTGGCATATTCGACCGACTTACCCTAATTAATTAATAGTTTATTTATAATTATCTTTACAAATCAAAAATATACATTTAAGGATTATTTTTTTTTATAATGACTTGCATTGTGGTAATTAAATTTGTGTGAAAATTTATTAATTTTGCGAGGGGCTCAAAAATTCTCTCTACGCCTTTCAAGTGTTCTTTTGATTGAATAATTGCATAAACTGTTAAAATATTTAAAATATTTCTTAAATCGTTCTTTATTATATTTAAACTTGAGAAAAACCACTCTGCATAAATTTTCAAAAGCCGGATTTCCAAGAAAATTTTTGGCACTCAATAAATTAACCGAAAATTAAACAATGTCTTCATTTAAATATTCTTTTAACGTTTCTTGTGAACATATATGTCATTTATTATGGTTTCATTTTCTTGTATATGAAATGGAAATTTTTTCAAAAGGGGCATTATAGTCGGAATGTCTCCTTTTGAAATTTCGATAGGGTCAAGAAGAGTTAAATGACTTGTTTTTTTCATTATCAATTACATCAAATCTGTCTAAAAGTTTTTCGCATAAAGCTACATACATAAAATTGGCATGACTTCGTTTTCACATTTTCTAAAATATTATTTTCAATGTCGTTTCTACAACAAAATTCTTCGAATTTAAATCCAAATCACATGACATATGCGCAACGTGATGAACTTTGTTTTTGAAATCTAAATTGATTGATATAAGGTCACGTTTTCAAACATTTTTCATAACCTCTAACACAAACTGTTTTATGTTCTTTGAAAAAAGTGTAGTGTTTTGAGGAGCGTGCGTAGTGTGTGCTTTTGAAAAAAAATTGTAGTAAAAACACTACGATTGTAGTAGGGGGGCAACGCTGGTCCTTAAGTGATCTGGCAAATACTAAAATACATAAAATGAAATGAGTACAAAATAATTTCACGAGTATGGAAAAACTTTCTTGGATCCATTTGCTATCACGAACTGCGAATTGCGAATGGTCGCAAATTTTGACATTACATTACATTACATGAGTAATTTTTTTCGGTCGCCGAACAGTGCGAATTGTCAAAAAAAAGCAAACGGATTTGCAGTACGTTGCAGGATGAGCTTCTACTTCAATTATTAGTTTCTCATCAAAGATCCTGATAAATAAAGTGCTATTAGAAACCAATTATATTATTTTCAATTATTTTGCCCTTTTTCCTATAGATTCATTCGTTTTTTAATTTTCCGAGCAACGAGCAACACAATTGCGATGTTTGCCATTTGAGTATAGATTCGAACGAATTTTTTAGTCGCCGGTTTGTGGAATGCGTTCACTAGTTGTGGATTGCGAATTTACATTTGACAGTTTGCAGTTTCATTTCGTCGTAAAGTTAAAACAAAACAAAAATTGATATTAGCTGTGAAAATTACTTAAAAAGATTTATTCGCTGCTCATGTGCAAAGCACTTAAGTGTGACGGTTCTCCCCTGGCGGACACTAATCTAACCTAACGTAATTCTGTTCTAGTTCTACTAATTGTACTCTGAGGTCCGGATTTTAAATCAGAAATAATTGCGAGGGGCTGCGATATTTATTGTTTGTCCGGGTCTACAGCAAAAAAAGACGTTCTTATAACCCCTTAGTTTTTACTTATATACAAAAATAAAAATTTACCATTTTTTTGAAAATTATGCCCTCAAATATTTTAAATTGGCATTAAACAATATTTTTTAGGAACTTTAAAATCTAAAGCTTTTTTTTTGGAATACAAACATACTTTATTTAGCTGCTCTTTGTGTGTTTTGAATAATATTCATTTTCTGGAATATAAAATAAAACGATTCATTTTTTGCTCACATTTATTGAAGAAATATTCAAAAACAAATTTCCAAAGCCATTGCGGAATTATGGCGGCACAGCGGATGAAATTTTAGCGCCGCACCGGTCAATTTTATTATTTATAGCCAATCAAATAAAAATTGGTTCTACGTGGTCACGCAATCCACACATTTGTAAGCCCCTAAAGGATTTATTGGATTTACTAGATACATCGAATTTACTGCCTGAAATATGCTTCACATAAAAATGTTCATAAATGTTTTTGGGGAACTTCAAAAACAAACTCATTCACGCGAACAGTAATTTTCATCTTTCGAATGAAATTAAAATCATCTAAAATCTCGTATATGTAGATGGTATTGGCGGTTAAACGCTTTATTCTTGGCAACCAGACTCAGATAAAGCAGGAAAATTATTCACAGGAATGCTCGTAACTATATGTTTGTGCTTGTAAAACATCCTTTTGAATATTAAATGACGGACGAATCTTACATCATATTTTGCAGACATTTTTGTCGAAATGTGTGCAAGCGTGAATACACTACGAGTAAAACATCATCAGAAGCTAAAATAATAAAAGATGAAACGAAAATGTGGAAGAAACCCCACCAGTGTTGAGCAAAGATAGTGAGAAACCACGATATCCAGGACAGGCACTTTGACAAATCTATCATTCGGATATTAAGGAAGCATCACACATACAGGGGCCCTCTCGCAATGATAGTCCAGGATGGTTCAAAATAAGGAAGCCATTGTTATGTTGCCCCAAACGACCGCTTATTAATCTGAAACAGAGAAGGGGTTGTTTGGCTGCAATGATTTTCGACTGCCTTGTACAATTTTCACGATGAATAGCAGGGGAATCTATCTGCAGGGAATGCAGTGCACCAGCTCCAACACAGCAGACAGCTTTTGGCGAAAGGAAGAGAATTGCTTGAATGGAAGAGTGATTGTAGATTTCACTTACATAACTAGAAATTATTCTGAAAAATAATTCGAGAAATATGCCAGAGGCGAAATAAAGAAAACAATATAATTCTGTTTGGATTGTATACAGGAGTACAATAGGAAAAATAAAATGAAGTGATTATGTCCGCTTGCAGAAAATTAATGATTTCAACAAATGATAGGTATCTATATATATACATATGAACATATAATGCAGTCAGCAGTCATTTTTGAAACCCGACAGAAATAAATGAAATGCTTCGCTACCCACCCACCTCTTTTACAATAAAATAGATTTTGTAATGATAAAATATAAACCTATATAGTGGTCATGTTAAACGCTTATTGCAGGAATTCATAAGCCTGATAAACGAATATCTGTAATGGTATTTCGGTAGGTAGCGTTAATTATGATGGTAATAATATATTTGCATACTGTACCCATACAGCTGTAGAGGTGCGCCATTTTAGATTGAATTTTGAATGATAAATTCTAAAAAACTTAATACAAACGTGTTTTTATTTCCACAATATTTTCTCTTCTCTAATTCGACTGAAAAACAAACTATTAGAATATCAAAACAAAACACTATTTTCCTTGATTTTACAAAAAAAAAGCCTATTCATACAGGGAAGGCCTAATGAGACCTACCTTTGTTAAACACGAATAACTGTAATTGAATTATTGGAAATTCATAATGGATACTCGTACATAAGACAGACCCAATAATATTTTGGTGTCGCATAAAGCTCATTTCATTTGAAAATCCAAAGGCAAAATACTAGCTTCAGTTACACCCATCGATAAACATTTTTTGGTGAGGTACTCGTATTATGGCCGAAAAAATTATTGGCTCATACTTCTTCGAGAATGAGGATGAACCGCCAGACAGATCTCCGGGGCTCCTAACGGAGCAATGATGGATTAGACAACTTTTTGCGACCGCCATTAGCGGAGCAGCATCCAAATTATGGGTTCCAACAAAATCGAGTGACTCTAAATCGGAGGTTCTCCATTCCTTGTCGCTGCGAACCTGTGGACTGTGGTTCGAGGACTCTCTTAGCTGGTGCATTGATGCCCATTAGCGCAATGTGATCAAGCCAATGTAGTCGAAGTGTTTTGGCTCTCTTGACTACATTCACATCTTGTTACAGCTGATGAGAGTTCGCGGTTATATCTTCTCGTCCATTCGCCTTCCTCGCACACAGGACCAAAAATCCTTCGAAAAATTTTTTTTTCGAAAGAGCCCAGAATAATCTATCCATTTCTGCTTGTAGTCCAACATCCTGCGCCATAAAGCAGGACTGGTAGTATAAAGGTTTTGTGAACCGTGCACTTGCGTCTTAAGAGTGGGGAGAATATTTAACCTATTTGTTTTGATAAACCGAAGTAGCAGTGGTTTTCTAGGGTAATTATTCCTCGGATCTACACTAAGGTGTTGTTCGTGGAATAAATATTACCTGTGAGGTAGATGAACTCCTAACTACCTCGAAGGTTTTTGCTAGCAATAGTGACGTTTTGCCCTAAATTGGTGGACAGAAGTTTGTTCTGTTCTTGACAGCATATACATGGTGAGCCATGTAGTGGTTTCTTTTTTCATTTTCATCATAGGTTATTTTGATACTGACAGCTCTTTCTCGCTCGAAATCTTGACAGAAAGTCAGTATCGGAACAACGTTGACAAATATTGAAAACTTATTGCCAAAGTGAGTGATGTGTAGCCCAAAACAGTGCGTTTTTAAAAAAGAAGCCAAAATGAAGCACCCACCCCGAATGCTGTACGCAAGTTTGTGCAAAAAGTTCAGGAAACTGGTATTCTAGCGGACAAAACTCATGGTCGCCGTCGTCGTACGGTGTGCGCAGTCGAGAATGTGGCTGCTGTAGCCAAGAGTTTGAGACTCAATTCATGAACATCAACTCGCCATCGATCTCAACAACAGCTCAACATTTCACGCACTAGCCTTAGGAGAATTCTACAGAAAGATCTCGGATGATTCGGTTTCAAGTTCTAATCAATTCAGCAATTGAAGGTGCACAACCATCCGCTTCGACGGCGGCTTCTGGTTCATGCAAGATGGCGCCCAAAATTCTCAAATCGTGTTATCAGCCGTCTTGGCGATGTCGATTGGCCGGCTCAGAGCTGAGATTTGCCCCTTTGGACATTTTTGTGGGCACCCGTAAATGACCGATGTTATGCCAACAATCCGGAAACTATTCATTCCATAAGGCCAATATCATCCAAGCAATCCACGAACTAGAGCCCGAAATCACAAACAAGGTCTTGGAAAATTGGAGTAACAGAGTTCGTTACCCCGAAGCCAGCATAAGCAGTCACTTGAACGACACCACAGTGGGCCGGCTTCTACTGAGGAGTCGGAATAAACTCCATTAATGAAATGAAGAAGATGGATATATAATCCTGCATTCTCGTTAGTATACCTACATTCCCACTCATGATTTGCAAAAACAGTTATATTTTTGCTCATATGTGCTCCTTTTTTTTAAATTAATTTTTTACTTAAAGACTACCTCGGCAAATTTTGTCTCATTCCTTGCAGACTTTCACGAAACATAGATTTGTTGTTCTATAAATCCAAATTATCTTATTCAAAAATGAACAAACGTAATATTTATGATGATTGTCTCCATTTTTCTCTACAAATTTCATAACAACAGTAATCGTCAAAAAACAATTTTTTTATATGAACAAAGTCGAAGTCCAATCAGCAGTCAAGTTTCAACAATAGCGATTACAAGTTTACCCACATGGCATGGGTTAATTTTTGCGAAAGAACTGGCAATCCAGATTTCTAGAAATTTTCGGAATTCGTGTAAATCCTTCTGAAAGTGTTATATGGTTTTTCTGTTCACATTTAAGTAATTTCTATATATAAAGTAGTTTTCAGTACAGCCAGCTCGTTTCCTAAGTTAATTCCAGCTATTGAAGTGTTTGGCCCCACTGTGCGACGTTGTGTTTCATAATTAGTAGGAATGTTTGCTCCTACTAATAAAGCTATATTACATGCAACAAATTTAATTTTTTCAATTTTTTTAACTTTATTCGGCACACCCCTTATAGAACTTTTGAAACTTTTAAGATTTTGTTATTTTGCAATTATAAATAAACTTTAACAAAATCATGAGCCAATATAAATTTTGCAAAAAAAAAAACTTTTTACTTTTTTTTAAACCAACAAATTTTGTTTGAAAGAATTAATGTGTAACGGTATAGGTTATACATACTAATAAATGAGAAACTTAGAATTAAAAAAATTTGTTAGATATTGAGTTTAATTTCAAGTTGTTGGTAGATCGTTTAAATTTAAGAATAAAAACATAATTTTATTCAAATTTTTTGGGCAGGTGCTCCAATATCCTACTTGAGTCTCTTATAATTAAAAAAAAGCTTTAAAAATGATAGGTGATAGAAACATAACGGAAAGATTTACATCTCTCGAGCACCGTCAAAATGTTTCTTGTCTTTCGTTTACCCTTGAGTCCAACTTCGGACGTACTGTCAATTACCGAGATTCTTTTTTCAGCCAAACTGCACGAATGTGGAATGCTCTACCTACATAGCTCTATTGTTCTGCCAAATTGTAGTATTCAGAAATTACTAATGTGCATTAGTATCTCCTTTAAAACTATTCTTTGTTTTCCTATCCTTCGTTGTGTGATAATGATTTTAACGGTAGTAATATCCTTTGAGCGTGTGCTTATTATAAAAAAAAAGTTGGAATAGTATTTCGTATTAAATTTTTTTTGAAATCATCTCAAAAGCCACTTATCATTTCCTTCACGAATGGTCATAACACCATATATTTTGAATACTACGAAACCACATTAACCTATCTTAGCTATCAGTCTAAATCAAATAATTTTAATTGAATTTATGTACATAAATGTACGTGCACACCAACCCAAAACTACCATTTAATTTTCTTATGAATTAGTTTCATTCAATTTTAATTTGTCAAAGGAAATGACTTCGTTTATTAACAATATCTTAAAACAAGATTTCCTCCTTCTTCCTGCTTTCGTAGTTTGGAATGACTCCATGTCAATCCTATTTAATCTAGGTATTGTTTCTTGAAAATTTATATTGTTAAATCAAAATACAAGCAACATGATGTGTGGTCTGTTACCGATTGTAGAAAATTGTGTGAAATAAACTTTTAGATACTCGTATTTTCAAAGCTGTCTTGGGGATGAAGTGGAAATGTTTTCGAAGATAATATTAAAACGTAAGGGAATTTCACTCAAATTTCTGTTCAAATTACCATAAACGTGCTTCGAAATCAAGAAAACTTAAGATATTAAGTACTGTCCTCTTTAAACAATTTCATCATAATCTGCTGATACTGTTGATGAAACAGATAAAGGAAGACAGGAAGCTTTTTTGGATTTCCGAACTGCAGAACCTTTGAGTATTAAGAAAATAATTTTGAAACTCATAGTCACAACAAAGCAAAAAAAATATGCTTCATAACATAGAATTAATAAGGGTTTGAGTTTTAATGTACAAATTTTAGATAATCTTTTTGCATAATAGCCCGAGAATCATAGAATCTCTAGTAGTTGAAAAGGGTTATATAATATGCTTTGGGGATGTGGAAAATTCATTTTGTATACATATGTAGTAAGAACATCAGTCTTTAATGTTTGCATATTGAAATTGCAAGAGAAAACTGTGGTTGGTAAATTATTCGAAAATCGTGTTGTAGGACCAAAAAAAGATCTCTGTATTTGACGGTGCGTCCAAAATTAGAATCGAACTAATGAGCATTCCTAGTGCAACCGAATCACGGATAACAGATTGGCGGGGTGAATGCAACGGGCTACTTCAAGTGGGCATTCTTTGTGAAAAAAGCGATAAAACACGAAATATTTCCACGATGTTCAAGAGATGGGAATGATTGCACTATAGTTCTATTTCATATCAGTTTTAAACGCTTTGTTCTGGATTCTGTCCAATAATTGAAGACCAATTTGCATTGCCCCTGTCCAAAGATGTGAATTGTACTCGAGTTTTGGACGTACATATTAAAGCCTTATAAATTGTAGTCAGATTAGAGGGAGTGAAAAATTTCTTACACCGATAGAGAAATCCTAACCATTTAGCAGTGTTTTTGGTGGTCTCGAGGATGTATTCATTCCAACGAAGATCGTTGTTGGCACACACATACTGAGCACTGAGAGCCTTTTGTGCCATTTAAGGACTATGACATAGGGGGTATATACTCGTACTGTTTCGACGACAATAGAGAGCATTGAATTTTCGGAGCAGTAAACTCCACCCGATTTTGTATACCCCATTTAACAATGATGTAAAGATCGGATTTGAATTAGCTTATCATACAGTACCGTTGCAATTCCACCTCTGAAAAAGATGGATGTACATTTGAGAACGAGTATGAAAAGCTGAGGGTAGAGTCGTCAGCAAAACAATGAAGCGGATAATAAGTTTCAGACAAGAGATTATTTATAAAATGAGAGAGAGAGTCGGAGACAAAACAGAGCCCTGGGGAACACCGGCCAATACAACATTTATGAAACGATGCAGAAAGTTTTCTAAACCAAAAAAATAAGGGTTTCATTTTCACATCACATTTTCGATAAGACAGCTTGATGCCAAACTCCATTAAATGCCTTAAAAATATCAAGTGCAATAATCTTAATTTCTCCAAAACAATGTAAAGTATTGTTCCACTCCTCAGTAGATAACCAGTGGATCGATTTGTATGAAAACCATATTGCCCGTCATTGAAAAATGTTCGGTCTTCGAGATATTTCTTGGGCTGATGATTGAACAGCGATTCCCTGGCCTTTTGGAAGAACGAAAGTGTAATTATGGTCGCTAGGAAAAATGAACAACTAGCTATCGGGTTGTCGTTGTTGATGAGCATTGAGCATTAAGTTAAATTTTGTACGTTCTTGCCAAATGACCGGAAATCCCTTCTGCCTTTGAAATATTGGTGGATGTTTTTCCTTAACTTATGGACATGTTAGAATTTAGTTCCTTTATTGGTTTGTGGCATGTTTTTGCTTGTTCCGATTTACCTCAGTTGCATGGCTTTATTCACGATCGGAAACTCACTTCTCTCATCCTGATATATGCTTCCCAGTTTGTATCTTGTTATCAAATTAAAAATACACCAAAATATTTAAATATGTTTAAATATACATATATGACAAAACCTTTATCACAAAAAAAAATTAAGCATTAAAAGAAATTAACAGCTCAGTTAACAAAACATATCTTTCAACTATTTACGATACAATAGGCTCAATTTTAATTTCCGGAATGATAAGTATCAGTTCTATGAAATTTGGAAAATCTTTTTTTTTTAAATCAAAATGAATCAATCCCATGAATATTCCAAATAACCATTTATTTATTTTTCAATTCAATTTACAGGTGTAACCGTCGTTCTACGCATAAAATGTCGCACGCACCCTATTTAATGTTTGAGAAGAACCTTCAAACCTTCATTGTGTCTACTTCATTTCATTTCCGACTTCAGCCATTTCATTGAAAAGTAATACGGGAAAGGAAATAAAATAAAATGAAATCCCATGCAAAAAGTGAAAAAGAACATACAAATAAATATATAGGCTGCGGCGAAATAACAATGCAAGGATCTAGCGACGAGGCAGATGGAAAAGATTAAATGAGGTGGTATTAAAGGTGGTTCGAGAAAATGCCTCCCCTTCATCACTAAACCAACCAGCAACATAAACCAAACAAAAATTGGGCGCACTAAATGTAAAAAGGATTCACCGGAAACATCTCTGTCTGATAAGAATGTTCCTGTAAAACCATGAAAGGATTTTTTCGGAGATACTCGTAATATGTGCGTCGTAATATAAAGGAATGTGGCAAAGATTTTTTGTATTGATCATATACTTGATTGATGGCTTTTTTTCTGGAATTCAATGATTTGGCCGGAGCGAGGTGAAAAAAGGAAGATTCTATCGACGTCAATTTTTTGTGATGAGTAAAGGATATTTGTTTTTTTATTTTTTTATTTTATTTATTTATTTACGTTTAATTGGCAATAATTTGCCATTTAAAAAATTCATTACATACATTCTTTATCTACATATATTAAATAAATCTATTCTTGACATAACCAATTAAAAGTTTTTTGAATTTTCTTAAATTATTTTCAATTTTCAATTCATTCGGTAAATTATTATAAATATCTAATCCTCTATGAAGAACCATATTTTTTGTTTTCGAGTTTCTATACATTGGCAAGCGAAAATCATCAATGTTACGCAACGCAAAAGGTTGTGCTTCTCTTACATAAACTATATAATCATTTAAATAATTTGGCAATATATTAAACTTAATTTTAAACACAAATATTTGTTTTGAAAATAAACATGATATGTCACATCTTCAAAAAATAGATAGTTAATAACGTTTTAAGAAAAACCAAATTTTTGTAACCTTAATGCAAAATTTTGAAGATGGACATGTCATGTTTTGAAAATAAACGATTCAATTGTTCCAATCAGTTGTAAGACAGGAAACCCTTGCTTTTTCATATTTACTAACTTTTTCATTTTTAAGCAACCTCAGATTTTCATTAAACCAGGGATTATGATTTTTATTTATACTTTTACATGTTATAAAACTATTAACTGTCTCGAGAATATTTTTGGAAAATTTATAAGCTAATGTGTCAACCAATATATTGTTATTAGACACCGAAAAATCACAATTACGTAGTTTTGAGACAAAACTTTCAGAATCATATTTAAAAACACGAATATACTTTTGCGTTTGTTTTTTATTGAATAATGCCTTAATACTAATTATCACAGATTCATGATCACTTATTTTCAATTTACTATCAGTCTTTGCTTCAATTCTCTCTGGGTTATTTGTCATAACATGGTCAATTAAACTTCGAGACCTCATGGTAATTCTCGTCGGATCTTTTACTAACTGAGTTGTTTTTCAATCGCGATATTTTTCAATATTTCACATTTCCAACTATCTTTAATATAAAAAATAACTCCACCCGTATGAGCAGATATAGAATCGCATCTTATTGTTTGAAAACCATTTAGGTCAATCTCTGCATCTTCGACAGAATCAGTTGTATGTGTTTCTGTTGCACAGATGAAATCAAACGCATTACCATAAACTAACGATTCTAACTCACTGAAGTTATTTATCAAACCTTCAATATTTAAGCTCCAGCACTTTAATTCGGATAACTGCTAATAGTTTATTTTACTGCGTTCGTTTAGCAGTTGTCTTCTATATATCGGACATTCCAAGCTACGGACATCATGTTTAATGTCTATATCAGGAAGATTAGCTTTATTCTTAAGCCTCATGCAATTAACACATTGAACATCATTTTTACAGTCTTTGATTTCATGATCTGTTTCACCACATTTTAAATAAATTTTATTACTCGTACATTCACTATGCTTGTGGTTATATCCCAGGCATTTAAAACAACGGCGTACTCCAACTTTTTCATATACAACACACCTGTCATATTTTATATATATTTTTTTAACTTCAATAACTTCATGAAATGCTTTATTATCAACTTCTAAAATGGCATTATAATAAATATTATTTTTTAAAGACTTATAGACTTTTAAACATTTTAGTGTATTAAAGACAATATTGTTTTGATTTCTAATGGCTTCTTCTATAACATCACTGCCTAATTCTTCACACATTCCACTCACTAATATAGTTGGATTTTTCATAATTGGCATATGTACTTCATATTTATCACTCATTTTATTTTTAATCTCATCACCAATTTTTTTTATTGCTTCTTCACTGTCACAGCATATTGCAATCGAACCATTTTTCCTCTCATACATGTTGTTAACTTTAATGGAAAGGGCCGAGGGGTCTATTTATGTTTTAATTTCAGACTTAGTAATGTTAAAGTGTTGATTCTCTTTAGGCTTCACTAATACAGGTGCAATCTCAATAGGTTTTTTTAGTAAGTCAGCATATGATGGTTTAGATTTTTTCCCTTTCACTCCAACATCAGACTCATTCTTACAGGAGTTCACCACTTCACTCTTTAACTCATCTATTTTGCTAACAAGACACTCGCGCACATTTTCTTTCATTATTTTAAGTTGTTCATTTTTCTCGCTCGCACTTTCCGATGATTTTAACATTAAATTATTATTTAACTCTTTCACTGATGCATTTATTGCTTGCACTTCCTCTTTTTCTTTTTCACTCCTGTCTTTCAAATCCGTTTTTAATGCAGCCACCATATCACTCATCTGTGTTGATATACTCTTCACACCTTTATTTAACATTTCAACAATTTTATCATCTTTTAATTGATGTAGATCTAACAATTTTTCATATTGATTAAGAATATTTTTTGGGAATACTAAACAATCATTACACAAGTAACTAAGATTTCTATTCCCTTTAAGTAATTTAATGTCGTACTCAGACAATTTGCATTCGCAACACAATCTATGAAACATTTTTTTGCAGAAACCGCCACAAGGAATCATATTCACATCACCGCGAGTGAACCTTGTTTCACATTTACCACAAAATTCGTCCATCGTAAAGAATGTTTGTCACGAAAAACCGATTGTAAACACTTCTTTTCAATAAAAGATATATTTGTTTTTGGTTTTTATTACCAACAATATCAAGAAAAAAAGATTTATTTCTAAGCACTTGATTAACACGTCAAACTCGATCGAACTCTCTCTCTCATTGTTAAATTAATAAAAACATAGGAACACAGCAGGAGCCAACCATCGCTCAGTAGAATACTCCGAAAGAAAAAGTTCTGTCAAAAGGTTAGAATTGCACTTGTTAGTTTTGGCAAGGTAAAAGTTGGCTTTATGTCATGACTTGCTAAACTTGTAAGTGCGAGTGTTGACCAAGGAAACAATTGCAACACTAATCCCATGGTTCTACAGTTTGGAGCTTGGAGGTTAGTGCGTCGGGCTAACGACCCGGTCACGGTAAAAAATACCAAAAAATACGACCGCCCTCAAATGGCAACCAGACTCGGAACGAAAATGGACTACGATTTAAGAGTATGCACCTGGAATTTAAGGACACTCTACATACCAGGTGCTACTCAAAAACTTTAATCTGTCCTCTCGCGGTACCTTGCAGACATTACCGCGATCCAGGAGATACGATGGATAGGATCAGGAATAGCGAAAAGAAAAGATTGCGACATTTATTACAGCTGTCACCAAAGAATGCACATGTTAGGATGCGGATTCGTTGTGGGAAATCGACTCAGATCAAAAGTCATCGATTTGAAGCCGATTAGTGATCGCCTGGCTGTAGACGTGTTTAAGCAGCATTTCCAGCAGCTGCGTAATGGCTAATGGGCATTATTTAGAGGAAACCACAGGAGAACAAAGAAGCATAAGACCAGTCAATGAAGATCCAGTCCCACTACCCAGTACTGAAGAGGTTAAAAAAGCAATCCGCAAGCTTAAGAACAACAAATCCACAGGCTCGGATGGTCTCCCTGCGGAACTCTTTAAGTATGGAGGAGATGTCCATGACGGAGACATGCATCAGCTCATCAACCTAGTGTGGGAGGAGGCGTGATGCAGATAAAATTACAAATTTAATTATTTTCGAAATCATAAATTTTATCCCGAATATGGGAAAATTTATTAAACCGAAAGAGAATTCATGATTTGATTCGAGCTGTAAAGATGTTATTAGTGTCACATTATAAAGCCAACCCTACTGAGGAAAACCTGAATAAGTTCAAATAAGTTAGGAAGACCTGTATAGATATATGTATATATATTTAGAGAACCAAATTCTTGCATCACCAAACATTACGGCAAAAAATACTTGAAAGGTAGTAAAAGTTGTTGGTATTTTGTAAAAATGTAAAAAATACTACTTCGTCTTTGGTTCCTACGCTCGTTTTCAATAACCCGACTTATGTCAGCTGAAAAAAAAAAGCCAATTTGCTTGCAGCACAGTTTGCTGTCTGATAGTGTCACGATTTCTCCTGTGATTGAGAACGCTTATGATTATATGGGACGCACTCGTAGCTCGTACAGTTGCAAGATTACTGCAAGATCTCGAAATACACAAATCCGCTGGCTGCAGGTGTTCTTCATCGCTGGTAAAATCATTGCGTAAACTTTTCCAGCTGCCCTACTTAACTGGTCTCTTTGCGAGTGGATGGAAAACATCATTTGTCAAACATGTTCCTATAAAAGGCGAATCTTCTTCCTCTAACTCGTCCTCGTCCAATTGCACTTACATCGATTCTTTCTTTCTTTTGACATCTCTCAACTTCCTCACAACACTTCTCATGCGTTTTATTTGTTCTTCTGAGAACCAATTTGTCTTCCTCCACTTCTGCTGCGTATAGGCGTGAGTTCCGAATATGTACCTACATTTTAGTAGCTCATTTCCCAAGTTTTTCAGTCTGATTGGAACTGGTAGTTACCACCGTTGATTATATCTGGAGGATTCTTCGGCTGCCTCCTGTTTAAAAGAAATATGGCCCCAGAAGCATTTATTATAACGCTCCCGAAAGTCCGGTGCGCCCTCAGAGGAAGTTATAATTTTTTCAAGGAAACTAAATATACCAAAAATTATCAATTGGTATTATCCTACAACTAGTTTATATTCAAAAAGACTATCCATTACTTTATTTTCAAATGATTTTATGCCACGAAACACTATTGATGAAGCTATTCAAAAAACTATTTTTCAAACATTTTTTCAACAGAATTTTAAATTCCATCCTCACACGACAATTTTATCAATTTTAGCTTGCCTTGCCTTATTACAAAAGAGACCTTTTAACCCTGCTACGAGTACTTCTTCTTTAAAATAACAAAATTATTCCCTTTCCTGTGAGCATGCACATACAAACATTCAGTTCAGAGAGTACATTTGCACAAGCTCCTAGGACCTACATTCATTGCAACCTCAGCGTCCTGTCATGCATCCAATAACTTTTGAACTTAAGTGAAAATATATCCCGCAGCTTTTAGCGATTGGGTTTTGTTTATCATTTGTACCATAACTATAACTGGGAGCACTATCACACACTGAGTTGATTTGCAAAGGAACTCTAAGGTCTAAAGTTGTTAAATTTAAAAAAGACACATTTCTATAGTTTTGCACGCAGTGAAAAAAGGAAGTGGAAATTCTCAGCACGTAGTGAAGTTTGTCACCTCTGCAGTCTACCAAATGAATAATGAATGAAGTAGCGCATGCATTCATGCATGCACGCCTGCATGTACACAAGTATGAGTGTGGTTTTGACTCTTTTTGAGCATTTTCTCTCCCCGGCCATGGGAATTCTGAACAAAAGCAATGATGATTGCAAATCAAAAGATTTAACATTCAATTAAGAAGAATCAATTTCGCCGCCATGGTATAAATACTGCGATAATATGCGCCTCTTTAAATTAATAATAATTTCATTGACAAATGCAGTTTCATTTTCAAGTAAGAAATTAGGTCGCTGAATTTGCATAGCATTAAACATCAGTGCTCTCTGGTATATCAAACATGTACATATGTACGTGTATGAAATATCATCTAGTATACTGATGCTGCAGTTAAAATTGAAATTGAATTTTGAAAGAGAAAGGATTTATCAAATAATGATTCTTGTTTAGCCTTGAAATATATTATTCATGCAGATATTTAACTTGTTGGAAGGCTGCCATATAATATGATTAAATCGGATAGAGGCTTTCCACGAACTGGAATCGATTACCTACTATTGCCTAGATGATATAACTTTAGATTAGAATTCAAGGCCAGACGTCAATTAAATTCAAATCGAACCCCGTATTGATTCCAATTTAATATCTACACAATATGTACATGCTTTTTCCACAGTGTGGTATTACTTTAAGTATCTCTTATCTGACTTTTATGTCAGTAAATCCAAATGTCTATCAAAACACACTTAGAAAACAATTAATGAATATTTTGGCGCAAAATTTTAAACACAGTCAGCTAACTTTAAAATTGTTCACTAAGGGCCAATTTATTGAATCTCAATTAAATTTAATTCTATGATTAAGAATGGGAAATTTATCGATTTAAGAAAATAAAATTTATTCACCTACATTTAACGATTTAAATTGACGTTTCCTTCATTAACTAATTATACATTTAATGTAAATACGTGTTTTACAAAAACGACAAAATACACCTTTTAAGAGCGATTTTGAGCGCTAATAGGATTTAACTGAAGTGTTTCTATATATTCATTCTCAATTAGCTCTGACAATCAAGTTTTGTTTATTTTGTGCAAAAATAAATTGTCATCGGAATTTAATTAAAACAATTGCAAAATGGATAATAATCTAGAATATTTGTTGGATATAAGTGATGAGAACGACGAAAATTTGCTTGCACCCGAACGATGGCAGTATAGAATAACTGATAGAATTAACATGGGAAAATGGGATGATGAAGATTTCTTCCAAAGGTTTCGTCTTACCAACGAAACAGTGGTTAAGGTCCTTGAAATTATTCGACCATATGTGGAGTACTCTCTTCAAAGGTGGACAATATTAAAAATGTTAAATTAAGATAGCATTTCAGTAAAATTTGTTTTGTGTCACGGTATACTTCTGCAATCGCACAACTGCTGTTTCATCATCATCATCATCGGCTCGACAACCGGGTTCCGGTCCTGGCCTCTTTCAACAAGTCTCTCCACCTATCCCGGTCTCGCCATCCAGTTGCGCACCCCAAGGCTTCGGGCGTCCTGGTCTACGCCATCTCTCCAGCGCAAGCATGGTCTACCACGCTGTCGTCTACCATAGAATGTACCACAAAGAACTTTCCGAGCAGGTTCCTTTTCGCTCATGCGAGCTAGGTGCCCTGCCCACCGGAGTCTACCGAGCTTAATTTTTGTCACGATATCTGCTTCTAGGTAGATTGCGTACAATTCATGATTGTACCGTCTCCGGAATCGTCCTTCCTCACATATGGGGCCAACAATTCTCCTTAAGACTTTTCTCTCGAACGCAGCTAAGAGGTTGT